>CM062366.1:9409605-10609605 GCA_031216115.1 Senna siamea
CATTCATTTTCCAAAGGTGAGAAACAACACTCTGTTTGAGCTTATTTGCTAACCAACTCTATATCATATGTGATTTTAACTTAATATATCATTTCAATTGTGAATCAAACTATTTTAATTCTCTTCTAACAACATAACTAAATCTAATAGACCTATTCAATCTCATTTCGGGGAGACTAATCGATGACCAAGTTTTATTTGAGCTTGCTTGCTCTCCAAGTCTCTTTAAGATGTGTATTAAGCTTCACATCTTGCTTCATTTGTGATTCAAATTTGTTCAAATCTCCTACCATCACTTTTATAAGTCTAATTTGCTTGTTAAATCTCATTCAATTGCCAAAGGTGAGAAAAAACGTTTTATTTAATCTTACTTGCTAACCAACTATCTATAAGATGTGATTTTAACTTAAAATCTCATTTCGATTGTGATTCAAATGATTTTAATTCTCCTCCAACAACATAAATAATTCTAGTAAACCTGTTCAATGTCATTCCGAGGAGTCTAATCGGTAACCACAGTTTATTTGAGCTTACTCGCTCACCAATTCTCTTTAAGATGTGTATTGAACTTCATATCCTGCTTCAATTGTGATTCAAATTGGTTCAAAACTCCTACCATCACTTTTATAAGTCTAATTTGCTTGTTAAATCTCTTTCACTTGCGAAAGGTGAGAAACAACACTCTTTTTGAGCTTATTTGCTAACCAACTCTATATCATATGTGATTTTAACTTAATATATCATTTCAATTGTGAATCAAACTATTTTAATTCTCCTCTAACAACATAACTAATTCTAATAGACCTATTCAATCTCATTTCGGGGAGACTAATCGATGACCAAGTTTTATTTGAGCTTGCTTGCTCTCCAAGTCTCTTTAAGATGTGTATTAACCTTCACATCTTGCTTCATTTGTGATTCAAATTTTGTCAAATCTCCTACCATCACTTTTATAAGTCTAATTTTCTTGTTAAATCTCATCTAGTTGCCAATGGTGAGAAAAACGTTTTATTTAATCTTACTTGCTAACCAACTCTCTATATGTTGTGATTTTAACTTAATATCTCATTTTGATTGTGATTCAAATGATTTTAATTATCCTCCAACAAAATAAATAATTCTAGTAAACCTGTTCAATCTAATTCTAAGGAGACTAATCAGTGGCCACATTCTATTTCAGCTTACTTGCTCACCAAGTTTCTTTAAGAAGTGTATTGAGCTACATATCCTACTTTAATTGTGATTCAAATTGGTTAAAATCTCCTACCATCACTTTCATAAGTCTAATAAGCTTGTTAAATCTCATTCATTTACCAAAGGTGTGAAAAAAATGCTCTGTTTGAGCTTACTTGCTATCCAACTCTCTATAAGATGTGATTTTAACTTAATATCTCATTTCAATTGTGATTCAAACTATTTCAATTCTCCTCTAACAACATAACTAATTATAATAGTCTGTTTAATCTTATTCCAAGGAGACTAATCAGTGACCACGTTCTATTTGAGCTTACTTCCTCACTAAGTTTCTTTCTGATGTGTATTGAACTGCATATCCTGCTTCGATCGTGATTCAAATTGGTTCAATTCAACTACCATCAGTTTTATAAGTCTAATATACTTGTTAAATCTCATTTAGTTGCCAAAGGTGAGAAAAGAACTCTCTGTTTGAGATTACTTGCTATCCAACTCTCTATAAGATGTTATTTTAACTTAATATCTCATTCTAATTGTTAAGCTAAGGATTTTAGTTCTCCTGCAACAGTATAACTAATTCTAATAGACCTGTTCAATCTTATTCCAAGGAGACTAATCAATGACCTCGTTTTATTTGAGCTTACTTACTCTATAGGTTTCTTTAAGAAGTGTATTGAGCTACATATCCTGCTTTAATTGTGATTCAAATTGGTTAAAATCTCCTACCATCACTTTAATAAGTCCAATATGCTTGTTAAATCTCATTCATTTTCCAATGGTGAGAGAAAACGCTCTATCTAAGCTTACTTGCTAACCAACTCTCTATAATATGTGATTTTAACTTAATATCTCATTTCAATTGTGATTCAAACTATTTCAATTCTCCTCTAAGAACATAACTAATTCTAATAGACCTGTTCAATCTTATTCCAAGGAGACTAATCAATGACCACGTTCTATTTGAGCTTGCTTGCTCTCCAAGTCTCTGTAAGATGTGATTTAACCATCACATCTTGCTTCATTTGTGATTCAAATTTGTTCAACTCTCCAACCATCACTTTTATAAGTCTAATTTCCTTGTTAAATCTCATTCAATTGCCAAAGGTGAGAAAAGAACACTCTGTTTGAGATTACTTGCTATCCAACTCTCTATAAGATGTTATTTTAACTTAATATCTCATTCTAATTGTTAAGCTAAGGATTTTAGTTCTCCTGCAACAGTATAACTAATTCTAATAGACCTGTTCAATCTTATTCCAAGGAGACTAATCAATGACCTCGTTTTATTTGAACTTACTCGCTCACAATATCATTCCGAGGAGACTAATCGGTAACTAATTCTTTATGATGTGTATTGAACTTCATATCCTGCTTTAATTGTGATTCAAATTGGTTAAAATCTCCTACCATCACTTTAATAAGTCCAATATGCTTGTTAAATCTCATTCATTTTCCAATGGTGAGAGAAAACGCTCTGTCTAAGCTTACTTGCTAACCAACTCTCTATAATATGTGATTTTAACTTAATATCTCATTTCAATTGTGATTCAAACTATTTCAATTCTCCTCTAACAACATAACTAATTCTAATAGCCTGCTCAATCTTATTCTAAGGAGACTAATCAGTGACCACGTTCTATTTGAGCTTACTTCCTCACTAAGTTTCTTTATGAAGTGTATTGAACTGCATATCCTGCTTCGATCGTGATTCAAATTGGTTCAATTAAACTACCATCACTTTTATAAGTCTAATATGCTTGTTAAATCTCATTCAGTTGCCAAAGGTGAGAAAAGAACACTCTGTTTGATATTACTTGCTAACCAACTCTCTATAAGATGTTATTTTAACTTAATATCTCATTTCAATTGTTAATCTAGGGATTTTAATTCTACTGCAACAGTATAACTAATTCTAATAGACCTGTTCAATCTTATTCCAAGGAGACTAATCAATGAACACGTTCTATTTGAGGTTACTTACTCTCTAAGTTTCTTTAAGAAGTATATTGAGCTATATATCCTTCTTTAATTGTGATTCAAATTGGTTAAAATCTCCTACCATCACTTTAATAAGTCTAATATGCTTGTTAAATCTCATTCAGTTGCCAAAGGTGAGAAAAAAATGCTCTGTTTGAGCTTACTTGCTAATCAACTCTCTATAAGATGTGATTTTCACTTAATATCTCATTTCAATTGTGATTCAAACTATTTCAATTCTCCTATAACAACATAACTAGTTCTAATAGACCTGTTCAACCTCATTCCAAGAAGACTAATCGGTGACCACATTCTATTTCAGCTTACTTGCTCACCAAGTTTCTTTAATAAGTGTGTTGAGTTACACATCCTGCTTCAATTGTGACTCAAATTGGTTGAAATCTCATGCCATCACTTTAATAAGTCTAATATGCTTGTTAAATCTCATCCATTACTTGCCAATGGTGCGAGAAAAAGCGTTTTATTTAAGCTTACTTGCTAACCAACTCTCTATAAGATGTGATTTTAACTTAATATCTCATTTTAATTATTAGTATAAGGATTTTAATTCTCCTGCAACAGTATAACTAATTCTAATAGACTTGTTCAATCTTATTCTAAGGAGACTAATCAGTGACCACGTTCTATTTGAGCTCACTTACTCACTAAATTTCTTTATGAAGTGTATTGAACTACATATCCTACTTCGATCGTGATTCAAATTGGTTTAATTCAACTACCATCACTTTTATAAGTCTAATATGCTTGTTAAATCTCATTCATTTGCTAAAGGTGAGAAAAAACGTTCTATTTGAGCTTACTTGCTACCCAAATCTCTATAAGAACTGATTTTAACTTAATATCTCATTTCAATTGTGATTCAATCTATTTCAATTCTCCTCTAACAACATAACTAGTTCTAATAGACCTGTTCAACCTCATTCCAAGAAGACTAATTGGTGACCACATTCTATTTCAGCTGACTGGCTCAACAAATTTCCTTAAGAAGTGTATTAAGCTACATATCTTGCTTCAATTGTGATTCAAATTGCTTCAAATCTCCTACCATCACTTTAATAAGTCTAATATGCTTGTTAAATTTCATTCATTTACCAAAGGTGAAAAAAAACTTTCTATTTGAGCTTACTTGTTAACCAAATCTCTATAAGAACTGATTTTAACTTAATATCTCAAATCAATTGTGATTCAAACTATTTCAATTCTTCTCTAACAACATAACTAATTTTAATTAACCTGTTCAATCTAATTCCAAGGAGACTAATCGGTGGCCACATTCTATTTTAGCATACTTGATCACCAAGTTTCTTTAAAAAGTGTATTGAACTACACATCCTGCTTCAATTGTGATTAACATTTGTTGAAATCTCCTACCATCACTTTTGAAAGTCTAATATGGCTGTTAAATCTCATTCATTTACCAAAGGTTAGAGAAAAATGTTCTATTTGAGCTTACTTGGTAACCAACTCTCTATAAGATGTGATTTTAACTTAATATCTCATTTCAATTGGGATTCAAACTATTTCAATTCTCCCCTAACAACATAACTAGTTCTAACAGACCTATTCAACCTCATTGCAAGAAGACTAATTGGTGACCACATTCTATTTGAGCTTACTGGCTCAAGAAATTTCTTTATGAAGTGTATTGAGCTACATATCCTGCTTCAATTTTGATTCAAATTGGTTGAAATCTACTACCATCAATTTAATAAGTCTAATATGCTTGTTAAATCTCATTCATTTACCAAAGGTGAGAAAAAGCGCTCTGTTTGAGCTTACTTGCAAGCAACTCTCTATAAGATATCATTTTAACTTAATATCTCATTTCAATTGTGATTCAAATTATTTCAATTCTCCTCTAACAACATAACTAGTTCTAATAGACCTTTTCAACCTCATTCCAAGAAGACTAGTCGGTGACCACATTCTATTTGAGCTTACTGGCTCAACAAATTTCTTTAAGCAGTGTATTGAGCTACATATCCTGCTTCAATTATGATTCAAATTGGTTCAAATCTCCCACCATCACTTGTATAAGTCTAATATGCTTGTTAAATCTCATTCATTTACCAAAGGTGACAAAAAAGTTTTTCTATTAGTGCTTACTTGCTATCCAACTCTCTATAAAATGTGATTTTTAGGTAATATCTCATTTCAATTGTGATTCAAACTACTTCAATTCTCCTCTAAGAACATAAGTAGTTCTAATAGAACTATTCACCTTATTCCAAGAAGACTAATCGGTGACTATATTCTCATTGAGCTTACTTGCTCACTAAGTTTCTTTAAGAAGTGTATTGAACTACTTATCCTGCTTTGATTGTGATTCAAATTGGTTGAAATCTCCGACCATCACTTTTATAAGTCTAATATGCTTATTAAATCTCATTCATTTGCTAAAGGTGAGAAAAAACATTCTATTTCACCTTACTTCCTAACCAACTCTCTGTAAGATGTGATTTTAACTTAATATCTCATTTCAATTGTGGATCAAAGGATTTTAATTCTCCTCCAACAACATAACTAGCTCTAATAGACCTGTTCAATCTCATTCCAAAGAGACTAATCGGCGACCATATTCTATTTGAGCTTACTTGCTCACAATATCATTCCGAGGAGACTAATCGGTAACTAATTCTTGATGATGTGTATTGAGCAACATATCCTGCCTCAATTGTGATTCAAATTGGTTGAAATCTGCTATCATCACTTTTATAAGTCTAATAAGCTTGTTAAATCTCATTCATTTACCAAAGGTGAGAAAGAACGCTCTGTTTGAGCTTACTTGTTAACCAACTCCCTATAACATGTGATTTTAACTTAATATCTCATTTCAATTGTGAATCACAGGATTTTAATTCTCCTCCAACAATATAACTAATTCTAATATACCGGTTTAATTTTATTCCCAAGAAACTGATCGGTGACCACGTTCTATTTGAGCTTACTTGCTCACCAAGTTTCTTTAAGAAGTGTATTGAGCTACACATCCTGCTTCAATTGTGATTCAAATTGGTTGAAATCTCCTACCATCACTTTTATAAGTATAATATGCTTGTTAAATCTCATTCAGTCGCCAATGGTGGGAAAAAACGCTCTGTTTCAGCTTATTTGCTAACCAACTGTCTATAACATGTGATTTTAACTTAATATATCTTTTCAATTGTGAACCAAAGGATTTTGATTCTCCTCCACCAATATAACTAATTCTAATTGACCTATTCAATCTTATTCCAAGTAGACTCATAGGCGACCACGTTCTATTTGATCTTACTTGCTCAACAAGTTTCTTTAAGAAGTGTATTGAGATACATATCCTAACTCAAATGTGATTCAAATTGGTTGAAATCTCCTACCATCAGTTTAATAAGTCTAATATGCTTGTAATTTGCTCAACTCTCCTGCGATCACATTTATTAGTCTAAGTTGCTAGTTAAATCTCATTCAGTAGCCAAAGGTAGAAAAAAATGCTCTATTTGAGCTTAATTGCTAACCAACTATCTGTAAGATGTGATTTTAACAAAGTATCTCATTTCAATTGTGAATCAAAAGATTTTAATTCTCCCCTAACAACATAACTACTTCTAATAGACCTGTGCAATCTCATTCCATGGAGTCTCATTGGTGACCACAATTTATTTGAGCTTACTCGCTCACAATATCATTAGGAGACTAATCGGTAACTAATTCTTTGTGAAGTGTATTGAACTACATACACTGCTTCGATTGTGATTCAAATTGGTTCAAATCTCCTACCATCACTTTTATAAGTCTAATATGCTTGTTAAATCTCATTCATTTGCTAAAGGTGAGAAAAAATATTCTATTTGAGCTTACTTGGTAACCAACTCTCTAAAAGATGTAATTTTAACTGAATATATCATTTCAAATGTGTTTCAAACTATTTTAATTCTCCTCTAACAACATAACTAGTTCTAATAGACCTGTTCAATCTCTTTCCAAGGAGACTAATCGGTGACGACGTTCTTTTTGAGATTACTTTCTCACCAAGTTTCTTTAAGAAGTGTTTTGAACTACATATCCTACTTCGATTGTGATTCAAATTTGTTGAAATCTCCTACCATCACTTTTATAAGTCTAATATGCTTGTAAAGTCTCATTCATTTGCCAAAGGTGAGAAAAAACATTCTATTTGAGCTTACTTGGTAAAGAACTATATATAAGATGTGATTTTAACTTAATATCTCATTTCAAATGTGATTTAAACCATTTTAATTCTCGTCGAACAACATAACTAGTTCGAATAAACATGTTCAACTCATTCCGAGGAGTCCAATCGATTACCACATTCTATTTGAGCTTACTTGCTCACTAAGTTTCTTTAAGAGGTGTATTGAGCTACATATCCTGCTTTAATTGTGATTCAAATTGGTTGAAATCTCCAACCATCACTTTAATAAGTCTAATATGCTTCTTAAATGTCATTCATTTACCAAAGGTGAGAAAAAATGCTCTGTTTGAGCTTATTTGCTAGCCAACTCTCTATAAGATGTGATTTTAACTTAATATCTCATTTCAATTGTGATTCAAACAATTTCAATTCTCCTCTAACAACATAACTAATTCTAATAGACCTGTTCAATCTTGTTCCAAGGAGACTAATCGATAACCAAGTTTTATTTGAGCTTGCTTGCTCTCTAAGTTTCTTTAAGATGTGAATTGAACTTCACATCTTACTTCATTTGTGATTCAAATTTGTTCAAATCTCCTACCATCACTTATATAAGTCTAATATGATTGGTAAATCTCATTCAGTTGCCAAAGGTGAGAAAACGTTTTATTTAAGCTTACTTGCTAACCAACTCTCTATAAGATGTGATTTTAACTTAATATCTTATTTCGATTGTGATTCAAATGATTTTAATTCTCCTCCAACAACATAAATAATTCTAGTAAACCTGTTCGATGTCATTCCGAGGAGACTAATCGGTAACAACAGTTTATTTGAACTTACTCGCTCACAATATCATTCCGAGGAGACTAATCGGTAACTAATTCTTTATGATGTGTATTGAACTTCATATCCTGCTTCAATTGTGATTCAAATTGGTTCAAAACTCCTACCATCACTTTTATAAGTCTAATTTGCTTGTTAAATCTCATTCACTTGCGAAAGGTGAGAAACAACGCTCTATTTGAGCTTATTTGCTAACCAACTCGATATCAGATGTGATTTTAACTTAATATATCATTTCAATTGTGAATCAAACTATTTTAATTCTCCTCTAACAACATAACTAATTCTAATAGACCTATTCAATCTCATTTCGAGGTGACTAATCGATGACCAAGTTTTATTTGAGCTTGCTTGCTCTCCTAGTCTCTTTAAGATGTGTATTAACCTTCACATCTTGCTTCATTTGTGATTCAAATTTGTTCAAATCTCCTACCATCACTTTTATAAGTCTAATTTTCTTGTTAAATTTCATCCAGTTGCCAATGGTTAGAAAAACGTTTTATTTAAGGTTACTTGCTAACCAACTCTCCATAAGATGTGATATTAACTTAATACATCATTTCAATCGTGAACCAAAGGATTGTAATTCTCATCCACCAATATAACTAACTATTCAATCTTATTCCAAGTAGACTAATTGGTGACCACGTTCTATTTGATCTTACTTGCTCAACAAGTTTCTTTAAGAAGTGTATTGACATGCACATACTGATTCAAATGTGATTCAAATTGGTTGAAATCTCTTGCCATCAGTTTAATAAGTATAATTTTCTTGTGAATTCTTATTCCGTTGTCGAAAGTGAGAAAAAAAGCTCTGTTTGAGCTTAATTGCTAACCAACTGTCTGTAAGATGTGATTTTAACTAAATATCTCATTTCAATTGTGAATCAAAGGATTCTAATTCTCCCCCAACAACATAACTAATTCTAAGACCTATTCAATCTCATTCCATAGAGACTCATCGGTGACCACGTTCTATTTGAGCTTAGTTTCTCACCAAGTTTCTTTAAGAAGTGTATTGAGCTACACATCCTGCTTCAATTGTGAATCAAATTAGTTGAAATCTCCTACCATCACTTTTATAAGACTAATAAGCTTGTTAAATCTCATTCATTTGCCAAAGGTGAGAAAAAATGTTCTGTTTAAGCTTGCTTGCTAACTAACTCTTTATAACATGTGATTTTAACTTAATATCTCATTTCAATTGTGAATCACAGGATTTTAATTCTCCTCTAACAATATAACTAACTCTAATAGACTTGTTCAACCTTATTCAAGGAAGACTAATCGGTGACCACATTCTATTTGAGCTTACTCGCTCACAACATCATTCCGAGGAGACTAATCGGTAACTAATTCTTTATGATGTGTATTGAACTTCATATCCTGCTTCAATTGTGATTCAAAATGGTTCAAAACTCCTACCATCACTTTTATAAGTCTAATTTGCTTGTTAAATCTCATTCAGTTGCCAAAAGGTGGGAAAAAACGCTTTGTTTGAGCTTAATTGCTAACCAACTGTCTGTAAGATGTGATTTTAACTTAATATCTCATTTTAATTGTGAATCAAAGGATTTTAATTTTCCTTCAACAACATAAGTAATTCTAATAGACCTGTTCAATCTTAATCCCAGGAGATTGTTCGATGACCACGTTCTATTTGAACTTACTTGCTCAACAAGTTTCTTTATGAAGTGTATTGAGCTACATATCCTGCTTCAATTGTGATTCAAATTGGTTGAAATCTCCTACCATCACTTTTATAAGTCTAATATGCTTGTTGTAACAGTCCAGCCACCCACTTACAGATATTGTCCGCTTTGGTGGTTATCGAGCCACCTCACGGTTTTGTTCTTCCCCTTGTCGAGGGGGAAAACGTGTCCACAAGGGAGAGGTATCCACACTCTTATAAGGCATGCTTCATTCCCCTCTCCAATCGATGTGGGACGTTACAAATCCACCCCCTTTAGGGAGCCCAACGTCCTCGCTAGCACACTGATTTGGGCCCTAGCTCTGATACCAATGTAACAGTCCAGCCACCCAATTGCAGATATTGTCCGCTTTGGTGGTTATCGAGCCACCTCACGGTTTTGTTCTTCCCCTTGTCGAGGGGGAAAATGCGTCCACAAGAGAGAGGTATCCACACCCTTATAAGGCATGCTTCGTTCCCCACTCCAACCGATATGGGACATTACACTTGTTAAATCTCATTCATTTGCTAAAGGTGAGAAAAAACATTCTATTTCAGCTTACTTCCTAACCAACTCTCTATAAGATGTGATTTTAACTTAATATCTCATTTCAATTGTGAATCAAAGGATTTTAATTCTCCTCCAAAAACATAACTAATTCTAATACACCTGTTCTATCTCATTGCAAGGAGACTAATCGGTAAGCAAGTTTTATTTGAGCTTGCTTGCTCTCAAATTTCTTTAAGATGTGAATTAACCTTCACATCTTGCTTCAATTGTGATTCAAATTGGTTGATATCTCCTACCATCACTTTACTAAGTCTAATATGCTTGAAATTTGCTCAACTCTCCTACCATAACATTTATAAGTCTAATTTGCTAGTTAAATCTCATTCAGTTGCCAAAGGTAGGAAAAAATGCTATGTTTGAGCTTAATTGCTAACCAACTGTCAGTAAGATGTGATTTTAACTTAATATTTCATTTCAATTGTGAATCAAAGGAATTAAATTCTCCGACAACAATATAACTAATTCTAATAGACCTTTTCAATCTCCTTCCAAGTAGACTAATCGGGGAACACGTTCTATTTGAGCTTACTTGCTCAACAAGTTTCTTTAAGAAGTGTATTGAGATACACATCCTGCTTCAATTGTGATTCAAATAGGTTCAAATCTGAAACCATCACTTTTATAAGTTTAATTTGAATGTTAAATCTCATTCAGTTGCCAAAGGTGAAAAAAAGGCTCTATTTTAGCTTATTTACTAGTCAACTCTCTATAAGATGTGATTTTAACTTAATATCTTATTTTAATTGCGAATCAAATGGTTCTAATTCTTCTCAAATTCTAATAGACCTGTTCAATCTCATTCTAAGGGGACTAATCGGTGAAAATGTGCTATTTGAGCTTACTTGCACACCAAGTTTCTTTAAGAAGTGAATTGAGCTACATATCCTGCTTCTTTATGAGTCTAATTTGCTTGTTAAATCTCATTCATTTGCTGAAGGTGAGAAAAAAATGTTCTATTTGAGCTTACTTGATAACCAAGTCTGTATAAGATGTGATTTTAATTGAATATCTTATTTCAATTGTGAATCAAATGACTTTAATTGACCTCCTACAACATAACTAATTCTAAGAGACCTGTTCAATCTCATTCCAAGGAGACTAATCGGTGACCACGTTCTATTTGAGCTTGCTTGCTCACCAAGTTTCTTTAAGAAGTGTATTGAGCTATATATCCTGCTTTAATTATGATTCAAATTGGTTGACATCTACAACAACATCACTTTTCTAAGTCTAGTATGCTTGTTAAATCTCACTCATTTACCAAAGGTGAGAAACAAGTGTTCTATTTGACGTTACTTGCTAAGAAACTCTCTATATGATGTGATTTTAACTTAATATCTCAGTTCAATTGTTATTCAAACTATTTTAATTCTCCTCTAATAACATAACAAATTCTAATTGAGCTATTCAATCTCATTCCGAGGAGACTAATCGGTGACCACATTCTTTTTGAGCTTACTTGCTCACCCAGTTTCTTTAAGAATTGTATTGAGCAACACATCGTGCATCAATTGTGATTCAAATAGGTTCAAATCTGCAACCATCACTTTTATAAGTCTAATTTTTTTAAAAAAATCTCATTCAGTTGCCAAAGGTCAGAAAAAATTATTCTATTTAAGCTTACTTGCTAACCAACTCTCTATAAGATGTGATTTTCACTTAATACATCATTTCAATTGTGATTCAAACGATTGTAATTCTCTTCCAACAACATAACTAATTCTAATAAACCTCTTCAATATGATTCCAAGGAGACTAATCGATGACCACGTTCTATTTGAGCTTACTTGCTCTCCAAGTCTCTTTAAGATGTGTATTGAACTTCACATCCTGCTTCAATTGTGATTCAAATTTGTTCAAATCTCCTACCATGACTTTTATAAGTCTCATATGCTTGTTAAATCTCATTCAGTTGGCAGAGGCGAGAAAAAATGTTTTATTTAAGCATACATGCTAAAGAACTCTTTATAAGTGAGATTTTAACTTAATATCTTATTTCAGTTGTGAATCAAATGATTTTAATTCACCTCCAAATACATAACTAATTCTAATAGACCTGTTCAATCTCATTTCGGGGAGACTAATCGATAAGCAAGTTTTATTTGAGCTTGCTTGCTCTCCAAGTCTCTTTAAGATCTGAATTAACCTTCACATCTTGCTTCATTTGTGATTCAAATTTGTTCAAATCTCCTACCATCACTTTTATAAGTCTATTTTGCTTGTTAAATCTCATTCAATTGCCAAAGGTGAGAAAAAACGTTTTATTTAAGCTTACTTGCTAACCAACTCTCTATAAGATGTGATTTTAACTTAATATCTCATTTTGATTGTGATTCAAATTATTTTAATTCTCCTCCAACAAAATAACTAATTCTAGTAAACCTGTTCAATATCATTCCGAGGACACTAATCGGTAACCACAGTTTATTTGAGCTTACTCGCTCACCAATTCTCTTTAAGATGTGTATTCAACTTCATATCCTGCTTCAATTGTGATTCAAATTGGTTCAAAACTCCTACCATCACTTTTATAAGTCTAATTTGCTTGTTAAATCTCATTCACTTGCGAAAGGTGAGAAACAACACTCTGTTTGAGCTTTTCTGCTAACCAACTCTATATCATATGTGATTTTAACTTAATATATCATTTCAATTGTGAATCAAACTATTTTAATTCTCCTCTAACAACATAACTAATTGTAATAGACCTATTCAATCTCATTTCGAGGTGACTAATCGATGACTAAGTTTTATTTGAGCTTTCTTGCTCTCCAAGTCTCCTTAAGATGTGTATTAACCTTCATCTTGCTTCATTTGTGATTTAAATTTTTTCAAATCTCCTACCATCACTTTTATAAGTCTAATTTTCTTGTTAAATCTCATCTAGTTGCCAATGGTGAGAAAAACGTTTTATTTAAGCTTACTTGCTAACCAACTCTCTATAAGATGTGATTTTAACTTAATATCTCATTTTGATTGTGATTTAAATGATTTTAATTCTCCTCCAACAAAATAACTAATTCTAGTAAACCTGTTCAATATCATTCCGAGGAGACTAATCGGTAACCACAGTTTATTTGAGCTTACTCGCTCACCAATTCTCTTTAAGATGTGTATTTAACTTCATATCCTGCTTCAATTGTGATTCAAATTGGTTCAAAACTCCTACCATCACTTTTATAAGTCTAATTTGCTTGTTAAATCTCATTCACTTGCGAAAGGTGAGAAACAACACTCTGTTTGAGCTTATTTGCTAACCAACTCTATATCATATGTGATTTTAACTTAATATATCATTTCAATTGTGAATCAAACTATTTTAATTCTCCTCTAACAACATAACTAATTCTAATAGACCTATTCAATCTCATTTCGGGGAGACTAATCGATAAGCAAGTTTTATTTGAGCTTGCTTGCTCTCCAAGTCTCTTTAAGATGTGAATTAACCTTCACATCTTGCTTCATTTGTGATTCAAATTTGTTCAAATCTCCTACCATCACTTTTATAAGTCTAATTTGCTTGTTAAATCTCATTCAATTGCCAAAGGTGAGAAAAAACGTTTTATTTAAGCTTACTTGCTAACCAACTATCTATAAGATGTGATTTTAACTTAAAATCTCATTTCGATTGTGATTCAAATGATTTTAATTCTCCTCCAACAACATAAATAATTCTAGTAAACCTGTTCAATGTCATTCCGAGGAGACTAATCGGTAACCACAGTTTATTTGAGCTTACTCGCTCACCAATTCTCTTTAAGATGTGTATTGAACTTCATATCCTGCTTCAATTGTGATTCAAATTGGTTCAAAACTCCTACCATCACTTTTATAAGTCTAATTTGCTTATTAAATCTCATTCACTTGCGAAAGGTGAGAAACAACGCTCTTTTTGAGCTTATTTGCTAACCAACTCTCTATAAGATGTGATTTTTACTTTATATCTCATTTCAATTGTCAATCACATGATTTTAATTCTCCTACAATTCTAATAGACCTGTTCAATCTCATTCCAAGGAGACTAATCGGTGAAAACGTCCTATATGAGCTTACTTGCTAACCAACTCTCTATAAGTTGTGATTTTAACTTAATATAACATTTCATTTGTGATTAAATGATTTTAATTCTCCTCCAACAACATAACTAATTCTAATAGACCAGTTCTATCTCATTCCGAGGAGACTAATCAGTGACCACATTCTATTTGAGCTTACAAACTCACCAAGTTTCTTTAAGAAGTGTTTTGAAGTACATATCCTGCTTCCATTTTACTTGAGCTTACTTACTAACCAACTCTCTATAAGATGTGATTTTAACTTAATATCTCATTCCAATTGAGATTCAAACGATTTTAATTCTCCTGCAACAACATAACTAATTCTAATAAACCTATTTAGTCTCATTCCGAGGAGACTAATCGGTGACCACGTTCTATTTGACCTTACTTGGTCTCCCAGTCTCTTTAACATGTGTATTGAACTTCACATCCTGCTTCAATTGTGATTCAAATTTGTTCAAATATGCTACCATCACTTTTATAAGTTTAATATGCTTGTAAATATCATTCAATTGCCAGAGGTGCGAAAAAGCATTTTATTTAAGCATACTTGCTATCCAACTCTCTATAAGATGTGATTTTAACTTAATATCTTATTTCAGTTGTGAATCAAATGATTTTAATTCACCTTCAACAACAAAACTAATTCTAATAGATCTATTCAATCTCATTCCAAGGAGATTAATCGGTGACCACGTTCTATTTGAGCTTACTTACCTGCCAAGTCTCTTTAAGATGTGTATTAAACTTCATATCCTGCTTCAATTGTGATTCAAATTGGTTGAAATCTACTACCATCACTTTTATAAGTCTAATTTGCGTGTGAAATCTCATTCATTTGCTAAAGGTGAGAAAAAATGTTCTATTTCAGCTTGCTTGCTAACCAACTCTACATCAGATGTGATTTTAACTTCATATATCATTTCCATTGTGAATCAAACTATTTTAATTCTCCTCTAACAACATAACTAATTCTAATAGAACTATTCAATCTCATTTCGAGGAGACAAAATGATGACCAAGTTTTATTTGAGGTTACTTGCAATCCAAGTGTATTTAAGAAGGGTATTGAACTACATATCCTGCTTCGATTGTGATTCAAATAGGTTCAAATCTGCAACCATCACTTTTATAAGTCTAATTTTCATGTTAAATCTCATTCAATTGCGAAAGGTGAGAAAAAAGGCTCTATTTTAGCCTATTTGCTAGTCAACTCACTATAGGATGTGATTTTCACTTAATATCTCATTTCAATTGTGAATCAAATGATTTTAATTCTCCTCCAATTCTAATAGACCTGTTCAATCTCATTCCAAGGAGACTAATCGGTGAAAACATCCTATTTGAGCTTACTTGCTCACCAAGTTTCTTTAAGAAGTGAATTGAGCTACATATACTACTTCGATTATGATTCAAATTGGTTCAAATCTCCTACCATCACTTTTATAAGGCTCATTTGCTTGTTAAATCTCATTCATTTTCTAAAGGTGAGAAAGAAACGTTCTATTTGAGCTTACTTGCTAACCAACTCTCTAGAAGATGTAATTTTAACTTAATATCTTATTTCAATTGTGAATCAAATGATTTTAATCACCTCCAACAACATAACTAATTCTAATCGACCTGTTCAATCTCATTCCAAGGAGACTAATCGGTGCAAATGTGCTATTTGAGCTTACTTGCTCACCAAGTTTCTTTAAGAAGTGAATTGAGCTACATATCTTGCTTCAATTATGATTCAAATTGGTTCTAATCTCCTACCATCACTTTTATAAACCTAATTTGTTTGTTATATGTCATTCATTTGCTAAAGGTGAGAAAAAACATTCTATTTGAGCTTCCTTGCTAACCAAATCTCTTTATAAGATGTGATTTTAACTTAATATGTCATTTCAATCGGGATTCAAAAGATTTTGATTCCCCTCCAACAACACAACTAATTTTAGTAAACCTGTTCAATCTCATTCCGAGGAGACTAATCGGTAACCACGTTCTATTTAAGCTTACTTGCTCACCAAGTCTCTTTAAGATGTGTATTTAACTTCATATACTGCTTCAATTGTGATGGAAATTGGTTCAAATATCCTACCATCACTTCTATAAGTCTAATTTGCTTGTTAAATCTCATTCAGTTGTGAAAGGTGAGAAAAAATGATCTGTTTGAGCTTATTTGCTAACCAACTCTTTATAAGATATGATTTTAACTTATTATATCATTTCAATTATGAATCAAAATATTTTAATTCTCCTCTAACAACAAAAATAATTCTAATAGACCTATTCAATCTCATTTCGAGGAGACTAATCGGTGACCAAGTTTTATTTAAGCTTACTTGCTCATCAAGTCTCTTTAAGATGTGTATTAACCTTCACATCCTGCTTCAATTGTGATTCAAATTTGTTCAAATCTGCTACCATCACTTTTGTAAGTCTAATTTGCTTGTTAAATCTCATTCATTTGCCAGAGGTGAGAAAAAATGTTTTATTTAAGCATACTTGCTAAAGAACTCTTTATAAGATGTGATTTTAACTTAATATCTTATTTCAATTGTGAATCAAATGATTTTAATTCACCTTCAACAACATAACTAATTCTAATATACCTGTTCAATCTCATTCCAAGGACACTAATCGGTAACCACATTCTATTTGAGCTTACTTGCTCACCCAGTTTCTTGAAGAATTGTATTGAGTAACACATCCTGCTTCAATTGTGATTCAAATAGGTTCAAATCTGCAACCATCACTTTTATAAGTCTAATTTGCATGTTAAATCTCATTCAGTTGCCAAAGGTGAAAAAAAGGCTCTATTTTAGCTTATTTACTAGTCAACTCTCTATAAGATGTGATTTTAACTTAATATCTTATTTTAATTACGAATCAAATGGTTTTAATTCTTCTCAAATTCTAATAGACCTGTTCAATCTCATTCTAAGGGGACTAATCGGTGAAAACGTGCTATTTGAGCTTACTTGCACACCAAGTTTCTTTAAGAAGTGAATTGAGCTACATATCCTGCTTCTTTATGAGTCTAATTTGCTTGTTAAATCTCATTCATTTGCTAAAGGTGAGAAAAAAATGTTCTATTTGAGCTTACTTGATAACCAAGTCTGTATAAGATGTGATTTTAACTGAATATCTTATTTCAATTCTGCATCAAATGACTTTAATTGACCTCCTACAACATAACTAATTCTAAGAGACCTGTTCAATCTCATTCCAAGGAGACTAATCGGTGACCACGTTCTATTTGAGCTTGCTTGCTCACCAAGTTTCTTTAAGAAGTGTATTGAGCTACATATCCTGCTTTAATTATGATTCAAATTGGTTGACATCTACTACAACATCACTTTTCTAAGTCTAGTATGCTTGTTAAATCTCACTCATTTACCAAAGGTGAGAAACAAGTGTTCTATTTGACGTTACTTGCTAAGAAACTCTCTATATGATGTGATTTTAACTTAATATCTCAGTTCAATTGTTATTCAAACTATTTTAATTCTCCTCTAATAACATAACAAATTCTAATTGAGCTGTTCAATCTCATTCCGAGGAGACTAATCGGTGACCACATTCTTTTTGAGCTTACTTGCTCACCCAGTTTCTTTAAGAATTGTATTGAGCAACACATCGTGCATCAATTGTGATTTAAATAGGTTCAAATCTGCAACCATCACTTTTATAAGTCTAATTTTTTTAAAAAAATCTCATTCAGTTGCCAAAGGTCAGAAAAAACGTGTTATTTAAGCTTACTTGCTAACCAACTCTCTATAAGATGTGATTTTCACTTAATACATCATTTCAATTGTGATTCAAACGATTGTAATTCTCTTCCAACAACATAACTAATTCTAATAAACCTCTTCAATATGATTCCAAGGAGACTAATCGATGACCACGTTCTATTTGAGCTTACTTGCTCTCCAAGTCTCTTTAATATGTGTATTGAACTTCACATCCTGCTTCAATTGTGATTCAAATTTGTTCAAATCTCCTACCATGACTTTTATAAGTCTCATATGCTTGTTAAATCTCATTCAGTTGGCAGAGGCGAGAAAAAATGTTTTATTTAAGCATACATGCTAAAGAACTCTTTATAAGATGAGATTTTAACTTAATATCTTATTTCAGTTGTGAATCAAATGATTTTAATTCACCTCCAAATACATAACTAATTCTAATAGACCTGTTCAATCTCATTCCAAGGACACTAATCGGTGACCACGTTCTATTTGAGCTTCCTTGCTCACCCAGTTTCTTTAATAATTGTATTGAGCAACACATCCTGCTTCAATTGTGATTCAAATAGGTTCAAATCTGTAATCATCACTTTTATAAGTCTAATTTGCATGTTAAATCTCATTCAGTTGCCAAAGGTGAGAGAAAAATGCTCTATTTCAGCTTATTTGCTAGTTAACTCTCTATAAGATGTGATTTTAAATTAATATCTTATTTCAATTGTGAATCAAATGATTTTAATTCTCCTCCAATTCTAATAGTCCTGTTCAATCTCGTTCCAAGGAGACTAATCGGTGAAAACGTCCTATTTGAGCTTACTTGCTCACCAAATTTCTTTAAGAAGTGAATTGAGCTACATATCCTGCTTTGATTGTGATTCAAATTGGTCCAAATCTCCTACCATCACTTTTATAAGTCTAATTTGCTTGTTAAATCTCATTCATTTTCTAAAAGTGAGAAAAAAAGTTCTATTTGAGCTTACTTGCTAACCAACTCTCTATAAGATGTGATTTTAACTTAATATCTTATTTCAATTGTGAATCAAATGATTTTAATTCACCTCCAACAACATAACTAATTCTAATAGACCTGTTTAATCTCATTCCAAGGAGACTAATCGGTGACCAGGTTCTACTTGAGCTTACTTGCTCACCAAGTTTCATTAAGAAGTGTATTGAGCTATATATCCTGCTTCAATTGTGATTCAAATTGGTTCAAATCTGCAACCATCACTATTATAAGTCTAATTTGCATGTTAAATCTCATTCAGTTGCCAAAGGTGAAAAAAAAGGCTCTATTTCAGCTTATTTGCTAGTCAACTCTCTATAAGATGTGACTTTAACTTAATATCTTATTTCAATTGTGAATCAAATGGTTCTAATTCTCCTCCAATTCTAATAGACCTGTTCAATCTCATTCCAAGTAGACTAATCGGTGAAAACGTCCTATTTGAGCTTACTTGCTCACCAATTTTCTTTAAGAAGTGAATTGAGCTACATATCCTGCTTCGATTGTGATTCAAATTGGTTCAAATCTCCTATCATCACTTTTATAAGTCTAATTTGCTTGTTCAATCTCTATCATTTTTCGAATGTGAGAAAAAAATGTTTTATTTAAGCTTACTTGCTAACCAACTCTCTCTATAAGATGAGATTGTAACTTAATATCTCATTTCAATTGTGATTCAAACGATTTTAATTCTCCTACAACAATATAACTAATTCTAATAGACATGTTCAATGTCATTCTGAGGAGACTAATTGGTGAGCACGTTCTATTTGAGCTTACTTGCTCACCAAGTCTCTTTAAGATGTGTAGTGAACTACATATCCTGCTTCAATTGTGATTCAACTTGGTTCAAATCTCCTACCATCACTTTTATAAATCTAATTTTCTTGTTAAATCTCATTCAGTTTCCCAAGGTGAGAAAAAATGCTCTATTTGAGCTTATTTGCTAACTAACTCTCTCTAAGATGAGATTTTAACGTAATATCTCATTTCGATTGTGAATCAAATGATTTTAATTCTCCTCCAACAACATAACTAATTCTAATAACCCTGTTGAATGTCATTCCAAGGAGTCTAATCGGTGACCTCATTTATTTGAGCTTACTTGCTCTTCAAGTTTCTTTAAGAAGTGTATTGAACTACATATCCAGCTTCGATTGTGATTCAAATTGGTTCAAATCTCCCACCATCACTTTTATGAGTCTAATTTGCTTGTTTAATCTCATTCATTTTCCGAAGGTGAGAAAAAATGTTCTATTTAAGCTTACTTGCTAACCATCTCTCTCTATAAGATGTGATTTTAACAAAATATCTCATTTGAATTGTGAATCAAATGATTTTAATTCTCCTCCAACAACATAGCCAATTCTAATCCACCAGTTCAATCTCATTCCAAGGAGACTAATCAGTGACCACATTCTATTTTAGCTTACTTGCTCACTAAGCTTCTTTAAGAAGTGTATTGAACTACATATCCCGCTTCGATTGTGATTCAAATTGGTTCAAATCTCGTACCATCACTTTTGTAATTCTAATTTGCTTGTTAAATCTCACTCATTTTCCAAAGGTGAGAAAAAACGTTTTATTTAAGCTTACTTGCTAACCAACTCTCTCTATAAGATTTGATTTTAACGTAATATCTCATTTCAATTGTGAATCAAAAGATTTTAATTCTCCTCCAACAACATACTAATTCTAATAAACATGTTCAATCTCATTCCATGGAGACTAATCGGTGACCACATTCTGTTTGAACTTCATATCCTGCTTCAATTGTGATTCAAATTTGTTCAAATCTCCTACAATCACTTTTATAAGTCTAATTTGATTGTTAAATCTCAATCAGTTGCCAAAGGTGAGAAAAAATGCTCTATTTGAGCTTATTTGCTAGCAAACTCTCTATATGACCTGATTTTAAATTAATATTTTATTTCAATTGTGAATCAAACGATTTTATAGACCTGTTCAATCTCATTCCGAGGAGACTAATCAGTGACCACGTTATATTTGAGCTTACTTGCATACCAAGTTTCTTTAACAAGTGTATTGAACTACATATCCTGCTTCGATTGTGATTCAAATTGGATCAAATCTCCTACCATCGCTTTTATAAGTCTAATTTGCTTCTTAAATCTCATTCATTTTCCAACGGAGACAAAAAACATTTTTTTAAGCTTACTTGCCAACCAACTATCTCAATAAGATGTAATTGTAACTTAATATATCATTTCAATTGTGAATCTAAATATTTTAATTCTCCTTCAACAACATAACTAATTCTAATAGACATGTTCAAAGGTGAGAAAAAAATGTTCTATTTGAGCTTACTTGCTAACCAACTCTTTGTAAGATGTAATTTTAACCTAATATCTCATTTCAAGTGTGAATTAAATGATTTTAATTCTCCTCCAACTACATAACTAATTCTAACAGACCTGTTCAATCTTGTTCCAAGGAGACTAATCGGTGACCACATTCTATTTGAGTTTACATGCTCACCAAGTTTCTTTAAGAAGGGTGTTGAACTACATATCCTGCTTCGATTGTGATTCAGATTGGTTGAAATCTGCTGACGTCACTTTTATAAGACTAATTTGCTTGTTAAATCTCATTCATTTTTCAAAGGTGAGAAAAAACGTTTTATTTAAGCTTACTTGCTAACCAACTCTCTCTATAAGATGTGATTTTAACTTAATATCTCATTTCAATCGTGATTCAACCGATTTTAATTCTCCTCCAACAACATAAATAATTCTAATAGACCTATTCAATCTCATTCCGAGGAGGCTAATCGGTGACCATGTTCTATCTGAGCTTACTTGCTCACCAAGTCTCTTTAAAAAGTGTATTGAAATACATATCCTACTTCGATTGTGATTCAAATTAGTTCAAATCTCCTACCATCACTTTTTTAAGGCTAATTTGCTTGTTAAATCTGAATCATTTTCGAAAGGTGAGAAAAAATGCTTTATTTAAGCTTACTTGCTAACCAACTCTCTCTATAAGATGTGATTTTAACTTAATATCTCATTTCAATTGTGATTCAAACTGTTTTGATTCTCCTCTAACAACATAACTAATTCTAATAGGCTTATTCAATCTCATTCCAAGGAGACTAATCGGTGACCACGTTTTATATGAGCTTAGTTGCTCACCCAGTCTCTTTAAGATGTGTATTGAACTTCATATCCTACTTCAGTAGTGATTCAAATTGGTTCAAATCTCCTACCATCACTTTTATAAGTGTAATTTTCTTGTTAAATCTCATTCATTTTCCAAAGGTGAGAAACAACATTTCGTTTAAGCTTACTTTCTAACCAACTCTCTCTATAATATGTGATTTTAACTTAATATCTCATTTCAATTGTGATTCACATGATTTTAATTCTCCTTCAACAACAGAACTAATTCTAAAAGACCTGTTCAATCTCATTTCGAGGAGACTAATCGAAGACCACGTTCTATTTAAGCTTACATGCTCACCAAGTCTCTTTGAGATTTGTATGAAACTTCATATCCTGTTTCAATAGTGATTCAGATTGGTTCAAATATCCTACCATCACATTTATAAGTGTAATTTGCGTGTTAAATCTCATTCATTTACCAAAGGTCAGAAAAAAATGATCCATTTGAGTTTACATGCCAACCAACTCTCTGTGAGATGTGATTTTAACTTAATATCTCATTTCAATTGTGATTCAAACTATTGTAATTCTCCTCCAAAAACATAACTAATTCAAATAGACCCGTTCAATCTCAATCCTAGGAGACTAATCGGTGACCACAATTAATTTGAGCTTACTTGCACACCAAATATTTTTAAGATGTCTCTTGAACTTCATATCCTACTTCAAAGATGATTCAAATTGGTTGAAATCTCCTACCATCATTTTTATAAGTGTAATTTGCTTCTTAAATCTCATTCATTTGCTAAAGGTGAGAAAAAACATTCTATTTGAGCTTAGTTGCTAACCAACTCTCTATAAGATGTGATTTTAACTTAATATCTCATTTCATTTGTGATTCAAACGATTTTAATTCTCCTCTAACAACATTACTAATTCTAATAGACTTGTTCAATCTCATTTCTAAGAGACTAATCGGTGACCACATTCTATTTGAGCTTACTTGCTCACCAAGTTTCTTTCTAAAGTGTATTGTACTAGATATCCTGCTTCGATTGTGATTCAAATTGGTTGAAATCTCCTACCATCACTTTTATAAGTCTATTTTACTTGTCAAATCTCATTCATTTGCTAAAGGTGAGAAAAAACGTTTTATTTGAGCTTACTTGCTAACCAACTCTCCAAAAGATATGATTTAACATAATATCTCATTTCAATTGTGATTCAAACGATTTTACTTCACGTCTAACAACATAACTAATTCTAACAGACCTGTTCAGTCACATTTTAAGGAGACTAATCGGTGACCACCTTCTATTTGAGCTTAGTTGCTCACCAAGTCTCTTTAAGATGTCTATTGAACTTCATATCTTGATTTAATGATGATTCAAATTGATTCAAATCTCCTACCATCACTTTTATATGTCTAATTTGCTTGTTAAATCTCATTCATTTTCCAAAGGTGAGAAAAAACGTTCTATTTCAGCTTACTCGCAAACTAACTCTCTATAAGATGTGATTTTATCTTCATATCTCATTCCAATTGCGATTCAAACAATTTAAATCCTCCTTCTACAACATAACTAATTCAAATAGATCTATTCAATATCATTTCGAGGAGACTAATCCTTGACCACATTCTATTTGAGCTTACTTGATCACCAAGTTTCTTTAAGAATTGTAATGATCTACATATCCTGGTTGGATTGTGATTCAAATTGGTTCAAATGTCCTACCATCACTTTTATAAGTCTTGTTAAAACTCATTCATTTTCCAATGGCGAGAAAAAACGTTCTATTTGAGCTTACTTGCAAACTAACTCTCTATAAGATGTGATTTTATCTTAATATCTCATTTCAATTGTGATTCAAACGATTTTAATTCTCCTCCAACAACATAACTAATTCTAATAGACTTGTTCAATCTCATTTCGAGGAGACTAATCGGTGACCACGTTCTATTTGGGCTTACTTTCTCACCAAGTCTCTTTAAGATGTGTATTGAACTACATATCCTGCTTAAATTGTGATTCAAATGGGTTGAAATCTCCTACCATCACTTTTATAAATGTAATTTGGTTGTTAAATCTCATTCATTTGCCAAAGGTGAGAAAAAACGTTCTATTTGAGCTTACTTGCTAACCAACTCTATATAAGATGTGTTTTTAACTTAATATCTCATTTCAATTGTTATTCAAATGATTTTAATTCTCCTCTAACAACATAAATAATTCTAATAGACCTGTTCAATCTCATTTCGAGGAGGCTAATCAGTGACCACTTTCTATTTGAGCTTACTTGCTCACCAAGTCTCTTTAAGATGTGTATTGAAGTACATATCCTGCTTTAATTGTGATTCAAATTGGTTGAAATCTCGTACCATCACTTTTATAAGTCTAATTTGCTTGTTGTAACGCCCCCAAACCTATATTCCTTTTAGGTAATAAGTTAATATAATATAGACTTGGTGAGTTACTACTACCTCTACACGAGTATTTTTTTAACTTTTTCTAAGTTAAATAGTTGAGTGCCACTAGTCTGGGTTACTACACTCGGGTTCTCACACGTTACGCAGCGGAAATAAATATAATAATTTAAATAGAATAGATAGATATAGAGACATTCACATTCACATTCACATTTAACTGTACATAATATTTATACATACATATATATTAGTGTATGCCAGACATATATCTATAGATATGTGGGCCTGAGTAGGGTAAGGACACAACAAGCCTACCACTCATACCCTGTTTTAAGTAAAACTCTCCATCTCACATATCTTAATACATATATGCCTTACTTATCTACACGGCATGTTTAAATACTATAAATTTCTAGTTATGTATAAAGTTAGGGAAAAAGTAGTAACTTAAATACAAATAGGCTCTACTACTTCTATCTCTATCTCCATTAGCACCTGGTACCTAGGCATCTGATACAAATTAGCTTTAATGAAAAATAATTCTCAGTAGCAATAATCACCTGTAATTTAAATACTGCTGACTTGTACCACTATACAGGTACAGAAATCCACTACATTCCTTTTTCATAATAATTCAAACATTATGCTATTGGAGTAATATACATAGATGATATAAATGTTTCATGCATATACTTATGATTATCTTTGCACCTCAACAATTATTCATCACACATGATATCTTCTCGGACTGTAATGGTAGCGCATCATATTCTCATATCAGTATAGAGTATAGAGCATAAACAAAGTACTCATGCAATTTGATATGGCCAAAATCAAAAGCATCATAAAAGAATTTAAAAAAAAAAAACATTTTCATTCATAATTGAGTTTCCTCATGGTCATGAGCCACTTGCAATCATTCTCGGGTTTCACCATCAGCATTTATTCTCAGGTTAACCGTCAGCATTTATTCTCAAGTTATCCGTCAGCATTTATTCTCAGGTTATTCATCAACAATTATTCTCAGGTTAACCGTCTGCAAAAATTTTCCTGGATTAAAGCCATTTGCAGCTATTCTTGTGGTATAACCAATTGCATCCATTCTCACGGAATAACCAAATACATCCTTTCTTGCGGAGTAACCAAATGCATCCATTCTCGCGGTATAACCAAATGCATCCATTCTCGTGAATCCACCATTTGCAGTCATTCTCATTTATGGTTTATGCTCATTAAAATTTTCATGTTTCTCTTCTTTTCTCATGATTTCTCAAGCTACACATTTCTCATGTTACCCATTACCAGTCAAGATTAAATCCTAAATTTGAGCGAACTATTGGGCTAATTTTGTACAACAAAGAGCTTATTGAGTCTATTTTTTTGAAACAGAGAGCTACAAGTCGACTTCCAGCCTCTTGGCAGTCGACTTCCAGCTTGCTGCCCCAAAAATGTTTCAAACAGTGAGCAATTAGTTGACTTCCAGGACCTCTACAGTCGACTGCTCTGTTCTTGGCTAATTTCTGGAAAATAAGAACACGACAGTCGACTTCTAGCCCTTAGCAGTCGACTGCTAGCATTCTGGATACGATTCTAGGCAACTTGGGAGCACGACAATCGACTGGTAGGGCCTACAAGTCGATTGCTACATTATGCTCTATTTTTTGAAAGCCCGTTGACATAAATTTTTACACCAAGAACAAGTTTTTAAAATAGTTTTGATGATTGAAAACTCAATAACAGCACAAGAGCTTCATTTACCACTCAAAAATAGCCCAAACCACCGATTATTCATGCTCAAATCTGGGATTTAAGCTCTTTTTCAAAAACCAAAAAAACCCATTTCTCATATTTACAATTAGGCATTCATAAGTATATTCAAGCATTTTAAAACATCCAATAGCAATCAAAAACACTAAGAATGTAGGTTTTTAATCTCCCTTCAGTTTAAAATCATGAAACTCAGAATTTCCAGCCATAAACAGTAATTTTGAAAAATAAGGGAGATAGGTGATTTGCTGATTTCCAATCGGTATTTGATGGTTGACAAATATTCTGGTAAGTTTTCTTAACTCCAGAAAGGCTTAAATCCGTCTAACAGCTTCCTTCACAATTTTTGCTCTTTCTCTCGCTAGCTCATCCTCTCTCTCTCTCTCTCTCTAAAGTTTAGACTTCAAGATGCAAATGAAGAGCTCTGGAGGCTTCACCCATTTATAGGTGATCCGGCTCTTTGCAATTCTACTCGTAATTCCTGATCATTCAGCCTAAATTATTAATTCTTCCAACTTTATGTTAAATGACCATTTTGTCCTTAACTGCCTGGTGGGAAATTTTTCAGAATTCTATTGCTACAGTAAATCATTTGGCTAAAATTATAGCCTACTGCCCTGAGATTTTGGAATTTCACATCTCTATCCTCACTTTATCTTTTTCCTTTCAATTTGGCCCCTATTCTTTCCTTTTCTTTAAATCTCTTATTCTAATGCAACTACATGCAGCCTAATGTAACAAACACAAGCATTTGATTCATTAAAAATTAACAAACATCTCTTTAAGGCGTAAAAGGAGCAGATGTTACAATTCTCCCCTCCTTTAAAAAATTTCATCCTTGAAACTTAAAACATACCTAAATAAATAACTCTGGGTAAACTCTTTTCATATCATCTTCTTTCTCCCACGTGGCTTCCTGTGGCGATGATTGGTCCCACAACACCTTTACCAGTGGAATTATCTTATTCCTCAATTGTTTGACTTCAGTACCAATGATTCTTAAAGGTTTAGGATTATAAGTCAAGTTATCTTTCAATTGTACAGTATTGGCGTTAAGTATATGAGAAGGATCTAGAATATATTTACGAAGTTACGAAACATGAAAAACATTGTGGAGATTGGATAAAAATGGTGGTAATGCTATTTGGTAAGCTAATGAACCTATTCTTTTCAAAATCTGGTATGGTGCAATGTATCTAGTATTCAGTTTTCTAGACTTAATATCTCTACCAATACCAGTAATTGGAGATACTCTGAGAAAAACATGATCTCCTTCTGCAAATTCTAATAGCCTTCTCTTATTATCATCATAACTCTTTTGTCTATCTTGGGCCTTAGCCATTTTCTCCCTGATCATTTTTATCTGATCAGTTGTCTGTTGGACTATTTTCGGCCCTAGAATTTTCCTCTCCCAATTCAAACCAACACAAGGGTGATCTGCATTTTCTTCCATACAAAGCTTCATATGGAGCCATTCCTATGTTGGTATGAAAACTATTATTATAGGAAAATTCTATCAAAGGCAAAAATTTATCCCAACTTCCTTTTTGTTCTAATATACAAGCCCTAAGCATATCTTCTAATGTCTGGATCGTCCTTTCAATCTGTCCATCAGTTTGAGGATGATAGGCAGTGCTAAAATTCAACTTAGTACCAAATGCCTCTTGCAAGGCTCTCCAGAATTTATAAGTGAACCTAGGATCTCTATCTGATACTATACTGGTAGGTATTCCATGAAGTCTTACTATTTCTTTTATATACAAGTGGGCTAATTTATCCAATGAGAAATTTATTTTAATAGGCAGGAAATGTATAGATTTAGTTAATCTATCTACAATCACCCAGATTGCATCATTTCCTGACTGAGTTCTAGGCAAACCTACTATGAAATCCATGGAAATTTTCTCCCATTTCTATTCAGGAATTTCTAGAGGTTGCAATGTTTCGACAGGTTTCTGATGTGTCAATCTTCACCTGCTGGCACACTAGACATTTACCAACATACTCAGCTATTTGCTTTTTGATACCTGGCCACCAGAAATTCTTCTTCAATTCTTGGTACATCTTAGTGGCACCAGGATGAATAGTATAGTTTCTTTTGTGGGCTTCTTCCAAAATTTTATCCCTCAATTCTCCTGACTCTGGGTTATACACCCTATTTTGGTAGGTTACTACACCATCTATCTCTTTCTAGAATTCTTTTGGATTCTTTAGAGACTTCAAGAATTCATCTTCCTTTTAGGCTTCTAGGATTTGAGTTCTAAGATCATTCTCATTTCTCATTTCATTTAGGTATAACCTATCTGGTAATACCATAATAGACAAACTCAAATTCCTAAACTTCTTAATTAAATTCATTTCACTCACCATCATATGAGCTACATGAAGAGATTTCCTACTTAAAGCATCGACCACTACGTTTGCCTTTCTAGGATGGTACTTTAATTCAAAATCATAGTATTTAATAAATTCCATCCACCTCCTCTGTCTCATATTCAACTCTTTTTGATTAAAAAGGTATTTGAGACTTTTGTGGTCACTAAATACCTCAAATCTAGATCCATAGAGATAGTGTCTCCAAATCTTTAAGGTAAACACTACGGCTGCTAATTCAAGATCATGGGTAGGATAATTCTTCTCATGGTGTCTCAATTGCCTAGATGCATATGCTACTACTTTCCTATTTTGCATCAAGACACACCCTAAGCCCTTATTGGATGCATCACAATACACTTCAAAATTTTCTAATGGATCAAGAATAATTAAGACAGGTGTGGTTGTCAGTTTTTCTTTCAGAGTTCGGAAGCTATGTTCACATTTAACATCCTAAACAAATGAAACGTCTTTCATAGTCAATTTAGTCAAAGACAACGCTATTTGCAAAAACCCTTGAATAAATCTCCTATAGTAACCAGCTAATCCGAGAAAACTATGAATCTCTGTCACTGTGTTAGGTCGCTCCCAACCAACTACTGCTTCTGTCTTACTGGGATCTACTGATACTCCATCTCTAGTGATTACATGACCTAAGAATTTTATCTCCTCTAACCAGAATTTACACTTCTCAAGTTTAGAATACAATTACTTCTCTCTAAGCCACTACAGTACAATCCTAAGATGATGTTCATGTTCTTCGCTACTTTTAAAATATACAAGAATGTCATCGATAAACACTACCACGAATTGATCAAAGTAGGGTCTAAAGATACGATTCATGTAATCCATGAAAATAGCTGGAGCATTTGTCAATCCAAATGGCATCACAAGAAATTCATAATGCCCATATTTGGTTCTAAAGGCTGTCTTAGGTATGTCTTCTTTTCTCACTTTGATTTGATGGTACCCCGACCTTAAATCAATTTTGGAAAACACAGTAGCTCCTCTCAATTGATCCAAGAGATCATCTATCCTAGGAAGTGGATATTTATTCTTTATTGTTATCCTGTTCAATTATCTATAGTCTATACATAACCTTAAGCTTCCATCTTTCTTTTTCACAAATAATACCAGGGCTCCTCATGGTGAAGCACTAGGCTTGATGAATTGTTTCTCTAATAAGTCTTCTATCTGTACTTTCAACTCTGCTAATTCTAAGGGAGACATTCTATAAGGTGCTATAGAAATTGGTCCTGTTCCTGGAATCAATTCTATAGAGAACTCTATTTCTCTCTCAGGTGAAAGACTTAAGATTTCCTTAGGAAAAAATTAGGAAATTCACACACTACAAGAATAGTATCAAGTTTATGCTGAACTTTAATCTTAGAAGCACATAGAAATTACATCTCATTCTTCTCCTCAGTACTCCTGTTTACCGGTATGGTATCTACAAAAGTCACAGATTTTTCTAAACAATCCAAGATTACATTATTTGCAAACAACCAATTCATCCTAAGAATAATGTCCAAATCCACTAAAGGTAAACAAATCAGATCAACAACAAATGATTTGTTCTCAATAATAATGGGGCAACTCAAGCAGGTTAAAGAAGTCAAAACCTGCTCTTCAGATGGAATAGAAATAGACAATGGATGAGGTAAACTAGTCACAGGCAAATTTAATCTCTTCACACATTCCAACGAAATGAATGAGTGAGTAGCGCCAGAGTCAAACAGTACAATTAAAGATATACCATTAATTAAACATTTACCTTTCATTAAATCATTGGACTGAGCCACTTCCTTACCCTTGAGAGTATAGACTCTTCCTGTAGTAGGAGGTTTAGTGGTATCACCCTGTCTCTTCCACAGTGGGCAATCTCTGATGAAGTGTCCTTCTCTCCCACATCTATAGCATACACCTTGTTGTACCTTTGGTTGTAGCCATTTGCAGGTCCCCTCATGACTTTATAGCATTTAGGACAAACATCAAGCATCACTGATCTCACCATAGGCCTTTTTCCTTCCAGACCTCTACCAAATCTACCATCTCTCCCCGAAAAAGATCCTGGTTTTTTTCTTTTAAAGAAGTTGCTCTTTTGCTTTTCTTTCTCAGTCTCCAGGGAAGGATGATACGTGCATTCATTTTTCCATTTCATGGTTGTTCCCATTGTACTTTAAGTAAAATTCGCACTTCCTTGCAAGCTTAGGTTAGCTACTTAAACAAGCTAAAGGAGAGATGGAAAGCTTACATTCATACATGATTTTAATTTAATTAAATGCTGCACTTTTTGTTTTGTTTTTTTAATTATATTTCCCTAACCTCACATGTGCTTTAGAGAATTTTGCACTCTTGCTTCCCTTTTACTCCACCAAATATACATATAATATACATAGATTTAATTGTTGCATCCCTTCTTCCTAATTGCATGTGTGCCTTCCTCCATGTGTGTTTATTTCTATACATTCCTTGCAATTCCCTATGTTCCTAGCCGTGTACCTATATATATATTTTTACTATGCCACACTTTTCTTCCCTTCCTCAATTTGGCTAAAATGGAAAGGTAATCTAAATCAAAAAAATTAAAGGCATATTTATTCTAAATACCAAAATAACACAAGTAATTTCATCCAATTAATTAAAGAACATTAATTTAGACTAATTAAAATTATGGGGTGTTACATTTCTTCCCTCCTTAAAAATAAGTTCATGCTTGAAATTCATACATACCTCATGAGAATAATTCTGGATATACTTTGCGCATGTCCTCATCCCTCTCCCAGGTGGCTTTTTGTGGTGTCGTTCGATCCCACCATTTCCAGGGGAATGGCCTTATTCCTTAGGGTCTTGACCTCAGTATCGATGATTTGTACAAGTTTTGGCTGATAAGTTAGATTATCCTTTAATTGTAGAGTTTTGGCATCAAGTATGTGTGAGGGGTCGGGTATGTACTTTCTGAGCTGGGAGACATAGAAAACATTATGAAGGTTAAACAAGTGTGGTGTTAAGGCTATCTGGTATGCTAATGGATCCACTCTCTTCAATATTTGGAAAGGTCTAATGTATCTAGGACTTAGCTTTCTAGACTTCATAGCTCTACCAATCCCAGTAGTCAGGGATACCTTTAGAAAAATATGGTTCCCTTCCTCGAATTCTAGAGATCTTCTCCTCTTTTTAGCATAACTCTTTGTCTATCCTGAGCCTTCACCATTTTCTCTCTGATCATCTTAATTTGATCAGTTTTTTACTGCATTAACTCAAGACCTAACAATTGCCTCTCACCCACTTTATACTAACACAATGGGGACCTACACTTTCTCTTATAGAGGGCCTTATAGGGTGCTATACCTATGCTAGAGTGAAAACTATTATTGTAAAAAAATTCAATCAATGGCAGACTCCTTTCCTAGTTTTCTTGGTACTCTAAGACACAAGCCCTAAGCATATCCTCTAAGGTCTGAATGGTTCTCTCAATTTGTCCATCAGTTTGAGGATGATATGCTTTACTGAAACTTAGTTTAGTTTCAAAGGCTTCTTGTAGGGCTCTCCAAAACCTAGAGGTGAATCTGGGATCCCTATCTGAGATGATGCTAATAGGTACACCATGAAGCCTTACTATCTCCTGAATATATAGTTGAGCTAGTCTATCCAAGGAGTAGTTAATCTTAATGGGTAGGAAATGAGCAGACTTGGTTAACGTATCCACTATAACTCAGATAGCATCATTCCCTGATTGGGTTATAGGTAGACCTACCATGAAATCCATCGAAATATTATCTCACTTCCACTCAGGAATGTCTAAAGGTTGTAATAACCTAGTAGGCTTCTGATGCTCAATCTTGACCTACTGACACACTAGAAACCTAGCTACATGCTCCCTATATGCTTCTTTATTCCTGGCCATTAGAACCTATCCTTTAAGTCCTGATACATCTTAGTGGCTCCAAGATGAATAGTATACTTAATTTGGTAAGCTTTCTCTAAAATCCTATCCCTTAGTTTAGCGGTCTTAGGAACATACATCATATTTTAGAAAGTTACCACTCTGTTAGCCTCCCTTATGAACTCCTTTGAACCATTTAGAGATTCTAGGAATTCATCTTCCTTCTGGGCTTTTAAGATTTGGGCCCTAAAAGTGTTCTCAATTCTTAAGTCACTTAAACAGATCTTGTTAGGTAACATCAGAGTGGACAATCTCATGTTCCTAAATTTCTCTAGTAAGTCCATTTCGCTTACCATCAATTGAGCTACATGGATAGACTTCCTACATAGTGCATCTGCCACAATGTTTGCTTTCCTATATGGTACTTTAATTCAAAATCATAATCCTTAATGAATTTCATCTACCTCCTTTGTCTCATGTTCAACTCCTTTTGGTCAAAGAGGTATTTGAGACTTTTATGGTCACTAAATACCTCAAACTTAGACCCATATATGTAGTGTCTCTAGATCTTCAAGACAAACACTATAGCTGCCAACTCTAGGTTATGGGTAGGATAATTCCTCTTATGTGGTCTCAATTGCCTAGAAGCATAGGCTACTACCCACCCTCCTTGCATCAGTACACATCCTAACCCTTTCTTAGATGCATCACAGTACAACTTAAATTTCTCTAAATGGTCGAGGATAATCAAAATAGGTGTCGTGGTCAATTTCTCCTTCAAGGTTTAGAAGCTTTGTTCACACTTTGTATCCCACACAAATGGAACATCCTTCTGGGTTAGCTTGGTCATAGGCATCGCTATTTGTGAAAACCCTTAAATGAACTATCTATAGTTTCCTGTTAAACCCAAGAAACTCCTAATTTTAGTCACAGTAGTAAGCCTTTCCCAGCTTACTACTGCTTCATTTTACTAGGGTCTATTGACACTCCCTTATTAGAAATTACATGCCCTAAGAACTTGACTTCTTCTAACCAAAACTCGTACTTCTCTAGCTTAGCATATAACTACTTCTCTCTGAGTATTTGCAAAACTATCCGAAGATGCTGCTCATGCTCCCATATATTCTTGGAATACACTAATAAGTCATCAATGAACACTACCACGAACTGATCAAGGTAGGGTCTAAAGATACATTTCATGTAGTCCATGAAAATAGCTGGAGTATTTGTCAGGCCAAAGGGCATCACCAGAAATTCATAATGCCCATACCTGGTCCTAAAGGCAGTCTTAGGTATATCTTGCTTCCTAACCCTGATTTGATGATACCCCGATCTCAAATCAATCCTAGGGAGAGGATACTTATTCTTTATAGTCACCTTATTCAGCTGCCTATATTCTATACACATCCTCATACTCCCATCTTTCTTCTTACCAAATAGCATGGGTGCTCCCTACGATGACATACTAGGTCTAATGAATTATTTTGCTAAGAGGTCCTCTATCTACTCCTTCAACTCATTCAATTCCATCGAGGACATCCTATAGGGTGCTATGGAAATTGGTCCTGTCCCATGGTCTAAGTCTATGAAGAACTCTATCTCTCTCTCAGGTGAGAGACTAGTAATCTCTTTTGGGAACACATCTGGGAATTCATTGACTATAAATATGGTTTCTAGCTCTTGTTGACTTTCCACCTCTGAGGAACATAGGAAACCCATTCTTTGGTTTTTCCTCTCTATCCCCACATTAACTGGTCTGGTGTCTATGAAAGTCACAGACTTAGCTAAATAGTCTGAGACAACATTGTTTGAAGAGAGCCAGTCCATACCAAGGATGACATCTAGTTCAACCATGGGTAAACAAATAAGGTCTACTATGAAGGTTTTTTTTTCAACTACAATGGAACAATTCAAAAAAATCAAGGATGTAGACATGTGTTCATTAGTGGGTACTGCTATGGAAAGCTCATAAGGCAGGGTGGTTGTTGATAGCTTTAATTTTTGAACACAATCTATTGAAATAAAGGAATGGGTAGCGCTAAAATCATACAACACAATTAAAGGAATATCATTAATAAAGCACATACCTTTCATCAAATCTTCCCTTGATAAGGGTCTTGTGGGTTCCTTTAGCTTCTTCAGTGTTGACAGACTCGGGAGATGTGCCCTGGCTTCTCACACCTATAGCACACGTTTTGACCCATCATACATGGTCTATCTCCATGATTCCACCCGTACTTCGAGCAGTTAGTCTGGGCAGCTGGGCATTCATCAGCCTCTTCCCGATCTAATTCCTTGGGAACTTTCTATCTTGGCCCCTATTGAATCCATCTGGGTTCTTTCTCTTAAGGAAACTAGCTTCCTGTCTCTTCTTCTATAGTGCTGCTAAGGACCTGAAGGCGATGCGGCACTTGTTGACCAGGGTTGGGTAATCTCTGATTTCTTGGGCCGCTACCTCATGATATAGCTCTGGGTCTAAGCTATTCTCCAAGTGCATGGCTTTCCATGCCCCATCCGGTCTCTACTTTAGGTAGGAAAAAAACTTTGATAATTCTTTGAACCTGGCCATATACTCTTCAAACGACCTGCCACCCTATTTTATCTGTATAAACTCCCCCTTCTTCACATTCCTCTTGCTCTAGGGGAAGTACTTTTCCAAGAATGCATCTTTAAAACTTTCCCAAGTGATCGTGGTCCCTTGGGCCTCCATTAGTTGCTTCATTCCTTTTCACCAATGTTTCGCCTCCCCTTCTAGCTGGTAGGTGGCGAAGGAAACTTTTTGTGGCTCTGAGGTCCCTAATACTTCAAACAATTCTTCTATCTTCTGGACCTATTCTTTGGCCTTCTTTGAATTCATCAAGCCATTAAAAGCATAAGGCTTGGCTCTTTAGAAGTTGGACCAGCCCCTATAAACTTGGGTCTTTATCTTTTTTGCCCCCATTTGAGTTTCTTCGCTCCGATCCATCTAGACCTGACGAAGTGCCTCAACTGTAACTGCAGCCTGGGCTATTATAGCTTTGGCCATATCCCTCATGGTCTAAATAACTTTGTTCATATCCACTTCTATATTCTGGGCCTGTGCTTTGCCTCTCTGTGTTGGTGTCATATCGTCACTCTACAAAACAAATATTACTGAGGTGATCAGGCTCAATAACGAATAACTAAGCAGATAACATACAACACTAACAGGAGCTTCTATCTTCCCAAACCTAATACTCTATTTCCCAAGTTTAAAACAAAATACAAGTTAGCCAACTGCCTAGGTATAGCTGACTAACCTGAACTAGTTCGTTACCTATGGAATTCTACCCTGTTCCTAACCTAGGTAGCTGTGCACTGATACCAACTTAATGTAAAGCCCTTATGTAGTATTACATTTCCTCTAATGTAAATAGATAAGTTTGGTACATTATTCTTATCCTTTTATTATTAAGTTTGAGCAGCTATACCATTAAGTTTTATTAAATTAGATTAGGTTCTGGATCTTTTGCTTAGATTAAATCTTAAATGCACAGAAAAAATAAAATGCTATACATCACAACAAAAATTTAAAACTTCATATCATACAAAATAATAATGTCCCATCAATGTCCATTACATTCTTTATGAACATGTATCCAGATATATGAAGTACCCGTCCATTAAGAGTCAGGAGACAACAATCTTGTCACTCAGACTCCTTTACAATTAACAAGAATGAACCGATCCTTCACATATCCTTTTCCCCAACAATTACCCATATAGATATCATATACATAGCCAAAAGAATAGTCGTAGTTCTAAACCAAAATATATCTAAAATAAGACCTAAAATAAGGGGTCACAAAAATTTTTCTTTTAACCAAACGAAACTTCTATCTCCCCGACCTTTCTAAGCGTCTGCATCTAATACATATTAGCATATAAATGAGAAAACAAGTTTCCCAGTAGCTTAACAATTTGGGGTTTAAAAATCAAGTAATATGTATCAAGCTGCAAGCACCAAAATATTTAATTCTATATTCTTGGTATGTAAAAAAACACAACATTATTCATAAATATAAATTGGCAAGCATTGTATGATCAATTTAAATGCCAATGTGATAAAATACTATTCTTTTCAAATACAACATCTTTGTATGCTATATAAAAGTTAGTTTTAAGAATGATAAGCATAAATGATTTTGCTAATTTTATGATAATGCACACTTGGGTACTATGTGGACACTTGGCCACCCTTATAATTCTTTGTGCACACTTGGGCACTTGTGGACACTTGGCCACTTTTATAAAATCTCTTATGCACACTTGGGCACTGTGGGACACTTGTCTACCTTTATAATTCTTTGTGCACTCTTGGCCAATTGTGGACACTTGGCCGCCTTTATAAAATCTCTTGTTCACACTTGGGCACTATGTGGACACTTGGCCACCTTTATAAATCTTTGTGCACACTTGGGTACTTGTGGACACTTGGCCACCTTTATAATATCTCTTGTGCACACTTGGGCACTATGTGGAAACTTGGCCACCTTTATAAATCTTTGTGCACACTTGGGCACGTGTGGACACTTGGTAAGCAAGTAAGCTCACATAGAATGTGAACCTCGATTGGTCTCCTTGGAATGAGATTTAACAGGTCTATTAGGATTAAACGAGTTATAGGAGGAGAATTAAAATAATTTGAATCACAATTGAAATGAAATAATATGTTGAAAACACATCTTACAGAGACTTGGTGAGCAAGTAAGCTCAAATAGGATATTTTTTTGTCAACCTTGGCATATAAATGACATTTAACAAGCCAATTACACTTATAAAAGTGATGGAAGGAGATTTGAACTAATTTGAATCATAATTCAAACAGGATATGAAGTTAAACACAGAACTTAGAGGGACTTGGTGATTAAGTTAGCTCAAATAGAATGCGTTCACTGATTGTTCTTCTGGGAATGAGATTTACTAGCTCTATTAGAAATATACAAGTTGTGGAATGAGAATTAAAACAATTTGAATCACAATTAAAATGAGATATTTTGTTGAAAACACATCTTAGAGAGATTTGGTGATCAAGCTCAAATAGAATTTTGTTCTCACCCTTGGCATATGAAAGAGATTTAACAAGCCAATTACACTTATAAAAGCCAAGGAAGGAGATTTGAACCATTATGAATCACAATTATAGGATATGAAGTTAAACAAATATCTTAGAGAGACTTGGTGAGCAAGTAAGCTTAAACATAATGCGTTCACTGATTGGTCTCTTCGGAAAGAAGTTGAAAACACATCTTAGAGAGACTTGCAAGCAAGTAATGCAACACCGCTTATCTCATCTTAACAACGTCATAATGCTTATTCAGATAAGTGGTTACATTATCTTTAGCTTTTAATTACATTAATTTTTCCTGAGCATTTAATCCATCATAATTTTAATTGCAATTAGGTTTGGGTTCTTTTGCTCAGGTAAACATGCTTTGGCACAGCGGAATAAAAATACATATACCACAATAGAATATATAAAAACTTTTCCACTATACATATATTATCATAACTATTTAGTACATTATTCTGTATACATATACTAGGATAGATGAAGTACCCATGCTTAAGGAGTAAAGAGACAACAACCATGCCACTCATACTCCTTTTACAAAATATCATGGAAGTATAGGTCCTTCACATATCCTTATACATATGCCCTTTTCCCCATATGTACAGCCAAAAAATGATAGTCCCAATTCTAACCCCAAAAAGACTATATAGAATTAGGACCAAAAAGAAAGGGCTATGACTACATGCTTAAGTATCTAATTTACTCCAGAGGAAATTCAAAGATGGATATAACATAAATGTCCTTTAAATAATGAAAGTCCCTAAAAAGGGAATTTCCACCATAGCCAATTCAATTTCTGTTATCAGACAATATTTAGGCATTTGATACATATCAATATAATAATGAGAAATATACTCCCAGTAGCTAAACAAACTAATTTATTTAAAATAACTGATATGTACCACTGTAATAATATAGAAAATACCTCTACATTCAATTAAAATTTCAAACTCATTTTATATAGACCTTTGGGTATGATATATGTGAAACATGTGTGTATGCATCTATAGACATGAGATATGCAATCAATTATGTCATTCATGGAATAGACAACAAGCTTTCAATGCTTTTAAGTCTAAATCATATGCACAAAAGTCACATTCATACAATACAACTTATGGCTACACAGAAATGCTTTACTTTGGAAAGGTATACACCAGATATTCCCTTCCACATCATGATGTTCTTTGGAGGTTTACAACAGATCATTCCTCCTGCAATTTATCCCTTAGGAGTATACATTAGATCATTCCCCACAAGGTAACTTACTATAGAGGTATGCATCAGATCATTCCTCCTCATAATTTTGGTCTCAAGAGGTATTCACTAGATCATTCCTCCTTTATCTTTAACTTTGGCATTCATACTTGCATTTAAGCATTTTCATGCTATTCAGTCACTTTCACATGAATTTATACATCTTGCTATCAATGGCAAAATTTCATGCTATTTACTATTCATTCTCGACCATTACATCATTTTCCCTCTTGTAACTTAACGTAGGCTAATTTTGATGGCACCTTAGGCTATTTTCAATTAACATAGAAATTTAGCCATTGTAGGAAAAATTATACAAGGAATTCAGCCAAGGCAAGGGAATCATGATAAAATGGCATTTTTAACTCATTTGGTTCACTTCTAACCTTTTTCTTACCATTTAAACATAATGGTAACAATTCCTATAATTATGCCTAACACTTTCTCACACCTCAAAATTTGGTGAGTGCACTTTAGTTCATCCTTTTTCCCATTTTTCTAGCTCATCATTCATGTCAAACATGACAATACACCTAACCTCACAATTTCACATATTTATACACATTTTTTAGGTGATATGGTAAGGCTTTAAATTGGTAAAATGGCTAAAACATAGAATTACCATAACTTTCTCTATCTTCCTTTATTGGAACTAAATTTATATGGTTTTCTAGGCCATCTTTAAGAAAAATTTCAGCACCACTTACATGCATCAATTTAGCCAAGATGAGTAAGTCACACATTCATAGTTAATGCTGAAATTAAAAATTGGAAAAAAAATGCTTAAACACTAACTTACCTAAATTTTCTCTCTCTTACCATTTTCTAACCTTTCCTCACACTTTTTCTAACACCAATTTAACCAAATTCCACAAAATTTCAGCACCCTTACACATGCAACACTTTGTCCAAAGTGAAGAATGCAAGGAAATGGAGTTATTTCACCATCTAGCTTACAACATCATCATATTCAAGCAAAAAACATGCAAAAACATCATTTTCTCACTCTATACAATACTATTTCATCCTTGGTATAGGTTAGGGTTTTGCAAGACTAGGGTTCCATCCATGAAAATTCACCATCCTTTAGGTATTCAAGCTTTCCAACATGAATATAGCCATAAAAACAAGTATTTTTCAACATATTTCACACCGATCCATGCAAATCAACCATAAGAATGTAGAGAGAGAAAAATCCATCATTCTTGAAAAGTTGAAAACACCATAAACACACCATAAAACAAGAAAAGAATGGCATAGGCATGTTTAGCTACTTTGAAAATGCCAAATAAGTAAAATCTCCAAGTTGTGTTGGTGTGGAAACCTTCTTCTCCAAGTCTATGAAGCAACTCAGCCAGCCTCTCCTTCTCCCCTCTTCTTCGACACTTCTAGCACATGGAGGAAGAAGAAGGCTGAAATTTAGAGTTTAGGTTATATACAAAAATGTCATTGGTGCTAAAATGTCAATTTTGTCCCTTTTTCTTCTCTTTTTCATCAATGGCATTGTCTCTCCTTTAAAATGTAATTTTGTGCAACTTCCATGGGTGGGACTTTTTTGCCCCTTAAGAGTTTCAAATTTGCAGAGTGGTCCCTCAACTTTTTAAAAATTACAAATAAGCCCCTAAGAAAGTTGCCATTTTTCCATTTAAGTCTAAATGGCCATTTTAGCTCCAATTTTCACCCTTTTTGGCTTCATAGTATAAAAATCACTTAAATAAGATTTTATAAAACTTATTTTTGTGATTTTAATAATTTACCCTTATTTGATCAAAATTATCATTTTGCCCTTTATGCCAAAGATTATCATTTCACCCTTTTCTTTCTTCTTTGAAGCATACTTGGATAAGGATTTCTAATTTCTATTTTTCTTGAAATATTTAAGATAAAATTTAAATTTTCTACATTATGTAAAATTACTAATAGGCCCTTAATGTGAAATTACGATTTTGCCCTTCCTTAGGGAAATTGTCTCTTGGCATCTAATGTAAGTAATCTCTTACATAACTAGATTCTTCTTCTCTCTTAAATGAAAATAATAAGAGTCCTTTGATATAATTTCATGAAATAAGAGAATTGAATTAATTTTCCCCTTCATGGTAAAATTACTATTTTACCCTTCCTTACTAAATTTCCAATTTCATTCTTTTATCACAAAAGTGATTATATAATGATAAAAATGTCCATTCTAACTCTTTGATTAATCATCCTTAACACTCCACAAATAATACTAACAAACTCCACAAATAATACTAATAAATAATAATAGTAATAACGTCATCATAAAAATGCAAGTGTTTGGAGCAGATGTTATAAGTAAGCTCAAATAGAACTTTTTTTTTGTCAACTTTGGCATGTGAATGATATTTAACAACTAATTTGACTTGTAAAATTAATGGTAAGAGATTTGAACCAATTTTAATCACAATTAAAGCAAAATATGAAGTTAAACACACATATTAAAGAGAATTAATGTGCAAGTAAGCTCAAATAGAATTTGATCACTAATTGATCTCCTTGGAATGAGTTTTAACAGGTCTATTAGAATTAGACAAGTTGTAGGGGGAGAATTAAAATAGTTTGAATCATAATTGAAATGAGATATTAAGCTGAAAACACATCTTAGAGAGACTTGGTGAGCAAGTAAGCTCAAATAGAAAGGGTTTTCTCACCTTTGGCATATGAAAGAGATTTAACAAGCCAATTACACTTATAAAAGCTAAGTAAGGAGATATGAACCAATTTGAATCACAATTGAAATAGGATATGAGGTTAAACGCATGTGTTAGAGAGACTTGGTGAGCAAATAAGCTCAAACATAATGCATTCACTGATTGGTCTCTTCGAAATGAGATTTACTAGATTTATTAGAACTAGACAAGTTATGGGAGGAGAATTAAAACAAGTTAATTCATAATTGAAATGAAATATAAAGTTGAAAACACATCTTTAAGAGATTTAGTGAGCATTTAAGCTCAAATAGAAAGGTTTTTCTCACCTTTGGCATATGAAAGAGATATAACAAGCCATTTACTCTTCTAAAAGTGATGGTAAAAGATTTGAACCAATTTGAATCACAATTGAAATAGGATATGAATTAAACACACATATAAGAGACTTGGTGAGCAAGTAAGCTCACATAAAATGAGATCCCCTATTGGTCTCCTCGTAATGACATTTGACAGATCTTTTAGAATTAGACAGGTTGTGGGAGGAGAATTAAAACAATTTGAATCATAATTGAAATGAGATAATATGTTCAAAACAAATCTTAGAGAGACTTGCAAGCAAGTAAGCTCAAATAGAACATTTTTTTGTCAACTTTGTCATATGAATGAGAATTAACAAGCTAATTTGACTTGTAAAATTAATAGTAGGTTATTTGAACCAATTTGAATCAAAATTAAAATAGGATATGAAGTGAAACACACATCTTAGAGAGACTTGGTGAGCAAGTAAGCTCACATAGAATGTGATCCTTGATTGGTCTACTTGGAATGAGATTTACCAGGTCTATTAGAATTAGACTTGTTGTGAGAGGAGAATTAAAACAATTTGAATCTTTGAAATGAGATATTAAGTTAAAAACACATCTTAGGGAGATTTAGTGAGCAAGTAAGCTGAAATAGAATATTTTTTCTCACCTTTGGTGTATGAAAGAGATTTAACAACCCAATTACACTTATAAAAGCCAAGGAAGGAGATTTGAACCAATTTGAATCATAATTGAAATAGGATATAAAGTTAAACGTACATCTTAGAGACATTTGGTGAGCAAGTTAGCTCTCATAGAATGTGATCCCTGATTAGTCTCTTCAGAATGAGATTTACCAAGTCTATTAGAAATAGACAAGTAGTGGAAGGAGAATTAAAAAAATTTGAACCACAATTGAAATGAGATATTAAGTCAAAACACATCTTATAGAGATTTGGTTAGCAAGTAAGCTCAAATAGAAAGGTGTTTCTCACCTTTGGCATATGAAAGAGATTTAACAAGCCAATTACACTTATAAAAGTGATATAGGAGATTTGAACTAATTTGAATCATAATTGAAATAAGATATGAATTAAACACACATATTAGATTGACGTGGTGAGCAAGTAAGCTTTTATCAAATGTGATCCCCTGTTGGTCTCCTCGAAATGACATTTAACATGTCTTTTAGAATTAGAAAAGTTGTGGAAGGAGAATTAAAATAATTTGAATCACAATTTAAATGAGATATTAAGTTGAATACACATCTTCAAGAGATTTGGTGAGTAAGTAACTTCAAATAGAATGTTTGTTCTCATCTTTAGCATATGAAAGGGATTTAACAACCCAATTACACTTATAAAGTGATGGTGGGAAAGTTGAACCAATTTGAATCACAATTGAAACAGGATATCAATTAAATACACATATAAGAGAGATTTGGTGAGAAAAGAAGCTCACATCAAATGTGATCCCCTATTGGTCTCCTCAAAATGACATTAGACAGGTATATTAGAATTAAACAGGTTATGAGAGGAGAATTAAAACAATTTGAATTACAATTCAAATGAGATAATAAGTTGAAAACACATCTTAAAGAGACTTGCAAGCAAGTAAGTTCAAATAAAACTTTTTTTTGTCAAATTTGTCATATGAATGAGATTTAACAAGCTAATTAAACTTATAAAATTGATGGTTGGTGATTTGAACCAATTTGAATCAAAAGTGAAAAAGGATATGAAGCGAAAAACACATCTTAGTGAGACTTGGTGAGCAAGTAAGCTCACATAGAATGTGATCCTTGGTTGGTCTCCTCAGAATGAGATTTACCAGGTCTATTAGAATTAGACAAGTTGTGGAAGCAGAATTAAAAAAATTTGAATCATAATTGAAATGAGAGATTAAGTTTAAAACACATCTTAGAGAGATTTGGTGAGCAAGTAAGCTCAAATAGAATGTTTTTTCTTACCTTTGGCATATGAAAGAGATTTAACAACCCAATTACACTTATAAAAGCCATGGAAGGAGATTCGAACCAATTTGGATCACAACTAAAACAGGATACAAAGTTAACATACATCTTAGAGACACTTAGTGAGCAAGTAAGCTCTCATAGAATGTGATCCCTTATTGGTCTCCTCGGAATGAGATTTAGCAGGTTTATTAGAATTAGACAAGTTATGGGAGGAGAATTAAAATAATATGAATCATAATTGAAATGAGATATTAAGTTTAAAACACATCTTAGAGGGATTTGATAAGCAAGTAAGCTCAAATAGAATTTTTTTTCTCACCTTTGGCACATGAAAGAGATTTAACAACCTAATTACACTTATAGAAGCCAAGGAAGGAGAGTTGAAGCAATTTGAATCACAATTGCAACGGGATATGAAGTTAAACACATACACTTGGTGAAAAAGTAAGCTCAAATATATTGGGTTTACTAATTGGTCTCCTCAAAGTGAGATTTGTCAATCTATTGGAAATAGACAAGTTATGGAAGGAGAACTAAAACAATCTGAATGATAATTCAAAATGAGATAGTATGTTGAAAACACATTTTAGAGAAACTTGGTGAGCAAGTAAGCTCAAATAGAACTTTTTTTGTCAACTATAGCATATGAATGAGATTTAACAAGCCAATTAAACTTATAAAAGTAATGGTAGGAGATTTGAACCAATTTGAATCATAATTGAAATAGTATATGAAGTGAAACACACATCTAATAGAGACTTGGTGAGCAAGTTTGCTCTCATAGAATGTGATCCCTAATTGGTCTCCTCGAAATGAGATTTACCAAGTCTACTAGAAATATAAAAGTTTTCAGAGGAGAATTAAAACAATTTGAATCACATTTGAAATGAGATATTAAGTTAAAAATATATCTTTGAGAGATTTGGTGAGCAAGTAAGCTTAAATAGAATTTTCTTTCTCACCTTTGTCATGTGAAAGAGATTTAACAAGCTAATTACACTTATAAAAGTGATGTAATGAGATTGGCACAAATTTGAATCAAAATTGAAATAGGATATGATGTTAAACACACATCTTAGAGACACTTGGTAAGCAAGTAAGCTCAAATAGAATATATTCACTGTTTGGTCTCTTTTGAATATGATTTACCAAGTCTATTGGAAATAGACAAGTTGTGGAAGGAGAATTGAAATAATTTGAATCACAATTGAAATGAGATATTAAGTTGAAAACACATCTTAGAGAGATATGGTGAGCAAGTAAGATTAAATAGAATGTTTTTTTTACCTTTGGCATATGAAAGAGATTTAACAACCCAATTACACATATAAAAGCCAAGGAAGGAGATATAAACCATTTTGAATCACAAATGAGATGGGATATTAAGTCGAAAACACAATTTAGAGAGACTTGGTGAGCAAGTAAGCTCAAATAGGACATTTTTTGTGAACATTTGACATATGGACAAGATTTAAGAAGTTAATTAGACTTATAAAATTGATGGTAAGTGGTTTGAACCAATTTGAATCACGATTGGAATGGGATATGAAGTTAAGCACACATCTTAGAGGGGCTTGGTGAGTAAGTAAGCTCAAATAGAATGTGTTTACTGATTGATCTTCTCAGAATGAGATTTACCAGGTCTATTGGAAATAGAAAAGTTATGGAAGGAGTATTAGGACAATTTGAATCATAATTGAAATGAGACAATAAGTTGAAAACACATTTTAGAGAGACTTGGTAAGCAAGTAAGCTCAAATAGACCCTTTTTTTTTCAACTTTAGCATATGAATGAGATTTAACAAGCCAATTAGACTTATAAAAGTGATGGTAAGAGATTTGAACCAATTTGAATCACAATTGATACAGGATATGAAGTGAAGCACACATCTTCGAGTGACTTGGCGAGCAAGTATGCTCTCATAGAATGTGATCCTTGATTGGTCTCCTCAGAATGAGATTTAGCAGGTCTATTAGAAATAGACAAATTGTCAGAGAAGAATTAAAATAATTTGAATTATGATTGAAATGAGATATTAAGTTGAAAATGCATCTTTGAGAGATTTGGTGAGCAAGTAAGCTTAAATAGATTGTGTTCACTGATTGGTTTCCTTGGAATAAGATTTACCAAGTTTATTAGAAATACACAAGTTGTGGAAGGAGAATTAAATCAATTTGAATCATAATTGAAATAAGATATTAAGTTGAAAACACATCTCAGAGAGATATTGTGAGCAAGCTCAAATAGAATTTTTTTTCTCACCTTTGGCATATGAAAGAGATTTAACAACCCAATTACACTTATAATAGCCAAGGAAGGAGATTTGAACCAATTTGAAACAAAATGAAAACATGATAAGAAGTTAAACACAGATCTTAGAGAGACTTGGTGAGTAAGTAAGCTCAAGTAGAATACTTTCACTGATTGGTCTCCTTGGAATGAGATTTTCTAGGTCTATTGGAAAAAGACTTGTTATGGGAGGTGTAATGCCCATTTCCTTTAAGTTATTACCATTGATGAAAATTCTGGAAACTTTCTCCAAAGATTTAAAATGAAGCAAGAAAATTTGAAGATTTAAGAAAAAAGGACTTAAATGAAATAAGAAATTTAGGATTTCAATGAGATGGACTAAAATGCAAATTTCATGTTTTTGCTAGATGGTCCCTGAAGCTCCCACGATGCAACTCCGTTGAAGATTTAATTGGTGACAACATTCTATTTGAGCTTTCTTGCTCACCAAATTTCATTAAGAATTGTATTAAACTACATATCCTGCTTCGATTGTGATTCAAATTGGTTTAAATCTTCTACCATCACTTTTATAAGTCTAATTTGCTTATTAATCTCATTCATTTGCTAAAGGTGAGAAAAAACGTTCTATTTGAGCTTACTTGCTAACCAACTCTCTATATGATGTGATTTTAACTTAATATCTCATTTCCATTGTGATTCAAACTATTTTCATTCTCCTCTAACAACATAACTAATTCTAATAGACCTGTTCAATCTCATTCCAAGGAAACTAATCGGTGACCATATTCTCTTTAAGCTTACTTGCTCACCAAAATTTCTTTGAAAAGTATATTGAACAACATATCCAACTTCGATTGTGATTCAAATTGGTTCAAATCTCCTACCATCACTTTTATAAGTCTAATTTCCTTGTAAATCTCATTCATTTGCTAAAGGTGAGAAAAAATGTTCTATTTGAGCTTACTTGCCAACCAACTCTCTCTAAGTTGTGATTTTAATTTAATATCTTATTTGAGTTGTGAATCAAACGATTTTAATTCACCTCCAACAACATAATAATTCTAATAGACCTGTTCAATCTCATTCCAAGCAGACTAATCGGTGAGCACTTTTTATTTGAGCTTACTTTCTCACCAAGTTTCTTGAAGAAGTGTATTGAACTACATATCCTGCTTCAACTGTGATTCAAATTGGTTGAAATCTCTTACCATCACTTTTATAAGCCTAACATACTTGTTAAATCTCATTCGTTTACCAAAACTGAGAAACAAATGTTTTATTTGAGCTTACTTGCTAACCAACTCTCTATATGATATGATTTTAAAATAATATCTCATTTCAATTGTGATTCAAACTATTTTAATTCTCCTCTAACAACATAACTAATTCTAATAGACCTGTTCCATCTCATTCCACAGAGACTAATCGGCGATAACATTTTATTTGAGCTTTTTTGCTCACCATATTTCTTTAAGAAGTGTATTATTCAACTACATATCCTGCTTCGATTGTGATTCAAATTAGTTCAAATCTTCTACCATCACTTTTATAAGTCTAATTTGCTTGTTAAATCTCATTCATTTACCAAAGGTGAGAAACAAATGATCTATTTCAGCTTACTTGATAACTAACTCTCTATGTGATGTGATTTTAACTTAATATCTCATTTCAATTGTGATTCAAACTATTTTAATTCTCCTCTAACAACAAAACTATTTCTAATAGACCTATTCAATCTTATTCCAAGGAGACTAATCGGTGACCAAGTTCTATTTGAGCTTACATGCTCACCAAGTTTCTTGAAAAAGTGTATTGAAGTATATATCCTGTTTCGATTGTGATTCAAATTGGTTCAAATCTCTGACTATCACATTTTATAAGTCTATTTTGCTTGTTAAATCTCATTCAGTTGCCAAAAGGTGAGAAAAAACTTTTTATTTAAGGTTACTTGCTAACTAACTCTCTATAAGATGTGATTTTAACTTAATATCTCATTTCAATTGTGATTCAAATGATTTTAAGCCTCCTTCCACACATAACTAATTCTAATAAACCTGTTCAATTTCATTCGGAGGAGACTAATCGGTGTCCACATTCTATTTGAGCTTACTTTCTCACTAAGTCTCTTTCAGATGTGTATTGAACTTCAGATCCTGCTTCAATTGTGATGCAAACTGGTTCAAATCTCCTACCATCACTTTTATAACTCTAATTTTCTTGTTCAATCTCATTCATTTGCTAAAGGTGAGAAAAAACGTTCTATTTGAGCTTACTTGCTAACCATCTGTCTATAAGATGTGATTTTAACATAATATCTTATTTCAATTGTGAATTAAATGATTTTAATTCACCTCTACAAAGATAACTAATTCTAATAGACCTATTCAATCTCATTCCAAAGACACTAATCGGTGACTACATTCTATTTAATCTTACTTACTCTCCAAGTTTCTTTAAGTAGTGTATTAAACTACATGTCCTGCTTCAATTGTGATTCAAATTGGTTGAAATCTCCTACCATAACTTTTATAAGCAAAACATGCTTGTTAAATCTCATTCATTTACCAAAGGTGAGAAACAAATGTTCTATTTAAGCTTACTTGCTAACCAACTCTCTATAAGATGGGATTCAAACTTAATATCTCATTTCAATTATGATTCAAACTATTTTAATTCTCCTCTAATAACATAACGAATTCTAATAGACCTATTCAATTTCATTCCAAGGAGACTAATCGGTGACAACATTTTATTTGGGCTTACTGGCTCACCATGTTTCTTTAAGAAGTGTATTGAACAACATATCCTACTTTGATTGTGATTGAAATTGGTTCAAAGCTCCTACCAATACTTTTACAAGTCTAATTTGCTTGTTAAAACTCATTCAGTTGCCAAAGATGGGAAAAATGCTATATTTGAGCTTCTTTCCTAACCAAATCTCTATAAGATGTGATTTTAACGTAATATCTCATTTCAATTGTTATTCAAACGATTTTAATTCTCCTCCAACAACATCATTAATTCTAATAGACCTGTTCAATCTCATTCCAAGCAAACTAATCGTTGACCACATTCTATTTGAGCACACTTGCTCACCAAGTCTAATTAAGATGTGTATTCAACTTCATATCTTGCTTCAATTGTGATTTAAATTGGTTCAAATCTCCTGGCATCACTTTTATAAGTCTAATTTACTCGTTAAATCTCGTTCATTTGCTAAAGGTGAGAATAAAAGCTCTATTTGAGCTTTCTTGCTAAACAACTCTTTATAAGATGTGATTTTAACTTAATATATTATTTCAATTGTGAATCAAACGATTTTAATTCTCCTCCAACAACATAACTAATTCTAGTAAACCTGTTTAATCTCATTCCGAGGAGACTAGTCAGTAACCACGTTCTATTTGAGCTTACTTGCTCACCAAGTCTCTTTAAGATGTGTATTGAGCTACATATCCTACTTTGATTGTAATTCAAATTGGTACAGATCTCCTACCATCAATTTTATAAGTCTAATTTGCTTGTTAATTCTCATTCAGTTGCCAAAGGTGAGAAAAAAAGTTTTATTTAAGCTTACTTGCTAACCAACTCTCTATAAGATGTGATTTTAACTTAATATCTCATTTCAATTGTGATTCAAACGATTTTAATTCTCCTCTAACAAGATAACTAGTTCTAGTAAACCTGTTCAATCTAATTTTGAGGAGACTAAAGGGTAACCATGTTCTATTTGAGCTTACTTGCTCACCAAGTCTCTTTAAGATGTGAATTAAACTTCATATCCTGCTTCGATTGTGATTTAAATTGCTTCAAATCTCCTACCAACACTTTTATATGTCCAATTTGCATGTTAAATATCATTTAGTTGCCAAAGGTGAGAACAAACGCTCTATTGTAGCTTATTTGCTAACTAACTCTCTATAAGATGTGATTTGCACTTAATATCTCATTTCAATTGTGAATCAAATGATTTTAATTCTCCTGTAATTCTAATCGGTGACAACGTCCTATTTGAGCTTACGTGCTCACCAAGTTTCTTCAAGAAGTGTATTGAGCTACATATCCTACTTCGATTGTGATTCAAATTGGTTCAAATCTCCTACCATCACTTTTATAAGTCTACTTTGCTTGTTAAATCTCATTCATTTTCCAAAGGTGAGAAAAAACATTTTATTGAAGCTTACTTGATAACTAACTCTCTCCATAAGATGTGATTTTAACTTACTATCTCATTTCAATTGGGATTTAAACGATTTTAATTCTCCCCCAAAAAAATAACTAATTCTAATAGACCTGATGAATCTCATTCTGAGGAGACTAATCGGTAGGCACGTTCTATTTGAGCATACTTGCTTACCAGGTGTCTTTAAGATGTGCATTGGACCTCATATCCGGCCTCAGTTGTGATTGAAATTGGTTTAAATCTCCTACCATCACTTTTATAAGTCTAATTTGCTTGTTCAATCCCCTTCATTTTCCGAAGATGAGAAAAAAATGTTTTATTTAAGCTTACTTGCTAGCCAACTCTCACTATAAGATATGATTTTAACTTAATAGCTCAATTCACTTTTGATTCAAACAATTTTAATTCTCCTCCAACGATATAACTAATTGTAATAGACTTGTTCAATCTCATTCCATGGAGAATAATCGGTGACCACATTTTATTTGAGCATACTTGCTCACCAAGTCTATTTAAGATGTGTATTGAACTGCATATCTTGCTTCAATTTTGATTCAAATTGGTTCAAATCTCCTACTATCACTTTTATCAGTCTAATTTGCTTGTTAATTCTCATTCAGTTGCCAAAGGTGAGAAAAAACATTTTATTTAAGCTTACTTGCTAACCAAATCTCTATAAGATGTGATTTTAACTCAATATCTCATATCAATTATGATTTAAACGATTTTAATTCTCCTCCAACAACATAACTAATCCTAGTAAACCTGTTCAATCTCATTTCGAGGAGACTAATCGGTAACCACGTTCTATTTGATCTTACTTGCTCACCAAGTCTCTTTAAGATGAGTATGAAACTTCATATCCTGCTTCAATTGTAATGCAAATTGGTTCAAATCTCCTACCATCACTTTTATAAGTCTAATTTGCTTGTTAAATCTCATTCAGTTGTGAAAGGTGAGAAAAAACGCTCTGTTTGAGCTTATTTGCTAACCAACTCTATATAAGATGTGATTTTAACTTAATATATCATTTCAATTGTGAATCAAACTATTTTAATTCTCCTCTAACAATATAACTAATTCTAATAGACCTATTCAATCTCATTTCGAGGAGACTAATCGGTGACCAAGTTTTATTCGATCTTACTTGCTCTCCAAGTCTCTTTAAGATGTGTATTAACCTTCACATCCTGCTTCAATTGTGATTCAAATTTGTTCAAATCTCCTACCATCACTTTTATAAGTCTAATTTGCTTCTAAATTCTCATTCAGTTGCCAAAGGTGAGAAAAAACATTTTATTTAAGCTTACTTGCTAACCAACTCTCTATAAGATGTGATTTTAACATAATATAACATTTCAATTGTGATTCAAACCATTTTAATTCTCCTCCAACAACATAACTAATTCTAATAGACCAGTTCTATCTCATTTTGAGGAGACTAATCAGTGACCACATTCTATTTGAGCTTACAAACTCACCAAGTTTCTTTAAGAAGTATATTGAAGTACATATCCTGCTTCTATTGTCATTCCAATTGGTTCAAATCTCCTACCATCACTTCTAGAAGTCTAATTTGCTTGTTAAATCTCATCCAGTTGCCAATGGTGAGAAAAAACGTTTTATTTAAGCTAAGTTTCTAACCAACTCTCTATAAAATGTGATTTTAACTTAATATCTCATTTCAATTGAGATTCAAACGATTTTAATTCTCCTCCAACAACATAACTAATTCTAATAAACCTGTTCACTATCATTCCGAGGAGACTAATCGGTGACCATGTTCTCTTTTAGATGTGTATTAAACTTGACATCTTGCGTCAATTGTGATTCAAATTTGTTCAAATCTCCTACCATGACTTTTATAAGTCTAATTTGATTGTTAAATCTCATTCAATTGCTAAAGATGAGAAAAAACATTCGACTTGAGCTTACTTGCTAACCAACTCTCGATAAGATGTGATTTTCACTTAATATCTTATTTCAATTGTGAATCAAATTATTTTAATTCACCTCTAACAACATAACTAATTCTAATAGACCTGTTCAATCTCATTCCAAGGAGACTAATTAGAAATGACGTTCTATTTGAGCTTACTTACTCACCAAGTTTCTTTAAGAAGTATATTGAACTACATATCCTGCTTCAATTGTGATTCAAATTGGTTGAAATCTGCTCACCAAGTTTCTTTAAGAAGTGTATTGAACTACATATCCTGCTTCAATTGTGATTCAAATTGGTTGAAATCTACTACCATCACTTTTATAAGTCTAATATGCTTGTTAAATCTCATTCGTTTACCAAAGGTGAGAAACAAATGTTCTATTTGACGTTACTTGCTAAGAAACTCTCTATAAGATGTGATTTTAACTTAATATCTCAGTTCAATTGTTATTCAAACTATTTTAATTCTCCGCTAATAACTTAACGAATTCTAATATACCTGTTCAATCTCATTCTGAGGAGACTAATTGGTGACCACATTCTTTTTGAGCTTACATTCTCAACAAGTTTCTTTAGGAAGTGTATTGAAGTACATATCCTGCTTTGATTGTGATTCAAATTGGTTTAAATCTTCTACCATCACTTTTATAAGTCGAATTTGCTTCTTAAATTTTATTCAGTTGCCAAAGGTGAGAAAAAAGGTGTTATTTAAGCTTACTTACGAACCAACTCTTTATAAGATGTGATTTTAAATTAATATCTTATTTCAGTTGTGAATCAAATGATTTTAATTCACCTCCAACAACATAACTAATTCTAATAAACCTGTTCATTCTCATTCCAAGGAGACTAATCGCTGACCACATTCTATTTGAGCTTACTTGCTCTCCATGTCTCTTTAAGATGTGTATTAACCTTCACATCCTGCTTCAATTGTGATTCAAATTTTTTCAAATCTCCTACCATCACTTTTATAAGTCTAATTTGCTAGTTCAATCTTATTCAGTTGCCAAAGGTGAGAAAAAAAGTTCTATTTGAGCTTACTTGCAAAAAATCTGTCTATAAGATGTGATTTTAACTTAATATCTCATTTCAATTGTGATTCAAATGATTTTAATTCTCCTCCAACAACATAACTAATTCTAGTAAACCTATTCAATATCATTCCGAGGAGACTAATAGGTAACCATGTTCTATTTGAGCTTACTAGCTCACCAAGTCTCTTTAAGTTGTGTATTAAACTTCATATCCTGCTTCAATTGTGATTCAAATTGGTTCAAATCTCCTACCATCACTTTTATAAGTCTAATTCGCTTGTTAAATCTCATTCAGTTATGAAAGGTGAGAAAAATCACTCTGTTTGAGCTTATTTGCTAACCAACTCTATATCTGATGTGATTTTAACTTAATATATCATTTCAATTGTAAATCAAACTATTTTAATTCCCGTCTAACAACATAACTAATTCTAATAGACCTATTCAATCGCATTTTGAGGAGACTAATCAGTGACCAAGTTTTATTTGAGCTTACTTGCTCTCAAAGTCTCTTTAAGATGTGTATTAACCTTCACATCTTGCTTCAATTGTGATTCAAATTTGTTCAAATCTCCTACCATCAGTTTTATAAGTCTAATTTGCTTGTTAAATCTCATCCAGTTGCCAATGGTGAGAAAAACGTTTTATTTAAGCTTACTTGCGAACTAACTTTCTATAAGATGTGATTTGAACTTAATATCTCATTTTGATTGTGATTCAAATGATTTTAATTCTCCTCCAACAAAATAACTAATTCTAGTAAACCTGTTCAATATCATTCCGAGGAAACTAATCGGTAGCCACAATTTATTTGAGCTTAGTCGCTCACCATTTCTCTTTAAGATGTGTATTGAACTTCATATCTTGCTTCAATTGTGATTCAAATTGGTTCAAAACTCCTACCATCACTTTTATAAGTCTAATTTGCTTGTTAAATCTCATTCACTTGCGAAAGGTGAGAAACAACGCTCTGTTTAAGCTTATTTGCTAACCAACTCTATATCATTTGTGATTTTAACTTAATATATCATTTCAATTGTGAATCAAACTATTTTAATTCTCCTCTATCAACATAACTAATTCTCATAGACCTATTCAATCTCATTTCGAGGAGACTAATCGATGACCAAGTTTTATTTGAGCTTGCTTGCTCTCCAAGTCTCTTTAAGATGTGTATTAACCTTCACATCTTGCTTCATTTGTGATTCAAATTTGTTCAAATCTCCTACCATCACTTTTATAAGTCTAATTTACTTGTTAAATCTCATCTAGTTGCCAATGGTGAGAAAAACGTTTTATTTAAGCTTACTTGCTAACCAACTCTCTATAAGATGTGATTTAACTTAATATCTCATTTTGATTGTGATTCAAATGATTTTATTTCTCCTCCAACAAAATAACTAATTCTAGTAAACCTGTTCAATATCATTCCGAGGAGACTAATCGGTAACCACATTTTATTTGAGCTTACTCGCTCACCATTTCTCTTTAAGATGTGTATTGAACTTCATATCCTGCTTCAATTGTGATTCAAATTGGTTCAAAACTCCAACCATCACTTTTATAAGTCTAATTTGCTTGTTAAATCTCATTCACTTGCGAAAGGTGAGAAACAACGCTCTTTTTCAGCTTATTTGCTAACCAACTCTCTATAAGATGTGATTTTTACTTTATATCTCATTTCTATTTCCAATCAAATGATTTTAATTCTCCTACAATTTGAGTAGACCTGTTCAATCTCATTCCAAGGAGACTAATCGGTGAAAACGTCCTATTTGAGCTTACTTGCTAACCAACTCTTTATAAGTTGTGATTTTAACTTAATATAACATTTCATTTGTGATTCAAATGATTTTAATTCTCCTCCAACAACATAACTAATTCTAATAGACCAGTTCTATCTCATTCCGAGGAGACTAATCAGTGACCACATTCTATTTGAGCTTACAAACTCACCAAGTTTCTTTAAGAAGTGTTTTGAAGTACATATCTTGCTTCCATTGTGATTCAAATTGGTTGAAATATCCTACCATAACTTTTTGATGTCTAATTTGCTTTTTAAATCTCATCCAGTGGCCAATGGTGAGAAAAAACGTTTTACTTGAGCTTACTTACTAACCAACTCTCTATAAGATGTGATTTTAACTTAAAATCTCATTTCAATTGAGATTCAAACGATTTTAATTCTCCTGCAACAACATAACTAATTATAATAAACCTGTTTAGTCTCATTCCGAGGAGACTAATCGGTGACCACGTTCTATTTGAGCTTACTTGCTCTCCAAGTCTCTTTAACATGTGTATTGAACTTCACATCCTGCTTCAATTGTGATTCAAATTTGATCAAATCTGCTACCATCACTTTTATAAGTTCAATATGCTTGTAAATCTCATTCAATTGCCAGAGCTGCGAAAAAGCATTTTATTTAAGCATACTTGCTATCCAACTCTCTATAAGATGTGATTTTAACTTAATATCTCATTTCAGTTGTGAATTAAATGATTTTAATTCACCTTCAACAACAAAACTAATTCTAATAGACCTATTCAATCTCATTCCAAGGAGATTAATCGGTGACCACGTTCTACTTGAGCTTACTTACCTGCCAAGTCTCTTTAAGATGTGTATTAAACTTCATATCCTGCTTCAATTGTGATTCAAATTGGTTGAAATCTACTACCATCACTTTTATAAGTCTAATATGCGTGTGAAATCTCATTCATTTGCTAAAGGTGAGAAAAAATGTTCTATTTGAGCTTGCTTGCTAACCAACTCTATATCATATGTGATTTTAACTTCATATATCATTTCCATTGTGAATTAAACTATTTTAATTCTCCTCTAACAACATAACTAATTCTAACAGAACTATTCAATCTCATTTCGAGGAGACAAAGCGATGACCAAGTTTTATTTGAGGTTACTTGCAATCCAAGTGTCTTTAAGAAGGGTATTGAACTACATATCCTGCTTCGATTGTGATTCAAATAGGTTCAAATCTGCAACCATTACTTTTATAAGTCTAATTTTCATGTTAAATCTCATTCAGTTGCGAAAGGTGAGAAAAAAAGGAGCTATTTTAGCCTATTTGCCAGTCAACTCACTATAAGATGTGATTTTCACTTAATATCTCATTTCAATTGTGAATCAAATGATTTTAATTCTCCTCCAATTCTAATAGACCTGTTCAATCTCATTCCAAGGAGACTAATCGGTGAAAACGTCCTATAAGAGCTTACTTGCTCGCCAAGTTTCTTTAAGAAGTGAATTGAGCTACATATACTACTTCGATTATGATTCAAATTGGTTCAAATCTCCTACCATCACTTTTATAAGTCTAATTTTCTTGTTAAATCTCATTCATTTTCTAAAGGTGAGAAAGAAACGTTCTATTTGAGCTTACTTGCTAACCAACTCTCTAGAAGATGTAATTTTAACTTAATATCTTATTTCAATTGTGAATCAAATGATTTTAATTCACCTCTAACAACATAACTAAATCTAATCGACCTGTTCAATCTCATTCCAAGGAGACTAATCGGTGAAAACGTGCTATTTGAGCTTACTTGCTCACCAAGTTTCTTTAAGAAGTGAATTGAGCTATATATCTTGCTTCAATTATGATTCAAATTGGTTCTAATCTCCTACCATCACTTTTATAAACCTAATTTGCTTGTTATATGTCATTCATTTGCTAAAGGTGAGAAAAAACATTCTATTTGAGCTTTCTTGCTAACCAAATCTCTTTATAAGATGTGATTTTAACTTAATATGTCATTTCAATTGGGATTCAAACGATTTTAATTCCCCTCCAACAACACAACTAATTCTAGTAAACCTGTTCAATCTTATTCCGAGGAGACTAATCGGTAACCACGTTCTATTTGAGCTTACTTGCTCACCAAGTCTCTTTAAGATGTGTATTTAACTTCATATACTGCTTCAATTGTGATGCAAATTGGTTCAAATATCCTACCATCACTTCTATAAGTCTAATTTTCTTGTTAAATCTCATTCAGTTGTGAAAGGTGAGAAAAAATGATCTGTTTGAGCTTATTTGCTAACCAACTCTTTATAAGATATGATTTTAACTTAATATATCATTTCAATTATGGATCAAATTATTTTAATTCTCCTCTAACAACATAAATAATTCTAATAGACCTATTCAATCTCATTTCGAGGAGACTAATCGGTGACCAAGTTTTATTTGAGCTTACTTGCTCATCAAGTCTCTTTAAGATGTGTATTAACCTTCACATCCTGCTTCAATTGTGATTCAAATTTGTTCAAATCTCCTACCATCACTTTTGTAAGTCTAATTTTCTTGTTAAATCTCATTTAGTTGCCAGAGGTGAGAAAAACGTTTTATTTAAGCATATTTGCTAAAGAACTCTTTATAAGATGTGATTTTAACTTAATATCTTATTTCAGTTGTGAATCAAATGATTTTAATTCACCTCCAACAACATAACTAATTCTAATATACCTGTTCAATCTCATTCCAAGGACACTAATCGGTGACCACATTCTATTTGAGCTTACTTGCTCACCCAGTTTCTTGAAGAATTGTATTGAGAAACACATCCTGCTTCAATTGTGATTCAAATAGGTTCAAATCTGCAACCATCACCTTTATAAGTCTAATTTGCATGTTAAATCTCATTCAGTTGCCAAAGGTGAAAAAAAGGCTCTATTTCAGCTTATTTACTAGTCAACTCTCTATAAGATGTGATTTTAACTTAATATCTTATTTTAATTGTGAATCAAATGGTTCTAATTCTTCTCCAATTCTAATAGACATGTTCAATCTCATTCTAAGGGGACTAATCGGTGAAAACGTGCTATTTGAGCTTACTTGCACACCAAGTTTCTTTAAGAAGTGAATTGAGCTACATATCCTGCTTCTTTATGAGTCTAATTTGCTTGTTAAATCTCATTCATTTGCTAAAGGTGAGAAAAAAATGTTCTATTTGAGCTTACTTGATAACCAAGTCTGTATAAGATGTGATTTTAACTGAATATCTTATTTCAAGTGTGAATCAAATGACTTTAATTCACCTCCAACAACATAACTAATTCTAAGAGACCTCTTCAATCTCATTCCAAAGACACTAATCGGTGACTACGTTCTATTTGAGCTTACTTGCTCACCATGTTTCTTTAAGAAGTGTATTGAGCTACATATCCTGCTTTAATTATGATTCAAATTGGTTGAAATCTACTACCATCACTTTTCTAAGTCTAGTATGCTTGTTATATCTCACTCATTTACCAAAGGTGAGAAACAAGTGTTCTATTTGACGTTACTTTCTAAGAAACTCTCTATAAGATGTGATTTTAACTTAATATCTCAGTTCAATTGTTATTCAAACTATTTTAATTCTCCTCCAAAAATATAACTAATTCTAATAATCCTGTCCAAACACATTCTGAGTACACTATTCTGTAACCACATTCTATTTGATCATACTTACTCTCCATGTCTCTTTAAGATGTGTATTTAACTTCACATCTAGCTTCAATTGTGATTCAAATTTGTTCAAATCTCCTACCATCACTTTTATCAGTCTAATTTGCTTGTTAAATCTCATTCATTTGCTAAAGGTGACAAAAAATGTTTTATTTGAGCTTACTTGCCAACCAACTCTCTCTATAAGATGTGATTTTAACTTCATATATCATTTCAATTGTGATTCAAATGATTTTAATTCTCCTGCAACAATATAACTAATTCTAATAGGCATGTTCAATGTCAATCTGAGGAGAGTAATCGGTGACCACGTTCTATTTGAGCTTACTTGCTCATCAAGTCTCTTTAAGATGTGTAGTGAACTATATATCCTTCTTTAATTCTGATTCAACTTGGTTCAAATCTCCTACCATCACTTTTATAAGTCTAATATGCTTGTTAAATCTCATTCAGTTACCAATGGTGAGAAAAAACGTTTTATTTAAGCTTACTTGCTAACCAACTCTCTATAAGATGTGATTTTAACTTAATATAACATTTCAAATGTGGTACAAACGATTTAAGTCTCCTCCAAAAACATAACTAATTTTAATAAACCTGTTCAATCTCATCCCGAGGAGACTAATCGATGACAACGTCCTATTTGAGCTTGCTTGCTCACCAAGTTTCTTTCAGAAGTGTAGTGAACTACATACCCTGCTTCGATTGTGATTCAAATTGGTCCAAATCTCCTACCATCACTTTTATAATTCTAATTTACTTCTTAAATCTCATTCATTTTCCAAAGGTGAGAAAACATGTTTTTTTTAAGATTACTTGCTAACCAACTCTCTCTATAAGATGTGATTGTAACTTAATATCTCATTTCAATTTTGATTCAAACGATTTTAATTCTCCAACAACAATATAACTAATTCTAATAGACATGTTCAATGTCATTCTAAGGAGACTAATCGGTGAGCACGTTCTATTTGAGCTTACTTGCTCACCAAGTCTCTTTAAGATGTGTAGTGAACTACATATCCTGCTTCAATTGTGATTCAACTTGGTTCAAATCTCCTACCATCACTTTTATAAGTCTAATTTTCTTGTTAAATCTCATTCAGTTTCCCAAGGTGAGAAAAAATGCTCTATTTGAGCTTATTTGCTAACTAACTCTCTCTAAGATGAGATTTTAACGTAATATCTCATTTCAATTGTGAATCAAATTATTTTAATTCTCCTTCAACAACATAACTAATTCTAATAACCCTGTTGAATGTCATTCCAAGGAGTCTATCAGTGACCTCATTTATTTGAGCTTACTTGCTCTTCAAGTTTCTTTAAGAAGTGTATTGAACTACATATCCAGCTTCGATTGTGATTCAAATTGGTTCAAATCTCCCACCATCACTTTTATGAGTCTAATTTGCTTGTTTAATCTCATTCATTTTCCAAAGGTGAGAAAAACGTTCTATTTAAGCTTACTTGCTAACCATCTCTCTCTATAAGATGTGATTTTAACAAAATATCTCATTTGAATTGTCAATCAAATGATTTTAATTCTCCTCCAACAACATAGCCAATTCTAATCCACCAGTTCAATCTCATTCCAAGGAGACTAATCAGTGACCACATTCTATTTTAGCTTACTTGCTCACTAAGCTTCTTTAAGAAGTGTATTGAACTACATATCCTACTTCGATTGTGATTCAAATTGGTTCAAATCTCCTACCATCACTTTTGTAATTCTAATTTGCTTGTTAAATCTCACTCATTTTCCAAAGGTGAGAAAAAATGTTTTATTTAAGCTTACTTGCTAACCAACTCTCTCTATAAGATGTGATTTTAACGTAATATCTCATTTCAATTGTGAATCAAAAGATTTTAATTCTCCTCCAACAACATACTAATTCTAATAAACATGTTCAATCTCATTCCATGGAGACTAATCGGTGACCACATTCTGTTTGAACTTTATATCCTGCTTCAATTGTGATTCAAATTTGTTCAAATCTCCTACCATCACTTTTATAAGTCTAATTTGATTGTTAAATCTCATTCAGTTGCCAAAGGTGAGAAAAAATGCTCTATTTGAGCTTATTTGCTAGCCAACTCTCTATAAGACCTGATTTTAAATTAATATTTTATTTCAATTGTGAATCTAACGATTTTATAAACCTGTTCAATCTCATTCCGAGGAGACTAATCAGTGACCACGTTATATTTGAGCTTACTTGCATACCAAGTTTCTTTAACAAGTGTATTGAACTACATATCCTGCTTCGATTGTGATTCAAATTGGATCAAATCTCCTACCATCAGTTTTATAAGTCTAATTTGCTTTTTAAATCTCATTCATTTTCCAACGGAGACAAAAAACATTTTTTTAAGCTTACTTGCCAACCAACTATCTTAATAAGATGTAATTGTAACTTAATATATCATTTCAATTGTGATTCTAACTATTTTAATTCTCCTCTAAAAACATAACTAATTCTAATAGACATGTTCAAAGGTGAGAAAAAAATGTTCTATTTGAGCTTACTTGCTAACCAACTCTCTGTAAGATGTAATTTTAACCTAATATCTCATTTCAATTGTGAATCAAATGATTTTAATTCTCCTCCAACTACATAACTAATTCTAATAGACCTGTTCAATCTTGTTCCAAGGAGACTAATTGGTGACCACATTCTATTTGAGTTTACTTGCTCACCAAGTTTCTTTAAGAAGGGTGTTGAACTATATATCCTGCTTCGATTGTAATTCAGATTGGTTGAAATCTGCTGACATCACTTTTATAAGACTAATTTGCTTGTTAAATCTCATTCATTTTTCAAAGGTGAGAAAAAACGTTTTATTTAAGTTTACTTGCTAACCAACTCTCTCTATAAGATGTGATTTTAACTTAATATCTCATTTCAATCGTGATTCAAACGATTTTAATTCTCCTCCAACAACATGACTAATTTTAATTGACCTGTTCAATCTCATTCTGAGGAGGCTAATTGGTGACCATGTTCTATCTAAGCTTACTTGCTCACCAAGTCTCTTTAAAAAGTGTATTGAAATACATATCCTACTTCGATTGTGATTCAAATTAGTTCAAATCTCCGACCATCACTTTTTTAAGGCTAATTTGCTTGTTAAATCTGAATCATTTTCAAAAGGTGAGAAAAAACGCTTTATTTAAGCTTACTTGCTAACCAACTCTCTCTATAAGATGTGATTTTAACTTAATATCTCATTTCAATTGTGATTCAAACTGTTTTAATTCTCCTCTAACAACATAACTAATTCTAATAGGCTTATTCAATCTCATTCCTAGGAGACTAATCGGTGACCACGTTTTATATGAGCTTAGTTGCTCACCCAGTCTCTTTAAGATGTGTATTGAACTTTATATCCTACTTCAGTAGTGATTCAAATTGGTTCAAATCTCCTACCATCACTTTTATAAGTCTAATTTGCTTGTTAAGTCCCATTCATTTTCCAAAGGTGAGAAACAACATTTCGTTTAAGCTTCCTTTCTAACCAACTCTCTCTATAAGATGTGATTTTAACTTAAAATCTCATTTCCATTGTGATTTAAACTATTTTAGTTCTCCTCTAACAACATAACTAATTCTAATAGACCTGTTCAATCTCATTTCGAGAAGACTGATCGGTGACCACGTTCTATTTGAGCTTACTTGCTCACCAAATCTCTTTAAGATGTGTATTGAACTTCATATCCTGCTTCGATTGTGATTCAAATTGGTTCAAATCTCCTACCATCAATTTTGTAAGTCTAATTTGCTTGTTAAATCTCATTTATTTACCAAAGTTGAGGAAAAAATGTTCTATTTGAGCTTACTTGCTAACCAACTCTCTGTAAGATGTGATTTTCACTTAATATCTCGTTACAATTGTGATTAAAATGATTTTAATTCTCCTCCAACAACATAACTATTTCTAATAGACCCTTTCAATCTCATTCCTAAGAGACTAATCGGTGACCATGATTAATTTGAGCTTACTTGCTCACCAAATCTTTTTAAGATGTCTATTGAACTTCATATCCTGCTTCAAAGATGATTCAAATTGGTTGAAATCTCTTACCATCATTTTTATAAGTGTAATTTGCTTCTTAAATCTCATTCATTTGCTAAAGGTGAGAAAAAACATTCTATTTGAGCTTAGTTGCTAACCAACTCTCTATAAGATGTGATTTTAACTTAATATCTCATTTCATTTATGATTCAAACGATTTTAATTCTCCTCTAACCACATAACTAATTCTAATACACCTTTTCAATCTCATTTCTAAGAGACTAATCGGTGACCACATTCTATTTGAGCTTACTTGCTCACCAAGTTTCTTTCTAAAGTGTATTGTACTAGATATCCTGCTTCGATTGTGATTCAAATTGGTTGAAATCTCCTACCATCACTTTTATAAGTCTATTTTACTTGTCAAATCTCATTCATTTGCTAAAGGTGAGAAAAAACGTTTTATTTCAGCTTACTTGCAAACCAACTCTCCAAAAGATTTGATTTAACATAATATCTCATTTCAATTGTGATTCAAACGATTTTAGTTCACGTCTAACAACATAACTAGTTCTAATGGAGTTGTTCAATCTCATTCCGAGGACACTAATCGGTGACCACATTCTATTTGAGGTTACTTGCTCACCAAGTCTCTTTAAGATGCGTATTGAACTTGATATCATGCTTAAATTGTTATTCAAATTCCTTCAAATCTCCTACCATCACTTTTATAAGTCTAATTTGCTTGTTAAATCTCATTCATTTGCCAAAGGTAAGAAAAAATGTTGTATTTGAGCTTAATTGCTAACCAACTCTCTATAAGATGTGATTTTAACTTAAAATCTCATTTCCATTGTGATTCAAACTATTTTAGTTCTCCTCTAACAACATAACTAATTCTAATAGACCTGTTCAATCTCATTTCGAGAAGACTGATCGGTGACCACGTTCTATTTGAGCCTACTTGCTCACCAAATCTCTTTAAGATGTGTATTGAACTTCATATCCTGCTTCGATTGTGATTCAAATTGGTTCAAATCTCCTACCATCAATTTTGTAAGTCTAATTTGCTTGTTAAATCTAATTTATTTACCAAAGCTGAGGAAAAAATGTTCTATTTGAGCTTACTTGCTAACCAACTCTCTGTAAGATGTGATGTTCACTTAATATCTCGTTACAATTGTGATTAAAATGATTTTAATTCTCCTCCAACAACATAACTATTTCTAATAGACCCTTTCAATCTCATTCCTAAGAGACTAATCGGTGACCATAATTAATTTGAGCTTACTTGCTCACCAAATCTTTTTAAGATGTCTATTGAACTTCATATCCTGCTTCAAAGATGATTCAAATTGGTTGAAATCTCTTACCATCATTTTTATAAGTGTAATTTGCTTCTTAAATCTCATTCATTTGCTAAAGGTGAGAAAAAACATTCTATTTGAGCTTAGTTGCTAACCAACTCTCTGTAAGATGTGATTTTAACTTAATATCTCATTTCGTTTATGATTCAAACGATTTTAATTCTCCTCTAACAACATAACTAATTCTAATACACCTGTTCAATCTCATTTCTAAGAGACTAATCGGTGACCACATTCTATTTGAGCTTACTTGCTCACCAAGTTTCTTTCTAAAGTGTATTGTACTAGATATCCTGCTTCGATTGTGATTCAAATTGGTTGAAATCTCTTACCATCACTTTTATAAGTCTATTTTACTTGTCAAATATCATTCATTTGCTAAAGGTGAGAAAAAACGTTTTATTTGAGCTTACTTGCTAACCAACTCTCCAAAAGATATGATTTAATAAAATATCTCATTTCAATTGTGATTCAAACGATTTTACTTCACGTCTAACAACATAACTAGTTCTAATGGAGTTGTTCAATCTCATTCCGAGGACACTAATCGGTGACCACATTCTATTTGAGGTTACTTGCTCACCAAGTCTCTTTAAGATGCGTATTGAACTTGATATCATGCTTAAATTGTTATTCAAATTCCTTCAAATCTCCTACCATCACTTTTATAAGTCTAATTTGCTTGTTAAATCTCATTCATTTGCCAAATGTAAGAAAAAATGTTGTATTTGAGCTTAATTGCTAACCAACTCTCTATAAGATGTGATTTTAACTTAAAATCTCATTTCCATTGTGATTCAAACTATTTTAGTTCTCCTCTAACAACATAACTAATTCTAATAGACCTGTTCAATCTCATTTCGAGAAGACTGATCGGTGACCACGTTCTATTTGAGCCTACTTGCTCACCAAATCTCTTTAAGATGTGTATTGAACTTCATATCCTGCTTCGATTGTGATTCAAATTGGTTCAAATCTCCTACCATCAATTTTGTAAGTCTAATTTGCTTGTTAAATCTCATTTATTTACCTAAGGTGAGGAAAAAATATTCTATTGGAGCTTACTTGCTAACCAACTATCTGTAAGATGTGATTTTAACTTAATATCTCGTTACAATTGTGATTAAAACGATTTTAATTCTCCTCCAACAACATAAGTATTTCTAATACACCCCTTCAATCTCGTTCCTAAGAGACTAATCGGTGACCACAATTAATTTGAGCTTACTTTCTCACCAAATCTTTTTAAGATGTCTCTTGAACTTCATATCCTGCTTCAAAGATGATTCAAATTGGTTGAAATCTCCTACCATCATTTTTATAAGTGTAATTTGCTTCTTAAATCTCATTCATTTGCTAAAGGTGAGAAAAAACATTCTATTTGAGCTTAGTTGCTAACCAACTCTCTATAAGATGTGATTTTAACTTAATATCTCATTTCATTTGTGATTCAAACGATTTTAATTCTCCTCTAACAACATAACTAATTCTAATAGACTTGTTAAATCTCATTCGAAGGAGACTAATCGGTGACCACGTTCTATGTCACCTTACTTGCTCACCAAGTTTCTTTCTAAAGTGTATTGTACTACATATCCTGCTTCGATTGTGATTCAAATTGGTTGAAATCTCCTACCATCACTTTTATAAGTTTATTTTACTTGTCAAATCACATTCATTTGCTAAAGGTGAGAAAAAAAGTTTTATTTGAGCTTACTTGCTAACCAACTCTCCAAAAGATATGAGTTAACATAATATCTCATTTCAATTGTGATTCAAACAATTTTATTTCACGGCTAACAACATAACTAGTTCTAATGGAGTTGTTCAATCTCATTCCTAGGACACTAATCGGTGACCACATTCTATTTGAGCTTACTTGCTCACCAAGTCTCTTTAAGATGTGTATTGAACTTCATATCGTGCTTAAATTGTTATTCAAATTGGTTCAAATCTCCTACCATGACTTTTATAAGTCTAATTTGCATGTTAAATCTCATTCATTTGCTAAAGCTGAGAAAGTACGCTCTATTTGAGCTTACTTGCTAACCAACTCTCTATAAGATGTGATTTTAACTTAAAATATCATTTCAATTGTGATTCAAACAATTTTAATTCTCCTCCAATCGCATAACTAAATCTAATAGACCTGTTGAATCTAATTTCTAGGAGATTAATTGGAGACCACGTTCTATTTGAGCTTACTTGCTCACCAAGTCTCTTTAAGATGTGTATTGAACTTCATAACTTGCTTCGCTTGTGATTAAAATTGGTTGAAATCTCTAACCATCACAATGACAAGTCTAATATGCTTGTTAGATGTCATTCTCTTACCATAGGAGAGAAAAAATGTTCTATTTGAGCATAGTTGCTAACTAACTCTCTATAAGATGTGATATTTACATGATATCTCACTTCAATTGTGATTCAAACTATTTTAATTATCCTCTAACAACATAACTAATTCTAATACGCCTGTTCAATTTCAATCCCAGGAGACTAATCAGTGACCATATTCTATTTGAGCTTACTTGCTCAACAAGTTTCTTTATGAAGTGTATTGTACTACATATCATGCTTCGATTGTGATTCAAATTGGTTCAAATCTCCTACCATCAATTTTGTAAGTCTAATTTTCTTGTTAAATTTCATTTATTTACCAAAGCTGAGGAAAAAATGTTCTATTTGAGCTTACTTGCTAACCAACTCTCTGTAAGATGTGATTTTCACTTAATATCTCGTTACAATTGTGATTAAAATGATTTTAATTCTCCTCCAACAACATAACTATTTCTAATAGACCCTTTCAATCTCATTCATAAGAGACTAATCGGTGACCATAATTAATTTGAGCTTACTTGCTCACCAAACCTTTTTAAGATGTCTATTGAACTTCATATCCTGCTTCAAAGATGATTCAAATTGGTTGAAATCTCTTACCATCATTTTTATAAGTGTAATTTGCTTCTTAAATCTCATTCATTTGCTAAAGGTGAGAAAAAACATTCTATTTGAGCTTAGTTGCTAACCAACTCTCTGTAAGATGTGATTTTAACTTAATATCTCATTTCGTTTATGATTCAAACGATTTTAATTCTCCTCTAACAACATAACTAATTCTAATACACCTGTTCAATCTCATTTCTAAGAGACTAATCGGTGACCACATTCTATTTGAGCTTACTTGCTCACCAATTTTCTTTCTAAAGTGTATTGTACTAGATATCCTGCTTCGATTGTGATTCAAATTGGTTGAAATCTCTTACCATCACTTTTATAAGTCTATTTTACTTGTCAAATATCATTCATTTGCTAAAGGTGAGAAAAAACGTTTTATTTGAGCTTACTTGCTAACCAACTCTCCAAAAGATATGATTTAATAAAATATCTCATTTCAATTGTGATTCAAACGATTTTACTTCACGTCTAACAACATAACTAGTTCTAATGGAGTTGTTCAATCTCATTCCGAGGACACTAATCGGTGACCACATTCTATTTGAGCTTACTTGCTCACCAAGTCTCTTTAAGATGTTTATTGAACTACATAACTTGCTTCGCTTGTGATTAAAATTGGTTGAAATCTCTAACCATCACAATGACAAGTCTAATATGCTTGTTAGATGTCATTCTCTTACCAAAGGAGAGAAAAAATGTTCTATTTGAGCATAGTTGCTAACTAACTCTCTATAAGATGTGATATTTACATGATATCTCACTTCAATTGTGATTCAAACTATTTTAATTATCCTCTAACAACATAACTAATTCTAATACGCCTGTTCAATTTCAATCCCAGGAGACTAATCAGTGACCATATTCTATTTGAGCTTACTTGCTCAACAAGTTTCTTTATGAAGTGTATTGTACTACATATCATGCTTCGATTGTGATTCAAATTGGCTCAAATCTCTTACCATCACTTTTATAAGTCTAATTTGCTTGATAAATCTCATTCATTTACCAAAGGTGAGAAAAAAATGTTTTATTTGAGCTTACTTGCCAAACAACTCTCCATAAGATTTCATTTTATTTTAATATCTCATTTCAATTGTGATTCAAATGATCATAATTCTCCTCCAGCAACATAACTAATTCTAATAGACCTGTTCAATCTCATTCCAAGGAGACTAATCGGTGGCCATATTCTATTTGAGGTTACTTGCTCACCAAGTCTCTTTAAGATGTGTATTGAACTTCATATCATGCTTAAAATGTTATTCAAATTGGTTCAAATCTCCTATCATCACTTTTATAAGCCTAATTTGCATGTTAAGTCTCATTCATTTGCTAAAGTTGAGAAAAAACGTTCTATTTGAGCTTAATTGCTAACCAACTCTCTATAAGATGTGATTTTAACGTAATATATCATTTCAATTGTGAATCAAACGATTTTAACTCTCCTCCAACAACATAACAAATTCTAATAGACCTATTCAATCTCATTCCAAGGAGACTAATCGGTGACCACGTTTATTTGAGATTACTTACTCACCAAGTCTCTTTAAGATGTCTATTGAACTTCATATCATACTTCAATGATGATTCAAATTGGTTCAAATCTCCTACCATCAATTTTATAAGTGTAATTTGCTTGGTAAATCTCATTCAGTTGCCAAAGGTGAGGAAAAACGTTCTATTTAAGCTTACTTGCTAACTAACTCTCTATAAGATGTGATTTTATCTTAATATCTCATTTCAATTGTGATTCAAACGATTTTAATTCTCCTCCAGCAACATAACTAATTCTAATAGACATGTTCAATCTCATTCGAAGGAGACTAATCGGTGACCGCATTCGATTTGAGCTTACTTGCTCACCAAGCCTCTTTAAGATGTGTATTGAACTTCATATCGTGCTTAGATTGTTATTCAAATTGGTTCAAATCTCCTACCTTCACTTTTATAAGTCTAATTTGCTTGTTAAATCTCATTCATTTGCTAAAGCTGAGAAAAAACGTTCTATTTGAGCTTACTTGCTAACCAACTCTCTATAAGATGTGATTTTAACTTAAAATATCATTTCAATTGTGATTCAAACAATTTTAATTCTCCTCCAATAACATAACTAATTCTTATAGACCAGTTGAATCCAATTTCGAGGAGACTAATCGGTGTCCACGTTCTATTTGAGCTTACTTTCTCACCAAGTGTCTTTAAGATGTCTATTGAACTTCATATCCTGCTTCGCTTGTGATTAAAATTGGTTGAAATCTCCTACCATCACAATTACAAGACTAATATGCCTGTCAAACTTCATTCTCTTACCAAAGGTGAGAAAAAAATGTTCTATTTGAGGATACTTGCTAACTAACTCTCTATAGGATGTGATTTTAACTTAATATCTCATTTCAATTGTGATTCAAACTAGTTTAATTATCCTCTAACAACATAACTAATTCTAATAGACCTATTCAATCTCAATCCGAGGAGACTAATCAGTGACCACAATCTATTTGAGCTTACTTGCTCACCGAGTTTCTTTAAGAAGTGTGTTGTACTACATATCATGCTTCAATTGTGATTCAAATTGGCTTAAATCTCCTACCATCACTTTTATAAGTCTAATATGCTTGTTAAATATCATTTATTTACCAAAGGTAAGAAAAAAATGTTCTATTTGAGCTTACTTGCTAACCAACTCTCTATAAGGTGTGGTTTTAACTTAATATCTCATTTCAATCGTTATTCAAACGATTTTAATTCTCCTCCAACAACATAACTAATTCTAACAGACCTGTTCAGTCACATTTCAAGGAGACTAATCGGTGACCACGTTCTATTTGAGCTTAGTTGCTCACCAAGTCTCTTTAAGATGTCTTTTGAACTTCATATCCTGCTTTAATGATGATTCAAATTGGTTCAAATCTCCTACCATCACTTTTATATGTCTAATTTGCTTGTTAAATCTCATTCATTTTCCAAATGTGAGAAAAAACGTTCTATTTCAGCTTACTCGCAAACTAACTCTCTATAAGATGTGATTTTATCTTCATATCTCATTCCAATTGTGATTCAAACAATTTAAATCCTCCTTCTACAACATAACTAATTCAAATAGATCTATTCAATCTCATTTCAAGGAGACTAATCCCCGACCACATTCTATTTGAGCTTACTTGCTCACTAAGTTTCTTTAAGAATTGTAATGATCTACATATCCTGGTTGGATTGTGATTCAAATTGGTTCAAATCTCCTACCATCACTTTTATAAGTCTTGTTAAAACTCATTCATTTGCCAATGGTGAGAAAAAACGTTCTATTTGAGCTTACTTGCAAACTAACTCTCTATAAGATGTGATTTTATCTTAATATCTCATTTCAATTGTGATTCAAACGATTTTAATTCTCCTCCAACAACATAACTAATTCTAATAGACTTGTTCAATCTCATTTCGAGGAGACTAATCGGTGACCACGTTCTATTTGGGCTTACTTTCTCACCAAGTCTCTTTAAGATGTGTATTGAACTACATATCCTGCTTAAATTGTGATTCAAATGGGTTGAAACCTCCTACCATCACTTTTATAAATGTAATTTACTTGTTAAATCTCATTCATTTGCCAAAGGTGAGAAAAAACGTTCTATTTGAGCTTACTTGCTAACCAACTATCTATAAGATGTGGTTTTAACTTAATATCTCATTCCAATTGTTATTCAAACGATTTTAATTCTCCTATAACGACATAAATAATTCTAATAAACCTGTTCAATCTCATTTCGAGGAGGCTAATCAGTGACCACTTTCTATTTGAGCTTACTTGCTCACCAAGTCTCTTTAAGATGTGTATTGAAGTACATATCCTGCTTCAATTGTGATTCAAATTGGTTGAAATCTCGTATCATCACTTTTATAAGTCAAATTTGCTTGTTGTAACGCCCCCAAACCTATATTCCTTTTAGGTAATAAGTTAATATAATATAGACTTGGTGAGTTACTACTACCTCTACACGAGTATTTTTTTAACTTTTTCTAAGTTAAATAGTTGAGTGCCACTAGTCTGGGTTACTACACTCGGGTTCTCACACGTTACGCAGCGGAAATAAATATAATAATTTAAATAGAATAGATAGATATAGAGACATTCACATTCACATTCACATTTAACTATACATAATATTTATACATACATATATATTAGTGTATGCCAGACATATATCTATAGATATGTGGGCCTGAGTAGGGTAAGGACACAACAAGCCTACCACTCATATCCTGTTTTAAGTAAATCTCTCCATCTCACATATCTTAATACATATATGCCTTACTTATCTACACGGCATGTTTAAATACTATAAATTTCTAGTTATGTATAAAGTTAGGGAAAAAGTAGTAACTTAAATACAAATAGGCTCTACTACTTCTATCTCTATCTCCATTAGCACCTGGTACCTAGGCATCTGATACAAATTAGCTTTAATGAGAAATAATTCTCAGTAGCAATAATCACCTGTAATTTAAATAGTGCTGACTTGTACCACTGTACAGGTACAGAAATCCACTACATTCCTTTTTCATAATAATTCAAACATTATGCTATTGGAGTAATATACATAGATGATATAAATGTTTCATGCATATACTTATGAATATCTTTGCACCTCAACAATTATTCATCACAAATGATATCTTCTCGGACTGTAATGGTAGCGCATCATATTCTCATATCAGTATAGAGTATAGAGCATAAACAAAGTACTCACGCAATTTGATATGGCCAAAATCAAAAGCATCATAAAAGAATTTTAAAAAAAAAACATTTTCATTCATAATTGAGTTTCCTCATGGTTATGAGCCACCTAAAATCATTCTCGGGTTTCACCATCAGCATTTATTCTCAGGTTAACCGTCAGCATTTATTCTCAAGTTATCCGTCAGCATTTATTCTCAGGTTAACCGTCTGCAAAAATTTTCCTGGATTAAAGCCAGTTGCAGCTATTCTTGCGGTATAACCAATTGAATCCATTCTCACGGAATAACCAAATACATCCTTTCTTGCGGAGTAACCAAATGCATCCATTCTCGCGGTATAACCAAATGCATCCATTCTTGTGGATCCACCATTTGCAGTCATTCTCATTTATGGTTTATGCTCATTAAAATTTTCATGTTTCTCTTCTTTTCTCATGATTTCTCAAGCTACACATTTCTCATGTTACTCATTACCAGTCAAGATTAAATCCTAAATTTGAGCGAACTATTGGGCTAATTGTGTACAACAAAGAGCTTATTGAGTCTATTTTTTTGAAACAGAGAGCTACAAGTCGACTTCCAGCCTCTTGGCAGTCGACTTCCAGCTTGCTACCCCAAAAATGTTTCAAACAGTGAGCAATTAGTTGACTTCCAGGACCTCTACAGTCGACTGCTCTGTTCTTGGCTAATTTCTAGAAAATAAGATCACGACAGTCGACTTCTAGCCCTTAGCAGTCGACTGCTAGCATTCTGGATACGATTTTAGGCAACTTGGGAGCACGACAATAGACTGGTAGGGCCTACAAGTCGATTGCTACGTTATGCTCTATTTTTTGAAAGCCCGTTGACATAAATTTTTACCCCAAGAACAAGTTTTTAAAATAGTTTTGATGATTGAAAACTCAATAACAGCACAAGAGCTTCATTTACCACTTAAAAATAGCCCAAACCACCGATTATTCATGCTCAAATCTGGGATTTAAGCTCTTTTTCAAAAACCAAAAAAACCCATTTCTCATATTTACAATTAGGCATTCATAAGTATATTCAAGCATTTTAAAACATCCAATAGCAATCAAAAACACTAAGAATGTAGGTTTTTAATTCCCTTCAGTTTAAAATCATGAAACTCAGAATTTCCAGCCATAAACAGTAATTTTGAAAAATAAGGGAGATAGGTGATTTGCTGCCTTTTTGCTGATTTCCAATCGGTATTTGATGGTTGACAAATATTCTGGTAAGTTTTCTTAACTCCAGAAAGGCTTAAATCCGTCTAACAGCTTCCTTCACAATTTTTGCTCTTTCTCTCGCTAGCTCGTCCTCTCTCTCTCTCTCTCTAAAGTTTAGACTTCAAGATGCAAATGAAGAGCTCTAGTTTAGACTTCAAGATGCAAATGAAGAGCTCTTGAGGCTTCACCCATTTATAGGTGATTCAGCTCTTTGCAATTCTACTCGTAATTCCTGATCATTCAGCCTAAATTATTAATTCTTCCAACTTTATGTTAAATGACCATTTCGTCCCTAATTGCCTGGTGGGAAATTTTTCAGAATTCTGTTGCTACAGTAAATCATTTGGCTAAAATTATAGCCTACTGCCCTGAGATTTTGGAATTTCACATCTCTGTCCTCACTTTATCTTTTTCCTTTCAATTTGGCCCCTATTCTTTCCTTTTCTTTAAATCTCTTATTCTAATGCAACTACATGCAGCCTAATGTAACAAACACAAGCATTTGATTCATTAAAAATTAACAAACATCTCTTTAAGGCATAAAAGGAGCAGATGTTACAATTCTCCCCTCCTTTAAAAAATTTCATCCTCGAAACTTAAAACATACCTAAATAAATAACTCTGGGTAAACTCTTTTCATATCATCTTCTTTCTCCCACGTGGCTTCCTGTGGCGATGATTGGTCCCACAACACCTTTACCAGTGGAATTATCTTATTCCTCAATTGTTTGACTTCAGTACCAATGATTCTTAAAGGTTTAGGATTATAAGTCAAGTTATCTTTCAATTGTACAGTACTGGCGTTAAGTATATGAGAAGGATCTAGAATATATTTACGAAGTTACGAAACATGAAAAACATTGTGGAGATTGGATAAAAATGGTGGTAATGCTATTTGGTAAGCTGATGAACCTATTCTTTTCAAAATCTGGTATGGTCTAATGTATCTAGTATTCATTTTTCTAGACTTAATATCTCTACCAATACCAGTAATTGGAGATACTCTGAGAAAAACATGATCTCCTTCTGCAAATTCTAATAGCCTTCTCTTATTATCATCATAACTCTTTTGTCTATCTTGGGCCTTAGCCATTTTCTCCCTGATCATTTTTATCTGATCAGTTGTCTGTTGGACTATTTTTGGCCCTAGAATTTTCCTCTCCCAATTCAAACCAACACAAGGGTGATCTGCATTTTCTTCCATACAAAGCTTCATATGGAGCCATTCCTATGTTGGTATGAAAACTATTATTATAGGAAAATTCTATCAAAGGCAAAAATTTATCCCAACTTCCTTTTTGTTCTAATATACAAGCCCTAAGCATATCTTCTAATGTCTGGATCTTCCTTTCAATCTGTCCATCAGTTTGAGGATGATAGGCAGTGCTAAAATTCAACTTAGTACCAAATGTCTCTTGCAAGGCTCTCCAGAATCTATAAGTGAACCTAGGATCTCTATCTGATACTATACTGGTAGGTATTCCATGAAGTCTTACGATTTATTTTATATACAAGTGGGCCAATTTATCCAATGAGAAATTTATTTTAATAGGCAAGAAATGTATAGATTTAGTTAATCTATCTACAATCACCCAGATTGCATCATTTCCTGATTGAGTTCTAGGCAAACCTACTATGAAATCCATGGAAATTTTCTCCCATTTCTATTCAGGAATTTCTAGAGGTTGCAATGTTTCGACAGGTTTCTGATGTGTCAATCTTCACCTGCTGGCACACTAGACATTTAGCAACATACTCAGCTATTTGCTTTTTGATACCTGGCCACCAGAAATTCTTCTTCAATTCTTGGTACATCTTAGTGGCACCAGGATGAATAGTATAGTTTCTTTTGTGGGCTTCTTCCAAAATTTTATCCCTCAATTCTCCTGACTCTGGGTTATACACCCTATTTTGGTAGGTTACTACACCATCTATCTCTTTCTAGAATTCTTTTGGATTCTTTAGAGACTTCAAGAATTCATCTTCCTTTTAGGCTTCTAGGATTTGAGTTCTAAGATCATTCTCAATTCTCATTTCGTTTAGGTATAACCTATCTGGTAATACCATAATAGACAAACTCAAATTCCTAAACTTCTTAATTAAATTCATTTCACTCACCATCATATGAGCTACATGAAGAGATTTCCTACTTAAAGCATCGGCCACTACGTTTGCCTTTCTAGGATGGTACTTTAATTCAAAATCATAGTATTTAATAAATTCCATCCACCTCCTCTGTCTCATATTCAACTCTTTTTGATTAAAAAGGTATTTGAGACTTTTGTGGTCACTAAATACCTCAAATCTAGATCCATAGAGATAGTGTCTCCAAATCTTTAAGGTAAACACTACGGCTGCTAATTCAAGATCATGGGTAGGATAATTCTTCTCATGGTGTCTCAATTGCCTAGACGCATATGCTACTACTTTCCTATTTTGCATCAAGACACACCCTAAGCCCTTATTGGATGCATCACAATACACTTCAAAATTTTCTAATGGATCAAGAATAATTAAGACAGGTGTGGTTGTCAGTTTTTCTTTCAGAGTTCGGAAGCTATGTTCACATTTAACATCCTAAACAAATGAAACGTCTTTCATAGTCAATTTAGTCAAAGGCAACGCTATTTGCGAAAACCCTTGAATAAATCTCCTATAGTAACCAGCTAATCCGAGAAAACTACGAATCTTCGTCACTGTGTTAGGTCGCTCCCAACCAACTACTGCTTCTGTCTTACTGGGATCTACTGCTACTCCATCTCTAGTGATTACATGACCTAAGAATTTTATCTCCTCTAACCAGAATTGACACTTCTCAAGTTTAGAATACAATTACTTCTCTCTAAGCCACTACAGTACAATCCTAAGATGATGTTCATGTTCTTCGCTACTTTTAAAATATACAAGAATGTCATCGATAAACACTACCACGAATTGATCAAAGTAGGGTCTAAAGATACGATTCATGTAATCCATGAAAATAGCTAGAGCATTTGTCAATCCAAATGGCATCACAAGAAATTCATAATGCCCATATTTGGTTCTAAAGGCTGTCTTAGGTATGTCTTCTTTTCTCACTTTGATTTGATGGTACCCCGACCTTAAATCAATTTTGGAAAACACAGTAGCTCCTCTCAATTGATCCAAGAGATCATCTATCCTAGGAAGTGGATATTTATTCTTTATTGTTATCCTGTTCAATTATCTATAGTCTATACATAACCTTAAGCTTCCATCTTTCTTTTTCACAAATAATACCAGGGCTCCTCATGGTGAAGCACTAGGCTTGATGAATTGTTTCTCTAATAAGTCTTCTATCTGTAATTTCAACTCTGCTAATTCTAAGGGAGACATTCTATAAGGTGCTATAGAAATTGGTCCTGTTCCTGGAATCAATTCTATAGAGAACTTTATTTCTCTCTCAGGTGAAAGACTTAAGATTTCCTTAGGAAAAAATTAGGAAATTCACACACTACAAGAATAGTATCAAGTTTATGCTGAACTTTAATCTCAGAAGCACATAGAAATTACATCTCATTCTTCTCCTCAGTACTCCTGTTTACCGGTATGGTATCTACAAAAGTCATAGATTTTTCTAAACAATCCAAGATTACATTATTTGCAAACAACCAATTCATCCTAAGAATAATGTCCAAATCCACTAAAGGTAAACAAATCAGATCAACAACAAATGATTTGTTCTCAATAATAATGGGGCAACTCAAGCAGGTTAAAGAAGTCAAAACCTGCTCTTCAGATGGAATAGAAATAGACAATGGATGAGGTAAACTAGTCACAGGCAAATTTAATCTCTTCACACATTCCAACGAAATGAATGAGTGAGTAGCGCCAGAGTTAAAAAGTACAATTAAAGATATACCATTAATTAAACATTTACCTTTCATTAAATCATTGGACTGAGCCACTTCCTTACCCTTGAGAGTATAGACTCTTGCTGTAGTAGGAGGTTTAGTGGTATCACCCTGTCTCTTCCACAGTGGGCAATCTCTGATGAAGTGTCCTTCTCTCCCACATCTATAGCATACACCTTGTTGTACCTTTGGTTGTAGCCATTTGCAGGGCCCCTCATGACTTTATAGCATTTAGGACAAACATCAAGCATCACTGATCTCACCATAGGCCTTTTTCCTTCCATACCTCTACCAAATCTACCATCTCTCCCCGAAAAGATCCTGGTTGTTTTCTTTTAAAGAAGTTGCTCTTTTGCTTTTCTTTCTCAGTCTCCGCCAAATTTTTGGAAACTATGCGACATTTTTTTACCAATGTGGCGTAATCTCGTATTTTTAACGGAGTTATCATATTTTTCAACTCATACCTCAACCTAGCCTCTAGGTGCATTGCTTTCCATGCCTCATCTAGTTGAAGTCTCAGATAAGAAGAAAATTTAGATAATTCTTTAAATTTTGCCAAATATTCATCAAATGTCATGTTCTCCTGCTTGATCTGCATAAACTCAATCTCTTTCTCATTCCTTACATTTCGAGGAAACTACTTTTCAAGAAATGCTTCCTTGAATGAATCCTAAGTTATCTGGATTCCATGAACCTCCATTAGTTGCTTCGCTCACTTCCACTAATATTCTAACTCTCCGTCCAGCATATAGGAAGAGAATAAGACTTTTTGAGCATCAGTTGTATCGAGAACCACAAATAATTTTTCCATCCTTTTCAACCATTCCTCGGTCAATTTTGGGTCAAGCTCACCCCTAAAAGAAGGAGGATTTGCCTTTTGAAATTCAGACCAACCATGATAGACCGGGTTTCCTGCTCGTCCTTCTTGAGGGTTAGGGTTATCTTAGTTATTCCCCTATTCCCAAAATTGTCGAAGGACATGAGTAGTAGTGACTGCCTACTCTCTCATAGCATGGGTAGTAGTAGCTGCCTGCTTCTTCATAGCCTCTGCCATGCCCATTATGGCCTGCACTAGTCTCTCCATATTACCTTCTCTTTCCTTCTCCTTTCAAGTATTCCTCTTAGGTGGAGCTATATTTTACTCTACAAAACAAATATTACCGAGGTGATCAGTCTTAATAACATAATATTTCTAAGAGATCATATGGCACCAATAGGAAATACTATCTACGCCAAACCTAGCACTCCATTCCTCAACTCAAAACAGAATACAAGTCAGTGAACTGTCTAGATTCAGCTAACTAACCTAGACTAGTCTCTATCCTGAGGAATCTACCCTGTGTTACTGAGCCAGTATTCAACTAGCCGTGGTAACTGTGCTCTGATACTAACTCAATGTAACACCCCCAAACCTATATTCCTTTTAGGTAATAAGATAATATAATATAGGATTGGCGAGTTATTACTACCTCTAACCGAGTATTTTTTTAACTTTTTCTAAATTAAATAGTTGAGTGCCACTAGTTTGGGTTACTACACTCAGGTTCTCACACGTTACATAGTGGAAATAAATATAATAATTTAAATAGAATAGATAGATATAGAGACATTCACATTCACATTCACATTCACATTCACATTTAACTGTACATAATATTTATACATACATATATAGTAGTATATGCCAGACACATATTGTAACGACCCCCTAATACATCATACACGATGCTTATCTGATTAGCGGAAGCATATAGGTTAGTGTACATAATTATTCCCTATGTGGGAACGTCAGGGGATCGCTACTGGTTGAGCATAACCCAAATAGACTTTCCGTTGTCCATTCGGATTCCGTTCAACCCTAATTCACATGCAGCTAACTAATGATACACACATGCATCATAACTTTCTCTGGAATGAAATCTAAAACTCCTATACATGTCACGTCATACGTTCATACATAATTCAATTCAAATCCATAAGTTTACAGTGGTAAATTCTACCGAAAATCCGGCAGAGTTTCCTCTGTAATTTGATTATATCCCAAATACAGAATCACCTGTTTAAAAATCAACAGCCAGTCCAACAACAGCAGTAAACATAACTAATATAAATCCATACACAGCAACATCAATCCATCACTGAAATCCATGCATACTATCCGAAACGTTATATGTACATTCAGTCTAATCCATGCAAAATTCATCAGAAACAGAATCTGATAAATAACAATATCATCAAGTATATGTACAAATGATTCAAGCCTAAACTAATCATCCTTCGGTCTATCCTCAAGTCGACCGGCTATAAATGCGGGCTCACCTTTTGTCCCTGTTCATCTGAGTAAACAACCTAATGAGATATGAATCCCAGTAGAATAATTTACAAATCAATTATCATTCGAAAACCAGTTGAATACCCAGCGGTGCGAACACCGAAATCGTCTTCCCGAAATCAGTTCGAAAACAGTGAAATACCTTTTCTTTAAAATTGTTTAAACACATGGAAATTGCGGCAATATATCACAATCATAAAATCCATTTCTTTTAAAATCAGTTATCAAAATCAAGTGAAATCCCATGCCCTGTGTATCTCAATCCACGTTGGCTACAAGTCCGTTGTAACCAAATCTAAATCATCATCTAATTGCACGTAGTCTAGAGAGAATACCTCTCTTATCGTTGGGTGTGATCCGTAACACCAATCACCCGAATCAAGCCTATATTGTGAGTGTGATCCGTAACACCAATCACTCACTCAAGGACCGGGTGAGAATCAACATCTAGGCGTCCCTAGCATGTGCACATACGCCAATTCTCATCCTCATCTGCCTATTCGAACTCACATGCACTCGGTCGGCTATTCCTCAGGGTTCTAGGGTATCACGCCTAAATCACAACGTTTTCCCGTGTAGGTTATCCACCCTTATACTCCCTAAACCTTTCTTAGGGTCGTCCTGGTTTAACGCGTAATCCCTAACTCAGTACAGGCTAAATCTGATAAAAATAGTTTCATTTAAAAGCTTCCTGTACGAGGGATACTTAACGGCCGTCCCATACCGGCTATCAAGTACCCAACCCTAAGTAAATCCATCCTAAAGGCATCCAAACTCGATAAACAAGGTGTCTAACATGCAATTAGGGTTTTCAGCACACAGGCATGCAATTTATCCCATCGAAAGCAACACGCAATTCCATGCAAGTCATCTAAATCAGTCAGGTATTCACTAAATCAATTCTAGGGTTCGAGAAGTGTAAATTATCCTACCTGGTCTCTGAATGCTCTAAATCACTTCAGAATTCCATGCAGTCTCGGTTTCTGAGCCTGATTAATTTCCTGGACATGAAATTAAATATTTAGATTCGTCACGTCATCCAATTTTCGATCCTAAATCTGGTTATGCTAAAACCTAGGTCAATTTATTGTCCATTTATGTTCGGCAGCCATTTCAGTCATATACCATTAGATTTTGGGAAAACGGACCTTACCACTGTGCTCGGATGATGGAATTCTACGTCACAGTGGTCTCGGTTTCTCAGGATACACATCCAGAAGCTCCGGCACGGCAGTACACGGCGGCGCAAGGCGAGGAGGTGCGGTTTGCCTCAAAAATCACACCACGGTGAAGCCTGCAAGCCCAGGAGTCCGAATACGGTGGTGGCACGATGGTTCACGGCCGTTTGGGAGGTGTTTTTCGGCCACGAAGCTTCTCGCACGGCGGACGATGTTCTGCCTCGATCCGAGCGCGTCCGGCCTTCTTTCGACGCCGCCGAGCTACTGGAGGAAGCTGGCAGCTCGGGCTACACGGTGGTGGGGGCGGTGAGGGTCAACTGCATCGGACGGCCAGCGGTCGGCCGGGAAGTTTCAGCGATGGAGGAAAAGCGGCATTTCCGGCTCAGCCCGGCCGTTGGTGGCTGTGGTTGGTTGCTGGTTGTTGTGGATAGTGAGGGCTGTCGGTTGGTACCCTTGGTGGCGGCCCACGGTGGCTGTGGTGACCATTCACGGTGGAGGAAGGTGGAGAGAGAAAATAGAGAAGAGAGAGAGAGTGTGGTGAGGAGAGAGAGTGAAATGGGAGAAATGGCGGGAGTTCGCGTAATTTAAAGCCTCCAAGTGCGATTCCGACATTTCCCAGGCCACTCGGGGATGTTTTAGGGTGTCGGCATCCTTCCAGACATTGGCACGTATTTCCATGCAAAAACTTTGGCCTTCGTCAATGAAATTGACGCACGAAAGTCCTTCCGTCAGTTTCTGATCGCCGGATTGCATTTCTTTCTGTTTGATTGTGTTTCTGGCTTCAAACGACCTTCTGTGTCAAGTCATTATCCTCAAAATACGTGTCAGGTTTCGTTTGATTGGGATTAGGGTTAAAATCAAGTTTTATCTTTTAAAATCCTTTTAAAACTCTTTCGAATCTTTCCCGTTGTTACATTCTCCCCCCCTTAAAAGAAATTTTGTCCCCAAAATTCATACCTGTAAACAGTTCTGGATATCTTTGCCTCATCTCATCTTCTTTCTCCCACGTCATCTCCTGCGACGCTACATCCTGCCAAAGTACCTTAACTAGAGGGATTATTTTACTTCGAAGCTGCTTAGTCTTATAGTTAAGGATTTGAACAGGAGTAGATTCATAAGTCAAATTTTCCTTTAACATTATCGGTTGATTCTCTAATACATGCGCAGGATCTGGGACATATTTACGAAGTTGGGAGATGTGGAAAACATCATGTAGGTTGGACAAATGGGGAGGTAAAGCAATTTGGTAGGCAACAGGACTGACTCTTTGTAAAATTTAGAATGGTCCTAGGAATCTAGGACTTAGTTTCTTAGTCCTTATTTGTCTACCAATACCCGTGGTGGGGGACACCCTCAGAAATACGTGATCTCCCTCGTTAAATTCCAAAGGCCTTCTTCTCTTGTTGGCATAAGATTCTTGCCTCTGTTGGGCAGCTCTCATCTTTTCCCTGATCATTTTAATTTGATCAGTGGTTTCTTGCACCATTTCAGGTCCCAACAGTGCACTCTCCCCCATCTCTACCCAACTTAAAGGTGACTTACAACTCCTCCCATACAGAGCCTCATATGGTGCCATGCCGATGGTAGAGTGATAACTGTTGTTGTATGCAAACTCTATCAACGGCAGGTGTTTATCCCAACTTCCTTTCTGCTCAAGCACATAAGCCCTCAACATGTCTTCTAGGGTTTGAATAGTCCTCTCAGACTGCCCGTCAATCTGAGGATGATAGGCTGTGCTAAATTTAAGCTGGGTTCCTAAGGCTTGCTGTAGGGATTGCCAAAATCTCGAAGTAAACCTAGGGTCTCGATCATATACTATACCTGACGGTATTCCATGTAGTCTTACAATTTCCCTAAGATATACTTCGGCTAATTTCTCCATGGAGTAACGCACCTTAACAGGCAAAAAGTGCGTAGACTTGGTCAACCTATCCACTATTACCCAAATGGCATCAAATCCTGCTGGTGTTCTAGGTAATCCAACCACGAAATCCATAGTGATCTGATCCCATTTCTTCTCTGGTATCTCTAATGGCTTAAGTAGCCCTGCGGGTTTCTGGTGCTCTATCTTAACCTGTTGACAAGTCAAACAGGCATTCACGTAATCCGTGATATCTCTCCGCATACCAGGCCACCAAAAATTTCTCTTTAAATCCTGATACATCTTGGAAATACCGAGGTGAATAGTGTAATGGCTTTTGTGAGCTTCTGCTAACACTTTTTCCTTAATTCCTAATGGTTCGGGATCACTACTCTCTTTCTAAACATCAAAACTCCATCAGGTGCTAATCCAAAGTCGGGTTGGTCTGCATATACCTCCAAGGATTCATCTTCAAGTTGGGTTTGTTTAATTAATTCTCTCAGTTCGCAGGTTATCAAAAAGTCACTCATCACTAATCTTTGCAGAAACGAGATTACATTGAGGCTAAGATTCCCAAAATCCTCAAGTAATCTCATCTCACTAATCATTAAACTGGCTAGTTGTAGTGACTTTCGGCTTAATGCATCGGCTACAACAATTGCTTTCCCTGCATGATATTTTAACTCAAAATCAAAGTCTTTCAAGTATTCTACCCACCTACGCTGCCTCATGTTTAATTCCTTCTGATCAAACAAATACCTAAGGCTCTTATGATCACTATATACTTCGAATACTGCGTCATATAGGTAATGTCTCCAAATCTTTAGGGCAAACACAACAGCAGCTAATTCTAAGTCATGAGTGGGATAGTTCTCCTCTGCAGGTTTCAATTGTCGCAATGCATAAGCCACAACTTTCCCATCCTGCATCAAAACACAACCTAGGCCTCTCAAAGATGCATCCGTGTATACAGTAAAGGGTTCTAGGGGTTTCAGAATAATTAGTACAGGAGCGGTGGTCAATTTCTCTTTCAAAATCTGAAAACTGGTTTCACACTGTTCACTCCATTCAAAGTCTACCCCTTTTCGAGTCAACCGGGTCAATGGCACAGCTATCTGCGAAAATCCTTGAATGAATTTTCGATAATAGCCAGCCAAACCCAAGAAACTCCTAATCTCGGTGATCGTTCTAGGTCGATCCCAATCTAATACTGCTTCAATTTTCTTTGGGTCAACCGCTATCCCTTTGTCATTAACCACATGTCCTAAAAATTTCACTTCTTCTAACCAAAACTCACATTTCTCCAGCTTTGCATACAGTTGTTTCTCTTCCAGTATCTGTAACACCGTGTTAAGATGCTGGGCATGCTCTTCGTGAGTCTTGGAATAGACTAAAATATCATCAATGAATACCACAACAAATTGATCTAAATAGGGTCTGAAAATTCTGTTCATATAATCCATAAAGACAGCGGGTGCATTCGTCAATCCAAACGGCATCACTAAGAGCTCGTAATGGCCGTATCTTGTCCTGAATGCTGTCTTGGGAATATCCTCCTCTCTAACCCTAATCTGGTGGTATCCTGACCTTAAATCTATCTTAGAAAATACAGTCGCGCCTTGCAACTGATCAAACAAATCATCAATACGTGGCAATAGGTATTTGTTCTTAATGGTCACCTTATTCAATTGTCGGTAATCAATACACAGTCTTAAACTCCCGTCTTTCTTCTTTACGAATAAGACCGGAGCTCCCCATGGTGATACACTTGGCCTAACAAACCCCTTCTCCAACATGTCTTCGATTTGGACTTTTAATTCTCTTAATTCTGCGGGGGCCATACGATACGGGGTCATAGCTATTGGACCGCTCCCGAAATCAGGTCAATGGTGAATTCTATCTCCCTAGGTGGTGGCAGTTTATTGATTTCCAAAGGAAATACCTCCGGAAAGTCACTAACAATTGGGATTTGACTTAATCTATCCTGCAATTCTACCTCAGAGAGATTGAGGGACATATCACCTATCTCATAAGCTCTGTCATTCCCTCGCACAGGTACGTTATCCAGATAAGTAATTGTCCCTTCGGAACAATTCAAAAAGACCCGATTCCTAGTCAACCAATCCATTCCCAAAATAATGTCGATCCCTAACAATGGTATACACACTAAGTCCACAAGAAATAAAGTATCTTCAATGGTTAAAGGGCAGTTTAGGCATATTCGTGGGGACATAGTGGTTTCTCCCAAGGGTGTGGATATGTATAGGTCACAGGGCAGGGTTTGAACAGGTAATCTCATTCTTTCTACGCATGCATCAGCGATAAATGAGTGTGTAGCGCCCGAATCAAACAATACTATTAAAGAAAAATTATAAATTTTACCTCTACCCTGCATCAAGCCTGAGGACACATCGGCGTTGGCGGCAAAGATTTATAGTAAAAACTCTCCCTGGCGCTTGTGGTCTTCGCTACGGATGTCGGCTGATTCCCCGTGGAAGGGCAGTATCTGGCCATGTGTCCAGTGCCTCCACATCTATAACACTGGAGGGGAGTCTGATGCCAGCAGGGTTGATTGGGATGTCTGGTACCACACTTCGGACAAAGAGTATTATCAGGTCGCCTCCCACTGCTACTAGAAGCCCCTGGTTGCGGTTTAAACATACCGCTTCTTACATTCAGATTTCTGGGCGCTTGTCTGGGCCGGTTCCCTGTTCGTTGTGTCATATTCTGAGTCTGTTTCTGTTCTAGATTCTTACTCAGAATTCGGCACTTATTCACCAGTGTGGCAAAGTCTCGAATCTCCAGGGTAGCCAACTGAGTCTTCATAGGTAGATCGAGGCCTTCTTCTAGTTGTTTCGCCTTCCAAGCCTCATCGTAATGCATTCGCAGGTAAGTAGAGTATCTTGATAATTCCTCAAACTGTTTCAGATACTCGTCAAACGGCCTGCCTCCCTGGGTGAGCTTCAGGAACTGTGCTTCCTTTGCTTGTTTCACGCTCTCAGGGATATACTGATCCATGAATACTCTCTTGAAAGATTCCCAAGTCAGTGGAATGCCTCGGCTCTCCATCAATTGCTGGGCATCTGTCCACCAAAGCTCTGCTTCGCCCTTCAGCATATACGTTGCATATGTGACTTTCTGCTCATCGTCGCACTGCAACAACTTGAAAATCTTTTCAATTCCTTTTATCCAAGCTTCCACAGCAGTCGGATCGGAGGCACCTGTAAACGGAGATGGACCTGCTCTCTGGAATTCAATCCATCCCTGATATAGTGGATTCACCTGTTGGGTGGCTCCGTCGTTTCTCGTCTGTCTTTCGTCCTGCTACTGTCTCATTGCATTGGCACTGGTAATGGCCTGGTCTCTCATTGCATCAGCCATTAATCTGACAGATTCCATCATCTCCCGCATGTCAACCTCAGTCTCCATGTTACCACTACCTGACGTACCTTGGTTTCTGTGCCTTGGCCCGCCTCTGGGCCTACGTGTGGCGTCCCTGCAAGATTCTGCCATGCTTATCTGACACAGAAACAAACAGATCAGTCACACAGCAATGCAATAGTGAATCAGCGAGACATTAACTTCATTCCGTTTAGTATCAATTCAAATCAGGTCCTATCATTCCAGAGTCAAATCAATCAAAACTCTAAAGCTGCAAGCCCAAAGATTTAAAGTCCTAAGCCCACTAAACCAGAAGATCCGACAAACCGAGCTCTGATACCATAATTGTAACGACCCCCTAATACATCATACACGATGCTTATCTGATTAGTGGAAGCATATGGGTTAGTGTACATAATTATTCCCTATGTGGGAACGTCAGGGGATCGTTACTGGTTGAGCGTAACCCAAATAGACTCTCCGTTGTCTATTCGAATTCCGTTCAACCCTAATTCACATGCAGCTAACTAATGATACACACATGCATCATAACTTTCTCTGGAATGAAATCTAAAACTCCTATACATGTCACGTCATACGTTCATACATAATTCAATTCAAATCCATAAGTTTACAGTGGTAAATTCTACCGAAAATCTGGTAGAGTTTCCTCTGTAATTTGATAATATCCCAAATACAGAATCACCTGTTTAAAAATCAACCCACCCAACAATGTAAGTAAACATAACTAATATAAATCCATACACAGCAACATCAATCCATCACTGAAATCCATGCATACTATCCGAAACGTTATATGTACATTCAGTCTAATCCATGCAAAATTCATCAGAAACAGAATCCGATAAATAACAATATCATCAAGTATATGTACAAATGATTCAAGCCTAAGCTAATCATCCTTCGGCCTATCCTCAAGTCGATTTTATAAATGCAGGCTCACCCTTTGTCCCTGTTCATCTGAGTAAACAACCTAATGAGATATGAATCTCAGTAGAATAATTTACAAATCAATTATCATTCTAAAACCAGTTGAATACCCAGCGGTGCGAACACCGAAATCATCTTCCTGAAATCAGTTCGAAAATAGTGAAATACCTTTTCTTTAAAATTGTTTAAACACATGGAAATTGCGACAATATATCACAATCATAAAATCCATTTCTTTTAAAATCAGTTATCAAAATCAAGTGAAATCCCATGCCCTGTGTATCTCAATCCACGTTGGCTACAAGTCCGTTGTAACCAAATCTAAATCATCATCTAATTCCACGTAGTCTAGATAGAATACCTCTCTTATCGTTGGGTGTGATCCGTAACACCAATCACCCGAATCAAGCTATATTGTGAGTGTGATCCGTAACACCAATCACTCACTCAAGGACCGGGTGAGAATCAACATCTAGGGCGTCCCCTAGCATGTGCACATACGCCAATTCTCATCCTCATACAGTCTATTCGAACTCACATGCACTCGGTCGGCTATTCCTCAAGGTTCTAGGGTATCACGCCTAAATCACAACGTTTCCCCATGTAGGTTATCCACCCTTATACTCCCTAAACCTTTCTTAGGGTCGTCCTGGTTTAACGCGTAATCCCTAACTCAATACAAGCTAAATCTGATAAAAATAGTTTCATTTAAAAGCTTCCTGTACGAGGGATACTTAACGACCGTCCCATACCGGCTATCAAGTACCCAACCCTAAGTAAATCTGTCCTAAAGGCATCCAAACTCGATAAACAGGGTGTCTAACATGCAATTAGGGTTTTCAGCACACAGGCATGCAATTTATCCCATCGAAAGCAACACGTAATTCCATGCAAGTCATCTAAATCAGTCAGGTATTCACTAAATCAATTCTAGGGTTCGAGAAGTGTAAATTATCCTACCTGGTCTCCGAATGCTCTAAATCACTTCAGAATTCCACGCAGTCTCATTTTCTGAGCCTGATTAATTTCCTGGACATGAAATTAAATATTTAGATTCGTCACGTCATCCAATTTTCGATCCTAAATCCGGTTATGCTAAAACCTAGGTCAATTTATTGTCCATTTATGTTCGGCAGCCATTTTAGTCATATACCATTAGTTTTTGGGAAAACGGATCTTACCACTGTGCTCGGATGATGGAATTCTACGTCACGGTGGTCTCAATTTCTCGGGATACACGTCCAGAAGCTCCGGCACGGCGGCACACGGCGGCACACGGTGGCGTACGACGAGGAGGTGCGGTTTGCCTCGAAAATCACACCACGGTGAAGCCCGCAAGCCCAGGAGTCCGAATACGGTGGTGGCACGGCGGTTCACGGCCGTTTGGGCGGTGTTTTCTGGCCACGAAGCTTCTCACATGGTGGACGACGTTCTGCCTCGATTCGGGAGCGTCCGGCCTCCTTTCGACGGCGCCGAGCTACTGGAGGAAGCTGGCAGCTCGGGCTACATGGTGGTGGGGACGGTGAGGGTCAACGGCGTCGGACGGCGGCGATTCGAGCCTGGGAAGTTTCGCGCGATGGAGGTGAAAAATAACGTTTTTTCATCGCCTCTGCTGGCCGTTGATGGCCGTGGTTGGTTGCTGGTGGTTGTGGGCAGTGAGGGCTGTCGGTTGGTACCCTTGGTGGCGGCCCACGGTGGCTGTGGTGGCCGTTCATGGTGGAGGAAGGTGGAGAGAGAAAAGAGAGAAGAGAGAGAGTGTGTGGTGAGGAGAGAGAGTGAAATGGGAGAAATGGCGGGAGTTCGCGTAATTTAAAGCCTCCAGGTGCGATTCCGACATTTCCCAAGCCACCCGGGGATGTTTTAGGGTGTCGGCATCCTTCCAGATGTTGGCATGCATTTCTATGTAAAAACTTTGGCCTCCGTCAATGAAATTGACGCACGAAACTCCTTCTGTCAGTTTTTGATCGCCGGATTGCATTTCTTTCTGTTTGATCATGTTTATGGCTTCAAACAACCTTCTGTGTCAAGTCATTATCCTCGAAATATGTGTTAGGTTTCGTTTGATTGGGATTAGGGTTAAAATCAAGTTTTATATTTTAAAATCCTTTTAAAACTCTTTCGAATCTTTCCCGTTGTTACACATATCTATAGATATGTGGGCCTGAGTAGGGTAAGGACACAACAAGCCTGCCACTCATACCCTGTTTTAAGTAAAACTCTCTATCTCACATATCTTAATACATATATGCCTTCCTTATCTACACGGCATGTTTAAATACTATAAACACCTAATTATGTATACAATCAGGGGAAAAGTGGTAACTTAAATACATATAGGCTCTACTACTTCTATCTCTATTTCCATCAGCACCTAGTACCTAGGCATCTGATACAAATTAGCTTTAATGAGAAATAATTCTTAGTAGCAATAATCACCTGTAATTTAAATACTGCTGACTTTTACCATTGTACAGGTACGGAAATCCGCTACATTCCTTTTTCATAATAATTCAAACATTATGCTATTGGAGTAATATACATAGATGATATAAATGTTTCATGCATATACTTATGAATATCTTTGCACCTCAACAATTATTCATCACACATGATATCTTCTCAGACTGTAATGGCAATGCATCATATTCTTATATCAGCATAGAGTATAGAGCATAAACAAAGAACTCATGCAATTTGATATGGCCAAAATCAAAAGAATCATAAAAGAATTAAAAAAAACATTTTCATTCATAAATGAGTTTCCTCGTGGTCATAAGCTACCTGCAATCATTCTCGAGTTTCATCGTCAGCATTTATTCTCAGGTTAACCATCAGCATTTATTCTCAAGTTATCCCTCAGTAATTATTCTCATGTTAACAGTCTGCAAAACTTTTCCTGGATTAAAGCCAGTTGCAGCTATTCTCGCGGTATAACCAATTGCATCCATTCTCGTAGAATAATCAAATGCATCCATTCTCGCGGAGTAACCAAATGCATCCATTCTCACGGTATAACCAAATGCATCCATTCTTACGGAGTAACCAAATGCATCCATTCTCGTGGTATAACCAAATGCATCCATTCTCGGGGATCCACCATTTGCAGTCATTCTCATTTATGGTTTATGTTCATTAAAATTTTCATGTTTCTCTTCTTTTCTCATGATTTCTCAAGCCACACATTTCTCATGTTACCCATTACCAGTCAAGATTAAATCCTAAATTTGAGCGAACTATTGGGCTAATTATGTACAAAAAAGAGGTTATTGAGTCTATTTTTTTGAAACAGAGAGCTACAAGTCGACTTCCAGCCTCTTGGCAGTCGACTTCCAGCTTGCTGCCCCAAAAATGTTTCAAACAGTGAGAAATCAGTCGACATCTAGGACCTCTACAGTCGACTGCTCTGTTCTTGGCTAATTTTTGGAAAATAAGAACACGACAGTTGACTTCCAGCTTGTTGCTCTAAAAATGTTTCAAACAGTGAGAAATTAGTCGACTTCCAAGACCTTGATAGTTGACTGCTCTGTTCTTGGCTAATTTCTAGAAAATAAGAACATGGCAGCCAATAGCTAGCATTCTGGATATGATTCTAGGCAACTTAGGAACACGACAGTCGACTGGTAGGGCCTACAAGTCGATTGCTACATTATGCTCTATTTTTTGAAAGCCCGTTGACCTAGATTTTTACACCAAGAACAAGTTTTTAAAATATTTTTTATGATTGAAAACTCAATAACAGCACAAGAGCTTCATTTACCACTCAAAAATAGCCCAAACCACCGATTATTCATGCTCAAATCTGGGATTTAAGCTCTTTTTCAAAAACCAAAAAAACCCATTTCTAATATTTACATTTAGGCATTCACAAGTATATTCAAGCATTTTAAAACATCCAATAGCAATCAAAAACACTAAGAATGTAGGTTTTTAATCTCCCTTCAATTTAAAATCATGAAACTCAGAATTTCCAGCCATAAACAGTATTTTCAAAAAATAAGGGAGATAGGTGATTTGCTACCATTTTGCTGATTTCCTATCAGTATTTGATGGCTGACAAATGTTCTAGTAAGTTTTCTTAACTCCAGAAAGGCTTAAATCCGTCTAACAGCTTACTTTCTTCACAATTTCTGCTCTTTCTCTCTCTAACTCATCCTCTCTCTCTCTAAAGTTCAGACTTCAGGATGCAAATGAAGAGCTTTGGAGGCTTCACCTATTTATAGGTGATCCGGCTCTTTGCAATTCTGCTCCTAATACCTGATCATTCGGCCTAAATTGGTAATTCTTTCAACTTTATGTTAAATGACCATTTCGTCCCTAACCGCTTGGCGGGAAATTTTTCAGAATTCTATTGCTACAGCAAATCATTTGCCTAAAATTACAGCCTACTGCCTTGAGATTTTGGAATTTCACATCTCTGTCCTCACTTTATCTTTTTCCTTTCAATTTGGCCCCTATTCTTTCCTTTTCCTCAAATCGCTTACTCTAATGCAACTACATGCAACTTAATATAACAAACACAAGCATTTGATTCATTAAAAGTTAACAAACATCTCTTTAAGGCGTAAAAAGAACGGATGTTACACTAGTTAAATCTGATTCATTTACCAAAGGTGAGAAAAAAATGTTCTATTTGAGCTTACTTTCTAACGAACTCTCTATAAGATGTGATTTTAACATAATATCTCATTTCATTTGTGATTCAAACTATTTTAATTCTTCTCTAACAACATAACTAATTCTAATAGACCTGTTCAATCTCATTCCGAGGAGACTAATCGGTAACCACGTTCTCTTTAAGCTTACTTGCTCACCAAGTTTCTTTAAGATGTGTATTGAACTACATATCCTGCTTTGATTGTGATTCAAATTGGTTCAAATCTTTTACCATCACTTTTATAAGTCTAATTTGCTTGTTAAATCTCATTCATTTACCAAAGGTGAGAAAAAAATGTTCTACTCGAGCTGAATTTCTAACGAACTCTCTATAAGATGTGATTTTAACTTAATATCTCATTTGAATTGTGATTCAAACTATTTTAATTCTACTCTAACAACATAACTAATTCTAATAGACTTGTTCAATCTCATTTCGATGAGACTAATCGATGATCACGTTCTATTTGAGCTTACTTGCTCACCAAATCTCTCTAAGATGTGTATTGAACTACATATCCTGCTTTAATTATGATTCAAAATTGGTTCAAATCTCCTACCATCACTTTTATAAGTCTAATTTTCTTGTTAAATCTCATTCATTTGCCAAAGGTGAGGAAAAACGTTCTATTTAAGCTTACTTGCTAACCAACTCTCTAAACGATGTGATTTCAACTTAATATCTCATTTCAATTGTGATTTACTATATTTTAATTCTCCACTAACAACATAACTAATTTGAATAGACCTATTCAATCTCATTTCGGGGAGACTAATCGGTGACCAATTCTATTTGAGCTTTCTTGCTCACCAAGTCTCTTTAAGATGTTTATTCAACTTCATGTGATGCTTCAATTATAATTCAAATCGGTTCAAATCTCCTACCATCGCTTTTATAAGTCTAATTTTCTTGTTAAATCTCATTCATTTGCCAAAGGTGAGGAAAAACGTTCTATTTAATCTTACTTGCTAACCAACTCTCTAAAAGATGTGATTTTAACTTAATATCTCATTTCAATTGTGATTCAAACGATTTTAATTTTCCTCCAACAACATAACTAATTCTAATAAACTTGTTCAATCTCATTTTGAGGAGACTAATCGGTGAACAAGTTCTATTTGAGCTTACTTGCTCACTAAGTCTGTTTAATATATGTAGAGAACTACATATGCTGCATCAATGGTGATTCAAATTGGTTGAAATCTCCTACCATCACTTTTATAAGTCTAATTTGCTTGTTAAATCTCATTGATTTACCAAAGGTGAGGCAAAAATGTTTGATTTGAGCATACTTACTAACCAACTCCCTATAAGATGTGATTTTAACTTAATATCTCATTTCAATTGTGATTCATACTATTTTAATTCTCCTTTAACAACATAACTAATTCGAATAGACCTATTCAATCACATTCCGAGAAGACTAATCGGTGACCAAATACTATTTGAGATTTCTTGCTCACCAAGTCTCTTGAAGATGTGTATTGGACTACATATCCTGCTTTAATTGTGATTCAATTGAAATCTCATACCATCAATTTTATAAGTCTAATTTGCTTGTTAAATCTCATTCATTTACCAAAGGTGAGAAAAAATGTTCTATTTGAGCAAACTTACTAACGAACTCTATAAGATTTGATTTTAACTTAATATCTCATTTCAATTGTGATTTAAACGACTTTAATTCTTCTCCAACAACATAACAAATTCGAATAGACTTGTTCAATCTCATTTAGAGTAGACTAATTGGTGACCAAGTACAATTTGAGATTTCTTGCTCACCAAGTCTCTTGAAGATAGGTGTTGGACTACATATCCTGATTTAATTGTGATTCAATTGAACTCTCCTACCATCACTTTTATAAGTCTAATTTGTTTGTTAAATCTCATTCAGTTGCCAAAGGCGAGGAAAAACGTTCTATTTAAGCCTACTTGCTAACCAACTCTCTATAAGATTTGATTTTAACGTAATATCTCACTTCAATTGTGATTCAAACTATTTTAATTCTCCTCTAACAACAAAACTAATTTTAATAGACCTATTCAATCTCATTCTGAGGAGACTAAACGGTGACCACGTTCTATTTGAGCTTACTTGCTCACCAAGTCTCTTTAAGATGTGTATTAAACTACATATCCTGCTTCGGTTGTGATTCAAATTGGTTCAAATCTCTTACCATTACTTTTGTAAGTCTAATTTGCTTGTTAAATCTCATTCAATTGCCAAAGGTGAGCAAAAATGTTCCATTTAAGGTTAGTTGCTAAAAAACTCTCTGTAAGATGAGATTTTAACTTAATATCTCATTTCAATTGTGATTCATACTATTTTAATTCTATTCTAACAACATAACTAATTCTAATGGACCTGTATAATCTCATTCCGAGGAGACTGATCGGTGACCACATTCTATTTGAGCTTTCTTGCTCAACAAGTCTCTTTAAGATGTGTATAGAACTACATATCCCACTTCGGCTGTGATTCAAATTGGTTTAAATCTCCTACCATAACTTTTACAAGTCTAATTTGCTTGTTAAATCTCATTCAGTTGCCAAAGGTGAGAAAAAATGTTCTATTTAAGGTTATTTGCTAAACAAATCTCTATAAGATGTGATTTTAACTTAAGATCTCATTTCAATTGTTATTCATACTATTTTAATTCTCCTCTAACAACATAACTAATTCTCAAGGACCAGTACAATCTCATTCTGAGGAGACTGATCGGTGACCACGTTCTATTTGAGCTTTCTCGCTCAATAAGTCTCTTTAAGATTTGTATTAAACTATATATACTGCTTTGGTTGTCAGTTAAATTGGTTCAAATCGCCTACCGTCACTTTTATAAGTCTAATTTGCTTTTTAAATCTCATTCAGATGCCAAAGGTGAGGAAAAACGTTCTATTTAAGCTTACTTGCTAACCAACTCTTTATAAGATGTGATTTTAACTTAATATCTCATTTCATTTGTGATTCAAATGATGTGTATTGAACTACATATCCTGCTTCGGTTGTGAGTCAAATTGGTTCAAATCTCCTACCGTCACTTTTATAAGTCTAATATGCTTGTTAAATCTCGTTCAGTTGCCAAAGGTGAGGAAAAACGTTCGATTTAAGCTTACTTGCTAACCAACTCTCTATAATTTGTGATTTTAACTTAATATCTCATTTCAATTGTGATTCAAACGATTTTAATTCTCCTTGAACAACATAACTAATTCTAATGGACCTGTACAATCTCATTCCGAGGAGACTGATCAGTGACCACGTTCTATTTGAGCTTACTTGCTCACCAAGTCTATTTAAGATGTGTCTTGAACTACACAGCCTGGTTCAATTGTGATTCATATTGGTTGAAATCTCCTACCATCAGTTTTATAAGTCTTATTTTCTTGTTAAATCTCATTCATGTACCAAAGGTGAGCAAAAATATTCTATTTGAGCTTACTTGCTATCGAACTTCTATAAGATTTGATTTTAACTTAATATCTCATTTCATTTGTGATTCAATCGATTTTAATTCTCCTCCAACAACTTAACTAAATCTAATATACCTGTTCAATCTCATTTCCTGGAGACTAATCGGTGACCACGTTCTATTTGAGCTTTCTTGCTCACCAAGCCTGTTTAAGATGTGAATTGAACTATATATCCTGCTTCGATTGTGATTCAAATTGGATCAAATCTCGTACCATCACTTTTATAAGTCTAATTTGCTTGTTAAAACTCATTCAGTTGCCAAAGGTGAGGAAAAACGTTCGATTTAAGGTTAGTTGCTAAACAACTAACTCTCTATAAGATGTGATTTTAACTTAATATCTCATTTTAATTGCGATTCATACTATTTTCATTCTCTTCTAACAACATAACTAATTCTAATAGACCTGTACAATCTCATTCCGAGGAGGCTAATCGGTGACCACATTCTATTTGAGCTTTCTCGCTCAACAAGTCTGTTTAAGATTTGTATTAAACTACATAAACTGCTTCGATTGTGAGTCAAATTGGTTCAAATCGCGTACCGTCACTTTTATAAGTCTAATTTGCTTGCTGAATCTCGTTCAGTTGCAAAAGGTGAGGAAAAACGTTCTATTTAAGTTTACTTGCTAACCAACTCTCTATTAGATGTGATTTAACTTAGTATCTCATTTCAATTGTGTTTCAAACCACTTTAATTCTCTTCCAAAAACATAACTAATTCTAATAGACTTGTTCAATCTGATTTCGAGTAGACTAATCAGTGACCACGTTCTATTTCAAAATTCTTGCTCACCGAGTCTCTTGAAGTTGTGTATTGGACTACATATCCTGCTTTAATTGTGATTCAATTGAAATCTCCTACCATCAATTTTGTAAGTCTAATTTGCTTGTTAAATCTCATTGCTTTACCAAAGGTGAGAAAAAATGTTCTATTTGGGCAAACTTACTAACGAACTCTTTATAAGATTTGATTTTAACTTAATATCTCGTTTCAATTATGATTCAAACTATTATAATTCTCCTCTAACAACATAACTAATTCTAATAGGCCTTTTCAATCTCATTCCGAGGAGACTGATCGGTGACCACCTTCTTTTTGAGCTTAGTTGCTCACCAAGTCTCTTTATGATGTGTATTGAACTACATATCCTGCTTCGGTTGTGAGTCAAATTGGTTCAAATCTCCTACCGTCACTTTTATAAGTCTAATATGCTTGTTAAATCTCGTTCAGTTGCCAAAGGTGAGGAAAAACGTTCGATTTAAGCTTACTTGCTAACCAACTCTCTATAATTTGTGATTTTAACTTAATATCTCATTTCAATTGTGATTCAAACGATTTTAATTCTCCTTGAACAACATAACTAATTCTAATGGACCTGTACAATCTCATTCCGAGGAGACTGATCAGTGACCACGTTCTATTTGAGCTTACTTGCTCACCAAGTCTATTTAAGATGTGTCTTGAACTACACAGCCTGGTTCAATTGTGATTCATATTGGTTAAAATCTCCTACCATCAGTTTTATAAGTCTTATTTTCTTGTTAAATCTCATTCATGTACCAAAGGTGAGCAAAAATATTCTATTTGAGCTTACTTGCTATCGAACTCTCTATAAGATGTGATTTTAACTTAATATCTCATTTCCATTGTGATTCAAAGTATTTTAATTCTCTTCTAACAACAAAACTATTTCTAATTGACCTGTTCAATCTCATTTCGAGGAGACTAATCGGTGACCACGTTCTATTTGAGCTTACTTGCTCACCAAGTTTCTTTCAGAAGTGTAATGAACTATATATCCTGCTTCGATTGTAATTCAAAATGGTTCAAATCTCCTACCATCACTTTTATAAGTCTAATTTGCTTCTTGAATCTAATTCAGTTGCCAAAGGTGAGAAAAAACGTTATATTTAAGCTTACTTGCTAACTAAATCTCTACAATATGTGATTTTAACTTAATATCTCATTTCAATTGTGATTCAAACGATTTTAATTCTCCTCCAGCAACATAACTAATTCTAATAGACCTGTTCAATGTCATTCCGAGGAGGCTAATCGATGACCACGTTCTATTTGAGCTTACTTACTCACCAAGTCTCTTTAAGATGTGCATTCAACTTCATATGCTTCTTCAATTATGATTCAGATTGGTTCAAATCTCTTACCATCAATTTTATAAGTCGAATTGGCTTGTAAAATGTCATTCATTTGCCAAAAGTGAGAAAAAACATTTTATTTAAGCGTACTTGCTAACTAACTCTCTATAAGATGTGATTTTAACTTAATATCTCATTTCAATTGCGATTTAAACAATTTTAATGCTCCTCGAACAATAGAACTAATGCTAATAGACCTGTTCAATCTCATTTCGAGGACACTAATCGGTGACCACGTCTTATTTGAGCATACTAGCTCGCCAAGTCTCTTTATGATGTGTATTTAACTTCATGTGATGCATCAATTCTGTTTCAAATTGGTGCAAATCTCCTACCATCACTTTTATAAGTCTAATTTGCTTGTTAAATCTCATTCGTTTGCCATAGGTGAGAAAAAACATTCTATTTAAGGTTACTTGGCAACCAACTCTCTATAAGATGTGATTTTAACTTAATATCTCATTTCAACTGTGATTCACACGATTTTAATTCTCCTGGAACAACATAACTAATTCTAATCAACCTGTTCAATCTCATTTCGAGGAGACTAATTGGTGACCATATTTTCATTAAGCTTACTTGCTCACCAAGTCTCTTTAAGACGTGTATTCCACTTCATATGATGCTTCAATTATCATTGAAATTGGTTCAAATCTCCTACCGTCTCTTTTATTAGTCTAATTTGCTTCTTAAATCTTATTCAGTTGCCAAAGGTGAGAAAAAACGTTATATTTAAGCTTCCTTGCTAACTAAATCTCTATAAGATGTGATTTTAACTTAATATCTCATTTCAATTGTGATTCAAACGATTTTAATTCTCCTCCAGCAACATAACTAATTCTAATTGACCTGTTCAATGTCATTCCGAGGAGGCTAATCGGTGACCACGTTCTATTAAGCTTACTTACTCACCAAGTCTCTTTAAGATGTGCATTCAACTTCATATGCTGCTTCAATTATGATTCAGATTGGTTCAAATCTCCTACCATCACTTTTATAAGTCGAATTAGCTTGTAAAATAAATTCATTTGCCAAAAGTGAGAAAAAAAATTCTATTTAAGCGTACTTGCTAACAAACTCTCTATAAGATGTGATTTTAACATAATATCTCATTTCAATTGCGATTTAAACAATTTTAATGCTCCTCGAACAATAGAACTAATGCTAATAGACCTGTTCAATCTCATTTTGAGGACACTAATCGGTGACCATGTCCTATTTAAGCTTACTTACTCACCAAGTCTCTTTAAGATGTGCATTCATATTCATTTGTTGCTTCAATTATGAATCAGATTGGTTCAAATCTCCTACCATCACTTTTATAATTCGAATTGGCTGGTAAAAAGTTATTCATTTGCCAAAGGTGGGAAAAAACATTCTATTTAAGCTCACTTGCTAACCAACTCTCAATAAGATGTGATTTTAAGTTGATATATCATTTCAATTGTGATTCAAACGATTTTAATGCTCCTCGAACAACGTAACTAATTATAATAGACCTGGTCATCCTCATTCCGAGGTGACTAATCGGTGACCACATTTTATTTGAGCTTACTTGCTCACCATGTCTCTTTAAAAAGTGTACTGAACTACATATGTTGCTTCGATTGTGATTCAAATTGGTTCAAATCTCCTACCATCACTTTTAAAAGTCTAATTTGCTTGTTCAATCACATTCAGTTGTCAAAGGTGAGAGAAAACGTTCTATTTAAGCTTACTTGCTAACCAACTCTCTATAACATGAGATTTTAACTTAATATCTCCTTTCAATTGTGATTCAAACAATTTGAATTCACCTTCAACAACAAAACTAATTCTAATTGACCTGTTCAATCTCATTTCGAGGAGACTAATCGGTTACCATGTTCTATTTGAGCTTACTTACTCACCAAGTCTCTTTTAAATGTGTATTGAACTACATATCCTGCTTCAATTGTGATTCAAATTTGTTGAAATCTCCTACCATCAGTTTTATAAGTCTAATCGGCTTGTTAAATCTTATTCATTTACCAAGGGCGAGAAAAAACTTTCTATTTTAGCTTACTTGTTAACTAACTCTCTATAAGATGAGTTTTTAACATAATATCTCATTTCAATTGTGATTCAAACAATTTTAATTCTCCTCCAACAACACAACTAATTGTAATAGACCTGTTCAATATCATTTCGAGGAGACTAATCGGTGAGCACGTTCTATTTGAGCTTACTTGCTCACCAAGTCTCTTTCAGATGTGTATTCAACTTCATATGCTACTTCAAATATGATTCAAATTGGTTCAAATCACCAACCATCACTTTGATAAGTCTAATTTGCTTGTTAAATCTCATTCATTTTCCAAAGCTGAGAAAAAATGTCCTATTTAAGCTTACTTGCTAACGAACTCTTTATAAGATGTCATTTTAACTTAATATCTCCTTTCAATTTTGATTCAAACGATTTGAATTCTCCTCCAACAACATAACAAATCGTAACAAACCTTTTCAATCTCATTTCGAGGAGACTAATCGTTGACCACGTTCTATTTGAGCTTATTTGTGCTCCAAGTCTCTTTAAGATGTGTGTTGAACTACATATCCTACTTTAATTGTGATTCAAATTGGTTCAAATCTCCTACCATCACTTTTATATGTCTAATTTGCTTGTTAAATCTCATTCATTTACCAAAGGTGAGCAAAAACTGTTATATTTAAGCTTACTTTCTAAGAAACTCTCTATAAGATGTGATTTTAACTTAATATCTCATTTCAATTGTGATTCAAACAATTTTAATTCACCTTCAACATCATAACTAATTCTAATAAACATGTTCAATCTCATTTCGAGGATACTAATTGGTGATCACGTTTTATTTGAGAATACTTGCTCACCAAGTCTCTTTCAGATGTGTATTTAACTTCATATGCTACATCAAATATGATTCAAATTGGTTCAAATCTCCTACCATCACTTTTATAAGTCTAATTTGCTTGTTAAATCTCATTCAGTTGTCAAAGGTGAGAGAAAACGTTCTATTTAAGCTTACTTGCTAACCAACTCTCTATAACATGAGAGTTTAACTTAATATCTACTTTCAATTGTGATTCAAATGATTTGAATTCACCTTCAACAACAAAACTAATTCTAATTGACCTGTTCAATCTCATTTCGAGGAGACTAATCGGTCACCACGTTCTATTTGAGCTTACTTACTCACCAAGTCTCTTTTAAATGTGTATTGAACTACATATCCTGATTCAATTGTGATTGAAATTTGTTGAAATCTCCTACCGTCAGTTTTATAAGTCTAATCTGCTTGTTAAATCTTATTCATTTGCCAAGGGCGAGAAAAAACTTTCTATTTTAGCTTACCTGATAACTAACTCTCTATAAGATGTGTTTTTAACATAATATCTCATTTCAATTGTGATTCAAACAATTTTAATTCTCCTCCAACAACACAACTAAATGTAATAGACCTGTTCAATATCATTTCGAGGAGACTAATCGGTGAGCACGTTCTATTTGAGCTTACTTGCTCACCAAGTCTCTTTCAGATGTGTATTCAACTTCATATTTCAGCGTACTTTCCAAGAAACTCTCTATAAGATGTGATTTTAACTTAATATCTCATTTCATTTGTGATTCAAACGATTTTAATTCTCCTCTAACAACATAACTAATTCTAATAGACCTGTTCAATCTCATTCGAAGGAGACTAATCGGTGACCACGTTCTATGTCACCTTACTTGCTCACCAAGTTTCTTTCTAAAGTGTATTGTACTACATATCCTACTTCAATTGTGATTCAAATTGGTTGAAATCTCCTACCATCACTTTTATAAGTCTATTTTACTTGTCAAATCTCATTCATTTGCTAAAGGTGAGAAAAAACATTTTATTTGAGCTTACTTGCTAACAAACTCTCCAAAAGATATGATTTAACATAATATCTCATTTCAATTGTGATTCAAACGATTTTATTTCATGGCTAACAACATAACTAGTTCTAATGGAGTTGTTCAATCTCATTCCTAGGACACTAATCGGTGACCACATTCTATTTGAGCTTACTTGCTCACCAAGTCTCTTTAAGATGCGTATTGAACTTCATATCGTTCTTAAATTGTTATTCAAATTGCTTCAAATCTCCTACCATCACTTTTATAAGTCTAATTTGCTTGTTAAATCTCATTCATTTGCCAAAGGTAAGAAAAAACGTTCTATTTGAGCTTACTTGCTAACTAACTCTCTATAAGATGTGATTTTAACGTAAAATCTCATTTCAATTGGGATTCAAACAATTGTAATTCTCCTCCAAGAATATAACTAATTCTAATAGACCTGTTCAATCTCTTTAAGAGGAGACTAATTGGCGACCACATTCTATTTGAGCTAACTTGCTCACGAAGTCCCTTTAAGATGTCTATTGAAGTTCATATCCTGCTTCAATGATGATTCAAATTGGTTCAAATCTCCTACCATCACTTTTACAAGTTTAATTTTCTTGTTAAATCCCATTCATTTACCAAAGGTGAGAAAAAAATGATCTATTTGAGCTTACTTGCTAAACAACTCCCTATAAGATTTGGTTTTAACGTAATATCTCATTTCAATTGTGATTCAAACGATCATAATTCTCCTCCAGCAACATAACTAATTCTAATAGACCTGTTCAATCTCATTCGAAGGAAACTAATCGGTGACCACATTCTATTTGAGGTTACTTGCTCACCAAGTCTCTTTAAGATGTGTATTGAACTTCATATCGTGCTTAAATTGTTATTCAAATTGGTTCAAATCTCCTACCATAACTTTTATAAGTCTAATTTGCATGTTAAATCTCATTCATTTGCTAAAGCTGAGAAAGTACGCTCTATTTGAGCTTACTTGCTAACCAACTCTCTATAAGATGTGATTTTAACTTAAAATATCATTTCAATTGTGATTCAAACAATTTTAATTCTCCTCCAATCGCATAACTAATTCTAATAGACCTGTTGAATCTAATTTCTAGGAGACTAATTGGAGACCACGTTCTATTTGAGCTTACTTGCTCACCAAGTCTCTTTAAGATGTGTATTGAACTTCATAACTTGCTTCGCTTGTGATTAAAATTGGTTTAAATCTCTAACCATCACAATGACAAGTCTAATATGCTTGTTAGATGTCATTCTCTTACCAAAGGAGAGAAAAAATGTTCTATTTGAGCATAGTTGCTAACTATCTATAAGATGTGATATTTACATGATATCTCATTTCAATTGCGATTCAAACTATTTTAATTATCCTCTAACAACATAACTAATTCTAATACGCCTGTTCAATTTCAATCCCAGGAGACTAATCAGTGACCATATTCTATTTGAGCTTACTTGCTCAACAAGTTTCTTTATGAAGTGTATTGTACTACATATCATGCTTCGATTGTGATTCAAATTGGCTCAAATCTCCTACCATCACTTTTATAAGTCTAATTTGCTTGATAAATATCATTCATTTACCAAAGGTGAGAAAAAAATGTTTTATTTGAGCTTACTTGCCAAACAACTCTCTATAAGATTTCATTTTATTTTAATATCTCATTTCAATTGTGATTCAAACGATCATAATTCTCCTCCAGCAACATAACTAATTCTAATAGACCTGTTCAATCTCATTCCAAGGAGACTAATCGGTGGCCACATTCTATTTGAGGTTACTTGCTCACCAAGTCTCTTTAAGATGTGTATTGAACTTCATATCATGCTTAAAATGTTATTCAAATTGGTTCAAATCTCCTATCATCACTTTTATAAGTCTAATTTGCATGCTAAGTCCCATTCATTTGCTAAAGTTGAGAAAAAACGTTCTATTTGAGCTTAATTGCTAACCAACTCTCTATAAGATGTGATTTTAACGTAATATATCATTTCAATTGTGAATCAAATGATTTTAACTCTCCTCCAACAACATAACAAATTCTAATAGACCTATTCAATCTCATTCCAAGGAGACTAATCGGTGACCACGTTTATTTGAGATTACTTACTCACCAAGTCTCTTTAAGATGTCTATTGAACTTCATATCATACTTCAATGATGATTCAAATTGGTTCAAATCTCCTACCATCAATTTTATAAGTGTAATTTGCTTGGTAAATCTCATTCAGTTGCCAAAGGTGAGGAAAAACGTTCTATTTAAGCTTACTTGCTAACTAACTCTCTATAAGATGTGATTTTATCTTAATATCTCATTTCAATTGTGATTCAAACGATTTTAATTCCCCTCCAGCAACATAACTAATTCTAATAGACATGTTCAATCTCATTCGAAGGAGACTAATCGGTGACCGCATTCAATTTGAGCTTACTTGCTCACCAAGCCTCTTTAAGATGTGTATTGAACTTCATATCGTGCTTAGATTGTTATTCAAATTGGTTCAAATCTCCTACCTTCACTTTTATAAGTCTAATTTGCTTGTTAAATCTCATTCATTTGCTAAAGCTGAGAAAAAATGTTCTATTTGAGCTTACTTGCTAACCAACTCTCTATAAGATGTGATTTTAACTTAAAATCTCATTTCAATTGTGATTCAAACAATTTTAATTCTCCTCCAATAACATAACTAATTCTTATAGACCAGTTGAATCCAATTTCGAGGAGACTAATCGGTGTCCACATTCTATTTGAGCTTACTTTCTCACCAAGTGTCTTTAAGATGTCTATTGAACTTCATATCCTGCTTCGCTTGTGATTAAAATTGGTTGAAATCTCCTACCATCACAATTACAAGACTAATATGCCTGTCAAACTTCATTCTCTTACCAAAGGTGAGAAAAAAATGTTCTATTTAAGGATACTTGCTAACTAACTCTCTATAGGATGTGATTTTAACTTAATATCTCATTTCAATTGTGATTCAAACTAGTTTAATTATCCTCTAACAACATAACTAATTCTAATAGACCTGTTCAATCTCAATCCGAGGAGACTAATCAGTGACCACATTCTATTTGAGCTTACTTGCTCACTAAGTCTCTTTAAATGTGTATTGAACTTCATATCGTGCTTAAATTGTTATTCAAATTGCTTCAAATCTCCTACCATCACTTTTACAAGTCTAATATGCTTGTTAAATGTCATTCTCTTACCAAAGGTGAGAAAACAATGTTCTATTTGAGGATACTTGAGTGACCACATTCTATTTGAGCTTACTTGCTCACTAAGTCTCTTTAAATGTGTATTGAACTTCATATCGTGCTTAAATTGTTATTCAAATTGCTTCAAATCTCCTACCATCACTTTTACAAGTCTAATATGCTTGTTAAATGTCATTCTCTTACCAAAGGTGTGAAAAAAATGTTCTATTTGAGCATACTTGCTAACTAACTCTCTATAAGATGTGATTTTAACTTAATATTTCATTTCAATTGTGATTCAAACTAGTTTAATTATCCTCTAACAAGATAACTAATTCTAATAGACCTGTTCAATCTCAATCCGAGGAGACTAATCAATGACCACAATCTATTTGAGCTTACTTGCTCACCGAGTTTCTTTAAGAAGTGTGTTGTACTACATATCATGCTTCAATTGTGATTCAAATTGGCTCAAATCTCCTACCATCACTTTTATAAGTCTAATATGTTTGTTAAATATCATTTATTTACCAAAGGTAAGAAAAAAATGTTCTATTTGAGCTTACTTGCCAACCAACTCTCTATAAGGTGTGGTTTTAACTTAATATCTCATTTCAATCGTTATTCAAACGATTTTAATTCTCCTCCAACAACATAACTAATTCTAACAGACCTGTTCAGTCACATTTCAAGGAGACTAATCGGTGACCACGTTCTATTTGAGCTTAGTTGCTCACCAAGTCTCTTTAAGATGTCTATTGAACTTCATATCCTGCTTTAATGATGATTCAAATTGGTTCAAATCTCCTACCATCACTTTTATATGTCTAATTTGCTTGTTAAATCTCATTCATTTTCCAAAGGTGAGAAAAAACGTTCTATTTCAGCTTACTCGCAAACTAACTCTCTATAAGATGTGATTTTATCTTCATATCTCATTCCAATTGTGATTCAAACAATTTAAATCCTCCTTCTACAACATAACTAATTCAAATAGATCTATTCAATCTCATTTCGAGGAGACTAATCCTTGACCACATTCTATTTGAGCTTACTTGCTCACCAAGTTTCTTTAAGAATTGTAAAGATCTACATATCCTGGTTGGATTGTGATTCAAATTGGTTCAAATCTCCTACCATCACTTTTATAAGTCTTGTTAAAACTCATTCATTTGCCAATGGTGAGAAAAAACGTTCTATTTGAGCTTACTTGCAAACTAACTCTCTATAAGATGTGATTTTATCTTAATATCTCATTTCAATTGTGATTCAAACGATTTTAATTCTCCTCCAACAACATAACTAATTCTAATAGACTTGTTCAATCTCATTTCGAGGAGACTAATCGGTGACCACGTTCTATTTGGGCTTACTTTCTCACCAAGTCTCTTTAAGATGTGTATTGAACTACATATCTTGCTTAAATTGTGATTCAAATGGGTTGAAATCTCCTACCATCACTTTTATAAATGTAATTTGCTTGTTAAATCTCATTCATTTGCCAAAGGTGAGAAAAAACGTTCTATTTGAGCTTACTTGCTAACCAACTCTCTACAAGATGTGGTTTTAACTTAATATCTCATTTCAATTGTTATTCAAACGATTTTAATTCTCCTATAACGACATAAATAATTCTAATAGACCTGTTCAATCTCATTTCGAGGAGGCTAATCAGTGACCACTTTCTATTTGAGCTTACTTGCTCACCAAGTCTCTTTAAGATGTGTATTGAAGTACATATCCTGCTTCAATTGTGATTCAAATTGGTTGAAATCTCGTACCATCACTTTTATAAGTCTAATTTGCTTGTTGTAACGCCCCCAAACCTATATTCCTTTTAGGTAATAAGTTAATATAATATAGACTTGGTGAGTTACTACTACCTCTACACAAGTATTTTTTTAACTTTTTCTAAGTTAAATAGTTGAGTGCCACTAGTCTGGGTTACTACACTTGGGTTCTCACACGTTACGCAGCGGAAATAAATATAATAATTTAAATAGAATAGATAGATATAGAGACATTCACATTCACATTCACATTCAGATTTAACTGTACATAATATTTATACATACATATATATTAGTGTATGCCAGACATATATCTATAGACATGTGGGCCTGAGTAGGGTAAGGACACAACAAGCCTACCACTCATACCCTGTTTTAAGTAAAACTCTCCATCTCACATATCTTAATACATATATGCCTTACTTATCTACACGGCATGTTTAAATACTATAAATTTCTAGTTATGTATAAAGTTAGGGAAAAAGTGGTAACTTAAATACAAATAGGCTCTACTACTTCTATCTCTATCTCCATTAGCACCTGGTACCTAGGCATCTGATACAAATTAGCTTTAATGAGAAATAATTCTCAGTAGCAATAATCACCTGTAATTTAAATATCACGACTTGTACCCTTTATGCAGTACAGAAATCCACTACATTCCTTTTTCATAATAATTCAAACATTATGCTATTGGAGTAATATACATAGATGATATAAATTTTTCATGCATATACTTATGAATATCTTTGCACCTCAACAATTATTCATCACACATGATATCTTCTCGGACTGTAATGGTAGCGCATCATATTCTCATATCAGTATAGAGTATAGAGCATAAACAAAGTTATCCGTCAGCATTTATTCTCAGGTTAACCATCAGCATTTATTCTCAAGTTATCCGTAAGCATTTATTCTCAGGTTATTCGTCAACAATTATTCTCAGGTTAACCGTCTGCAAAAATTTTCCTGGATTAAAGCCAGTTGCAGCTATTCTTGTGGTATAACCAATTGCATCCATTCTCACGGAATAACCAAATACATCCTTTCTTGCGGAGTAACCAAATGCATCCATTATCGCAGTATAACCAAATGCATCCATTCTCGTGGATCCACCATTTGCAGTCATTCTCATTTATGGTTTATGCTCATTAAAATTTTCATGTTTCTCTTCTTTTCTCATGATTTCTCAAGCTACACATTTCTCATGTTACCCATTACCAGTCAAGATTAAATCCTAAATTTGAGCGAACTATTGGGCTAATTGTGTACAACAAAGAGCTTATTGAGTCTATTTTTTTGAAACAGAGAGCTACAAGTTGACTTCCAGCCTCTTGGCAGTCGACTTCCGACTTTGTCGCCCCAAAAATGTTTCAAACAGTGAGCAATTAGTTGACTTCCAGGACCTCTACAGTCGACTGCTCTGTTCTTGGCTAATTTCTAGAAAATAAGAACACGACAGTCGACTTCTAGCCCTTAGCAGTCGACTGCTAGCATTCTGGATACGATTCTAGGCAACTTGGGAGCACGACAATCGACTGGTAGGGCCTACAAGTCGATTGCTACGTTATGCTCTATTTTTTGAAAGCCCGTTGACACAAATTTTTACCCCAAGAACAAGTTTTTAAAATATTTTTGATGATTGAAAACTCAATAACAGCACAAAAGCTTCATTTACCACTCAAAAATAGCCCAAACCACCGATTATTCATGCTCAAATCTAGGATTTAAGCTCTTTTTCAAAAACCAAAAAAACCCATTTCTCATATTTACAATTAGGCATTCATAAGTATATTCAAGCATTTTAAAACATCCAATAGCAATCAAAAACACTAAGAATGTAGGTTTTTAATCTCCCTTCAGTTTAAAATCATGAAACTCAGAATTTCCAGCCATAAACAGTAATTTTGAAAAATAAGGGAGATAGGTGATTTGCTGCCTTTTTGCTGATTTCCAATCGGTATTTGATGGTTCACAAATATTCTGGTAAGTTTTCTTAACTCCAGAAAGGCTTAAATCCGTCTAACAGCTTCCTTCACAATTTTTGCTCTTTCTCTCGCTAGCTCGTCCTCTCTCTCTCTCTCTAAAGTTTAGACTTCAAGATGCAAATGAAGAGCTCTGGAGGCTTCACCCATTTATAGGTGATCTGGCTCTTTGCAATTCTACTCGTAATTCCTGATCATTCAGCCTAAATTATTAATTTTTCCAACTTTATGTTAAATGACCATTTCGTCCCTAACTGCCTGGTGGGAAATTTTTCAGAATTCTGTTGCTACAGTAAATCATTTGGCTAAAATTATAGCCTACTGCCCTGAGATTTTGGAATTTCACATCTTTGTCCTCACTTTATCTTTTTCCTTTCAATTTGGCCCCTATTCTTTCCTTTTCTTTAAATCTCTTATTCTAATGCAACTACATGCAGCCTAATGTAACAAACACAAGCATTTGATTCATTAAAAATTAACAAACATCTCTTTAAGGCGTAAAAGGAGCAGATGTTACAATTCTCCCCTCCTTTAAAAAATTTCATCCTCGAAACTTAAAACATACCTAAATAAATAACTCTGGGTAAACTCCTTTCATATCATCTTCTTTCTCCCACGTGGCTTCCTGTGGCGATGATTGGTCCCACAACACCTTTACCAGTGGAATTATCTTATTCCTCAATTGTTTGACTTCAGTACCAATGATTCTTAAAGGTTTAGGATTATAAGTCAAGTTATCTTTCAATTGTACAGTACTAGCGTTAAGTATATGAGAAGGATCTAGAATATATTTACGAAGTTACAAAACATGAAAAACATTGTGGAGATTGGATAAAAATGGTGGTAATGCTATTTGGTAAGCTGATGAACCTATTCTTTTCAAAATCTGGTATGGTCCAATGTATCTAGTATTCAGTTTTCTAGACTTAATATCTCTACCAATACCAGTAATTGGAGATACTCTGAGAAAAACATGATCTCCTTCTGCAAATTCTAATAGCCTTCTCTTATTATCATCATAACTCTTTTGTCTATCTTGGGCCTTAGCCATTTTCTCCCTGATCATTTTTATCTGATCAGTTGTCTGTTGGACTATTTTCGGCCCTAGAATTTTCCTCTCCCAATTCAAACCAACACAAGGGTGATCTGCATTTTCTTCCATACAAATCTTCATATGGAGCCATTCCTATGTTGGTATGAAAACTATTATTATAGGAAAATTCTATCAAAGGAAAAAATTTATCCCAACTTCCTTTTTGTTCTAATATACAAGCCCTAAGCATATCTTCTAATGTCTGGATCGTCCTTTCAATCTGTCCATCAGTTTGAGGATGATAGGCAGTGCTAAAATTCAACTTAGTACCAAATGCCTCTTGCAAGGCTCTCCAGAATCTATAAGTGAACCTAGGATCTCTATCTGATACTATACTGGTAGGTATTCCATGAAGTCTTACTATTTCTTTTATATACAAGTGGGCCAATTTATCCAATGAGAAATTTATTTTAATAGGCAGGAAATGTATAGATTTAGTTAATCTATCTACAATCACCCAGATTGCGTCATTTCCTGACTGAGTTCTAGGCAAACCTACTATGAAATCCATGGAAATTTTCTCCCATTTCTATTCAGGAATTTCTAGAGGTTGCAATGTTTCGACAGGTTTCTGATGTGTCAATCTTCACCTGCTGGCACACTAGACATTTAACAACATACTCAGCTATTTGCTTTTTGATACCTGGCCACCAGAAATTCTTCTTCAATTCTTGGTACATCTTAGTGGCACCAGGATGAATAGTATAGTTTCTTTTGTAGGCTTCTTCCAAAATTTTATCCCTCAATTCTCCTGACTCTGGGTTATACACCCTATTTTGGTAGGTTACTACACCATCTATCTCTTTCTAGAATTCTTTTGGATTCTTTAGAGACTTCAAGAATTCATCTTCCTTTTAGGCTTCTAGGATTTGAGTTCTAAGATCATTCTCAATTCTCATTTCGTTTAGGTATAACCTATCTGGTAATACCATAATAGACAAACTCAAATTCCTAAACTTCTTAATTAAATTCATTTCACTCACCATCATATGAGCTACATGAAGAGATTTCCTACTTAAAGCATCGACCACTACGTTTGCCTTTCTAGGATGGTACTTTAATTCAAAATCATAGTATTTAATAAATTCCATCCACCTCCTCTGTCTCATATTCAACTCTTTTTGATTAAAAAGGTATTTGAGACTTTTGTGGTCACTAAATACCTCAAATCTAGATCCATAGAGATAGTGTCTCCAAATCTTTAAGGTAAACACTACGGCTGCTAATTCAAGATCATGGGTAGGATAATTCTTCTCATGGTGTCTCAATTGCCTAGACGCATATGCTACTACTTTCCTATTTTGCATCAAGACACACCCTAAGCCCTTATTGGATGCATCACAATACACTTCAAAATTTTCTAATGGATCAAGAATAATTAAGACAGGTGTGGTTGTCAGTTTTTCTTTCAGAGTTCGGAAGCTATGTTCACATTTAACATCCTAAACAAATGAAACGTCTTTCATAGTCAATTTAGTCAAAGGCAACGCTATTTGCGAAAACCCTTGAATAAATCTCCTATAGTAACCAGCTAATCTGAGAAAACTACGAATCTCCGTCACTGTGTTAGGTCGCTCCCAACCAACTACTGCTTCTGTCTTACTGGGATCTACTGCTACTCCATCTCTAGTGATTACATGACCTAAGAATTTTATCTCCTCTAACCAGAATTGACACTTCTCAAGTTTAGAATACAATTACTTCTCTCTAAGCCACTACAGTACAATCCTAAGATGATGTTCATGTTCTTCGCTACTTTTAAAATATACAAGAATGTCATCGATAAACACTACCACGAATTGATCAACGTAGGGTCTAAAGATACGATTCATGTAATCCATGAAAATAGCTGGAGCATTTGTCAATCCAAATGGCATCATAAGAAATTCATAATGCCCATATTTGGTTCTAAAGGCTGTCTTAGGTATGTCTTCTTTTCTCACTTTGATTTGATGGTACCCCGACCTTAAATCAATTTTGGAAAACACAGTAGCTCCTCTCAATTGATCCAAGAGATCATCTATCCTAGGAAGTGGATATTTATTCTTTATTGTTATCCTGTTCAATTATCTATAGTCTATACATAACCTTAAGCTTCCATCTTTCTTTTTCACAAATAATACCAGGGCTCCTCATGGTGAAGCACTAGGCTTGATGAATTGTTTCTCTAATAAGTCTTCTATCTGTACTTTCAACTCTGCTAATTCTAAGGGAGACATTCTATAAGGTGCTATAGAAATTGGTCCTGTTCCTGGAATCAATTCTATAGAGAACTCTATTTCTCTCTCAGGTGAAAGACTTAAGATTTCCTTAGGAAAAAATTAGGAAATTCACACACTACAAGAATAGTATCAAGTTTATGCTGAACTTTAATCTCAGAAGCACATAGAAATTACATCTCATTCTTCTCCTCAATACTCCTATTTACCGGTATGGTATCTACAAAAGTCACAGATTTTTCTAAACAATCCAAGATTACATTATTTGCAAACAACCAATTCATCCTAAGAATAATGTCCAAATCCACTAAAGGTAAACAAATCAGATCAACAACAAATGATTTGTTCTCAATAATAATGGGGCAACTCAAGCAGGTTAAAGAAGTCAAAACCTGCTCTTCAGATGGAATTGAAATAGACAATGGATGAGGTAAACTAGTCACAGGCAAATTTAATCTCTTCACACATTCCAATGAAATGAATGAGTGAGTAGCGCCAGAGTCAAACAGTACTATTAAAGATATACCATTAATTAAACATTTACCTTTCATTAAATCATTGGACTGAGCCACTTCCTTACCCTTGAGAGTATAGGCTCTTCCTGTAGTAGGAGGTTTAGTGGTATCACCCTGTCTCTTCCACAGTGGGCAATCTCTGATGAAGTGTCCTTCTCTCCCACATCTATAGCATACACCTTGTTGTACCTTTGGTTGTAGCCATTTGCAGGGCCCCTCATGACTTTATAGCATTTAGGACAAACATCAAGCATCACTGATCTCACCATAGGCCTTTTTCCTTCCATACCTCGACCAAATCTACCATCTCTCCCCGAAAAAGATCCTGGTTGTTTTCTTTTAAAGAAGTTGCTCTTTTGCTTTTCTTTCTCAGTCTCCGCCAGATTTTTGGAAACTATGCGACATTTGTTTACCAATGTGGCGTAATCTCGTATTTTTAACGGAGTTACCATATTTTTCAACTCAGACCTCAACCTAGCCTCTAGGTTCATTGCTTTCCATGCTTCATCTAGTTGAAGTCTCAGATAAGAAGAAAATTTAGATAATTCTTCAAATTTTGCCAAATAGTCATCAAATGTCATGTTGTCCTGCTTGATCTGCATAAACTCAATCTCTTTCTCATTCCTTACATTTCGAGGAAACTACTTTTCAAGAAATGCTTCCTTGAATGAATCCTAAGTTATCTGGATTCCATGAACCTCCATTAGTTGCTTCGCTCACTTCCACCAATATTCTATCTCTCCGTCCAGCATATAGGTAGAGAATAAGACTTTTTGAGCATCAGTTGTACCGAGAACCACAAATAATTTTTCCATCCTTTTCAACCATTCCTCGGTCAATTTTGGGTCAAGCTCACCCCTAAAAGAAGGAGGATTTGCCTTTTGAAATTCAGACCAACCATGATAGACCGGGTTTCTTGCTCGTCCTTCTTGAGGGTTAGGGTTATCTTGGTTATTCCCCTATTCCCAAAATTGTCGAAGGACATGAGTAGTAGCGACTGCCTGCTCTCTCATAGCATGGGTAGTAGTAGCTGCCTGCTTCTTCATAGCCTCTGCCATGCCCATTATGGCCTGCACTAGTCTCTCCATATTATCTTCTCTTTCCTTCTCCTTTCTAGTATTCCTCTTAGGTGGAGCTATATTTTACTCTACAAAACAAACATTACCGAGGTGATCAGTCTTAATAACATAATATTTCTAAGAGATCATATGGCACCAATAGGAAATACTATCTACGCCAAACCTAGCACTCCATTCCTCAAGTCAAAACAGAATACAAGTCAGTGAACTGTCTAGATTCAGCTAACTAACCTAGACTAGTCTCTATCCTGAGGAATCTACCCTGTGTTACTGAGCCAGTATTCAACTAGCCGTGGTAACTGTGCTCTGATACTAACTCAATGTAACACCCCCAAACCTATATTCCTTTTAGGTAATAAGATAATATAATATAGGATTGGCGAGTTATTACTACCTCTAACCGAGTATTTTTTTTTAACTTTTTCTAAGTTAAATAGTTGAGTGCCACAAGTTTGGGTTACTACACTCAGGTTCTCACACGTTACATAGTGGAAATAAATATAATAATTTAAATAGAATAGATAGATATAGAGACATTCACATTCACATTCACATTCACATTTAACTGTACATAATATTTATACATACATATATAGTAGTGTATGCCAGACATATATCTATGGATATGTGGGCCTGAGTAGGGTAAGGACACAACAAGCCTGCCACTCATACCCTGTTTTAAGTAAAACTCTCTATCTCACATATCTTAATACATATATGCCTTCCTTATCTACACGGCATGTTTAAATACTATAAACTCCTAATTATGTATACAATCAGGGGAAAAGTGGTAACTTAAATACATATAGGCTCTACTACTTCTATCTCTATTTCCATCAGCACCTAGTACCTAGGTATCTGATACAAATTAGCTTTAATGAGAAATAATTCTCAGTAGCAATAATCACCTGTAATTTAAATACTGCTGACTTTTACCATTGTACAGGTACGGAAATCCACTACATTCCTTTTTCATAATAATTCAAACATTATGCTATTGGAGTAATATACATAGATGATATAAACGTTTCATGCATATACTTATGAATATCTTTGCACCTCAACAATTATTCATCACACATGATATCTTCTCAGACTATAATGGCAATGCATCATATTCTTATATCATCATAGAGTATAGAGCATAAACAAAGAACTCATGCAATTTGATATGGCCAAAATCAAAAGAATCATAAAAGAATTAAAAAAAAACATTTTCATTCATAAATGAGTTTCCTCGTGGTCATAAGCCACCTGCAATCATTCTCGAGTTTCATCGTCAGCATTTATTCTCAGGTTAACCATCAGCATTTATTCTCAGGTTATCCGTCAATAATTATTCTCAAGTTATCCCTCAGTAATTATTCTCATGTTAACCGTCTGCAAAACTTTTCCTGGATTAAAGCCAGTTGCAGCTATTCTCGCGGTATAACCAATTGCATTCATTCTCGCAGAATAACCAAATGCATCCATTCTCGCGGAGTAACCAAATGCATCCATTCTCACAGTATAACCAAATGCATCCATTCTTGCGGAGTAACCAAATGCATTCATTCTCGTGGTATAACCAAATGCATCCATTCTCGCGGATCCACCATTTGCAGTCATTCTCATTTATGGTTTATGCTCATTAAAATTTTCATGTTTCTCTTCTTTTCTCATGATTTCTCAAGCTACACATTTCTCATGTTACCCATTACCAGTCAAGATTAAATCCTAAATTTGAGCGAACTATTGGGCTAATTATGTACAAAAAAGAGGTTATTGAGTCTATTTTTTTGAAACAGAGAGCTACAAGTCGACTTCCAGCTTGCTGCCCCAAAAATGTTTCAAACAGTGAGCAATCAGTCGACTTCTAGGACCTCTACAGTCGACTGCTCTTTTCTTGGCTAATTTCTGGAAAATAAGAAACGACAGTTGACTTCCAGCTTGTTGCTCTAAAAATGTTTCAAACAGTCAGCAATTAGTCGACTTCCAAGACCTTGATAGTTGACTGCTCTGTTCTTGGCTAATTTCTGGAAAATAAGAACATGGAAGCCAATAGCTAGCATTCTGGATACGATTCTGGGCAACTTAGGAACACGACAGTCGACTGGTAGGGAGTACAAGTCGATTGCTACATTATGCTCTATTTTTTGAAAGCCCGTTGACCTAGATTTTTACACCAAGAACAAGTTTTTAAAATGTTTTTTATGATTGAAAACTCAATAACAGCACAAGAGCTTCATTTACCACTCAAAAATAGCCCAAACCACCGATTATTCATGCTCAAATCTGGGATTTAAGCTCTTTTTCAAAAACCAAAAAAACCCATTTCTCATATTTACATTTAGGCATTCACAAGTATATTCAAGCATTTTAAAACATCCAATAGCAATCAAAAACACTAAGAATATAGGTTTTTAATCTCCCTTCAATTTAAAATCATGAAACTCAGAATTTCCAGCCATAAACAGTATTTTCAAAAAATAAGGGAGATAGGTGATTTGCTACCATTTTGCTGATTTCCTATCAGTATTTGATGGTTGACAAATGTTCTAGTAAGTTTTCTTAACTCCAGAAAGGCTTAAATCCGTCTAACAGCTTACTTTCTTCACAATTTCTGCTCTTTCTCTCTCTAACTCATCCTCTCTCTCTCTAAAGTTCAGACTTCAGGATGCAAATGAAGAGCTTTGGAGGCTTCACCTATTTAAAGGTGATCCGGCTCTTTGCAATTCTGCTCCTAATACCCGATCATTCGGCCTAAATTGGTAATTCTTTCAACTTTATGTTAAATGACCATTTCGTCCCTAACCGCTTGGCAGGAAATTTTTCAGAATTCTATTGCTACAGTAAATCATTTGCCTAAAATTACAGCCTACTACCCTGAGATTTTGGAATTTCACATCTCTGTCCTCACTTTATCTTTTTCCTTTCAATTTGGCCCCTATTCTTTCCTTTTCCTCAAATCGCTTACTCTAATGCAACTACATGCAGCTTAATATAACAAACACAAGCATTTGATTCATTAAAAGTTAACAAACATCTCTTTAAGGCGTAAAAAGAACGGATGTTACACTAGTTAAATCTGATTCATTTACCAAAGGTGAGAAAAAAATGTTCTATTTGAGCTTACTTTCTAACGAACTCTCTATAAGATGTGATTTTAACTTAATATCTCATTTCATTTGTGATTCAAACTATTTTAATTCTTCTCTAACAACATAACTAATTCTAATAGACCTGTTCAATCTCATTCCGAGGAGCCTAATCGGTAACCACGTTCCCTTTAAGCTTACTTGCTCACCAAGTTTCTTTAAGATGTGTATTGAACTACATATCCTGCTTTGATTGTGATTCAAATTGGTTCAAATCTTTTACCATCACTTTTATAAGTCTAATTTTCTTGTTAAATCTCATTCATTTACCAAAGGTGAGAAAAAAATGTTCTACTCGAGCTGACTTTCTAACGAACTCTCTATAAGATGTGATTTTAACTTAATATCTCATTTGAATTGTGATTCAAACTATTTTAATTCTACTCTAACAACATAACTAATTCTAATAGACTTGTTCAATCTCATTTCGATGAGACTAATCGATGATCACGTTCTATTTGAGCTTACTTGCTCACCAAATCTCTCTAAGATGTGTATTGAACTACATATCCTGCTTTGATTATGATTCAAAATTGGTTCAAATCTCCTAACATCACTTTTATAAGTCTAATTTTCTTGTTAAATCTCATTCAGTTGCCAAAGGTGAGGAAAAACGTTCTATTTAAGCGTACTTGCTAACCAACTCTCTAAACGATGTGATTTTAACTTAATATCTCATTTCAATTGTGATTCAAACGATTTTAATTTTCCTCCAACAACATAAATAATTCTAATAGACCTATTCAATCTCATTTCGAGGAGACTAATCGGTGAACACGTTCTATTTGAGCTTACTTGCTCACCAAGTCTCTTTAAGATATGTAGTGAACTACATATCCCGCATCAATTGTGATTCAAATTGGTTGAAATCTCCTACCATCACTTTTATAGGTCTAATTTTCTTGTTAAATCTCATTCAATTACCAAAGGTGAGGAAAAAATGTTCGATTTAAACTTACTTACTAACTAAATCTCTAGAAGATGTGATTTCAACTTAATATCTCATTTCAATTGTGATTTACTGTATTTTAATTCTCTACTAACAACATAACTAATTTGAATAGACCTGTTCAATCTCATTCCGAGGAGACTAATCGGTGACCACGTTCTATTTGAGCTTTCTTGCTCACCAAGTCTCTTTAAGATGTTTATTCAACTTCATGTGATGCTTCAATTATGATTCAAATCGGTTCAAATCTCCTACCATCACTTTTATAAGTCTAATTTTCTTGTTAAATCTCATTCAGTTGCCAAAGGTGAGGAAAAACGTTCTATTTAAGCTTACTTGCTAACCAACTCTCTAAAAGATGTGATTTTAACTTAATATCTCATTTCAATTGTGATTCAAACGATTTTAATTTTCCTCCAACAACATAACTAATTCTAATAAACTTGTTCAATCTCATTTCGAGGAGAGTAATCGGTGAACACGTTCTATTTGAGCTTACTTGCTCACTAAGTCTGTTTAAGATATGTAGTGAACTACATATGCTGCATCAATGGTGATTCAAATTGGTTTAAATCTCCTACCATCACTTTTATAAGTCTAATTTGCTTGTTAAATCTCATTGATTTACCAAAGGTGAGGCAAAAATGTTCGATTTGAGCATACTTACTAACCAACTCCCTATAAGATGTGATTTTAACTTAATATCTCATTTCAATTATGATTTATACTATTTTAATTCTCCTTTAACAACATAACTAATTCGAATAGACCTGTTCAATCACATTCCGAGAAGACTAATCGGTGACCAAGTACTATTTGAGATTTGTTGCTCACCAAGTCTCTTGAAGATGTGTATTGGACTACATATCATGCTTTAATTGTGATTCAATTGAAATCTCATACCATCAATTTTATAAGTCTAATTTGCATGTTAAATCTCATTCATTTACCAAAGGTGAGAAAAAATGTTCTATTTGAGCATACTTACTAACGAACTCTATAAGATGTGATTTTAACTTAATATCTCATTTCAATTGTGATTTAAACGACTTTAATTCTTCTCCAACAACATAACAAATTCGAATAGACTTGTTCAATCTCATTTAGAGTAGACTAATCGGTGACCAAGTACAGTTTGAGATTTCTTGCTCACCAAGTCTCTTGAAGATAGGTATTGGACTACATATCCTGCTTGAATTGTGATTCAATTGAACTCTCCTACCATCACTTTTATAAGTCTAATTTGTTTGTTAAATCTCATTCAGTTGCCAAAGGCGAGGAAAAACGTTTTATTTAAGCCTACTTGCTAACCAACTCTCTATAAGATTTGATTTTAACATAATATCTCACTTCAATTGTGATTCAAACTATTTTAATTCTCCTCTAACAACAAAACTAATTTTAATAGACCTGTTCAATCTCATTCTGAGGAGACTAAACGGTGACCACATTCTATTTGAGCTTACTTGCTCACCAAGTCTCTTTAAGATGTGTATTAAACTACATATCCTGCTTCGGTTGTGATTCAAATTGGTTCAAATCTCTTACCATTACTTTTATAAGTCTAATTTGCTTGTTAAATCTCATTCAATTGCCAAAGGTGAGCAAAAATGTTCCATTTAAGGTTAGTTGCTAAACAACTCTCTATAAGATGAGATTTTAACTTAATATCTCATTTCAATTGTGATTCATACTATTTTAATTCTCTTCTAACAACATAACTAATTCTAATGGACCTGTATAATCTCATTTCGAGGAGACTGATCGGTGACCACGTTCTATTTGAGCTTTCTTGCTCAACAAGTCTCTTTAAGATTTGTATTAAACTATATATACTGCTTTGGTTGTGAGTCAAATTGGTTCAAATCACCTACCGTCACTTTTATAAGTCTAATTTGCTTGTTAAATCTCATTCAGATGCCAAAGGTGAGGAAAAACGTTCTATTTAAGCTTACTTGCTAACCAACTCTTTATAAGATGTGATTTTAACTTAATATCTCATTTCATTTGTGATTCAAATGATGTGTATTAAACTACATATCCTGCTTCGGTTGTGAGTCAAATTGGTTCAAATCTCCTACCGTCACTTTTATAAGTCTAATATGCTTGTTAAATCTCGTTCAGTTGCCAAAGGTGAGGAAAAACGTTCGATTTAAGCTTACTTGCTAACCAACTCTCTATAATTTGTGATTTTAACTTAATATCTCATTTCAATTGTGATTCAAACGATTTTAATTCTCCTTGAACAACATAACAAATTCTAATGGACCTGTACAATCTCATTCCGAGGAGACTGATCGGTGACCACGTTCTATTTGAGCTTACTTGCTTACCAAGTCTATTTAAGATGTGTCTTGAACTACACAGCCTGGTTCAATTGTGATTCATATTGGTTGAAATCTGTTACCATCAGTTTTATAAGTCTTATTTTCTTGTTAAATCTCATTCATGTACCAAAGGTGAGAAAAAATATTCTATTTGAGCTTACTTGCTATCGAACTCTCTATAAGATGTGATTTTAACTTAATATCTCATTTCATTTGTGATTCAAACGATTTTAATTCTCCTCCAACAACTTAACTAAATCTAATATACCTGTTCAATCTCATTTCTTGGAGACTAATCGGTGACCACGTTCTATTTGAGCTTTCTTGCTCACCAAGCCTGTTTAAGATGTGAATTGAACTATATATCCTGCTTCAATTGTGATTCAAATTGGATCAAATCTCGTACCATCACTTTTATAAGTCTAATTTGCTTGTTAATACTCATTCAGTTGCCAAAGGTGAGGAAAAACGTTCGATTTAAGGTTAGTTACTAAACAACTCTCTATAAGATGTGATTTTAACTTAATATCTCATTTCAATTGCGATTCATACTATTTTCATTCTCCTCTAACAACATAACTAATTCTAATAGACCTGTACAATCTCATTCCGAGGAGGCTAATCGTTGACCACATTCTATTTGAGCTTTCTCGCTCAACAAGTCTGTTTAAGATTTGTATTAAACTACATATACTGCTTCGGTTGTGAGTCAAATTGGTTCAAATCGCGTACCGTCACTTTTATAAGTCTAATTTTCTTGCTGAATCTCGTTCAGTTGCAAAAGGTGAGGAAAAACGTTCTATTTAAGCTTACTTTCTAACCAACTCTCTATTAGATGTGATTTAACTTAGTATCTCATTTCAATTGTGATTCAAAAAACTTTAATTCTCTTCCAAAAACATAACTACTTCTAACAGACTTGTTCAATCTCATTTAAAGTAGACTAATCAGTGACCACGTTCTATTTCAGAATTCTTGCTCACCGAGTCTCTTGAAGTTGTGTATTGGACTACATATCCTACTTTAATTGTGATTCAATTGAAATCTCCTACCATCAATTTTATAAGTCTAATTTGCTTGTTAAATCTCATTGCTTTACCAAAGGTGAGAAAAAGTGTTCTATTTGGGCAAACTTACTAACGAACTCTTTATAAGATTTGATTTTAACTTAATATCTCGTTTCAATTATGATTCAAACTATTATAATTCTCCTCTAACAACATAACTAATTCTAATAGGCCTTTTCAATCTCATTCCGAGGAGACTGATCGGTGACCACCTTCTTTTTGAGCTTAGTTGCTCACCAAGTCTCTTTATGGTGTGTATTGAACTACATATCCTACTTCGGTTGTGAGTCAAATTGGTTCAAATCTCCTACCGTCACTTTTATAAGTCTAATATGCTTGTTAAATCTCGTTCAGTTGCCAAAGGTGAGGAAAAACGTTCTATTTAAGCTTACTTGCTAACCAACTCTCTATAAGATGTGATTTTAACTTAATATCTCATTTCAATTGTGATTCACACGATTTAAATTCTCCTGGAACAACATAACTAATTCTAATCAACCTGTTCAATCTTATTTCGAGGAGACTAATTGGTGACCATATTGTCATTAAGCTTACTTGGTCACCAAGTCTCTTTAAGACGTGTATTCCACTTCATATGATGCTTCAATTATCATTGAAATTGGTTCAAATCTCCTACCGTCTCTTTTATTAGTCTAATTTGCTTCTTAAATCTTATTCAGTTGCCAAAGGTGAGAAAAAACATTATATTTAAGCTTCCTTACTAACTAAATCTCTATAAGATGTGATTTTAACTTAATATCTCATTTCAATTGTGATTCAAACGATTTTAATTCTCCTCCAGCAACATAAGTAATTCTAATTGACCTGTTCAATGTCATTCCGAGGAGGCTAATCGGTGACCACGTTCTATTAAGCTTACTTACTCACCAAGTCTCTTTAAGATGTGCATTCAACTTCATATGCTGCTTCAATTATGATTCAGATTGGTTCAAATCTCCTACCATCACTTTTATAAGTCGAATTAGCTTGTAAAATATAATTCATTTGCCAAAAGTCAGAAAAAACATTCTATTTAAGCGTACTTGCTAATGAACTCTCTATAAGATGTGATTTTAACATAATATCTCATTTCAATTGCGATTTAAACAATTTTAATGCTCCTCAAACAATAGAACTAATGCTAATAGACCTGTTCAATCTCATTTTGAGGACACTAATCGGTGACCATGTCCTATTTGAGCTTACTTACTCACCAAGTCTCTTTAAGATGTGCATTCATATTCATTTGTTGCTTCAATTATGAATCAGATTGGTTCAAATCTCCTACCATCACTTTTATAAGTCGAATTGGCTGGTAAAATGTTATTCATTTGCCAAAGGTGAGAAAAAACATTCTATTTAAGCTTACCTGCTAACTAAATCTCTATAAGATGTGATTTTAACTTAATATCTCATTTCCATTGTGATTCAAACGATTTTAATTCTCCTCCAGCAACACAACTAATTCTAAAAGACCTGTTCAATGTCGTTCCGAGGAGACTAATCGGTGACCACCTTCTATTTGAACTTACTTGCTCACCAAGTCTCTTTAAGATGTGTATTCAACTTCATATGCTGCTTCAATTATCATTTAGATTGGTTCAAATCTCCTACCATCACTTTTAAAAGTCTAATTTGCTTGTTAAATCTCTTTCATTTGCCAAAGGCGAGAAAAAACGTTCTATTTAAGCTTACTTGCTAACCAACTCTCTATACCATGTGATTATAACTTAATATCTCATTTCAATTGTGATTCAAACGATTTTAATTCTCCTCCATCAACATAACTAATTCTAATAGACCTGTTCAATCTCACTTCGAGGAGACTAATCGGTGACCACATTCTATTTGAGCTTACGTGCTTGCCAAGTCTCTTTAAGATGTGTATTCAACTTCATATGATGCTTCAATTATGAGTCAAATTGGTTCTAATCTCCTACCATCACTTTTATCAGTTTAATGTGCTTGTTAAATCTCTTTCATTTTCCAAAGGTGAGAAAAAATGTTCTATTTAAGCTGACTTGCTAACCAACTCTCTATAACAAGTGATTTTAACTTAGCATCTCATTTCAATTGTGATTCAAACTATTTTATTTCTCCTCAAGCAATATAACTAATTCTAACAGACCTGTTCAATATCATTCTGAGGAGACTAATTGGTGACCATGTTTTATTTGAGCTTACTTGCTCACCAAGTCTTTTTAAGATGTGTATTCAACTTCAATTGCTGCTTCAATTATGATTCAGTTTGGTCCAAATCTATTACCATCACTTTTATACATCCAATTTGGTTGTTAAATCTCATTCAGTTGGAAAAGGTGAGAAAAAACGTTATATTGAAGCTTACTCGCTAACTAAATCTCAATAAGATGTGATTTTAACTTAAGATCTTATTTAATTTGTGATTCAAACGATTTTAATTCTCCTTCAAAACATAATTAATTCTAATAGACCTGATCAATCTCATTTCGAGGAGACTAATCAGTGACCACGTTTTATTTGAGCTTACTTGCTCAACAAGGTTCTTTAAGAAATGTAATGAACTACATATCCTTCTTTGATTGTGATTCAAATTGGTTCAAATGTCCTACCATCACTTTTATAAGTCTAATTTGCTTGTTAAATCTCATTCATTTACCAAAGGCGAGCAAAAATGTTCTATTTTAGCTTACTTGCTAACCAACTCTCAATAAGATGTGATTTTAACTTAGCATCTCATTTCAATTGTGATTCAAACTATTTAATTCTCCTCTAACAACATAACTAATTCTAATAGACCTGTTCGATCTTATTTTGAGGACACTAATCGATGATCACATTCTACTTGAGCTTACTTTCTCGCCAAGTCTCTTTAAGATGTGTATTCAACTTCATAAGATGCTTCAATTATGATTCAAATTGGTTCAAATCAACTACCATCACTTTTATAAGTCTAATTTGCTTGGTAAATCTCATTCAGTTGCCAAAGGTGAGAAAAAACATTCTATATACGCTTACTTACTAACGAACTCTCTATAAGATGTGATTTTAACTTAACATCTCATTTCAATTGTATCAAACGATTTTAATACTCCTCCAACAACATAACAAATTCTAATAGACCTGTTCAATCTTATTTCGAGGAGACTAATCGGTGACCACATTCTATTTGAGCTTCCTTGCTCACCAAGTCTCTTTAAGTTGTGTATTAAACTACATATCCCCCTTCAATTGTGATTCAAATTGGTTGAAATCTCCTACCATCAGTTTTATAAGTCTAGTTTGCTTGTTAAATCTCATTGATCTACCAAAGATGTGAAAAAAATGTTCTATTTGAGCTTACTTGCTATCGAACTCTCTATAACATGTGATTTTAACTTAATAACTCATTTCAAGTGTGATTCAAACGCTTTTAATTCTTGTCCAACAACATAACTAATTCTAATAGACCTGTTCAATCTCATTTCGAGGACACTAATCGGTGACCGCATTCTACTTAAGTTTACTTTCTCACCAAGTCTCTTTAAGATGTGTATTGAACTAAATATCCTACTTCAATTGTGATTCAAATTGGTTCAAATGTCTTACCATCACTTTTATAAGTCTAATTTACGTCTTAAATCTCATTCATTTTCTAAAAGTGGGAAAAAATGAACAATTTAAGCTTATTTGCTAACCAACTCTCTATAAGATGTGATTTTAACTTAATATCTCATTTCAATTGTGATTCAAACGATTTAAATTGTCGTCGAACAACATAACTAGTTCTAATAGACCTAATCAATCTCATTTCGACGAGATCAATCGGTGACCACGTTCTATTTGAGCTTACTTGCTCACCAAGCCTCTTTAAGATGTGTATTCAACTTCATTTGCTGCTTTAATTATGATTCGGATTGGTTCAAATCTCCTACCATCACTTTTATAAGTCGAATTTTCTTGTTAAATCTCATTCATTTGCCAAAGGTGAGAAAAAACGTTCTATTTAAGCTTACTTGCTAACCAACTCTTTATAAGATGTAATTTTAACTTAATATCTCCTTTCAATTATGATTCAAACGATTTTAATTCTCCTCCAACAACATAACTAATCTAATAGACCTGTTCAATCTCTTTTCAAGGAGACTAATCGGTGACGATGTTCTATTTGGGATTACTTGCTCACCAAGTCTCTTTAGGATGTGTATTCAACTTCATATGATGCTTCAATTATGATTTAAATTTGTTAAAATCTCCTGCCATCACTTTTATAAGTCTAATTTTCTTGTTGAATGTTAGTCATTTGCCAAAGTTGAGAAAAAAAATTCTATTTAAGCTTACATGCTAACAAACTATCGATAAGATGTGATTTTAACTTGGCATCTCTTTTCAATTGTGATTCAAACTATTTTAATTCTCCTATAAGAACATAACTAATTCTAATAGACCTGTTCAATCTCATTCTGAGGAGACTAATTGGTAACCACATTCTATTTGAGCTTACTTGTTCACCAAGTCTCTTTAATATGTGTATTCAACTTTATGTGCTGCTTCAATTATTAATCAAATTGGTTTAAATGTCCTACCATCACTTTTATAAGTCTAATTTTCTTGTTAAATCTCATTGACTTGCCAAAGGATAGAAAAAACGTTTTATTTAAGCTTTCTTGCTAACCAACTCTCTATAAGATGTCATTTTAATTTAATATCTGATTTAATTGTGATTCAAACGATTTTAATTCTCCTCCAACAACATAACTAATTCTAATGGACCTGTCCAACCTCATTCCGAGGATACTAATCATTGACCACATTTTTTTTTAGCTTACTTGCTTGTTAAGTCTCTTTAAGATGTGAATTCAACTTCAAATGATGCTTCAATTATGATTCAAATTGGTTCAAATCTCCTACCGTCACTTTTATAAGTCTAATTTGCTTGTTAAATCTCATTCATTTCTCAAAGGTGAGAAAAAACATTCTATTTAAGCTTACTTGCTAACGAACTCTCTATAAGATATGATTTTAACATAATATCTCATTTCAATTGTGATTCAAACGATTTTATTGCTCCTCGAACAACAGAAGTAATTCTAATAGACCTGTTCAACCTCATTCCGAGGAGACTAATCAGTGACCACGTTTTATTTGAGCTTACTTGCTCACCTAGTCTCTTTATGATGTGTAGCCAACTTCATATACTGCATCAAATATGATTCAAATTGGTTCAAATCTCCTGCCATCACTTTTATAAGTCTAATTTGCCTGTTAAATCTCATTCATTTGTCAAAGGTGAGAGAAAATGTTCTATTTAAGCTTAATATCTCATTTTAATTGTGATTTAAACGATTTTAATTCTCCTCCAACAACATAACTAATTGTAATAGACATGTTCAATCTCATTTCGAGGAGACTAATCGGTGACCATATTTTATTTGAGCTTACTTGCTCTCCAAGTCCCTTTAAGATGTGTGTTGAACTACATATCCTGCTTCAATTGTGATTGAAAATGGTTCAAATCTCCTACCATCACTTGGATAGATCTAATTTGCTTGCTAAATCTCATTCATTTACCAAAGGTCAGAAAAAAATGTTCTATTTGAGCTTACTTACTAACGAACTCTCTATAAGATGTGATTTTAACTTATTATCTCATTTTAGATGTGATTCAAACGATTTTAATTCTCCTATACCAACATAACTAATTCTAATAGACCTATTCAATCTCATTCAGAGGAGACTAATCGGTGACCACATTCTATTTTAGCTTACTTGCTCACCAAGTTTCTTTAAAAAGAGTACCAAACTACATATGTTGCTTCGATTGTGATTCAAATTGGTTCAAATCTCCCACCATCAATTTTATAACTCTTATTTGCTTGTAAAATCTCATTCTGTTGGAAAAGGTGAAAAAAAACATTCTATTTAAGCTCACTTGCTAACCAACTCTCTATAAGATGTGATTTTAAGTTGATATATCATTTCAATTGTGATTCAAACGATTTTAATGCTCCTCGAACAACGTAACTAATTCTAATAGACCTGGTCATCCTCATTCTGAGGTGACTAATCGGTGACCACATTTTATTTGAGCTTACTTGCTCACCATGTCTCTTTCAGATGTGTATTCAACTTCATATACTACTCGAAATGTGATTCAAATTGGTTCAAATCTCCTACCATCACTTTTATAAGTCTAATTTGCTCGTTAAATCTCATTCAGTTGTCAAAGGTGAGAGAAAACATTCTATTTAAGCTTACTTGCTAACCAACTCTCTATAACATGAGAGTTTAACTTAATATCTCCTTTCAATTGTGATTCAAACGATTTGAATTCACCTTCAACAACAAAACTAATTCTAACTGACCTGTTCAATCTCATTTCGAGGAGACTAATCGGTCACCACGTTCTATTTGAGCTTACTTACTCACCAAGTCTCTTTTAAATGTGTATTGAACTACATATCCTGCTTCAATTGTGATTCAAATTTGTTGAAATCTCCTACCGTCAGTTTTATAAGTCTAATCTGCTTGTTAAATCTTATTCATTTGCCAAGGGCGAGAAAAAACTTTCTATTTTAGCTTACTTGCTAACTAACTCTCTATAAGATGTGTTTTTAACATAATATCTCATTTCAATTGTGATTCAAACAATTTTAATTCTCCTCCAACAACACAACTAATTGTAATAGACCTGTTCAATATCATTTCTAGGAGACTAATCGGTGAGCACGTTCTATTTGAGCTTACCTGCTCCCCAAGTCTCTTTCAGATGTGTATTCAACTTCATATGCTACTTCAAATATGATTCAAATTGGTTCAAATCTCCTACCATCACTTTGATAAGTCTAATTTGCTTGTTAAATCTCATTCATTTGCCAAAGCTGAGAAAAAATGTCCTATTTAAGCTTACTTGCTAACGAACTCTTTATAAGATGTCATTTTAACTTAATATCTCCTTTCAATTTTGATTCAAACGATTTGAATTCTCCTCCAACAACACAACAAATCGTAACAGACCTTTTCAATCTCATTTCGAGGAGACTAATCGGTGACCACGTTCTATTTGAGCTTATTTGTGCTCCAAGTCTCTTTAAGATGTGTGTTGAACTACATATCCTACTTTAATTGTGATTCAAATTGGTTCAAATCTCCTACCATCACTTTTATATGTCTAATCTGATTGTTAAATCTCATTCATTTACCAAAGGTGAGCAAAAACTGTTATATTTAAGCTTACTTTCTAAGAAACTCTCGATAAGATGTGATTTTAACTTAATATCTCATTTCAATTGTGATTCAAACGATTTTAATTCACCTTCAACATCATAACTAATTCTAATAAACATGTTCAATCTCATTTCGAGGATACTAATCGGTGATCACGTTTTATTTGAGCTTACTTGCTCACCAAGTCTCTTTCAGATGTGTATTCAACTTCATATGCTACATCAAATATGATTCAAATTGGTTCAAATCTCCTACCATCACTTTTATAAGTCTAATTTGCTTGTTAAATCTCATTCAGTTGTCAAAGGTGAGAGGAAACGTTCTATTTAAGCTTACTTGCTAACCAACTCTCTATAACATGAGAGTTTGACTTAATATCTCCTTTCAATTGTGATTCAAACGATTTGAATTCACCTTCAACAACAAAACTAATTCTAATTGACCTGTTCAATCTCATTTCGAGGAGACTAATCGGTCACCAAGTTCTATTTGACCTTACTTACTCACCAAATCTCTTTTAAATGTGTATTGAACTACATATCCTGCTTCAATTGTGATTCAAATTTGTTGAAATCTCCTACCATCAGTTTTATTAGTCTAATCTTCTTGTTAAATCTTATTCATTTGCCAAGGGCGAGAAAAAACTTTCTATTTTAGCTTACTTGCTAACTAACTCTCTATAAGATGTGTTTTTAACATAATATCTCATTTCAATTGTGATTCAAACAATTTTAATTCTCCTCCAACAACACAACTAATTGTAATAGACCTGTTCAATATCATTTCGAGGAGACTAATCGGTGAGAACGTTCTATTTGAGCTTACTTGCTCACCAAGTCTCTTTCAGATGTGTATTCAACTTCATATGCTACTTCAAATATGATTCAAATTGGTTCAAATCTCCTACCATCACTTTGATAAGTCTAATTTGCTTGTTAAATCTCATTCATTTGCCAAAGCTGAGAAAAAATGTCCTATTTAAGCTTACTTGCTAACGAACTCTTTATAAGATGTCATTTTAACTTAATATCTCCTTTCAATTTTGATTCAAACGATTTGAATTCTCCTCCAACAACACAACAAATCGTAACAGACCTTTTCAATCTCATTTCGAGGAGACTAATCGGTGACCACGTTCTATTTGAGCTTATTTGTGCTCCAAGTCTCTTTAAGATGTGTGTTGAACTACATATCCTACTTTAATTGTGATTCAAATTGGTTTAAATCTCCTACCATCACTTTTATATGTCTAATCTGATTGTTAAATCTCATTCATTTACCAAAGGTGAGCAAAAACTGTTATATTTAAGCTTACTTTCTAAGAAACTCTCGATAAGATGTGATTTTAACTTAATATCTCATTTCAATTGTGATTCAAACGATTTTAATTCACCTTCAACATCATAACTAATTCTAATAAACATGTTCAATCTCATTTCGAGGATACTAATCGGTGGTCACGTTTTATTTGAGATTACTTGCTCACCAAGTCTCTTTCAGATGTGTATTCAACTTCATATGCTACATCAAATATGATTCAAATTGGTTCAAATCTCCTACCATCACTTTTATAAGTCTAATTTGCTTGTTAAATCTCATTCAGTTGTCAAAGGTGAGAGAAAACGTTCTATTTCAGCTTACTTGCTAACCAACTCTCTATAACATGAGAGTTTAACTTAATATCTCCTCTCAATTGTGATTCAAACGATTTGAATTCACCTTCAACAACAAAACTAATTCTAATTGACCTGTTCAATCTCATTTCGAAGAGACTAATCGATAACCACGTTCTATTTGAGCTTACTTACTCACCAAGTCTCTTTTAAATGTGTATTAAACTACATATCCTGCTTCAATTGTGATTCAAATTTGTTGAAACCTCCTACCGTCAGTTTTATAAGTCTAATCTGCTTGTTAAATCTTATTCATTTGCCAAGGGCGAGAAAAAACTTTCTATTTTAGCTTACTTGCTAACTAACTCTCTATAAGATGTGTTTTTAACATAATATCTCATTTCAATTGTGATTCAAACAATTTTAATTTTCCTCCAACAACACAACTAATTTTAATAGACCTGTTCAATATCATTTCAAGGAGACTAATCGGTGAGCACGTTCTATTTGAGCTTACTTGCTCACCAAGTCTCTTTCAGATGTGTATTCAACTTCATATGCTACTTCAAATATGATTCAAATTGGTTCAAATCTCCTACCATCACTTTGATAAGTCTAATTTGCTTGTTAAATCTCATTCATTTGCCAAAGCTGAGAAAAAATGTCCTATTTAAGCTTACTTGCTAACGAACTGTTTATAAGATGTCATTTTAACTTAATATCTCCTTTCAATTGTGATTCAAGCGATTTGAATTCTCCTCTAACAACATAACAAATCGTAACAAACCTTTTCAATCTCATTTCGAGGAGACTAATCGGTGACCACGTTCTATTTGAGCTTACTTACTCATCAATTCTCTTTTTAATGTGTATTGAACTACATATCCTGCTTCAATTGTGATTCAACTTAGTTAAAATCTCCTACCGTCAGTTTTATAAGTCTAATTTGCTTAATAAATCTCATTCATTTTCCAAAGGTGAGAAAAAATGTTCTATTTTAGCTTACTTGCTAACTAACTCTCTATATGATGTGTTTTTAACTTAATATCTCATTTCAATTGTTAATTAAACGATTTTATTTCTCCTCCAACAACATAACTAATTGTAATAGACCTGTTCAATCTCATTTCGAGGAGACTAATCGGTGACCACGTTCTATTTGAGCTTACTTTCTCTCCAAGTCCCTTTAAGATGTGTGTTGAACTACATATCCTGCTTCAATTGTGATTGAAAATGGTTCAAATCTCCTACCATCACTTTTATAGGTCTAATTTGCTTGCTAAATCTCATTCATTTACCAGAGGTCAGAAAAAATGTTCTATTTGAGCTTACTTACTAACGAACTCTCTATAAGATGTGATTTTAACTTATTATCTCATTTGAATTGTGATTCAAACTATTTTAATTCTAATTAACCTGCTCAACCTCAATCCGAGGAGACTAATCGGTGACCACATTTTATTTGAGCTTACTTGCTCACTATGTATCTTTAAGATGTGTATTCAACTTCATATGCTGCTTCAAATGTGATTCTAATTGGTTCAAATCTCCTATCATCACTTTTATAAGTCTAATTTGCTTGTTAAATCTCTTTCAGTTGTCAAAGGTGAGAGAAAACGTTCTATTTAAGCTTTCTTGCTAACCAACTCTCTATAACAAGTGATTTTAACTTAATATCTCCTTTCAATTGTGATTCAAACGATTTTAATGTCCTCCAACAACATAACTAATCTAATAGACCTCTTCAATCTCTTTTCATAGAGACTAATCGGTGACGACGTTTTATTTGAGATTACTTGCTCACCAAGTCTCTTTAAGAAGTGTATTGAACTACATATCTTGCTTCAATTGCGATTCAAATTGGTTGAAATCTCCCACCATCACTTGTATAAGTCTAATATGCTTGTTAAATCCCATTCAGTTGCCAAAGGTGAGAAAAAATGTTCTATTTAAGCTTACTTGCTAGCCAACTCTCTATAAGATGTGATTTTAACATAATATCTCATTTCAATTGTGATTCAAACGATTTTAATTCTCCTTCAACAACTTAACTAAGTCTAATAGACCTTATCAATCTGATTCCGAGGAGACGAATCAGTGGCCAGATTCTATTTAAGCTTACTTGGTCCCCAAGTCTCTTTAAAAAGTGTATTGAACTATATATCTTGCTTCAATTGTGATTCAAATTGGTTCAAATCTCCTGCCATCACTTTTATATGTCTAATTTGCTTGTTAAATCTCATTCATTTACCATAGGTGAGAAAAAAATGTTCTATTTCAGCTTACTTGCTAACAAACTCTCTATAAGATGTGATTTTAACTTAATAACTCATTTCAATTGTGATTTAAACGATTTTATTTCTCCTCTAACAACATAACTAGTTCTAATAGATCTGGTCCATCTCATTCTGAGAAGACTAATCGGTGAGAATGTTTTGTTTGAGCTTACTTGCTCACCAAGTTTCTTTAAGAGGTGTATTGAGCTACATATCCTGGTTCAATTGTGATTCAAATTGGTTGAAATCTCCTTCCATCACCTTTATAAGTCTAATATGCTTGTTAAATCTCATTCATTTACCAAAGGTGAGGAAAAAATGTTCTATTTCAGGTTACTTGCAAACTAACTCTCTATAAGTTGTGCATTGAAATTCATATCCTGCTCCAATTGCGATTCAAATTGGTTCAAATCTCCTACAATCACTTTTATAAGTATAATTTTCTTGTTACATCTCATTCATTTACCATAGGTGAGAACAAAATGTTCTATTTCAGCTTACTTGCTAACCAACTCCCAATAAGATTTTATTTTAACTTAATAGGTCTTTTCAATTGTGAATCAAACTATTTTAATTCTCCTCTAACAACATAACTAATTCTAATGGACTTGTTCAATCTCATTCCGAGGAGATTAATCGGTGACCACATTCTATTGAAGCTTACTTGCTTAGTAAGTTTCTTTAAGAAGTGTATTAAACTATATATCCTACTTCGATTGCGATACAAATTGGTTCAAATCTCCTACCATCACTTTTCTAAGTCTAATTTTCTTGTTAAATCTCATTCATTTGCAAAAGGTGAGAAAAAACATTCTACTTGAGCTTACTTGCTAACCAACTCTCTGTAAGATGTGATTTTAACTTAATATCTCATTTCAATTGGGATTAAAACTATTTTAATTCTCCTTTAACAACATAACTATTTTTTATAGACCTGTTCAGTCTCATTACGAGGAGAATAATTAGTGACCACGTTCTATTTGAGCTTACTGGCTCACCATGTCTCTTTATGATGTGTATTGAACTTCATATCCTGCTTCAATTGTGATTGAAAATGGTTCAAATCTCCTACCATCACTTTTATAACTCTAGTTTGTTGTTAAATCTCATTCATTCGCAAAAGGTGAGAAAGAACGTTCTATTTGAGCTTACTTGCTAACTAAATCTATACGATGTGATTTTCAATTAACATCTCATGTCAATTGGTTTCAAACTATTTTAATTCTGCAATAACAACATAACTAATTCTAATAGACCTATTCAATCTCATTCTGAGAAGGCTAATCAGTGACCATGTTCTATTAGAGCTTACTTGCTCATGAAGTTTTTTTAAGAGGTGTATTGAGCTACATATACTGCTTCAATTGCGATTCAAATTGGTTGAAATCTCCTTCTATCACCTTTAGAAGTCTAATATGCTTGTTAAATCTTATTCATTTACCAAAGGTGAGAAAAAATTTTCTATTTGAGCTTACTTGCACTCTCTATAAGATGTGATTTTAAATTACTATCTCATTTCAATTGTGATTCAAACTATTTTAATTCTCCTCTAACAACATAACTAATTCTAATAAACCTGTTCAATCTCATTTTGAGGAGATTAATCGGTGACCACATTCTATTTGAGCTTACTTGCTCACCAAGTCTCTTTAAGATGTGTATTGAACTTCATATCCTGCTTCAATTGTGATTCAAATTGGTTCAGATCTCCTACGATTACTTTTATAAGTCTAATTTGCTTGATAAATCTCATTCAGTTGCCAATGGTGAGAAAAACGTTCTATTTGAGCTTACTTGCTAACCAACTCTCTATAAGATGTGATTTTAACTTAATATCTCATTTCAATTGTGATTCAAACTATTTTAATTCTCCTCTAACAACATACCTAATCCTAATAGACCTGTTCAATCTCATTCCTAGGAGAACAATTGGTGACCACATTCTATTTGAGCTTACTTGCTCGCCAAGTTTCTTTAAGTAGTGTATTGAACTATAAATCCTGCTTCAATTTTGATTGAAATTGTTTAATATCTCTTACTATCATTATGAAAAGTCTAATTCGCTTGTTAAATATCATTCATTTTCCAAAAGGTGAGAAAAAATGTTCTATTTGAGCTTACTTGCTAACCAAATCTCTATAAGATGTCATTTTCACTTAATATCTCAATTCAATAGTGATTCAATCGATTTTAATTCTCCTCCAACAACATAACTAATTCTAATAGACCTGTTCAATCTCATGACGAGGAGACTAATCAGTGAAAAACATTGTATTTCAGCTTACTTGCTCACTAAGTTTCTTTAAGAAGTGTATTGAACTACATATAATGCTTCGATTGTGATTCAAATAAGTTTAAATCTCCTGCCATCACTTTTATAAGTTTAACTTGCATGTTAAATCTCATTCAGTTGCCAAAGGTGAGAAAAAACGTGCTATTTAAGCTTACTTGCCAACCAACTCTCTATAAGATGTGATTTTAACTTACTATCTCATTTCAGTTGTGAATCAAACATTTTTAATTCTCTTCCAACAACATAACTAACTCTAATAGGCCTGTTCAATCTCATTCCAAGGAGACTATTTGGAGACCATGTTCTATTTGAGCTTCATATCCTGCTTCATTTGTGATTCAAATTGGTTAAAATCTCCTACCATCGCTTTTATAAGTTTAATATGCTTGTTAAATGTCATTCATTTACCAATGGTGAGAAAAAGTTGTCCTATTTGAGCTTACTTGCTAACCAACTCTCTATAAGATGTGATTTTAACTTAATATCTCATTTCAATTGTGATTCAAACGATTTTAATTCTCCTCCAACAACATAACTAATTCTAATAGACCTGTTCAATCTCATTCCGAGGAGACTAATCAGTGACAAACATTGTATTTCAGCTTACTTGCTCACTAAGTTTCTTTGAGAAGTATATTGAACTACATATCCTGCTTCAATTGTGATTCAAATAAATTCATTTGTCCTACCATCACTTTTATAAGTCCAATTTGCTTGATAAATCTCATTCAGTTGCCAAAGGTGAGAAAAATGTTCTATGTAAGCTTACTTGCTAACAAACTTTCTATAAGATGTGATTTTAACTTAATATCTCATTTCATTTGTGATTCAAACAATTTTAATTCTCCTCTAACAACATAGCTATTTCTAATAGACCTGTTCAATCTCATTCTGACGAGACTAATCGGTGACAATGTTCTATTTGAGCTTACTTGCTCACCAAGTCTTTTTAAGATGAGTAATGAACTTCTTATCCTTCTTCAATTATGATTCAAATAGGTTCAAATCTCCTACCATCACTTTTATAAGTCTAGTTTGCTAGTTAAAACTCATTCATTTGCTAAAAGTGAGAAAAAACGTTCGATTTGAGCTTACTTGCTAACTAACTCTCTCTAAGATGTGATTTTCACTCAATATCTCTTTTTAATTGTGATTCAAATGACTTTAATTCTCATCCAACAACATAACTAATTCTAATATACCTGTTCAATCTCATTCCGAGGAGATTAATTGGTGATCACGTTCTATTTGAGCTTACTTGCTCACCAAGTCTCTTTAAGATGTGTATTGAACTTCATATCCTACTTCAATTGTGATTCAAAAAGGTTTAAATCTCTTACCATCACTTTTATAAGTCTAGTTTGCTAGTTAAATCTCATTCATTTGCTAAAGGCGAGAAAAAATGTTCTTTTTAAGCTTACTTGCTAACAAACTCTCTATAAGATGTGATTTTCATTTAATATCTCATTTTAATTGTGAATCAAATAATTTTAATTCTCCTCCAATAACAAAACTAATTCTAATAGACCTGTTCAATCTCATTCCTAGGAGACTAATCGGTCACCACTTTTTGTTTGAGCTTACTTGCTCACCAATTTTCTTTATGAAATGTATTGAACTACATTTCCTGTTTCAAGTGTGATTCAAATTGGTTCAAATCTCGTACCATCACTTTTATAAGTCTAATACGCTTGTTAAATCACATTCAATTACTAAAGGTGAGAAAAAACGTTGTATTTGAGCTTACTTGCGAACCAACTCTCTATAAGATGTGATTTTAACTTAATATCTCTTTTCAATTGTGATTCAACCGATTTTAATTCTCCTCCAACAACATAGCTATTTCTAATAAACCTTTTCAATCTCATTCTGAGGAGACTAATCGGTGACAATGTTTTATTTGAGCTTACTTGCTCACCAAGTCTCTTTAAGATGTATATTGAACTAAATATCCTGCTTCAAGTGTGATTCAAATTGGTTCAAATCTCCTACCATCACTTTTATAAGTTCAACATGCTTGTTAAATCTCATTCATTTACCAAAGATGAGAAAAAGTTCTTCTATTTGAGCTTACTTGCTAACCAACTCTCTATAAGATGTGATTTTAACTTGATATCTCATTTCAATTGTGATTCAAACGATTTTAATTCTCCTTCAACAACATAATTAATTCTAATAGACCTGTTCAATCTCACTCCGAGGAGAGTAATCGGTGACCACGTCCTATTTAAGCTTACTTGTTCACCATGTTTCTTTAAGAAGTGCATTGAACTACATATCCTGCTTCAATTGTGACTCAAATAAGTTGAAATGTCCTACCATCACTTTTATAAGTCTAATTTTCTTGTTAAATCTCATTCAGTTGCCAAAGGTGAGAAAAAACGTTATATTTAATCTTAGTTGCTAACCAACTCTCTGTGAGATGTGATTTTAACTTAATATCTCATTTCAATTGTGATTCAAAAGATTTTAATTCTCCTCCAAAAACATAGCTATTTCTAATAGGCCTGTTCAATCTCATTCTGAGGAGACTAATCTGTGACAACATTCTATTTGAGCTTACTTGCTCTCCAAGTCTCTTTAAGATGTGTATTGAACTTCATATCCTACTTCAATTGTGATTCAAATAGGTTCAAATCTCCTCTCATCACTTTTATATGTCTAGTTCGCTAGTTAAATCTCATTCATTTGCGAAAGGTGAGAAAAAAACTTTCTATTTGAGCTTACTTGCTAACTAACCGTCTATAAAATGTGATTTTAAGTTAATATCTCATTTCAATTGTGAATCAAATGCTTTGAATTCTCCTCCAACAACATAACTAATACTAATAGACCTGTTTAATCTCATTCTGAGGAGACTAATCGGTGACCAAGTTCTATTTGAAGTTACTTGCTCGCCAAGTTTCTTTAGGAAGTGTATTGAACTACATATCCTGCTTCAATTGTGATTCAAATAAGTTTCAATGTCCTACGATCACTTTTATAAGTCTAATTTGCTTGTGAAATCTTATTAAGATGCCAAAGGTGAGAAAAAATATTCTATTTAAGCTTACTTGCTAATCAACTCACCATAATATGTGATTTTAACTTACTATCTCATTTCAATAATGAATCAAACGATTTTAATTCCCCTTTAACAACATAATTTATTCTAATAGACCTGTTCAATCAAATTCTGAGGAGACTAATCGGTGGCCACATTCTATTTGAGCTTAGTTGCTCACCAACTTTCTTTCAGAAGCGTATTGAACGACATATCCTGCTTCGATTGTGATTCAAATACGTTTCAATGGCCTACCATCGCTATTATAAGTCTAATTTGCTTGATAAATCTCATTAAGTTGCCAAAGGTGAGAAAAAACGTTCTATTTAAGCTTGCTTGCTATCCAACTCTCTATAATATGTGATTTTAACTTAATATCTCATTTCAATTGTGATTCAAACGATTTTAAATCTCCTCCAACAACATAGCTATTTGTAATAGACCTGTTCAATCTCATTCCGAGCAGACTAATCGGTGACCACATTCTGTTTAAGCTTACTTGCTCACCAAATTTCTTTATGAAGTGTATTGAACTACATATCCTGCTTCAATTGTGATTCAAATTGGTTTAAATCTCCTACCATCACTTTTATAAGTGTAATATGCTTGTTCAATCTCATTCATTTACTAAAGGCGAGAAAAAATGTTTTATTAGAGCTTACTTGTTAACCAACTCTCTATAAGATGTGATTTTAACTTATTATCTCATTTCAATTGTGATTTAAACTATTTTAATTTTCCTCTAACAACAAAACTAATTCTAATAGACCTGTTCAATCTCATTCCGAGGAGAATAATCGGAGACCACGTTCTATTTGAGCTTACTTGCTCACCAAGTCTCTTAAGATGTGTATTTAACTTCATTTCCTGCTTCAAATGTAATTCAAATTGGTTCAAATCTCCTTCCCTCACTTTTATGAGTCAAATATGCTTATTAAATCTCATTCATTTACCAAAGGTGAGAAAAAAATGATTTGTTACTGCTTACTTGCTAACCAACTCTCTATAAGATGTGATTTTAACTTAATATCTCATATCAATTGTGATTCAAATGATTTTAATTCTCCTCTAACAATGAAACTAATTCTAATAGACCTGTTCAATCTCATTCCGAGGAGAACAATCGGTGACAACGTTCTATTTTAGCTTACTTGCACACTAAGTCTCTTTAAGATGTGTATTGAACATCATATCCTGCTACAATTGTGTTTCAAATTGGTTCAAATCTCCTACCATCACTTTTATAAGTCTAATTTCTTGTTAAACCTCATTCGGTTGCAAAAGGTGAGAAAAAAATGCTCTGTTTGAGCTTACTCGCTAACTAACTCTCTATAAGATGTGATTTTAACTTAATATCTAATTTCAATTATCGATCAAATGATTTTAATTCTCCTCCAACAACATAACTAATTCTAATCGACCTGTTCAATCTCAATCTGAGCAGAATAATCGGTGACCACGTTCTTTTGGAGCTTACCTGCTCACCAAGTGTCTTTAAGATGTGTATTGAACTTCATATCTGGCTTCAATTGTGTTTCAAATTGGTTCAAATCTCCTACCATCACTTTTTTAATGCTAATTTGCTTGTTAAATCTCATTCAGTTGCGAAAGGTGAGAAAAAACGCTCTGTTTGAGCTTACTTGCTAACCAACTCTCTATAAGATGTGATTTTAACTTCATATCTCATTTCAATTGTGATTCAAACTATTTTAATTCTCCTCCAACAACATAACTAATTCTAATAGATCGTTCAATCTCATTCCGAGGAGAATAATCGGTGACCACGTTTTATTTTAGCTTACTTTCTCACCAAGTCTCTTAAAGATGTGTATTGAACTTCATATGTGGCTTTAATTGTGTTTCAAATTGGTTCAAATCTCCTACCATCACTTTTATGAGTCTAATTTGCTTGTTAAATCTCATTCAGTTGTAAAAGGTGAGAAAAAACGCTCTGTTTGAGCTAACTTGTCAAGTAACTCTCTATAAGATGTGATTTTAAGTTAATATCTCATTTCAATCGTCAATCAAACGATTTTAATACTCCTCCAACAACAAAACTAATTCTAATAGACCTATTTAATCTCATTCCAAGGAAACTAATCGGAGACCATGTTCTATTTGAGCTTACTTGCTCAACAAGTTTCTTTAAGAAGTGTATTGAGCTACATATCCTGCTTCAATTATGATTCAAATTCGATAAAATCTCCTACCATCACTTTTATAAGTTTAATATGCTTGTTAAATCTCATTCATTCACCAAAGATGAGAAAAAGTTTTTCTATTTGAGCTCACCTGCTAACCAACTCTCTATAAGATGTGATTTTAACTTAATATCTCATTTCAATTGTGATTCAAACGATTTTAATTCTCCTCCAACAACGTAACTTATTCTAATAGACCTGTTCAATCTCACTCCGAGGAGACTATTCGGTGACCACATTCTATTTGAGCTTACTTACTCACCAAGTTTATTTAAGAAATGCATTGAACTACATATCCTGCTTCAATTGTGATTCAAATAAGTACAAATGTCCTACCATCACTTTTATAAGTCTATTAGGCTTGTTCAATCACATTCATTTGCTTAACGTGAGAAAAGACGTTCTATTTGAGCCTACTTGCTAACCAGCTCTGTCTAAGATGTGATTTGAACTTAATATCTCATTTCAATTGTGAATCAAATGATTTTAATTCTCCACCAAAAACATAACTAATTCTAATAGACCTGTTCAATCTCATTACGAGGAGACTAATCGGTGACCACGTTCTATTTGAGCATAATTGCTCACCAAGTTTCTTTAACAATTGGATTAAACTACACATCTTACTTCAATTGTGATTCAATTTGGTTGAAATCTCCTACCATGAATTTTATATGTCTAATATGCTTCTTAAATCTCATTCATTTACCAAAGGTGAGAAAAAAATTTTTTATTAGAGCTTAGTTGCTAACCAACTCTCCCTGAGATGTCATTTTAACTTAATATCTCATTTTAATTGTGATTCAAACTATTTAATTCTCCTCCAACAACATAACTAATTCTAACAGACCTGTTCAATCTCATTCCAAGGAGAATAATCGGTGACCACGTTCTATTTGAGCTTACTTGCTCACCAAGTCTCTTTAAGATGTGTATTCAACTTCATATCTTGCTTTAATCGTGATTCAAATTGGTCAAAATCTCCTATCGTCACTTTTATAAGTCTAATTTGCTTGTTAAATCTCATTCAGTTGCCAAAGGTGAGAAAAAAGGTTTTATTTGAGCTTACTTGCTAACCAACTCTCTATAAGAAGTGATTTTAACTTAATATCTCATTTTAATTATGATTCAAACTATTTTAATTCTCCTGTAACAACATGACTAATTCTAATAGACCTTTTCAATCTCATTCCGAGAAGAATAATCGGTGACCACACTCTATTTGAGCTTACTTGCTCAACAAGTCTCTTTAAGATGTGTATTAAACTTCATATCCGGCTTCAATTGTGTTTCAAATTGGCTCAAATCTCCTACCATCAATTTTATAAGTTTAATTTGCTTGTTAAATCTCATTCAGTTGTAGGAGGTGAGAAACAACGTTCTATTTGATCTTACTTGCGAACCAACTCTCGATGCGATGTGATTTTAACTTACTATGTCATTTCAATTGTGAATCAACTGATTTTATTTCTCCTCTAACAACATAATTAATTCTAATAAACATGTTCAATCTCATTCCTAGGATACTAATCGATGATCACATTCTATTTGAGCTTACCTGTTCACCAAGTCTCTTTAAGATGTGTATTGAACTACTTATCCTACTCCGATTGTGATTCAAATTGGTTCAAATGTCCTACCATCACTTTTATAAGTCTAATTTGCATGTTAAATCTCATTCATTTTCTATAGGTGAGAAAAAACGTTCTATTTGAGTTACTTTCTAACCAACTCTCTATAAGATGTGATTTTAACCTAATATCTCATTACAATTGTTAATCAAAGGATTTTAATTCGCCTCCAACAACATAACTAATTCTAATAGAGCTGTTCAATCTTATTCCAAGGAGACTCATCGGTGACCACGTTCTATTTGAGCTTACTTGCTCACCAAGTTTCTTTAAGAAGTGTATTGAGCTACATATCCTGCTTCAATTGTGATTCAAACTGGTTGAAATCTCTTACCATCACTTTTATAAGTCTAACATGCTTGTTAAATCTCATTCATTTACCAAAGGTGAGAAAATAATGTTCTCTTTGAGCTTACTTGCTAACCAACACTCTACAAGATGTGATTTTAATTTAATATCTCATTACAATTGCGATTCAAACTATTTTAATTCTCCTCTAACAACATAAATAGTTCTAAAACACCTATTCAATCTCATTCCGAGAAGACTAATTGGTTACCACATTCTATTTGAGCTTACTTGCTCACCAAGTTTCTTTAAGAAGTGTATTGAACTACATATCCTGCTTCGATATTGATTCCAAGGAGAATAATTGGTAACCATGTTCTATTTGAGCTTACTTGCTCACCAAGTTTCTTTAAAAAGTGTATTGAGCTACATATCCTGCTTCAATTGTGATTCAAATTAGTTTAAATCTCCTATCATCACTTTTATAACTCTAACATGCTTGTTAAATCTCATTCATTTACCAAAGTTGAGAAAAGAATGTTCTATTTGAGCTTACTTGCTAACCAACTCTCTATGAGATGTGATTTTAATTTAATATCTCATTTCAATGGTCATTCAAACTATTTTAATTCTCCTCTAACATCATAACTAGTTCTAATAAACCTGTTCAATCTCATTTTGACAAGACTAATCGGTGACCACATTCTATTTGAGCTTACTTGCTCACCAAGTTTCTTTAAGAAGTGTATTGAACTGCATATCCTGCTTCGATTGTGATTCAAATTGGTTCAAATCTCCTTCCATCACTTTTATAAGTTTAATTTTCTTGTTAAATCTCATTCAATTGCCAAAGGTAAGAAAACATGTTCTATTTAAGCTTACTTGCTAACCAACTCTCTATAAAATGTGATTTTAATTTAATATCTCATTTCAATTGTGATTTAAACAATTTTAATTCTCCTCCAACAACATAACTAATTTTAAAAGACCTGCTCAATCTCTTTCCTAAGAGACTAATCGGTGACCACATTCTATTTGAGCTAAGTTGCTCACCAAGTCTCTTTAATATATGTATTGAATTTCATATCGTGCGTCAATTGTGATTCAAATTGGTTCAAATCTCCTACCATCACTTTTATAAGTCTAATTCGCAAGTTAAATCTCATTCATTTGCTCAAGGTGAGAAAAAACGTTCTACTTGAGTTACTTTCTGACCAACTCTATATAAGATGTGATTTTAACTTAACATCTCATTTCAATTTTCAGTCAAAGGATTTTAATTCTCCTCCAACAACATAACTAATTGAAATAGACCGATTCAGTCTTATTCCAAGGAGACTTATCGCTAACCACGTTCTATTTGAGCTTTCATGCTCACCAAGTTTCTTTATGAACTGTATTGAGCTACATGTCCTGCTTCAGTTATGATTCAAATTGGTTGAAATCTTCCACCATCACTATTATAAGTCTAATATGTTTGTTCAATCTCATTCATTTACCAAAGGTGAGAAAAAAATTTTCTATTTGAGGTTAATTGCTAACCAACGCTCTATAAGATGTGATTTTTACTTAATAACTCATTTCAATTGAGATTCAAACAATTTTAATTATCCTCTAACAACATAACTAGTTCTAATATACCTGTTCAATCTAATTCAGAAAAGACTAATCGGTGACCACATTCTATTTTAGCTTACTTGCTCACCAAGTTTCTTTAAGAAGTCTATTGAACTACATATCCTGCTTTAATTGTGATTCAAATTAGTTTAAATCTCCTATCATCACTTTTATAACTCTAACATGCTTGTTAAATCTCATTCATTTACCAAAGTTGAGAAAAGAATGTTCTATTTGAGCTTACTTGCTAACCAACTCTCTAGGAGATGTGATTTTAATTTAATATCTCATTTCAATGGTCATTCAAAATATTTTAATTCTCCGCTAACATCATAACTAGTTCTAATAGACCTGTTCAATCTTATTTTGACAAGACTAATCGGTGACCACATTCTATTTGAGCTTACTTGCTCACCAAGTTTCTTTAAGAAGTGTATTGAACTGCATATCCTGCTTCGATTGTGATTCAAATTGGTTCAAATCTCCTACCATCACTTTTATAAGTTTAATTTTCTAGTTAAATCTCGTTCAATTGCCAAAGGTAAGAAAACATGTTCTATTTAAGCTTACTTGCTAACCAACTCTCTATAAAATGTGATTTTAATTTAATATCTCATTTCAATTGTGATTTAAACAATTTTAATTCTCCTCCAACAACATAACTAATTTTAAAAGACCTGTTCAATCTCATTCCTAGGATACTAATCGATGATCACGTTCTATTTGAGCTTATCTGTTCACCAAGTCTCTTTAAGATGTGTATTGAACAACTTATCCTACTCCGATTGTGATTCAAATTGGTTCAAATCTCCTACCATCACTTTTATAAGTCTAATTTGCATGTTAAATCTCATTCATTTGCTATAGGTGAGAAAAAACGTTCTATTTGAGTTACTTTCTAACCAACTCTCTATAAGATGTGATTTTAACCTAATATCTCATTACAATTGTTAATCAAAGGATTTTAATTCTCCTCCAACAACATAACTAATTCTAATAGAGCTGTTCAATCTTATTCCAAGGAGACTCATCGGTGACCACGTTCTATTTGAGCTTACTTGCTCACCAAGTTTCTTTAAGAAGTGTATTGAACTGCATATCCTGCTTCGATTGTGATTCAAATTGGTTCAAATCTCCTACCATCACTTTTATAAGTTTAATTTTCTTGTTAAATCTCATTCAATTGCCAGAGGTAAGAAAACATGTTCTATTTAAGCTTACTTGCTAACCAACTCTCTATAAAATGTGATTTTAATTTAATATCTCATTTCAATTGTCATTTAAACAATTTTAATTCTCCTCCAACAACATAACTAATTTTAAAAGACCTGTTCAATCTCATTCCTAGGATACTAATTGATGATCACGTTCTATTTAAGCTTACTTGTTCACCAAGTCTCTTTAAGATGTGTATTGAACTACTTATTCTACTCCGATTGTGATTCAAATTGGTTCAAATCTCCTACCATCACTTTTATAAGTCTAATTTGCATGTTAAATTTCATTCATTTGCTATAGGTGAGAAAAAACGTTCTATTTGAGTTACTTTCTAACCAACTCTCTATAAGATGTGATTTTAACCTAATATCTCATTACAATTGTTAATCAAAGGATTTTAATTCTCCTCCAACAACATAACTAATTCTAATAGAGCTGTTCAATCTTATTCCAAGGAGACTCATCGGTGACCACGTTCTATTTGAGCTTACTTGCTCACCAAGTTTCTTTAAGAAGTGTATTGAGCTACATATCCTGCTTCAATTGTGATTCAAACTGGTTGAAATCTCTTACCATCACTTTTATAAGTCTAACATGCTTGTTAAATCTCATTCATTTACCAAAGGTGAGAAAATAATGTTCTCTTTGAGCTTACTTGCTAACCAACACTCTACAAGATGTGATTTTAATTTAATATCTCATTACAATTGCGATTCAAACTATTTTAATTATCCTCTAACAACATAAATAGTTCTAAAACACCTGTTCAATCTCATTCCGAGAAGACTCATCGGTGACCACATTCTATTTGAGCTTACTTGCTCACCAAGTTTCTTTAAGAAGTGTATTGAACTGCATATCCTGCTTCGATTGTCATTCAAATTGGTTCAAATCTCCTACCATCACTTTTATAAGTTTAATTTTCTTGTTAAATCTCGTTCAATTGCCAAAGTTAAGAAAACATGTTCTATTTAAGCTTACTTGCTAACCAACTCTCTATAAAATGTGATTTTAATTTAATATCTCATTTCAATTGTGATTTAAACAATTTTAATTCTCCTCCAACAACATAACTAATTTTAAAAGACCTGTTCAATCTCTTTCCTAAGAGACTAATCGGTGACCACATTCTATTTGAGGTTAATTGCTAACCAACGCTCTATAAGATGTAATTTTTACTTAATATCTCATTTCAATTGAGATTCAAAAATTTTTAATTCTCCTCTAACGACATAACTAGTTCTAATAGACCTGTTCAGTCTAATTCAGAGAAGACTAATCGGTGACCACAGTCTATTTTAGCTTACTTGCTCACCAAGTTTCTTTAAGAAGTGTATTGAACTACATATCCTACTTTGATTGTGATTCAACTTGGTTCAAATCTCCTACCATCAGTTTCATAAGTCTAATTTGCTTGTTAAATCTCATTCATTTGTAAAAGGTGAGAAAAAATGCTCTGTTCGAGCTTACTTGTTAACTAACTCTCTATAAGATGTGATTTTAAGTTAATATCTCATTTCAATCGTGAATCAAACGATTTTAATTCTCCTCCAACAACATAACTAATTCTAATAGACCTGTTTAATCTCATTCCAAGGAAACTAATCGAAGACCACGTTCTATTTGAGCTTACTTGCTCACCAAGTTTTTTGAAGAAGTGTATTGAGCTACATATCGTGCTTGAATTGTGATTCAAATTGGTTGAATTCTCCTACCATCACTATTATAAGTCTAATATGCTTTTTAAATCTCATTCATTTACTAAAGGTGAGAAAACAATGTTCTATTAGAGTTTACTTGCTAACCAACTCTCTATAAGATGTAATTTTAATTGAATATCTCATTCCATTTGCGATTCAAACTATTTTAATTCTCCTGTAAGAACATAACTAGTTCTAATAGACTTGTTCAATCTCATTCCGAGAAGCCTAATTGGTGACCACATTCTATTTGAGTTTAGTTGCTCACCAAGTATCTTTAATATGTGTATTGAATGTCATATCCTGCTTCAACTGTGATTCAAATTGGTTCAAATATCCTAACATGAATTTTATAAGTCTAATTTGCTTATTAAATCTCATTCATTTTCTAAAGGTGAGAAAAAACGTCCTACTTGAGTTACTTTGTAAACAACTCTCTGTTATATGTGATTTTAACTTAATATCTCATTTCAATTGTGAATCAAAGGATTTTAATTGACCTATAACAACATAAATAATACAAATAGACCTGTTCAATCCTATTCCAAGGAGAGTAATCACTGAACATGTTCTATTTGAGCTTACATGCTCACCAAGTTTATTTAAGAAGTGTATTGAGCTACATATACTGCTTCAATTGTGATTCAAATTGGTTGAAATCTCCTACCATCACTTTTATAAGTCTAATATGCTTGTTAAATCTCAATCATTTACAATAGGTGTTAACAGACTATTCTATTTGAGCTTAGTTGCTAACCAACTCTCTATAAGATGTGATTTTAATTTAATATCTCATTTCAATGGTGATTCAAACTATTTTAATTCTCCTCTAACAACATAACTAGTACCAATATACCTGTTCAATCTTATTCCAAGAACACTAATCGGTGACAACATTCAATTATAGCTTACTTGCTCACCAAGTTTCTATAAGAAGTGTATTGAACTACATATCCAACTTCGATTGTGATTCAAATTGGTTCAAATCTCTTACCATCACTTTCATAAGTCTAATTTGCTTGTTAAATCTCATTCAACTACCAAAGGTGAGATAAAAAGTTCTATTTAAGCTTACTTGCTAACCAACTCTCTATATGATGTGATATTAACTTAATATCTCATTTCAATTGTGATTCAAACGATTTTAATTCACCTCCAACAACAGAACTAATTCTAATAAACCTGTTCATTCTCATTCCAAGGAGATTAATCGGTGACCACGTTCTATTTGAGCTTACTTGCTTACCAAGTCTCTTTAAGATGTGTATTAAACTTCATATCCTGCTTCAATTGTGATTCAAATTGGTTCAAATCTCCTACCCTCACTTTCATATGTCTAATTTGCTTGTTAAGTCTCATTCATTTGCCAAAGGTGAGAAAAAAATATTCTATTTGAGCTTTCTTGCTAACCAACTGTCTATAAGATGTGATTTTAAAATAATATCTAATTTTAGTTGTGATTCAAACTATTTTAATTCTCCTCTAACATTAGAACTAATTCTAATAGACCTGTTCAATCTCATTCCGAGGAGACTAAATGGTAACCACATTATATTTGAGCTTATTTGCTGAGCAAGTTTCTTTAAGAAGTGTATTGAACTACATATCCTGCTTCGATTCTGATTCAAATTGGTTCAAATCTCCTACCATCACTTTTACAAGTCTAATTTGCTTGTTAAATCTAATTCAGTTGCCAAAGGAGAGAAAAAAGTTCTATTTGAGCTTACTTGCTAACCAACTCTCTATAAGACGCGATTTTAACTTAATATCTCATTCCAATTGTGAATAAAACGATTTTAATTCTCCTTCAACAACATTACTCATTCTAATAGACCTGTTCAATCTCATTCCAAGGAGACTAATCAGTGACCACATTCTTTTTGAGCTTACTTGCTCACCAAGTTTCTTTAAGAAGTGTATTGAGCTACATACCCTGCTTCAATTGTGGTTTAAATTGGTTGAAATCTCCTACCATTACTTTTATAAGTCTAATATGCTTGTTAAATCTAATTCATTTGCTAAAGCTGAGAAAAAACGTTCTATTTGAGCTTACTTGCTAACAAACTCTCTATAATGTGATTTTAACTTATTATCTCATTTCAATTGTGAATCAAACGATTTTAATTCTTCTCCAACAACATAACTAATTCTAAAAGACCTGTTCAATCTCATTCCTAGGAGACTAATCGATGACCACGTTCTATTTGAACTTACTTGCTCACCAAGTCTCTTTAAGATGTGTATTAACTACATATCCTGCTTCGATTGTGATTGAAATTGATTCAAATCTCCTACCATCAATTTTATAAGTATCATTTGCTTGTTAAATGTAATTCATTTACCAAAGGTGACAAAAGACTATTCTATTTGAGCTTACTTGCTAACCAACTCTTTATAAGATGTGATTTCAATTTAATATCTCATTTCAATGATGATTCAAATCTCCTACCATCACTTTTATAAGTCTTATATGCTTGTTAAATGTAATTCATTTACCAAAAGTTGAGAAAAGACTATTCTATTTGAGCTTACTTGCTAACCAACTCTCTGTAAGATGCGATTTCAATTTAATATCTCATTTCAATGATGATTCAAATCTCCTACCATCACTTTTATAAGTCTTATATGCTTGTTAAATGTAATTCATTTACCAAAAGTTGAGAAAAGACTATTCTATTTGAGCTTACTTGCTAACCAACTCTCTGTAAGATGCGATTTCAATTTAATATCTCATTTCAATGATGATTCAAACTATTTTAATTCTCCTCTAACAACATAACTAGTACTAATAGAAATTTTCAATCTCATTCCGAGAAGACTAATCGATGACCACATTCTATTTGACCTTACTTGCTCACCAAGTTTCTTTATGAAGTGTATTAAACTACATATGATGCTTCGATTGTGATTCAAATTGGTTCAAATCTCCTACCGTCACTTTTATAAGTCTCATTTGCTTGTTACATCTCATTCAGTTTCCAAAGGTGAGAAAAAACGTTCTCTTTAAGCTTACTTGCTAACCAACTCTTTATAAGATGTGATTTTAACTTAATATCACATTTCAAATGTGAATCAAATGATTTCAATTCTCCTCTAACAACATAACTAATTCTAATAGACCTTTTCAATCTCATTCCAAGGAGACCAATCGGTGACCGCATTCTTTTTGAGCTTACTTGCTCACCAAGTTTCTTTAATTAGTGTATTGAGCTACATATCTTGCTTCAATTGTGGTTCAAATTGGTTGAAATCTCCTACCATTACTTTTATAAGTCTAATATGCTTATTAAATCTCATTCATTTGCTAAAGGTGTGAAAAAACGTTCTATTTGAGCTTACTTGCTAATCAACTCTCTATAAGATGTGATTTTAACTTAATATCTCATTTCAATTTTCGTTCAAACAATTTTAATTCTCCTCCAACAACATAACTACTTATAAAACACCTGTTCAATCTCATTCCTAGGAGACTAATCGAAGTCCACGTTCTATTTGAACTTACTTGCTCACCAAGTCTCTTTAAGATGTGTATTGAACTACATATCCTGCTTCAATTGTGATTCAAATTGATTCAAATCTCATACCATCACTTTATATGTCTAATTTGCTTGTTAAATCTCATTCAGTTGCCAAAGGAGGGAAGAAATGCTCTTTTTAAGCTTACTTGCAAACCAACTCTCTATAAGATGTGATTTTAACTTAATATCTCATTTCAATTGTGAATCAAACGATTCCAATTCTCCTCCGACAACATAAATAATTCTAATAGACCTGTTCAATCTCATTCCAAGGAGACTAATCGGTTACCACATACTTTTTGAGCTTACTTGCTCACCAAGTTTCTTTAAGAGGTGTATTAAGCTACATATCTTGCTTCAATTGTGGTTCAAATTGGTTGAAATCTCCTAGCATCACTTTTATAAGTCTAATATGCTTGTGAAATCTCATTCATTTGCTAAAGGTGAGAAAAAACGTTCTATTTCAGCTTACTTGCTAACCAAATCTCTATATGATGCGATTTTAACTTAATATCTCATTTCAATTGTGATTCAAACGATTTTAATTCTCCTCCAACAACATAACTAAGTCTAATATGCTTGTTAAATCTCATTCAGTTGCCAAACGTGAGAAAAAACGCTCTGTTTGAGCTTACTTGCTAATCAACTCTCTATAATATGTGATTTTAACTTAATATCTCATTTCAATTGTGAATCAAACGATTTTAATTCTCCTCCAACAACATAACTAATTCTAATAGACCTGTTCAATCTCATTCCTCGGAGACTAATAGGTGACCACATTCTATTTGAGCTTACTTGCTCATCATGTTTCTTTAAGAAGTGTATTGAGCTACATATATTGATTTAATTGTGATTTAAATTTGTTGAAATCTCCTACCATCACTTTATAAGTCTAATTTGCTGGGTAAATCTAATTCATGCACCAAAGGTGAGAAAAAAATGTTCTATTTGATCTTACTTGCTAACCAACTCTCTTTAAGATGTGATTTTAACTTAATGTCTCATTTCAATTGAGAATTAAACGATTTCAATTCTCCTCCAACAACATAACTAATTCTAATAGACCTGTTCAATCTCATTCCAAGGAGACTAATAGGTGACCACGTTCTATTTGAGCTTACATGCTTACCAAGTTTCTTTAAGAAGTGTATTGAGCTACATATCCTGCGTCAATTCAGATTCAAGTTGGTTGAAATCTCCTGCCATCACTTTTACAAGTCTAATATGCTTGTTAAATCTTTTTCACTTACTAAAGGTGAGAAAAAAATGTTTTATTTGAGCTTACTTGCTAACCAACTCTCTATACGATGTGATTTTAACTTAATATCTCATTTCAATTGTGAATAAAAAGATTCCAATTCTCCTCCTACAACATAACAAATTCTAATAGGCCTGTTCAATCTCATTCCAAGGAGACTAATTGGTGACCACATTCTTGTTGAGCTTACTTTCTCACCAAGTTTCTTTAAGAAGTGTATTGAGCTACATATCCTACTTCAATTGTGATTCCAATTGGTTGAAATCTCCTACCATCACTTTTATCAGTCTAATATACTTGTTAAATCTCATTCATTTGGTAAAGGTGAGAAAAAATGTTCCATTTGAGCTTACTTGCTAACCAACTCTCTATATGATGTGATTTTAACTTAATATCTCATTTCAATTGTGATTCAAACGATTTTAATTCTCCTCCAACAACATAACTAATTCTAATAGAGTTGTGCAATCTTATTCCAGGGAGACTAATCGGTGACCACATTCTATTTGAGCTTACTTGCTCACCAAGTTTCTTTAAGAAGTGTATTGAGTTACACATCCTGTGTCGATTGTGATTCAAATTGGTTGAAATCTCTATAGTATTAAAGGAAAATTTAACTTATGAGTTTGCTCCTGTTGAAATTGTAGATGTTAAGAACAAAGTAATCCCCTTGGTTAGGGTACTTCGGCAGGATGTAGCAACCTAGGAGATGACATGGGAAAAGAAAGAAAAAATGAGGCAACATTATCCGGAACTGTTTATAGGTATAAATTTTGAGGATAAAATTCTTCTAAGGGAGGCAGAATTGTAATACTCATTTCCTTAAAGTTATTACCATTGAGGATAATTTTGGAAACTTTCCCCAAGGATTTAAAATGAAGCAAGAAAATTTAAGGATTTAAGAAAAAAGGACTTAAATGAAATAAAGAATTTGGGATTTCAATGAGAAGGACTAAAATGAAATTTTCATGTTTCTGCAAGATGGTCCTTGAAGCTCCTACAGTGAAACTCCTTTAGACTCCCTTATATGCATTCCTTCTTCCCTCATTAACACACTTCCAACACTAAGAAGAAAAGGGACTGCACGAGTAGAGGAGAAAAGGGAAGGGAAGCAAGTGAAAATTCTTCCCTAGTCGAATATGAGGTAAGAACTCTTCATCCATAGCTTAGTAAACATCTCGAACATCATTTAAGAGTAGATTTTTGTTCCTAAAATGTATTAAATCTGCTGAATTTTGGGGCAGAAAATAGAAATAGCTAAGGTTAGGGCATTTTCAGATTTTTTTGGATTTATGGAGTAGAATGACCAATTTTGAGGTGGCTTGAGGTTAGAAATATGTTTCTGAACTAAAATGCATAATATTTAACTTCCATTTGCTTATTTCTAAGCTTAAATAAAAATTTTCACCTAGGTTTCAATATTCATTTGATTTGCATGTGTGGATTTGCTGTATAATTGATGTTTAAACCTGAAATTTACTGGGTTTTGGACAGAAATGGTTAAAATCTAGGCTCATGCATTTTAAAACTGAAATGGACTAGAATCTATATTGGGATTTTGTGAAAAACTAGCATTTTTTAACTGTCAAAGAATAGGGCAGCCGACTGCCAGCATGTACCATTCGACTATCGTGTTCTTGACAAACCTAGAAACTGATATAAAGGCACAACAGTCAACTGGTAGCCTCATCAATGGACTGTCGGGTCCATATTTCTTCCTAGCAGTTGACTAGTAGCCTACTAATAGTCAACTAGCAAGCTACTGTCTTGTGAAATCCAGAATTCTAGAAAGCCACTAGCCGATGCCAACTTTGCAACAGTCGACTAGCAGCCCTCCAATGAGCAAAGCTCTATGGCAGCCCTTTGACATGAGAAATGATTTCTAAAACATGAATTGAGCTTGGAGATCCTTAGTTTCTATTGGAATAAGGTTCAAACTATCATCATACATGGAATTTACATGTGTTGGGTGATAGGTAACATGAAACTAAGAAGAACAGGGAAATTTAAAGGAAAAGCCATCGTGAAATGCTAAGCCTAAATTGCATAAATGCATAATTAGAGGGAATTAGTATGAACTTAAGTTGTTTTCCTCAGGAAGTGATTTGTGAGGCCAAATCAAAAGGGAAAGAGGAAGACCCTAGTCAAGAGAGGAGCAAATGATTAAGGTGGAGTAATTTACACTCTACTGTTTTGAAATGAAAATGTGAATTGTATCAATGTGAAATGAAATGTATTTTTATGGAATGGGAAATGTTTGATGAAAATTCTTGTGAAATGAAATGTTTTCATATGAGTAAAAGGAAATATACCTGTATGTGTTTGAAAGAATGAAATAAACCCCTTGTTACTTGTTTTAGTTTAACTATTGGGTTGTATGCTTGTAGTGTAGATGAAATTTGGGGTGGACATTCAATGGTTGGTATGTAACAGTCATTAAGTGTTCCTTATGCAGACAAATTTGTATAAAATGTAACTATTTTTATAGCATTAGTATATATATGTTAGAGGTTGCTCTTTAAACCAATACAACCCTATAAAAGACTTAAGGAGTAAAGGGAGGAGAGTCTATACGGGGTAAATGGATTAGTTTAAGTGAAAATACTCTATGACCCTAAGTATTTGTCACTTATCTGTATATATTACCATATAGTTATGGATAAAGAGAATAACGAAGGATGAGACATGCCAGGGGACACCCTGATAAGTTAGATTCTCAATCATTTGGATAACGGTCCTATAAAGATCGCAGGGATAACAATCCCTGCAATGATAATAATCTCAATCACATGGGTGAAAGTCCTATAACATTCTTTGGGATAACAGTCCCTTGGAATATTTTAAAAATTGAGATTGAAAAATAGCATGCATTGTGATAGGGATGTAAATGGCGAAAAAATGTATGCTTATCAGTTATGTGATATTGGCAATAACACGTGGGATGTTATGCAATTAAGAATTGAAATGGAAATACAAGTGTTTTGGAATAATGATTTTTAATGTGAAAGGTTCTACAATACTCCTACGATTTTGATAAACTTGCTTGATTTGTGAGTAACTTTTGAAATGTGAATTTCCCTTATGATTAATCTTGCCAAAAATATGAAATTTCAATTCACATGTGTATCATAATTACAAGGGGGAGGTTTTCAGTGTAACATCCCTTATTTTATTGATTATTCTAAACTAACATTTCCTCAATTAAATTGCATGAATTTGCTCATGTAGCTTGGTGTGTGTGTGTGCAATAAAGGAAAACATTTTCTTATTTGAGATGCTTGATATATTTAATATGCTTGCCTTACTTTTCTCTCTACAAGACGAAGCACTAAAGGAGAGAAGAGCATAACCAATTTAAGAATTTCATGCACATCCAAAATTAGTGAAGGATAAGAGTCTTTAATTATTTTATATACACCCATTGAATGAAGTGCAAAAGGGAAACCCACATGTGCCTTGCATGAAAAATTTCAAGTCTTACGTGAAGTGGGAAAGGAATGAAGAATAAAGAATCTCAAACAATATATATATATGTATACACGTGCAAAGGGGGAAAAGAAAGAATTGACTTATATATGTGCATGCATTCGTTGAAGCAAGGGTGAGAGAGTTAAGTATGCATGGGCATATCTTGCATGAAAGAAGAGTTTACGTGAAGTGAGAAGGGAAAGGTACACATGAAATTGAGAAATGAGAGAAAGGAGGAAACGTGGGAAGCTAGTTATCCTTCCCTTGACTTTCCTTCCAAGTAACCAAGTAATCATAGCAAGTTAGAGGAGAGAGTGCAAATTTAAATTAAGTAAAATGTATGTAAGTGTGTACGATGAGGTGAGAAGTGCAAAATGGTGGAGTTGAACATGCCAAGGTGAGCTTACAAGGAAGGGCAAGCTAGCATGAGAAAGGACATGTACTTAGGTACATGTGTGGCTGCCATGAAAAGGGAATGAACGAAAGGGAATGAAATTTGGAAGTTGTATTTTATAAAGGAGCATGCAATGCACACGGCAAACTCCATCAAAAGAAAAGAGCAAGTGCAGCGTCCCACTTCCCTTGACTTAGCCAAATGGAAAATGCAATGAGAGAAGAAATGAAGGTGGCGTGACAATGGGATAAAGCAACTTGCAAGCAAAGAAAAGTGTACTTACAAGTACAGTTAGTGTAGCCATGAGAATTAGGAGAAAGAAAGTAATTAAGAAAAGAATTACCAAATTTGCAAGCAAGAAAGTACAAGGTGCAGATTTTTCTTATGCCTTCCACACACTAGAAGAAGAGAGAAAGGAGGGAATTAATTAGATATATGAAGGTATGCAACAAGTAAAACAAAAAGGTGCATAATTTTTCATGCACCCACGCGGCAAAGGCAAAGAAAAAGGAAGAAAGTGCAGCGTGAATTTGGGAAGAAGAAAACCAAAGTGTGCAAGCAAGGGAGTGTACACTCAAATCACACGCCACCTAAGCAAAAAGAAAGGAGGAATTAAGACTTCAATTGGGTCATACACATACCACACCCTCACGGCAAGAAAGAAGAGAAAAAGAGAAAGAGAGAGGGCACAGCCACCTAAGCCAAGAGAAAAGTGCAATTGAGAGTTTACATTTAGACACATGCATCACATACACGGACGTGTATCCTAAAGGGAAAATGAGAGTTGCGTGAGTTTTGAACCCACAAAAAGCTTGGGACCAAGGAAGATTTAGGCTGGCCAAAAAAGGGAAAGAACAAGGGAGAACTTAAAGAGAAATCCAACTTAGTCCATTATCAAGGTAGGTTGACAATTCTTGAACTTGTGTACCAAGGTTTCATATGTACACACCATGTTTTTACAAGCTTTCATGGGACATTATTGCTTCTCTAAATTCTTGATATTATTAATTTTATGTTGGTTAAGTTTGCATGATAGATTGATATGTTGGTTTATATGATGAAATGAATATTGTTGTTATGGAATAAAATTATAGGTAGTTAATAATGTTATCATGATGGACTATAATTGAGCATGATAGAAATGGATGGATGCTCTTGAAGACTATGCTTCCTCTATAAAAAACCTCTTTGGCCAAATAGAAGAGGAAAGTTACACAAAGTTGATGCTAAAAATTTTAGTTGAGATTAATGAAAAAAAAAATGACCATGGATGAAAAGGACCATACCAATTTAATGGTGATAGCTATAGAATAAAAGAGGGAAATTCAAAATTCAAAATGGTCAATTTCCTTAGACCACGTTCATGAAATTCACCTTGAGACTTGTTAGAATTTAAAAAGGAAATTAGATTATTATTAAATACCAAGAGTGGGAAATTTAGTTTGAAACTTGTTAGAAGTTTCCAAAAGAATTAGATTATCATTAATTTCCAAGAATGGGAAATTTACCTTGAGACTTGTTAGCATTTTTCAAAAGAATTAAATTATTATTAATTTCCAAGAGTGGAAAATTTACCTTGAGACTTGTTAGAATTTTTCAAAAGAATTAAATTATTATTAATTTCCAAGAGTGGGAAATTTACCTTGAAACTTATTAGAATTTTACAAGAGATGCATAGTATTATTTTTCAAGAAAGGGAAGTTTATTTTTGAAGCTTATTAGAATTTCATGAGAGATGAATATTACTATTATTTATCAAGAAGAGAAAATTGACCCTTGAACTTATTAAGAATTTTTTAAAGGTGGCCAAATGTCCACGAAAGTGCCCAAGTGTGCACAAGAATTTTATAAAGGTGGCCAAGTGTCCACGAAAGTGCCCAAGTGTGCACAAGAATTTTATAAAGGTGGTCAAGTGTCCACAAAAGTGCCCAAGTGTACACAAGAATTTTATAAAGGTGGCCAAGTGTCCACAAGTGCCCAAGTGTGCACAAAGATTTTATAAAGGTAAGTTTTAAGAATGATAAGCATAAATGATTTTTGTTAATTTTATGATAATGTATTTAATAGCATGAAAGATGTTTTACTTGAAAAGTATATCATTTTATTACATTGACACATAAATTGATCATGCAATACTTGCCAATTTATAATTATGAAGGATCTTATGGTTTTCAAAATTTAAGAATGTAGGAATAAATCTTTTTGGTGCTTGCACCCTGGTACATGTTAGTAACATTTTAAACCCTGAATTGTTAAGCTACTGGGAAACTTGTGTTTCTCATTCATCTGCTAATATGTATCAGATGCGGACGCTTAGCAGGGCTAGGGAAGTAGAAGTTTCTCTATGATCAAAGAAATTTTTTTGTAACTACTTATTTTGGATCCTGATTCTAGCTATACTTTGGATCAGAATTAGGATTATTGTTTGATTTTGTATATAAAAGGGAAAACGGGGAATTGTTGGGAAAAAGGATATGTGAAGGACCAGTTCATTTTCATTATTCATTGATGTTATGCTGCCAATGCTACCTAAGCAACTACACCTAAGGCAGTGAACCTATCGATGCAGCCTAGTGCAATGGTGAGTATCAAGGTCGTATTCCTCGGGAATGAAAAAGCCCAGAGTTACTACTTGTTCTTTGTTATCTAGCCTGGCAATTAAAGTGATTAATTTCTAACTAATCCTAATAATTAACTAAGTGCAAATAAACTACCAGCGACAAGGAACGAAAGAAAATATATCGAGGCAAGAAAAGTAAATCCACTAGGGAACCTACACTAGTTGACAAACACACAAAGGATAATGGATTACTGAAATTGACTATGCTACCTATGAGTGAATTCTAAGTTAAATTCAATTTCCCTCTCGAAACAATTAAATTTCAAAATCTAAGAATCTACCACTAGAATCTCTTCCTAATGATTGATTTCAAATTAGCCTTATCGGTATAATTCACCACTATTAAGGATAGCTACTCCTTAATCCAGTAATTAATTAACCTCATCTCTAAGTGAAAATTAATTGTTCTTTGTGATTAGGTTCCAATTTCAATTATCATCTCTCAATCTCAAAAAGAAATCTAATTAGCATTCACAACAACATCTCATAATGAAAACTTAAACAGTACACGCATAACCGCAAAGAAGATCACAGTATCAAATTCAATATCCATGCAAATTAAAACAACAATCCAACATAGTCAAGGACTCTAATGGATTTTCCAAATTCGGCCACACATGATAAATATTTCCAATAGACAATCCAACAGATAATTCATCGACAGCTAATTAAATAGGAGATAAAAAATTAATAAAATTATACACAACCCTTATTTTATCAAATGCCCAATTATATTGTACGAATTGGTCACCGAAAAACCACCGAAATCTCATCAGAAAACTACCAGAAAACCTCTAGAAAAATATAGCTCAAATCTATCCAGAAATAGGTCACAGGTCACGGGTTAATTGGGTCAGATACTTGGGTTAACGGGTACTCGACGAAAAACTATAGCAACAGCAGCTAAAGCTAAGTTAGAGAGTCGCGGTGGGGGTGCTGATGGACGAACAATGTCGGAATCAACTCTAAACGCGAAACGGGTCACAAATCGGGTTCGTCGCAAATCTCTCAAATCTGGACTATTTTAGCGACTGGTGAGCTGAGGGAAGGTGGTGGAGGAGTTGTTGAAGGTGCAGGGAGCGACGACAGGTAGTAGGTTTGCCGAAAAATGCCGCAAACAGTCACAAACTCAGATGAGTTTCCTCTCAGATCGCGCATCTTTTCTCGCTAATCTACTGCTTTTCGACGACAATGCATGGTGGTGGTGGCTCACCCATCGTCCCCTGTTGCCGAAGTAAGGTCGTGCCACCGTGGACTCCACCTAAAACTACCTCCGTTCACGTTAAGCTCCATAGGTCTCTCCTTCACGCGATGGGTTTTCTCCTTTTCTCCCTTGTTACTGTTCCAAGCTCTAATTGTCACTATTCCTCGCGCTACACGGGCCTCCTTAGCCTTTCTCACACGGGTCCTCACTTTTTCCCTCCAATTAGCCTGGTTCAAGGCCCAATTTGCCCGGTCTAAGGCCCAATAAGTAAAATTGGCCTCAATGACCTATTTTGGGTGCTCTAAAGGCTATTTAGGCTCAAAATTTCTCCGTTTGCTGATGATGACTTGATAAAATGTCTGAAAACAAAAAATAACGCAACTGAGGTGATTTTTAGAATAAAATTACACAAAGTGCTCATAAAATAGACAATTTGCATCAAGAAATTTTGTATAGAATAAGACACATCAAATCACCCCATACTTAAGCTTTTTCTTATCCTTAAGAAAACTTTAACTCTGTCCTTAAACAAATAGTAATATTTTCTCAAAGTTCATACCTAGTCCACAGTTAATAATGCCTAACACATCCCCCGTGAAACTTAATCATAGACCAAATTGCAAAAACTTGATGCAGAATGGAGATAAAAATGATGCATACACAACTGAGCCAACAATTCAATGCCAATTATTTAAGAATCAATGCCTCTCATAGATTACTCAAATCATTCAAAGTATATATTGGTAAGGTACAAATCCCTCAAGTAACTTCACAAGAATATGTCTACTATGTACTTGCTCATAAATCTCATCTCCGCTACTCTAAACATTGAATACCAAAATCAAGGGGTCTTGACAGGGTTGTAATGAGGTTAAGGTGATGGTAAGGAAGAAATTTTTGGTAGAAGTGGCATAAATGTTGAAAATTCATGCAATTAAAGCATCATGAAGGATTAAAGGATTAAATGCAACAAATGCTAAACATAACAATTCTTACTAGGTTTTCAATGAAGTTGGTGATGCTTAGAGAATATAATATCAACATACAGACTACTCTTATTATTATCTCTTTTTTATCATTTTTTTTCATACTTATCCTGCATGCTTACACTTTTGGATTGAAGGGAGCATCTAGAATGATTAAAAAAACTTAGTGTACTATCACCAATTAAGGCAATGCATTTTTCATCCATGTATAAATAGTAAATCACACAAATTTCAGCAAATGGGGTGAAGAAAGAAGACAGTGTATGGAAAGGAATATGAGGTGTAAAATGTAAGTGATGAAGGAAAAGTTAAGGTCCAATAGTGGCTAACTAAGGAAGACACATGGGGTAGGCTTTTTGGCAAAAAATAGTGTATCCTAAGTTGCCCTAATCATCTGATATTCAAAATTTTATGTAACTTCAAAAAGTATTACAGAGCAAGTTCTAGAGACACAATCAAGTGAAATACACACTTAACAAAAAAATTTGAAGCATATTTATAATAAATGCTTATCTTAGGCTCAAATCTCACGTTTGAAGTGTGGCTAAATTGCATATGGTTCTTAAATATTTTCATATGAATTATCAATCAAGCAGTGCATGTATACTACATTATCAACATCCTAAATTAAAAAAATTGAATAATTTGAAAAAAATAATCAAGCAACAATGGTATAACCCGACCGTGGTAAAAAATGCATTAGACATTAATACTACTTTCTAACATGCACTATGAGAAACAATGCCTGCCCATTCATGACTGAATCATACATGCTCAAAAGACAATCAAAGACTCAAGTGCATAGAATCAAGAAAAAATCAAGTATCATACCCTATATCCACTATCAAAATAAATACAGCATCAGCAAACTATAGCATCAAAATCATAGATACCCATCCCACACTTAAGAAAGACACTGCCCTCAGTGTACAGCAAAGGGGATACCACAAAAATAAAAGCATAAAGCACAGCAATAAGCAAAGATGATTTAAAAGTTTTAATGTACCTCAACAATATGAAAAAGAAAAAAATAGACAAAAATAAAATAACACAAATAAAGTAAATAAATAATAATAATAATAATAATAATAATAATAAAACAATACTTATTTTTGTTTAAGTCTTTTAGCTAGACTCGTTCCTTCTATCACTCTTTCAAGTAAAGCACCATGTGCACTCATTCCTTGACCTTCGATAAGTCTCCATAGTAGTGCTTCAATTGGTGCCCATTGACTTTGAAATCTCCTTTGTCAGGATGATGCAGTTCTACTGTGCCATAGGGAAAGACTTGCTTGACCACAAATGGTCCTTACCATCAGCTCTCAAGCTTTCCTAGAAAAAGATGAAGATGTGAGTTATAAAGTAATACCCTATCTGCAACCTGAAAATCTTTAGAGCCATGCAGCCTTTGATCATGCCACTTCTTGGTTTGAGCTTTGTAAATGGAAGAATTTCCATAAGCTTTATGGTGCCATTCTTCTAGCTCATCCAGCTACCAAAACTTATTAATTTGCGGGTGGGGGGTCAACTGGGTCAAATCCTTAGGTCAATAGGTACCCTATAGAAAACTACAGCAACAATAGTTGGAGCTGAGGCAGAGAGTCGCGATCTGCTAATCGACAAAGGACTAATTTTTGATGGCCAACGGGACGGACGACGCTAGAATCAACTCCAAATGCAAAATGGGTCGTGAATCGAGTCCATCGTGGATCTCTCTGATCTGGGCTATTTTAGCGATCGTGAGCTGAGGGAAGGTGGCAGAGGAGTTACTGAAGTTACAGGGAGCGACGACAGGCGGTGGATTGGCTGAAAAACTCTACAAACAACTGTAAACTTGGACAAGTTTGCTCTCGGATTGTGCTTCTTTTCTCGCTGATCTACTGCTTTCCTACAGCAATGCATGGTGGTGGTGGCTCACTTGTCGTCCCTTGTTGCCGGAGTGAGGTCGCACCACCATGGACTCTACCCAAAACCACCTCTGTTCACATGAAGCTCTACGGGTCTCTCCTTCGCGCGATGGGTTTTCTCCTTTTCTCCCTTATTACTATTCCAAGCTCTAATTTTCACTATTCCTCACACTACACAGGCCTTCTCAGCCTTTCTCACACGGGTCCTCACTTTTTCCCTCTAATTAGCCTGGTCTAAGGCCTAATTTGCTCAGTCCAAGGCCCAATAAGCAAAATTAGCCCAAATGGCCTATTTTAGGTGCTCTAAGGCTATTTGTTTAGGCTCAAAATTTCTTTGTTTACTAATGATGACTTGATAAAATGCCTGAAAATGAAAAATAATGCAACTTTGGTGATTTTTAGAATAAAATTACACAAAATACTCTTAAAATAGAAAATTCGCATCAAGCAATTTTGTATAGAATAAGACACATCATTCGTAAAGGGGTCTGAGTGACAAGATTGTTATCTCCTGAATCTTGATGGACAGGTACTTCATATATCCCAGATACATGTTTACAAAGAATGTAATGGACAATTATTGAACATTATTATTTGAATGATGTGAAGTTTTACATTTTCGCTGTATAGTATAGTATTTTAATTTTCGCTGTGTATATGAGATTTAATCTGAGCAAAAGATCCCGAACCTAATCCACTTAAATAAAACTTCATGGTATAACTACTCAGACTTAACAACAAAAAGGATAAGGATAATGTACCAAACTTATTTGTTTACATCGGAGGAAGTGTAATCCTAGATAAGGGCATTACATTCAGTACTCAATAGGGTACCGCTTAACTTTCAACTATTTTTATAATACTGTAAATTTGTAAATTACTCTACTGGGGTTATTATATCTCATAAAGTTATTTGTTCAGATGATCAGGGTCAGGATATGCCTAAGAGTTAGCTGGGCATGAGAGAAATGTCGAGCTACAAGGCATGCTAGAAGGAGTATACAATCTTAAGTTGAATTGGCTTGTAGGCTATAGTTTGTACATATGTATGGTGATTGTATAATCAGTTATTTAATATTATGTGAGGTTTACTGATGAAATGTAAATAATGAGGTTGAGATGTAATTTTTTATGGAAACATGTATTTAGTAGTCGTGATATTGTTAATTATATTTCAATTGACTCTGAATGGCTATTTTAGAATTATATATTCCAGAGTGTATGATGGGACTGATTAGTGGTATTAGCTATGCTGCATAAGAAGATGGTTGAGTGAAATTTGAACGAAATTTACCAGTTCTAATGGAAATAGGCTTGCTATGAGAGTAGAATTAAAACAATTCAAATCACAATTGAAATGAGATATTAAGTTGAAAACACATCTTAGAGAAACCAAGTGAGCAAGTATGCTTAAATAGAACATTTTTTTTGTCAAATTTGGCAAACGAATGAGATTTAACAAGCCAATTTTACTTATAAAGGAGATGGCAAGAGATTTAAACCAATTTGAATCACAATTGAAACAGGATATGAAGTTAAACACACATATTAGAAAGATTGGTGAGCAAGCAAGCTCACATAGAATGTAATACTCGATTGGTCTCCTCGGAATGAGATTTGACAGGTCTATTAGAATTAGACAAGTTGCGGAAGGAGAATTATAACAATTTAAATCACACTTGAAATGAGATAATTATTTGAAAAAACATCTTAGAGAGACTTGGTAAGCAAGTAAGCTCAAATAGAACTTTTTTTGTCAACTTTGGCACATGAATGAGATTTAGCTAGCCAATTAGACTTATAAAAGTGATGGCAGGAGATTTGAACCAATTTGAATCGCAATTGAAACATGATATGAAGTTAAACACACATCTTAGAGAGACTCAGTGAGTAAGTAAGCTCAATTAGAATGCATTCACTGATTGATCTCCTCGAAATGATATTTTTCAAGTTTATTAAAAATAATCAAGTTGTAGGAGGAGAATTAAAATAACTTGAATCACAATTAAAATGAGGTATTAAGTTGAAAACTCATATTAGAGAGACTTAATGAGCAAGTAAGCTCAAATAGAACTTTTTTTTGTCAACTTTGGCATATAAATGAGATTTAACAAGCCAGTTATACTTATAGAAGTGATGGTAAGAGATTTGAATCAATTTGAATCACAACTGAAACAGGATATGAAGTTAAACACACATATTAGAGAAACTTGGTGAGAAAGTAAGCTCAAATAGAATGTGTTCACCGATTGGTCTCCTCAGAATGAGATTTACCAAGTCTATTAGAAATAGACAAGTAGTGGGAGGAGAACTAAAACAATTTGAATTACATTGGAAATGAGATATTAAGTTTAGAGATATTTGGTGAGCAAAACAGCTCAAATAGAACTTTCTTTCTCCCCTTTGGCATATGAATGAGATTTAACAAGCAATTAGACTTACAAAAGTGATGGAACGATATTCGAACCAATTTGAATCACCTTTGAAACAGGATGTGAAGTTAAAAACATTTTTTAGAGAGACTTAGTGAGTAAGTAAGCTCAAATCAGAATGTGATCGCAGATTAGTCTTCTAAGAATGAGATGTAACAGTTATATTAGAATAAGTCAAGTTATAGGAGGAGGATTAAAACAATTAGAATCATAATTGAAATAAGATATAAGGTCAAAAATACATCTTAGAGAAACTTGGTGAGCAAGTAACCTGAAATAGAAATTTTTTTTTTGTCAACTTTGGCATATGAATAAGATTTAAAAAGCTAATTAGACTTATAAAATTTAGGGTAGGAGATTTGAACCAATTTGAATCACAATTGAAATAAGATATGAAGTTAAACACACATTTTAGAGAGACTTACTGAGCAACCAAGGTCAAATAAAATGCTTTCACTGATTGATCTATTCAGAATGAGAGTTACCAAGTCTATTGGAAATAGAAAAAGTTGTGGGAGGAAAATTAAAAGAATTTGAATCACAATTGAATTGAGATATTAATTTGAAAACACATCTTAGAGAGACTTGGCGACCAAGTATGCTCAAATAGAACTTTTTTTTGTTAACTTTGGCACATGAATGATATTTAACAAGCCAATTAGACTTATAAAATAGATGGCAGGAGATTTGAACCAATTTGAATCACAATTGAAACAGGATATGAAGTTAAACACACATCTTAGAGAGACTTGGTGAGAAAGTAAGATCAAATAAAATGCGTTCACTAATTGGTCTCCTCAAAATGAGATTTATTATGTCTACTAGAAATTAACAAGTTGTGGGAGGAGAATTAAAACAATTTGAATCAGATTTGAACTGAGATATTAAGTTGAAAACACATCTTAGGATATTTGGTGAGCAAATAAGCTCGAATAGAACTTTCTTTCTCACCTTTGGCATATGAATGAGATTTAACCAGCTAATTAGACTTACAAAAGTGATGGAAGGAGATTTGAACCAATTTGAATCACAATTGAAATAGGATGTGAAGTTAAACATGTAACATTCTCACCAATTATGATTTCAAAGATGTTTATTAATTTTTAATTTAATTCAATTACTTTTTTATGTTGCATTAATGACATTTAGTTGCATTAGTGTAGGGCCTCAGTGAAAGGAATGAAAGTTGAGTTAAGAGTATGGCCAAGGACCTATGTGAAAAGGGAAAATATATGGAGACTAAAACTACAAAGTGGCTAGGGATTAGAATGTAATTTTCTAATTTTTTTTTAAACCCTGACTGAACCCTAAGTCTCTTAGACACTTCTAAACCTTCAGATTTTAGAGAGAGAAGGTGAGGGACTAGTAGAGAGAGAAAAGGTGAGCTAGGGTAAGAAAGGAGGAATTATTATTAAGGAATGGCGGATTTAATGCTAGAAATTAGTTCTAAAGCAAAGGGAGAACATTCTAAACATATCTTACACACAAATTTGGCAAGGAACCAAGGTAGCAATTCATCCTAAACACCATTTTCTGAAATATGTAAAAAAATTTCTGGTAAAATGTGATTTTGAATGTTAAAGTTAAGTTTAGGGTTTTAAATCTATATTCTTTGTGCTTTTGACTGCTAATGCTTGCTGATTTCGTATGCTCATTTATATGCTTGTGGATGATTTTAGAAAGTGGGCTTTTACCTTAAGTAAGAAAATGTGGTTTGACTTTAGTTTGAGAAATGTTAAGTTATGTTTTGGGCTGCTATGAATGGGAAATAATGTGTAAATGCGAGCATTGAGTTCATAATATGAAAAATGGGTTTGAAAACATGTTTTTGAGGCCAAAATCTGGGTAAAACCATGATTTTTCGCACAGAATGAGTGCTAGCAGCCAACTGCCAGCCACAAACGTTGATTGTCGTGCTCATAATCTACCAAAAACAGTGAGATAGAACGCTGGCAACCAACTGCCAGACCCTTGGAAGTCAACTGTCGTGTTTTTTATTTTACAAGAAAATACTTTGAAGGCTAATAACCGATTGCCGTGCCCCTAGTAGTCAACTGTTGAGCCTAGATTTTCTAGGAAGTCTTATAATAGGCTAGCAGCTGACTGCGAAACCCCTAGAAGTCGATTGTCGAGGCTAGCAGCCAACTGCCAACCCATTAATAGCTGACTGGTAGCTCTAGATTAATAGGAGAAATTTTAAACAATAAGCTTGCAACTGACTGGTAGCTTTCGATCAAGAGCAGAAATTTTAGACAGTAAGCTAGCAGTCAACTACCAACAAGGGGGAAGTCAACTGCCAGCTCTCTGATATGGATAATAAGCTCAATTAACCATTTTCAAGGAAAAATAGCCTAAATTTTCACTCAAACTAAGGATCCAAACTAGGGATGTAGTGGGTAACATGCAAGACATAGATTCACAAACCACTTAGGTGATAAGACCCTTGTGATAGTGAAATAAAGAAAGAGCAGAAAATAAAAAAGAGGAAAGAGGAAAGTATTCTAAGTGTATGCCTTAGGGTAGATAGGCTCATGATCTAGTGACCGATTATTGATATGGGATGACTCTTGGGCATTCCACGGTTGTGCCATAATTTGGGATGGTCAAACATCCACATGAACTTAGATGATTTCAAAAAACCATGATGGTTGCGAACTTTAAGTTAGTGACATCTCCCAAAGGCCATAAGAGAAACACATACTTAGAGTTAATCATAAGCATGGGTATGAGCCGATTCACCCTAGGGTATATATTGTAACGACCCCCTAATACAACATACGCAATGCTTATCTGATTAACGGAAGCATATGGATTGGTTTACATAGTTATTCCCGATGTGGGAATGTCAAGGGATCGCTACTGGTTGAGCGTAACCCAAATAGACTTCCCGTTGTCCATTCAGATTCCGTTTAACCCTAATTCACACGCAGCTAACTAATTATACATACATACATCATAAATTACTCTGGAATGAGATATAAAACTCGTATATACTTCACATCATGCATTCATATACATTCCAACTTAAATTCATAAGTTTACAGTGGTAAACCCTACCGAAAATCTGGCAGAGTTTCCTCTGTATTTTGAACATACCCAAAATACAATAATCACCTGTTTACAATTACACAACCATTCCAACAACAACAGTAAACATAAATGACAGAAATCCATATACAGCAACGTTAATCTCATCACTACAGTCAACATAAAACACCTGATTTATACATGTACAGTCAATCCAATCACTACAGAAAACATAGAAGACAGAACCCAATATACAGCAATGTCATCAAAGTATATATACAAGATGATTCAAGCCTAAGCTAAGTTATTCTCCTGTTCATCACCAAGGCATCATCAACTATCGTCTGGGTTCCTGTCCCTGTCCCTGTTCATCTGAGTAAACAACCTGATGAGATATAAAATTCCAGTAGAATAATTTATAGTTCAAATATACTTCAAAAATTGGCTGAATACTCAGCGGTGCGAACACTGAAATCATCTTCTCGAAATCAGTTCGAAAATAGTGAAATACCTTATCTTTAAAATTATTTTATTACATGGAAATTGCGGTAATTAATCGAAATCATAAAATCCATTTGTTTTAAAAATCAATACTCGAAATCAAATAAAATCCCATGCTCGGTGTATCTAAATCCATGTTGGCTACAAATATGCTGTAACCAAGTCTAAATCGTCGTCTTCTAATTGCACGTCATCCAGAGAGAATACCTCTCTTATCGTTGGGTGTGATCCGTAACACCAATCACCCGAATCAAGCCTATATTGTGAGTGTGATCCGTAACACCAATCACTCACTCAAGGATCGGGTGAGAATCAACATCTAGGGCGTCCCCTAGCATGTGCACATACGCCAATTCTCATCCTCATACAGTCTATTCGAACTCACATGCTCACGATCGGCTATTCCTCAGGGTTCTAGGGTATTACGCCTAAATCACAACGTTTTCCTGTGTAGGCTATCCCCCCTTATACTCCTTAAACCTTTCTTAGGGTCGTCCTGATTTAGTGTAAGATCCCTAACGCAGTACAAGCTAAATCAAGTAAAAACAATGTCAATTAAAAGCTCCTTATACTCGGGATACTTAACGACCATCCCATACCGGCTATCAAGTACCCTACCCTAAGTAAATCCATCCTAAGGGCATCTAAATTCGATAAACAACTCGTCAAACATGTAATTAGGGTTTTCAGCACACAGGCATGCAATTTATTCCATCGAAAGTAGCACGCAAACTATGCAAATCATCTAAATCATTCAGGTTTTCACTAGGTCAAATCTAGGGTTCGGGAAGCGTAAATTATCCTACCTGGTCTCTTGTCGCTCCAAATCGCTTCAGAACTTCACGTAGTTTCGGTTTCTGAGCCCAATTAATTTCCTGGACATTAAATTAAATATTCACGCTTGTCACGTCATCCGTTAAACAATTCTAAGTCCGGTTGCCCTAATACCTAGGTCAATTTATTGCCTAATTACGTTCAGTAGCTATTTCAGTCAGATATCATCAGTTTTTGGGAAATCAGACCTTACTAATGTGATCGAATGATGGAATTCTATTTTGGGGTGGTCTCGGTTCCTCCCGATGCATGTCCAAAAACTCCGGCACGGTGGAACACAGTGGCGCACAGCGGAGGGGTGCGGTTTGCCTCAAAAATTACACCACGGTGAAGCCCGCAAGTCCAAGAGTCCGAATATGGTGGTGGCGCGGCGGTTCACGGCCGTTTGGACGGCGTTTTCCAGCCACAAAGATTCACGCACGGCAGACGGAGATTGCCTCGATCCGAGTGCATTCGGCCTCATTTCGACGTCGGCGAGCTACTAGAGGAAGCTGGCAGCTCAGGCTACACGGTGGTGGGGGCGATGACGGCCAACGGTGATGGATGGTGGTGATCTGAGCTGGCGAAGTTTTCGCGCGGTGGAGGAGAAAAGTGGCATTTTTCGGCGACGTTGGCAGCCGTTGGTGGCCGTGGGTGGTTGCTGAAGGTTGTGGGTGGTGAGGGCTATCGATTGGTGTGCCAAGTGGCGGCCCACGGTGGCTGTAGTGGCGGTGCACGGTGGAGGAAGGAGGAGAGAGAGGAGAGATAGGAGAGAGAAAGTATGGTGAGGAGAGAGAGAGATTTGAGAGAAATTGAGGGAATCCAGGAAATTTAAAGCCTTCGGGGGCGATTTCGACTTTTCCCGAATCACCCGGGGATACTTTAGGGTGTTGGCATCCTTCCAGACGGCAGCACGTATTTCCATGCAAAGGTTTTGGCCTCCGTCAGTGAAATTGATGCACGAAACATCTTCTATCAGTTTCTGATCGCCGGGTTGCGTTTCTTTCCGTTCGATCATGTTTCTGACTTCGAACAACCTTCCGTTTCAAATCACTATCCTTGAAAGTTGTGCCAAGCTTCGTTTAAAAGGGATTAGGGGTAAAAATTCAATTTTATCCTTTAAAACTTTTTCAAAATCCTTTCAGTTGTTACATATATAAAGAATAGCGTACCAGGAGTGTGATCTATTGGAAAGGGATGGTGATTCTATAGTACTATAATTTGCCCAAAAGCGGAGAGGAAGTGATCTAGGTAGAGTTGACAGTGATCTCATGAGTTTATACCAGCCTCATTTGGGACGAAAGGAAGGAAATCCCGCTGGTCGGGATGATTTGCCAAAAGGGGCAGAGACCATTAAGGTACTTGGATCCACTGGGGGATGCCTTATAATGTATAAAATTTAAGGCATGACTAAATAGCTATGTGCTCATTCATATAGACAGTGGTGCGTGGTGTGTGGAGTTGTTGTTGGGCGACTCTCCCGATTACTCTTAGGCTGTTTTATGTACTGCTCACATGTAATGAAAATGAAATGATGATATGTTTACTATCCCACATATGTTTTATATGAAAGTAATGATAATGAATGAACATCCCATGTTTGAAAGATGATATGTTTAAATGTACATGCATAAATCTAAGCACATGATTGAAAGTATGCTTGCATGCATTACACCCTAATAGTATATGCTATGTATTATGTTTTATGATGAAAGAATGTAGAGATTTTCCATGTAAGCACTGTGGTACAGCCATGTAATTTTAGAGATAGGTTGCATTGCTACTAAGATTGATTTCTCACATTAGTGCTAGCATGTATCAGATGTATAGGTTTCACTGGGCTGGAGAGGAAGCTAAAGTACAAAGAAGGGTCCATTTTAGGCATTTAGAATTGTTTATTTTGGATATTATAGGTATATGATAGAATTGGGTTAGCCTTCATGATATTTTTGAGAAAGGCTAGTAAAGAATTATTTTGTATAGCCCATTTTGAATTATCTGTATATGGATTAGCCTAAATTAATGGCTGGATATTGTGGTAGAAATTGATTGGCAGGATTGTTACCTCTATTTTCCAATAGGTTGAGTTAAGATTAATCCATAAGTATTATGCATGTTGATGTGTAGTTAATTAAGATAATTATGTATATGTACATGATATTTATTCTGCTTAAGAGAACCCGAGAGTAGAGACTAAGTGAGCAAGTACGCTCAAATAGAACATTTTTTTGGTCATCTTTGGCATATGAATGAGATTTAACAAGCCAATTAGACTTATAAAAGTGATGGTAAGATATTTAAACCAATTTGAATCACAATTGAAATAGGATATGAAGTTAAACACAAACTAAGTGAGCAAGTAAGCCCAAATAGGACTTTTTTTGTCTACTTTTTGTATATGAATGAGATTTAACAAGCTAATTAGACTTATAAAATTGATGGTAGGAGGTTTGAACAAATTTGAATCACAATTGAAATAGGATATGTAGTTCAACACACATCTTAAAGAGACTTGGAGCACAAATAAGCCCAAATATGACTTTTTTTGTCTACTTTTTGTATATGAATGAGATTTAACAAGCTAATTAGACTTATAAAATTGATGGTAGGAGGTTTGAACAAATTTGAATCACAATTGAAATAGGATATAAAGTTAAACACACATCTTAGAGAGTTAATAAGCAAGTAAGCTCAAATAGAATGCGTTCACTGATTGATCTCTTCGGAATGAGATTTACTAGTTCTATTGGAAATAGACAAGTTGTGGGAGGAGAATTAAAATAGCTTGAATCACGATTGATATGAGATATTAAGTTGAAAATACATCTTAGAGAGACTTAGTGAGTAAGTAAACTTAAATAGAACGTTTTATTTTGTCAACTATGGCATATAAATGAGATTTAACAAGCCAATTAGACTTATAAAAGTGATGCAAAGAGATTTGAACCAATTTGAATCACAATTAAAACAGGATGTGAAGTTAAACACATTTCTTAAAGAGAACTAGAGAGCAAGTAAGCTCAAATAAAATGTGATCATTGATTATTCTCCTCGGAATGAGATTTAACAGGTTTATTAGAATAAGACAAGTTGTGGGAGGAGAATTAAAACAATTTGAATCACAATTTAAATGAGATATAAAGTCGAAAATACATCTTAGAGAAACTTGGTGAGCAAGTAAGCTCAAATAAGAAAATTTTTTGGTCAACTTTGGCAAATGAATAAGATTTAAAAAGCTAAATTAGACTTAAAAATTTGACGGTAGGAGATTTTAACCAATTAAAATCACAATTGAAACAAGATATGAAGTTAAACAAACATCTTAGAGAGACTTGCTAAGCAACCAAGCTCAAATAGAATGCGTTCACTGATTGATCTCTTAGAAATGAGATTTACCAGGTCTATTGGAAATAGACAAGTTGTGGGAGGAAAATTAAAATAATTTGAATCACAATTGAAATGAGATATTAAGTTAAAAACACATCTTAGAGATATTTGGTGAGCAAGTAAGCTTAAATAGAACTTTCTTTCTCACCTTTGGCATATGAATGAGATATACGAAGCTAATTAGACTTATAAAAGTGATGGAAGGAGACTTGAACTAATTTGAATCACAATTGAAACAGGATGTGAGGTTAAACACATTTCTTAGAGAGATTTAGAGAGCAAGTAAGCTCAAATAGAATGTGATCAAAATACTATGTACTCCTAGTTATGCATACAGTCAGGGGAAGGGTGGTAACTCAAATACAAATAGGACCCATAGTCCAATGATCATAGGAAAATACCCCAAAAAGGGTATCTCCACTACTTCTATCCCTATCTCCAATAGCACCTGTTACCTAGGCATCTGATACAAATCAGCATTTTATGAGAAATATTTCTTAGTAGCAATAATGACCTTTGTTTAAAAATAGCTGCTTGTACCACCATACGGATACGAAAATTCGCTACATTCCTTTTCACAATAATTTAAAATATTATGTTATTGGAATAATGTACATGAACTATACAAATATCTCATGCATATACTTATGATTACACATGTACTTCAACAGATATTCATCACACAAGATGCATTCTTAGACTGTAATGGTAACAAATCATATTCTCATATCAATATAGAGCATAAACAAAGAAATCATGCAATTTGATATGGCCAAAATCAAAAGAATCACTAAACAAATCGTTAAATATTTCCATTCATAAATGAGTTCTCTCGTGGTTATGAGCCACCTGCAATCATTCTCATGGTTTTCAATGTCTACATTCATTCTCGGGGTTAACTATCAGCATTAATTCTCATGGTTAACCATCAGCGATAATTCTCATGGTTAACTATCTACAAAAATTTTCCTGGATTACACAACTAGTTGCAGCTATTCTAGTGGTATAACCAATTACATCCCTTTTCATAGTATAACCAAATGCAGCTATTCTCACGAATCAACCATTTGCAGTTAGTCTCATTTATGGTTTATGCTCAATTCAAATCTCTTATTTCTCTTCCCTTTCTCATAATTTCTCTAATATTCTTACTGCTCATGTTATCTATTACAAATCAAGATTAAATCCTATATTTGAGTGAAGTATTAGGATAATTGTGGATTAAAATAGGTTATTGAGTCAAATTTCCCAAAATAGAGGGCTATAAGTCGACTTCCAGCTTGATGTTCCCAAAAATGTTTCAAACAGAGAATAATCATTCGACTTCTAGGCCCTGAAAGTAGACTACTCTGTTCTTGGCTAATTTCTGGAAAATAAGAACATAATAGTCGACTTCCAGCCCTTGGGAGTCGGCTGCTAGCATTTTGGACATGTTTTTGGGCAACTCAAGAGCACGACAGTGGACTGGTAGGGTCTACAAGTCGACTACTGCGATATGCTTTATTTTAAAACTCATTATTGACCAATCATTTTAGCCTAAGAACATGTTTATAAAATAGTTTTAATGATTAAAAACTCAATAACAGCATAGGAGCTTCATTTACCACTCAAAAATAGTCCAAAACACTAATTACTCACACTCAAATCTTGGATTTAAACTCTTTCTTGAAAACTATAAAAAACCCATTTTTCATATTTGCATTCATGCATTCACAAGTATATTCAAGCAATTTAAAACATCCAATAACAATAAAAAAAAACACTAAGAATGTAGGTTTTAATCTCTCTCAAGTTCAAAATTATAAAAACTCAAAATTTCCATCCATGAACAGAAATTTTAAAAATAAGGGAGATTGTTGATTTGCTACCTTTTTGCTAATTTCTAATTGGTGTTTGATGATTATAAGGTGTTCTGGTAAGTTTCCCTAGCTTTTAGAATGCTTAAATATGTTCGATAGCTCTCTTTCTTCACAATTTCCACTCTTTCTCTCTCTAGCTTGATCTCTCACTCTAAAATTCAAACCTCAAGAAGCACAATGAGGTGTTCTGGAGACTTCACCTATTTATAGGTGATTAGATCATTTGCAATTCTACTCCTAATTCCCGACCATTCAGCCCAAAATGATAATTTTTCCAACTACATGTTAAACTATCATTTTATCCCTAGTTCATTGGAGGGAAGTTTCAAAATTCTGTTGCTATAGTAAGTTTCTTGGCTAAACTTATGACCTATTGCCCTAAAATTTTAGAAATTCTCACATCCATCCTCACTTCATCTTTTTCCTTTCAATTTAGTCTCTATTCTTTGTCTTCACCTAAAACTCTCATTCTAATGCATCTACATGCAATTTAATGCAAAAAACATAAGCATTTAATTCATTTAAAATCAACAAGCATCTCTTAATGTGTAGAAGGAGTGGATGTTACAATTCTTCCCTCATTTTAAAAAATTTCGTCCCTGAAATTTAAAACATACCTAAAGAAATAACTCTAGATACACTTTTCTCATATCATCTTCCTTCTCCCACGTAGCTTCCTGTGGCAATGACTAATCCCAAAATACCTTCACCAGTGGAATTATCTTATTTTTCAATTGTTTGACTTCAGTATCAATGATTCTTAAAGGTCAAGGATTATAAGTTAAATTATCTTTTAATTGTACAGTACTAGCGTCAAGAATATGAGAAGGATTTGGAATATATTTATGAAGTTGAGAAACATTAAAAACATTGTAGAGATTAGATAAAAATAGAGGTAATGCTATTGATAAGTGGATGAACCTATTCTTTTCAAAATTTAGTATGGTCTAATGTATTTAGGATTTAGTTTTCTAGACTTAATATCCTTACCAATACCAGTAATTGGAGATACTCTGAGAAAAAAATGATCCCCTTGTGTAAATTCTAAGGGTCTCTTTCTTTTATTAGCATAACTTTTCTGTCTATCCTAGGCATTAGTCATTTTCTCCCTGATAATTTTTATCTGATCAGTAGTTTGTTGAACTAATTCTGGCCCTAAAATTTGTCTCTGTCCCACCTCAAACCAAAACAAGGGTGATCTACACTTTCTCTTATATAAGGTTTCATAAGGAGCCATTCCTATGTTGGTGTGGAAACTATTGTTATAAGCAAAATTCAACTAAAGGCAAAATTCTATCCCAACTTCCTCTTTGTTCTAATATACAAGCCCTAAGCATATCTTCTAATGTCTGAATCATTCTTTCAATCTACCCATTAGTTTGAGGATGATAAGCAGTACTAAAGTTCAACTTAGTACCAAATGCCTCTTGTAAGGCTCTCTAGAATCTAGTAGTAAACTTAGGATCTCTATCTAATATTATACTAGTAGGTACTCCGTGGAGTCTTTCTATTTCTTGTATATACAAGTGGGCCAAATTATCTAATGAAATATTTATTTTAATATGTAGAAAATGTGCAGATTTAGTAAGTCTGTCAATAATCACCTAGATTGCGTCATTTCCTAACTAAGCTCTAGGCAAGATAACTATGAAATCTATGAAAATTTTCTCCCATTTCCATTCATGAATTTCTAAAAGTTGTAGTTTTCTTGTAGGTTTTTGATGTTCAATCTTCACCTGTTAGCACACTAGGCATTTAGCAACATACTCAGTTATGTGCTTTTTCATACCTGGCCATTAGAAATTTTTCTTCAAGTCTTGGTACATCTTAGTGGCACCAGGATGAATGGTATAGTTGCTTCTATGGACTTTTTCTAAAATTTTATCCCTCAATTCTCCCGACTCTGGGATATACAACCTATTCTGGTAGGTTACTACACTATCTATCTCTTTCTTGAATTCCTTTGAATCCTTTTGGGATTTTAAGAATTCAACTTCTCTTTGAGCTTCTAAGATTTGAATTCTAAAGTTATTCTCAATCTTCATTTCAATCAATTACATCATATCTGGTAAGACTAGAGTGAATAGACTCATATTCCTAAATTGCTCAACCAAATTCATTTCACTCACTATCATGTGAGCTACATGAAAGGATTTTCTACTTAGAGCATCGGCCACGACATTTGCCTTTCTAGAATGGTACTTCAATTCAAAATCATAGTCTTTAATAAATTCTATCCACCTCCTCTATCTTATATTTAACTCTTTTTGGTTAAAAATGTATTTGAGACTTTTTTGGTCACTAAATACCTCAAATCTAGATCCATAGTGATAGTGTCTCCAAATCTTTAAGGCAAACACTATGGCTGCTAATTCAAGATCATGGGTAAGATAATTCTTCTCATGAGGTCTCAATTGCCTAAACATATATACTATATTCTATCCTGCATCAAGACACACCCTAGGACCTTCTTGGATGTGTCGTAGTACACTTTAAAATTTTCTAATGGATCAAGAATGATTAAGACAGGTGTGGTTGTCATTTTTCTTTCAGATTTCAAAAGCTATGTTCACATTTGACATCCCATACAAATGGAACATCTTTTCTAGTCAATTTAGTCAAAGGCAATGCTATCTGTGAAAACCCTTAAATGAATCTTCTATAGTAATCAACTAATTTGAGAAAACTACAGATCTCCGTCACTGTGGTAAGTTGCTCCCAACCAACTACCACCTCTGTCTTACCAGAATCTATAGCTACTCTATCTCTAGTGATTACATAACCTAAGAATTTTACCTCTTCTAACCAAAATTCACACTTCTCAAGTTTAGCATACAATTGCTTCTCTCTAAGTAACTGTAGCACAATCCTAAGATGATGTTCATGCTCTTTGTAACATCCGCTCCTAAAATTTTGAGAGATTTTTGTTAATTTTAATTAATTGCTTGTGTATGTTGTATTTATGTTATATTATCTTGCATATAGTTGCATGAGTGCAAGAAGTAGACTAGAAATGAGTGAGAAATTTGACTAGAATAAAGAAAAGGACTAAACTGAAAAGTGAAAGAATTTGGGTATGACAATTGTAATTTTGGCCAAAAGATTTATTGTAGCAACAAAATTTTGAAAGCTTCCCGCCAGTGAGCTAGGGATAAAATGGTAATTTAACATATAGTTGGAAGAATTATCATTTTGGACAGAATGGTCGAGAATTAAGAGCAAAATTGCAAAGGGCCAGACTGCTTATAAATAGGACAATCCTTCAGACCCTTCAATTGCTTCTTGAAAGTCTGAACTTTAGAGAGAGACAGAGTGGACAAGCTAGAGATAGAAACTAAAGGAAAAAGACAGAGAATCCCACTCCTAGCAAGATTTGAAGTTAGAAAAGTGATTAGGAAGGCATCTGCAGCATCAATTAGCATCTATAGATCAGTTAAACATGGATTAAGGTAGCATAATAACCCAATCCCTTTATTTTAGAGTTTACTATTCATATTACTAAAATTTGTGAAATTGAACTTGTTTGAAATAAAAAGGGATTACAAACTACATTCTTATTGTTTTTAATCACTATTGGGTGTTTTTAACCGATTGAAAATACTTGTGCATGCTTAAAATGATTTCTGAAAAATGGGATTTTCAGCTTGAATGAAAATGAGTTTTAATCTCAGATTTGGACAAGATTACATGATGTTTTGGGCTGTTTTCTTGTGTTAAATGTTGCTAAGGAGTTTATCTTGAGTTCATCAATTTCAAAATGGATTTAGAAATAAGTTTTTGGATTGAAATTTTGGGTCAACGACAATTTACAAAACAGAGCAAGGCGCAGCAGTTGACTGCCCAGAATCGTATACAGAATGCTAGCAGTCGACTACTGGGCACCTGAAAGTCGAATGCCGTGTTCTTTATTTTTCCAGAAATGCCTAAGAACAGAGCAGTCGACTGCCCCGACCCAACAGTCGACTATCGAGCCCAACAGTAAGCTAGTAGTCGACTGCCAGCACCTAGCAGCCGACTACTAGCTCTTTGTTTGGAATTTTAAAAATTTAGACAGAATGCAATCAATCGACTTGCAACATGATACCAGTCGACTGCCACCTTTTGTGATGAAAAGATGAACTTAATGATGTATTTTAATGATATATAGCCCCAAAACTAAATCCAAACTGGAGATTAAACTCAAATAATAAGCAAGGTAACATATACTTTGAATGTGAACAAGAAAGAGTATGAAAGTGATGAAAATTAAAAGGAAAGAGCAAGAATGCATAAGAGAAATGAAAATTGTATTCTTAATATATGTATTTGTGGTAGATAGGTTCATATCTGAATGACTGATTACTGTTATGGGATGGTGATCGGACATTCCGCAATTATCGTGATAGTTGTGAATTGTAAGTTAGTGACTTAATGGCCAATGTAAATGAAAAGTCATATACTTAGAATTTATAGAACTATAGTATACACCGATTCACCCATATATATATGTTTATGAATAGCATTTTGAGGACCCCAGTATGTACTTAATATGTGGAACCCAGAGTTGGGAACCTTATGGTACTTGGATCCATTGGAGGATGCTCCAGAATGTACAAAATGTTATATGCAGTCGATGACTGCCAGGCAGAGTTGCCACAGTACATATGCAAAAACATAGAGTGGTGCACATGTTGCCCCTCCAGATTTCTCTTATTATGCAATTATATGATGATGATCATGATGATGATTGGCAGAGGCCAATGTATGATGATTGGTAGAAGCCAATGAGAAGTGCTCTTATTTCCTTATTGCTCTTTATTTTATGATGAAAGTTATATGAATGATGCTATGTTACCTATATGTTTTGATGAGTTTATGTGATGTATACTACGAGCTGAACATATAAAGTAAGCAATGCATGCAAGTATGAATGTTAAATGAAATGTTATACAGGATCACCCAATAGATGTATTGTTTTGTGAAAAAGAATGTAGAATTTCTGTATTAGTTTACGGTGGTACAAACTGGTTGTTTTGAAAAATGGTTATTAATGCTACTGGGATTTATTCTCATAAAAAAATGTTAGTTTGTATCAGATGCCTAGGTTCCAGATAATACTAGAAGTGGAGGTGGAAGTGGTGGAGATACCCTTCCTAGGGTATTTTCCAGTGATTCATGAAGTGTGGGTTGTATATATATAGGAAGTTCCTCCCACACCTTGAGGATGTAATGTTCTAGGAAAGTTTTTGGTATGCGCCATACCCGGAATCCTTGTGATATTTTGGCAAAAGGATCAGGAGAATAGTTTTGATGTATAGAATAAGGGCATATATGTATTAGGATATGTGGGCTAGGAATCCACTAGCTATTTTTGTTAAATGGGTATGAGTGACAGGCTTGTTGTCTCCTTACCCTAGCTAACACTCTCACATATCCATAGATATATGTCTAAGGAATGATATGTATACACTGTAAATGAATGTTTATGTATATGAATATATGTATGCACATTTATGTTATTTTAACTAATATGTTTTTATTTTCGCTGTGTAACGTGTGAGATCCCGAGTGTAGTAGCCCAAACCAATAATACTAATTTAATTCATTTGATAAACATTTAAGAATTGACTCGGGTAAGGGAAGTGATAATTCACCAATCTTATAGTATACTATCTATATTATTTAAAGCATTTTAAAAGGAACTATAGGATTGGGGAGAGGGGTTACACTCTTCACTACTTTTAGAATACACAAGAATGTCATCAATAAACACTACCATGAATTGATCAAGGTAGGGTCTAAAGATATGATTCATGTAATCCATGAAAATAGCTAGAGCATTCATCAATCTGAATGGCATTACAAGAAATTCATAATGCCTATATCTTGTTTTAAAGGCTGTCTTAGGTATGTCTTCTCTTCTCACTCTGATTTGATGGTACCCTGAGCTTAGATAGATTTTGGAAAACATAGTAGCTCTTCTTAATTAATCCAAGAGATCATCTATCCTAGGGAGTAGGTATTTATTCTTAATGGTTACTCGATTTAATTGCCTATAATCTATACACAACCTCAAGCTTTCATCTTTCTTCTGTACAAATAAGACCGGTGCTCCCCATGGTGAAGTACTAGGCTAATGAATTATTTTTCCAACAAGTATTATATCTGTACCTTTAACTTTGTCAATTCTAAGGGAGACATTTTATAGGGTGCTATAGAGATTGGTCTCATACCTGGAATCAATTCTATCGAGAATTCTACCTCTTTTTCAAGTGGAAGACTGAAGACTTCATTGGGAAAAACATCTAGAAATTCACTTACTACAAGAATGACATCAAGTTTATGCTAAACTTTAATCTCAAAAGCATATAGAAATTACATTCTCTCATTATTTTTCTTAACACTTCTGCTTATCAGTAAGGTATCTACAAAAATAATAGATTTTTTTGAACAATCCAAGATTACATTATTTACAGACAACCAATTCATCCCAAGAATAATGTCTAAATCCACTAAAGGTAAGCAAATTAGATCAACAACAAAAGATATGTTCTCAATAACAATAGGACAACTCAAGCAGGCTAAAGAAGTCAAAACCTACTCTCCAACTAGGATAGAAATAGACAATGGATAAGGTAAACTAGTCACAAGTAGATTTAATCTCTTCACACATTCCAATGAAATGAATGAGTGAGTAGCGCCAAAATCAAATAAGAATCAAATAGTATAATTAAAGATATACCATTAATTAAGCATTTACCTTTCATTAAATTATTGGACTGAGCCACTTCCTTACCCTTGAGAGAATAAACTCTTCTAGTAGTAGGAGGTTTAGTGGTGTCACCCTATCTCTTCCATAGTGGATAGTCTCTAATAAAGTGTCCTTCCTTCCCACACTTATAACATATACCATGTTATACCTTTGGTTGTAGCCATTTGCAAGGTCCCTCATGACTTTTATAGCATTTAGGACAAATATTGGACATCACTGGTCTCACCATAGGCTTTTTCCCTTTTGGCCTCTACCAAATCTACCATCTCTCCCTAAGAAAGATCCTGGTTGCTTTCTTTTGAAGAAGTTACTATTTTCTTTTTCCTTCTCAGTCTCTGCTAGATTATTGGAAACTATGTGACATTTGTTTACCAATGTGGAATAATTCGTATTTCTAATAGAGTTACAACATTCTTTAACTCTGACCTCAACCCAGCCTCTAAGTGCATTTCTTTCCATGCTTCATCTGGTTAAAGTCGCAGATAGGAGGAAAATTTCAATAATTCCTCAAATTTCACTAGGTATTCATCAAATGTCATATTGCCCTGCTTGATCTGCATAAACTCAATCTATTTATCATTCTTCACATTTTGAGGAAAATACTTTACAAGGAATGCTTCCTTAAATGAATCCTAGGTAATCTATATTCCCTGAGCCTCCATTAGTTGCTTCGCTCCCTTCCACCAATATTCTACCTCTCCGTCTAATATATAGGTGGAAAATAAGACCTTCTGAGCATCAATTGTACCAAGAACCATAAATAATTTCTCCATTCTTTTTAGCCATTCCTTAGCCACCTTCGGCTCAAGCTCACCCCTAAAAGAAGGAAGTTTTGCTTTTTAGAATTTTAACCAACCATGATATATTGGATTTCCAGCCTATCCTTCTTGAGGATTATGGTTATTATGGTCATTTCCCTATTCCTAAAATTGTCTGAGGACATGAGTAGTGGCAGCAACCTGCTTCTTCATAGCATGGGTAGTAGTAGCTGCCTGCTCCTTCATAGCCTCTACCACTCCCATCATAACCTGCATCAATTTCTCTATATTACCTTTTCCTTCTTTCTCCTCTCCAATATTCCTTTTTGGTGGAGCCATACTTCACTCAACAAAATAAACATTACCAAAGTGATCAATCTCAATAACATAATATTTCTTAAAGCATATATGGCACCAACAAGAAATACCTTCTACCTCAAACCTAGCACTCTATTCCTAAAGTTAAAACAGAATACAAGTTAGTGAACTTTCTAGATTTAGCTAACTAACCTGTATTAGTCTCTATCCTGAGGAATCTACCCTTTGAAAATATAATACAAGTTAGTGAACTGTCTAGATTTAGCTAATTAACTTGTATTAGTCTCTATCCTTAGGAATCTACCCTTTGTTATCGAGCCAATGCTCAACTAGCCATGGTAACGATGCTTTGATACCAACTCAGTGTAACACCCCTAACCCTATATTCCTTTCTAGGGATTAAATAATATAAGGTGATATAATATAAGATTGGTGAGTTTACTACTGCCTCTACCTGAGTATATTTTTAACTTTTTCTATGTTAAATAATTGAGTACCACTAGTTTGGGTTACTACACTCGAGTTCTCACATGTTATGCAGCAGAAATAAATAAAGTAATTTAAATGAGATAGATAGATATAGAGATATTCACACTCACATTCAACTGTACATAATATTCATACATATATACACAGTAGTGTGTGCTAGACATATACCTTTAGATATGTGAGCCTGAGCAGAGTAAGGAGACAACAAGCCTGCCACTTATACCCTATTTTAAGCAAAATTCTCTATCTCACATATCTTAATACGTATATGTCCTCCTTTCTTACACCAAAATCATCCTCCTGATCCTTTCAAAATACTAATAAGGATTCAGGGAAATGGGCATGTCAAAATCTAGTTATGCATACATCAAGGGGAGGGTGGTAACTCAAATACAAATAGTGTAACATCCGCTCCAAACACTTGCATTTTTATGATGACGTTACCACTATTATTGTTAGTATTATTTGCGGGATGTTAAGGATGATTTATTAAGGAGTTAGAATGGACGTTTTTATCATGATATAATCACTTTTGTGATGAAAGAATAAAATTGGAAATTTGGTAAGGAAGGCTAAAATAGTAATTTTACCATGAAGGGAAAAATTGATTTAATTCTCTTATTTCATGTAGTTACATCAAAGGACTCTTATTATTTTCATTTAAGAGAGAAGAAGAATCTAGTTATGTGCTTTTGTTGTCAAGAAGACAATTTTCCCTGAGAAGGGTAAAATCGTAATTTCACCCTAAGGGCATATTAGTAATTTTACATAATGTAGAAAATTTAAAATTTTATCTGAAATATTTCAAGAAAAATAGAAATTAGAAATCCTTGTCCAACTGTGCTTCAAAGAAGAAAGAAAAAGGGTGAAATGATAATCTTTGGCATAAAGGGAAAAATGGTAATTTTGCCTTAGGGGAAAAATTATAATTTTGATAAAATAAGGATAATTTAGTAAAATCAAAAAAATAAGTTTTATAAAATCTTATTTAAGTGATTTTTATACCATGAGGTCGAAAAGGGTGAAAATTGGGTCAAAATGGCCAATTTGGATTTAATGGCAAAATGACACTTTTCTTATGGATTAAATTGCAATTTTTGAAAAGTTAAGGGACCACTATTCAACTTCAAAATTCTTGAACGACAGAACAGTCCCAGCCCATGGAAATTGCATAAAATTACATTCTTAAGGATAGATAATTCCATTGTTGAAAAAGAGAATAAAAAGGGATAAATTGGACATTTTTGCACTAATGGAATTTTTGTAAATAATCTAAAGTCTATATTTCAGCCTTCTTCTTCCATATGCTAGAAGTGTCTTGAAAGTGTGAAGAAGGAGGGAGAAGGCTAAATTGCTTTATAGCTTTGAAGAAGGAGGAGTTCTCACCAAAACCACTTGGAAATTACACTTTTATTGGCTTTTCAAGGTAACTAAACAATTCTATGTCATTCTTTTCTTGTTTTATGGTGTGTTTATGGTGTTTTTCAATTTGCAAGAATGATGACTATTTCTCTCTCTACATTTTTATGGTGGATTTGCATGCTTGGGTTTGAAATATGTTGAAAACAACTTGTTTTTATGGCTATAAACATGTTGGAATGTATGGAAACTCATGAAATGGTGAATTTTCATAGATGGAACTTTGATTTTGCCAAACCCTAACTTGTACCAAGGCTGATTTTGTGTTTGTAAGAGTGAGAAAATGGTATTTTTGCATGGTTTTTGCATGAATGTCGTGGTATTGTAAGTAAGGTGATGAAACCACTCCATTTAGCTTGATTTCTCCTCTTGGCTGAATGTTAAGGTTTGGAATGACGCTGAATTTTGGCAAAATTGTGTTAGAAAGAGTGAGAGAAAGTGTTAGAAAATGGTAAGAGAGAGAAAGTCTAGGTGAGTTAGTGTTTAAGCATTTTTCTCAAATTCAAATTTCACAATTAACCATGAATGTGTGACTTACTTATCTTGACCAAATTGATACATGTAAGTGGTGCTGAAATTTTTCTTAAAGATGGCCTAGAAACCATATAAATTTAGTTCCAAGAAAGGATGAGAGAGAAAGTTATGGTAATTCAATGTTTTAGCCATTTTACCAAATTTAAAGCCTTACCATTCACCTTAAAAGTGTGCATAAAAATGTGAAGTTGTGAGATTGTGTGCATTATCACATTTGGCATGGAAAGTGAGCTAGCAAAATGGGAAAAAGGATGGCCTAAAGTGCACTTACCAAATTTTGAGGTGTGAGAAAGTGTTAGGCATAATTATGGGAATTGTTACCATAATGTTTAAATGGTAAGAAAAAGGCTAGAAATGAGCCAAATGAGTTAGAAATGCCATTTTCCCATGATTTCCTTACCTTGGCCAAATGCTATGTGTGATTTTCCCTAGAATGGCTAAATTTCCATGTTAATTGAAAATAGCCTAAGGTGCCATCAAAATTGGCCTATGCTAAGTGACAAGAGGGAAAATGATGTAATGGTCAAGAATGAATAGTAAGTAGCATGAAATGTTTGCTATTGATAGAAGATGTCTAAATTCATGTGAAAATGATTGAATAGTATAAAATTGCTTAAATTCAAGTTTGAATGCCAAAGTTAAAGATCAAGGAGGAATAATCTAGTGAATACCTCCTGAGACCAAAATTATGAGGAGGAATGATCTGATGTATACCTCCATAGTAAGTTACGTTGTGGAGAATGATCTAATGTATACTCCAAAGGGATAAAAATGTAGGAGGAATGATCTAGTGTAAACCTCCAAAGAACATCATGATGTGGAAGGGAATGATCTAGTGTATACCTTTCCAAAGTAAAGTATTTTTGTATGGCCATTAGTCGTATTGCATGAATGTTACTTTTGTGAATATGATTTAGACATATAAGTATTAAAAGCTTGCTGCTCATTCCATGAATGATATAATTTGCTGCATATCTCATGTATATAGTTGCATACACATCTGTTTCACATATGTGACCCAAGGGTCTTTATGAAAAGAGTTTGAAATTTTAATTGAATGTAGAGGTGTTTTCTGTATTATTACAGTGGTACATATCAGTTATTTTAAATAAATTGGTTTGTTTAGCTACTGGGAATGTATTTCTCATTATTGGACTGATATGCATCAGATGCCTAGATACTGCATGATAATAGAGGTTGAACTGGCAATAGTGGAAATTCCTTTTCTGGGAACTTTCACTATAGTGAAGGATGTTTATGTTATAACTATCTTCGAATTTCCTCTGGAGTAGATAAGTGCTTAAATATGTAGCTATAGCCTGATCATTTTGGGGTCCTAACCCTACATGTTCTTTTTGGGTTAGAGTTAGGACTGACATTTTTTAGCTGTATATAAAAAGGAAAAGGGCATATGTATAGGGATATGTGAAGGACTTATTCACCCATGATATTTTGTAAAGGAGTATGAGTGGTAAGCTTGTTGTCTCCTTACTCCTTATGGATGGGTACTTCATCTATCCTAGTATATGTATACAAAACAATGTACCAGATAGTTATGAAAATATATATATAGTGGAAAAGTTTTTATATATTCTATTGTGGTGTATGTATTTTATTTATTGATTTATTTATTTCTTCCACTGTGCCAAAGCATCTTTTACCTGAGCAAAAGAACCCAGACCTAATTGCAAAATAAATTTATGATGGATTGAATGGTCAGGAGGAATTAATGTAATTCAAGGCTAAAGATAATGTAACCACTTATCTAAAGAAGTGTTATAATGTTGTTAAGATAAGATAAGGGGTGTTACAAATATGACCTATAGTCTATTGATCACCAGAAAATACCTCAAAAAGGGTATCTCCACTACTTCTATCTCTATCTCCAACAACACCTGTTACGTAGGCATATGATATAAATTAGCATTTAGTAAGAAATATTTCTCAATAGCAATAATCACCTGTATTTAAAAATAGCTGCTTGTACCATCGTATGGATATAGAAATCCACAACATTCTTTTTCATAATAATTTAAAATATTATGCTATTGGAATAATGTACATGAACTATAAAAATATCTCATGCATATACTTATGATTACACATGTACTTCAACAAATATTCATCACACCGGATGCATTCTCAGACTGTAATGGTAACAAATCATATTCTCATATCAATATAGAGCATAAATAAAGAAATCATGCAATTTTATATGGCCAAAATCAAAAGCATCACAAAAGAAATCTTTAAATATTTCCATTCATAAATGAGTTCTCTCGTGGTCATGAACTACCTGCAATCATTCTTGTAGTTTTCACCATCTGCATTCATTCCCATGGCTAACCTTTAGCATTAATTCTCATGGTTAACCATCTGAAAAACTTTTCCTAGATTACAGCCAGTTGTAGCTATTCTCGCGGTATAACCAATTGCATCCCTTCTTGCGGTATAACCAAATGCAGCTATTCTCGCAGGTCAACCATTTGCAAATTACTCTTATTTATGATTTATGCTCAATTCAAATCTCTTATTTCTCTTCCCTTTCTTGTAATTTCTCTAATATTCTTATTGATTATGTTATCCATTATAATTCAAGATTAAATCCTACATTTGAGTGAAGTATTGGGCTAATTGTGGATTAAAATAGTGTTTTGTCAACATTGGCATATGAAAGAGATTTAAAAAGCCAATTAGACTTATAAAAGTGATGGAAGGAGATTTGAACCAATTTGAATCACAATTGAAACAGGATATGAAGTTAAACACATATCTTAGAGAGACTTGGTGAGCATGTAACATCCGCTCCTTCTACGCATTAAGAGACGTTTGTTTTTAAATAAATTAAATGCTTGTGTTTGTTGCATTAAATAACATGTAGATGCCTTAAAATAGATTAGAATAATATTTTAAGGGAAAAGAAAGAATAGGGACCAGATTGAAAGGAAAAAGATGAAGTGAGGATAGAGGTGTGAAATTTCAAAACTGCAGGGCAATAAACTATAATTTTAGCCAAGAAATTTATTGTAGTAGTAGAATTTTCAAAAATTCCTGCCAGTGAGCTAGGGATAAAATGATAATTTAACATATTATTGGAAAAATTATCATTTTTGACCGAATGATTGGAAATGAGAAACAGAGTTGCAAAGGCCAGATTGCCTATAAATAGGCCAACCCTTCAGACCCTTCATTGTGCTTCCTAAAGTCTGAACTTTAGAGAGAGAAAGGATGAGCTAAAGAGAGAAAGAATTGGAATTGTGAAGGAAGAGAGCTGTGGGATGGATTTAAGCATTCCAAAAGCTATGGAAATTGACCAGAACACCTTCTAATCATCAAACACCGATTAGAAATTAGCAAAAAAAGGTAGAAAATCACCAATTTCCCTTATTTTTGAAATTTACTATTCATGGCTGGAAATTTTAAGTTTTCATAATTTTGAACTTGAGGGAGATTAAAACATACATTCTTAGTGTTTTTGATTGCTATTAGATGTTTTAAATTACTTAAATATACTTGTGAATGCATGAATGCAAATCTGAAAAATGGGTTTTTCATAGTTTTCAAGAAAAATTTTAAATCTAAGATTTAACCATGAGTAATTGGTGGTTTGGGCTATTTTCCTGTGGTAAATGAAGCTTCTATGCTGTTATTGAGTTTTTAATCATCAAAACTATTTTAAAAATGTGTTCTTAGGCTAAAATAATTGGTCAATGGCGAGTTTTAAAACAAAGCATAATGTAGCAGTCGACTTATAGCCCTTACCAGTTGACTATTGTGCTCCTGAGTTACCCAGAAATATATCCAGAATGCTAGCAGTCGACTGCCAGGGGCTGTAAGTCGACTATCATGTTCTTATTTTTCTAGAAATTTGCCCTAAGTATAGCAGTCGACTGCCGGGATCCTGGAAGTCAACTCGTTGCTCTCTGTTCAAAATATTTTTGGGACAGTAAGCTAGAAGTCGACTGCTAGAAGGCTGAAAGTTAACTTATAGCTCTTTAATTTGAAAATTTTAACTCAATAACCTATTGTAAGCCATAATTAGCCCAATACTTGACCCCAATATAGGATTTAAACCTAAGATGTAATGGTTAGTATGAGAATTGAAAATGTTTGAGAATAAATGAGAAAGAAAAGAGAAATATGAGATTTTATGAGATGAGCATAAACCATAAATGAGAGTAACTACAAATGGTTGATCCGTGAGAAATGATGCTTTTGGTTATACCGCCAGAAGGGATGCAATTAGTTATACTACAAAAATAACTATAATTGGCTGTAACCCAGGAAAAGTTTTACAGACAGTTAACCATGAGAATTATTACAGACAGTTAACCATGATAATTAATGTAGATGGTTAACCACAAGAATGAATGCAGATGGTAAAAAACACGAGAATGATTGCAGGTGGCTCATGACCACAAGAGAACTCATTTATGAATGGAAATATTTAAAGATTTCTCTTTTGATGCTTTTGATTATGGCTATATCAAATTGCATGATTTCTTTGTTTATGCTCTATACTGATATGAGAATATGATTTGTTACCATTACAATCTGAGAATGTATCCTGTGTGATGAATATCTATTGAAGTGCATGTGTAATCATAAGTATATGCATGAGATATTGTATAATCCATGTACATTGTTCCAATAGTATAATATTTTAAACTATTATGAAAAATAATGTGGTGGGTTTCCATATCCGTAAAGTGGTATAAATAGCTATTTTTAAATACAGGTGATTATTGCTATTGAGAAATATTTTTCATTAAATACTGATTTGTATCAGATGCCTACCAGGTGTTGATGGAGGTAGAGATAGAGGTAGTGGATATACCCTTTCTGGGGTATTTTCCTATGATCACTGGACTATGGGTCTTATTTGTATTTGAATTACTGCCTACCCCCTGACTGTATGCATAAATAGGAACATATAATAGGTTTTTGTCATGCCCACTACCCTGAATCCTTATACATATTTTGGAAGGATCAGGAGAATGACTTTTGAGGTAAGTAAGAAGGGTATATATGTATTAAGATATGTGAGATAGGAAATTTTGTTTAAAATTGGGTATGAGTGGCAGGTTTATCATCTCCTTACCCTATTCAAGCTCACATATCTATAGGTATATGTTTGTACACACTAATGTTTTGGTTTGTAGAAATATTATTTATAGTTGAATGTGAATGTAAATATCTCTATATCTATCTATCTTATTTAAATTTCTTTATTTATTCCTGCTGTGTAACATGTGAGAACCTAAGTGTAGTAACCCAAACTAGTGGCACTCAACTATTTAACTTAGAAAAAGTTAAAAATTTACTTGGATAGAGGTAGTAGTAACTAACCAATCATATATATATATATTATATGGTATTATATGAATAATGAAAAGGAAACATAGGATTGGGGGTATTACAGAGCAAGCAAACTCAAATAGAATGCGTTCACTGGTTGGTTTACTCAGAATGAGATTGATCAATTCTATTAGAATTAGACAAGTTCTGGAAGAAGAATTAAAACAATTTGAATTACAATTGAAATGAGATAATAGGTTGCAAACACATCTTAGAGAGAATTTGTGAGCAAGTAAGCTCAAATAGAACTTTTTGTCTCACCATTGGCATATTAATGAGATTTAACAAGCCAATTAGACTTATCAAAGTGATGAAAGGAGATTTGAACCAATTTGAATTACAATTGAAACAAGCTATGAAGTTAAACACAATTCTTAGAGAGACTTAGTGACCAAATAAGCTCAAACAGAATGTGATCACCATTCCTCGAAATGAAATTTAACAAATCTATTACAATTAGACAAGTTTTGATAGCAGAATTAAAATAGTTTAAATCACAATTGAAATGAGATAATAAGCTAAAAACACATCTTAGAGAGACTTGGTGAGCAAGTAATCTCAAATAGAACTTTTTTCATCAACTTTGGCATATGAATGAGATTTAACAAGCCAATTAGCCATATAAAATTGATGGAAGGAGATTTGAACCATTTTGAATCACAACTGAAACAAGATATGAAGTTAAACACACATCTTAAAGACATTAGGTGAGCAAGTAAGCTCAAATAGAATGTGTTCACTAATTGATCTCCTCGGAATGAGATTTACTAGGTCTATTGGAAATAGATAAGTTATGGAAGGAGAATAAAAACAATTTGAATCACAATTGAAATGAGACATTAAGTTAAAAATCCATCTTATAGAGACTTAGTAAGCATGTAAGCTCAACTAAAACCATTTTTTGTCAACTTTGGCACATGAGTGAGATTTAACTAACCAATTTGACTTATAAAAGTGATGGAAGGATATTTGAACCAATTTGAATCACAATTGAAACAGGATATAAAGTTAAACATACATCTTATAGATACTTGGTGACCAAGCAAGCTCAAATAGAATGCGTTCACTGGTTAGTCTCCTTGAAAAGAGATTTACCAGTTCCATTAGAATTAGACAAGTTTTGGAAGAAGAATTAAAACAATATGAATCACAATTGAAATGAGATAATAAGATGAAAACACATCTTAGAGAGACTTGGTGAGCAAGTAAGCTCAAATAGAACATTTCTTGTCAACTTTGGCATATGAATGAGATTTAACAAGCCAATTAGCCATATAAGATTGATGGAATGAGGTTTGAACCATTTTTGAATCACAACTGAAATAGGATATGAAGTTAAACACACATCTTAGAGACACTAGGTGAGCAAATAAGCTCAAATAGAATGTATTCACTAATTGGTCTCCTCGGAAAGAGATTTACCAGGTCTATTAGAAATAGATAATTTTTGGAAGCAAAATGAAAAAAATTTGAATCACAATTGAAATAAGGCATTAAGTTGAAAATCAATCTTATAGAAACTTAGTGAGCAAGTAAGCTTAACTAAAACCTTTTTTCCTCAACGTTGGCATATAAGTGAGATTTAACTAGCTAATTAGACTTATAAAAGTGATGGAAGGAGATTTAAACCAATTTGAATCACAACTGAAAAAGGATATGAAGTTAAACATACATCTTAGAGAAACTTGATGAGCAAGTAAGCTCAAATAGAATATGATCACCGATTGGTCTCCTGGGAATTAGATTTTCCAGATCTATTAGAAATAGACAAGTTAGGGAATGAGAATTAAAATAATTTCAATCACAATTGAAATGGGATAATTAGTTGAAAAAACATCTTATAGAGACTTGGTGAACAAGTAAGCTCAAATAGAATCTTTTTTCTCAACTTTGGCATATGAGTGAGATTTAACAAGCCAATAATACTCATTATTTCACTTGATAAACAATTAAAAATTGCCTCGGGTAAAGGAAGTAGTAATTCACCAATCTTATAGTATATTGTTTATATTATTCAAATCATTTAAAAAGGGAAATATAGGATTAGGGGGTTACAACAGGTCTATAAGAAGTAGACAAGGAGTGGGAGGAGAATTAAAGCAATTAGAATCACAATTAGAATGAGATATTAAGTTTAAAACACATCTTAGAGAGATTTGGTGAGTAAGTAAGCTAAAATAGAACTTTTTTCCCGCCTTTGGAGTATGAATGAGATTTAACAAGCCAATTAGACTTATAAAAGCCAAGGAAGGAGTTTTGAACCATTTTGAATTACAACTGAAGCAGGATATGAAGTTAAACACACATCTTAGAGAGACACTTGGTGAGCAAATATGCTTAACTAGAATGTGTTCATAGAATGGTCTCTTCAAAGTGAGATTGACCAGGTCTATAAGAAGTAGATAAGTTGTAGTAGGAGAATTAAAACAATTTGACTCACAATTAAATTGAGATATTAAGCTGAAAACACATCTTAGAGGCACTTGGTGAGTAAGTGAAATCAAATAGAAATTTTTTTCAACTTTGGCTTATGAGTGAGATTTAACATGCCAATTAGACTTATAAAAGTGATGGATAATGATTTGAACCAACTAGAATCATAATTGAAATAGAATATGAAGTTAAACATGTATCAGAGAGAGACCTGGTGTGTAAGTAAGCTAGAAAAGAATGTATTCCCTGATTGTTCTCCTTGGAATGAGATTTTTCAAGTCTGTTAGAAATAGACAAGTTGTGGTAGGAGAATTAAAATAATTTGAATCACAATTGAAATGTTAGATTAAGTTAAAAACACATCTTAGAGAGATTTGGTGAGCAAGTAAGCTCAAATAGAATTTTTTTTCTCACCTTTAGAGTATGATTGACATTTAGTATGCCAATTAGAATTATAAATGCCATGGAAAGAGATTTGAACCATTTTGAATCATAACTAAAATAGGATATGAAGTTACACACATATCTTAGACACACTTAGTGAGCAAAAAGCTCAACTAGAATGTGTTCATAGAATGGTCTCTTCTGAGTGAGATTTACCAGGTCTATAGGAAGTAGACAAGGTGTGGGAAGAGAAATAAAGTAACTTGAATCACAATTAAAATGAGATATTAAGTTGAAAAGACATCTTAGAGAGACTTGGTGAGTAAGTAAATAGAAATTTTTTCTCACCTTTGGCATATTACTGAGATTTAACAAGCTAATTAGACTTATAAAAGTGATGGACAGTGATTTAAACCAACTGGAATCATAACTAAAACAGGATATGAAATTAAACACACATCTTAGAAACAATTGGTGAGCAAATAAGCTTAACTAGAATGTGTTCACATAATGGTCTCTTCAAAGTGAGATTTACCAGGTTTATAAGAAGTAGAAAAGTTATGGGTGGATAATTGAAACAATTTGAATTACAATTAAAATGAGATATTAAGTTAAAAAAATATCTTAGAGAAACTTGGTGAGCAAGTAAGCTCAAATAGAAATTTTATTTCATATTTGGCATATGGGTGAGATTTAACAAGCCAATTAGACATATAAAAGTGATGGACGAAGATTTGAACCAACTGGAATCACATTTGAAATAGAATATAAAGTTAAACAAATATCTTAGGAGACTTGGTGAGCAAATAGGTCTTTAATTGATCTCCTTAGAATGAGAGTTTTTAGGTCTTTTAGAAATAGGCAGGTTGTGGGAGAACAATTAAAACAATTTGAATCATAATTGAAATGAGATATTAAGTTAAAAACATATTATAGAGAGATTTGGTGAGCAAGTAAGAGCAAATTGAGTCTTTTTCTTACCTTTGGAGTGTGAATGAGATTTAGCAAGCCAATTAGACATATAAAAGCCAAGGAAGGAGATTTGAACCATTTTGAATCACCACTAAAACAGGTTATGAAGTTAAACAGACATCTTAGTGACACTTGGAGAGGAAATAAGCTCAACTAGAATGTGTTCACAGAATGGTCTCTTTTGAGAGAGATTTACCAGGTGTATAGGAAGTGGACAAGTTGTGGGAGGAGAATTAATACAATTTAAATTACAATTAAAATGATATATTAAGCTGAAAACACATCTTAGAGACACTAGGTGAGCAAGTAAGCTCAAATAGAACTTTTTTCTCACCTTTGGCATATAAGTGAGATTTAACAAGCCAATTAGACTTATAAAAGTGATGGATGAAGATTTAAATCAACTGAAATCATAATTGAAACAAAATTTAAAGTTAAACACATATCTTAAATAGAATTGGTGAGCAAGTAGGCTAAAAGAAATTATGCTCACTGATTGATCTCCTCATAATAAGATTCTACAGGTCTGTTAGAAATAGGCAAGTTGTAGTAAGAGAGTTAAGAAAATTTTAATCCCAATTGAAATGAGATATTAAGTTAAAAACAAATCTTAGAGAGATTTGGTAAGCAAGTAAGCTCAAGTAGAAATTTTTTTCTCACCTTTAAAGTATGAATGAGATTTAGCAAGCCAATTATACTTATAAAAGCCAAGGAAGGAGATTTAAACCATATTGAATCATAACTAAAACAAGATATAAAGTTGAACACACATCTTAGAGATACTTGGTGAGCAAATAAGCTAAACTAGAATGTGTTGATAGAATAGTCTCTTCAAAGTGAGATTTACTAGGTCTATAAGAAGTAGAAAAGTTATGGGAGGAGAATTAAAGCAATTTGAATCACAATTAAATTGAGATATTAAGTTGAAAACACATCTTAGAGAGACTTGGTGAGTAAGGAAGCTCAAATAGAACTTTTTTTCTCACCTTTGGCATCTGAGTGAGATTTAACAACCCAATTAGACCTATAAAAGTGATGGAAGGAGATTTGAACCAATTGGAATCACAATTAAAACAGAATATAAAGTTAAACACATATCTTAGAGAGACTTGATGAGCAAGTAAGCTAAAAAAGAATGTGTTCACTGATTGATCTCCTCTGAATGAGATTTTTTAGGTCTATTAGAAATAGACAAGTTATGAGAGGAGAATTAAAATAATTTTGAATCACAATTGAAATGAGATATTAAGTTGAAAACACATCTTAGAGAGATTTTGTGAGCAAGTAAGTTCAAATAGAAAATTTTCTTCTCACCTTTGGAGTATGAATGGGATTTAATAGGCTAATTAGACTTTTAAAAGCCAAGGAAGGGGATTTGCACCATTGTAAATCACAACTTGTAATACCCCATAATTTAATTAGCCTAAATTAATGCTCTTTAATTAAATGGATGGAATTAATGGTGTTTTTTAATGATTAGTATGAATCACTTGCATCATAATTAATTAGATGAATTAGCTTAAGGAGGGGCAAATTTTACTTGCATATTTTAATAGGCCAAAATGATTATAATAAAAGGTAAGCTTGCATGAAAATTAGGTGCTCAATTTAATTCTTTATTTTCCTTTTGAGTTACCTAGCCTAAGTAACAAGAGAGAAGCAATATAGGATGCAACAATTTAAATATATGCATGTGTGTGCCTTGCATGTATCCTACATGAAAGAAGGGAATCAAAATTATATTTTATGCATGCAAATTCCAAGCCACACGTGAAGTGGAAAGGAAAGAAGGATGAAACACTAAAAAAATATGTGTGTGTGTGGGTTTCACGTGCACTAGGAAAGAGAGGCAACACATATGCCTTGAGTGGGACCAAAGGACCAAAGGAAGGAGAATGGGAATTAATTTTATAATCATGCTACAAATAAAATAATGGCGCAAAATTTTTAATGGAATTGTTGCACAAGGATTCACACGTGAGGTAGGAAATTATGGTTAGGAAAAGAAGATAAAAGGTGCAAAAAATTTCATGCAACATATGGATTTAGTTGCTTGTGAGAGTAGATAACCCAAACTTGCAAGGAAAAGAATTACCAAGATTACAAGCAAAGGAAAAGTGTACTTGCTGTAACAACGGGAGAGAATTGAAGGAGTTTTAAAGGATTTTGAAAGATAAAAACTTGATTTTAACCCTAATCCCAATCAAACGAAGCCTGACACATATTTTGAGGATAATGACTTGACACAGAAGGTCGTTTGAAGCCAGAAACACGATCAAACAGAAAGAAATGCAATCCGGTGATCAGAAACTGACGGAAGGAGCTTCGTGCGTCAATTTTGTTGACGGAGGCCAAAGTTTTTGCATGGAAATGCGTGCCAACGTCTGGAAGGATACTGACAACCTAAAACATCCCCGAGTGGCCTGGAAAAAGTCGGAATCGCCCCTGGAGGCTTTAAATTATGCGAATTCCCTCCATTTCTCTCATTTCACTCTCTCTCCTCACCACACTCTCTCTCTTCTCTCTTTTCTCTCTCCACCTTCCTCCACCGTGAATGGCCGCCACAGCCACCGTGGGCTGCCACCAAGGGTACCAACCGACAGCCCTCACTGCCCACAACCTCCACCAACCAACCACGGCCACCAACGGCCACCGGAGCCGACGAAAAAATGCCATTTTTCCCCTCCATCGCGCCAAACTTCTCCAGCTCGAATCGCCGCCGTCCATCGCCGTTGACCCTCACCGCCCCCACCACCGTGTAGCCCGAGCTGCCATCTTCCTCCAGTAGCTCGGCGCCGTTGAAAGGAGGCCAGACGCGCCCGGATCGAGGCAGAATGTCATCCGCTGTGCGAGAAGTTTCGTGGCCATAAAACACCATCCAAACGGCCGTGAACCGTCGTGCCACCACCGTATTCAGACTCCTGGGCTTGCGAGCTTCACCGTGGTGTGATTTTCGAGGCAAACCGCACCTCCTCACCGTGCGCCGCCGTGTGACGCCGTGCCGGAGCTTCTGGACGTGTATCCCGAGAAACTGAGACCACCATGACGTAGAATTCCATCATCCGAGCACAGTGGTAAGGTCCGATTTCCCAAAAACTAATGGTATAGGTCTGAAATGGCTACCGAACATAATTAAACAATAAAGTGACCTAGGTTTTAGTGTAACCAGATTTAGGATTGAAAATTGGATGACGTGACGAGCCTAAATGTTTAATTTGATGTCCAGGAAATTAATCAGGCTCAGAAACCGAGACTGCGTGGAATTTTGAAGTGATTTAGAGCATTCAGAGACCAGGTAGGATAATTTACACTTCCCGAACCCTAGAATTGATTTAGTGAATACCTAAATGATTTAGATGACTTACATGGATTTGCGTACTATTTTCGATGGGATAAATTGCATGCCTGTGTGCTGAAAACCCTAATTGCATGTTAGACACTTTGTTTATCGAGTTTAGATGCCTTTAGGATGGATTTACTTAGGGTTAGGCACTTGATAGCCGGTATGGGACGGCCGTTAAGTATCCCTCGTACAGGAAGCTTTTAAACGAGACTATTTTTATCAGATTTAGCCTGTACTGAGTTAGGGATTACGCGTTAAACCAGGACAACCCTAAGAAAGGTTTAGGGAGTATAAGGGTGGATAACCTACATGGGGAAACGTTGTGATTTAGGCGTAATACCCTAGAACCCTGAGGAATAGCCGACCGAGTGCATGTGAGTTCGAATAGACTGTATGAGGATGAGAATTGGCGTATGTGCACATGCTAGGGGCATACTAGATGTTGATTCTCACCCGGTCCTTGAGTGAGTGATTGGTGTTACGGATCACACTTATAATATAGGCTTGATTCGGGTGATTGGTGTTACAGATCACACCCAACGATAAGAGAGGTATTCTCTCTAGACTACGTGCAATTAGAAGATGATTTACATTTGGTTACAGCGAATTTGTAGCCAACGTGGATTGAGAGACACAGGGCATGGGATTTTACTTGATTTTGATGACTGATTTTAAAAGAAATGGATTTCCTGATTGTGATATATTGCCGCAATTTCCATGTGTTTAAACGATTTTAAAGATAAGGTATTTCACTATTTTTGAACTGATTTCGGAAAGACGATTTCGGTGTTCGCACCGCTGAGTATTCAACTGGTTTTCGAATGATAATTGAATTGTAAATTATTCTACTGGGATTTATATCTCATTAGGTTGTTTACTCAGATGAACAGGGACAAGGGCAGGAGCCCAGACGATAGCCGAGGCTGACTTGAGGATAAACGGAGGATGATTAGCTTAGGCTTGAATCATTTGTATATATACTTTGATGATGCTGTTATTTATCGGATTCTGTTCTTATGAATTCTGTATTGATTAGACTGAATGTATATATAACGTTTTAGATGGTACACATGGATTGTAGTGATGAATTAATGTTGCTGTGTATGGATTTATGTCAGTTATGTTTATTACTGTTGTTGGACTGGCTGATGATGTTTAAACAGGTGATTTTGTATTTGGGATATGATCGAATTACAGAGGAAACTCTGCCAGATTTTTGGTAGAATTTACCGTTGTAAACTTATGGATTTGAATCAAAATGTGTACGAATGTATGACGCGACGTGTGTATGAGTTTTAGATTTCATTCCAGAGAAATTTATGATGCTTGTATGTATAGCTAGTTAGCTGCGTGTTAATTAGGGTTGAACGGAATCCGAATGGACGACGGAGAGTCTATTTGGGTTACGCTCAACCAGTAGCGATCCCCTGACATTCCCACATAGGGAATAATCATTTAGAATATCCCATATGCTTCCGCTAATCAGATAAGCATCGTGTATGACGTATTAGGGGGTCGTTACACTTGCAAGTACACTTAGTGCAAGAATATATATATATAAATAAGGTGCAGAATTTTTTTACAAGAAAATGGCAACATAAATTATTCAAAATTGTCAATCAAGGAAGAGGATACACTTGCAATTGGAAGAGGGGATGCCACAATTGTATATCTATTGAATATTGAACATATATTCATATCATATGCATAATTAGTGGAGTAAAAGGAAAGCAAGAGTGCAAAATTTTGTTGACAAATATAGTTGCTTGTGGGAGGGGGCTAATGTGTAAGAGAAGGGATCACTAAGTTACAAGCAAAGAGGGAATTAATTATACATACAAAAGCATTTATCCATTAATTGAAAAACATAAATAAATAAAAAGGGAAACATGCATGGATAGGTGGCTTACACAAATTCATTTCTTATTTCCTTGGTGCCACCACATGAAGAGAGTAAGTGAGAGTGGCGTGAATTGTGGAGAAAGGAAAGAGAGACAAAAGGGGAATTGGAAATTAATTTTATGCATACAACAAACCACACGTGGGAGGAGTAGCTTCCCTTACCGAATGAGTAATAGAAGTAGGGAATGGAATTAAAAATTTGAATGGTAACACTCCCACATACTTACACGTGGTAAGAGAGGAGGAGAGAGCATTTCATAGCTTGGAGAACAACCTCCCTCTATTCGAATGAGTACTATACATGAGGGAATTGGGATTGAAATACACACATAAACACACGTGAAATAAGAGAGAAAAAGATAAAAAAGACAAAGAAAAAGAAGAGAAAAGAAGAAGGGAAAAAGAGAAAGCAAAGGAATCAAGGTGTAGAAGGAGACCAAAGGGAGGACCAAGATCATTCTTTCTAGCTCACCATAAACGTAGGTTGACAATTCTTTAATTCTAGTTCCATGATCTAGTGTGCATTTTACTTCCATGGAACATGAATATTTACTTACATTCTTGATAGAAGAGTGACCTTTGACTAGCTTGCATGATAAACACATGGGGGAATTAATGCTTGAAAAGTAATAATGTTGTTTTCTTAAATCATGAAAGACCTAGAACAAGTGAACACGGTAATGACATTGTTATGGGAGAGCTATGACTAGTTAGTGTTGATTATGGTGATAGAAAATGATGGTTGGTAAGGATGAATATTGTGCTATGGTTAAACTTTATGATTAAATTAATGATGAATATTATTGGGAAAAATTTAGGCTAATTAATGATAGGCATTATTATGGAAAAATATTTGACTAGATTCATGAGAAATGTTGATATTAAGAATTTAATACTAATAATGATGACCATTGATATGGGGAAATTATGGCTAAATTAATGGTGAATGTTATCATGGAAAAATCATGCTTAGCAATGAGGAATAATGGTGTTATGGAAAATTATGATCAATTAATGATGAACATTATTATGGAAAATTTATGGCTAAGAAAATGATGACCATTGTTGTGAAAAATTATGGTTAGTAATGTTGAATAATGTTTTTAGGGAAAAATCATGATTAATAATGATAAACATTATTGTGATGGAAAAGGAAAATACCCCATTTCATTAATATGATTTAAAGAATGGAAAGAGAAAAAAAATTCAAATGATAAAATATGAAATTCTCTTGAATTTTCCTTAGGCCAAAATCATGGAAATTCTCCCCTGAAAATTATTAAAGTTTTATAATTGAAACATATTATTCAAAATGGAGAATTAGATTGATTTGGGCAAATTTTGTCATAAATAAATATGACCAAAAGGTAAGGTGTGCCACTAGGAAAATAGAAAGGCAACTAACATAGGAAAAACATAGGAAGATTCATGAATTACGAGGTATGGCTAAAGGTGTAATGCCCCCATCTAGTCTTATTGTTAACTCCGATATCAAGAGATAGGTTCAGTACATTATCCTTATCCTTGATTTGATTAGTGTCTGAGCAGTTATAACATTCAATTATATTAAGCAAATTAGATTCGGGATCCTTTGCTCAGAATAAAAACTTACATGCACATCGGAATAAGAATACTACACTACACAATGAAAATTAAAAGCCTTCATGTAATTTAAATAAATATAGGTCCAATAATTTCTATTACATGCTGATAAGTCACATCCCCGGATATACGAAGTACCCGACCATCAGAAGTCAGGAGGTAATAGGTCTACCACTCAGATTCCTGTATAAATGAAGGATGGTCCAGCCCTTTAGATATTCGTTTTCCCTGTATACCCCAAATACAACTCATGTACACAGTTAAAATATTGTCCTATTCTAAATCAGATCTAGCTAGGACCCAAAATCAGGGATTACAAAAATCATACACAATCAAAAGAGACTGCTACCCTGCGGCCCTGCTATGCTTCCGTATATGATACATATTAGCACATAGATGAGAAATACAAGTTTCCCAGTAGCTCAGAAATTCATAGTTTAAAAGAAACTAATATGTACCAGGGTGCAAGCACTAAAACATTCAATTTACATCCTTAATTTTAGGCGTAATATTACACATAATTGTAAACTGGCAATCATTGCATGATAAATTTAGAAGTTAATGAAGATTACATATTTTTTCAAATAATACATATTCTTATAAGCTTAATGGTTTATTATGGAATTATCAGAGTGTTTATGCATGTTATGTGAACACTAGGTCAAGGGTGTGGAGCACCTTCAGCCACACCTACCTAGGTCACCCGTGTGGAGTACCTTTGGCCACACCTTGTCATTCGTGGACACTCAGCCACATATATAGCATAATCGTGAGCACTAGGTCATGGGCATGGAGCACCTTCAACCACACCTCACTAGGTCGCTCGTGTGGAGTACCTTTGGCCACAACTCGTAAATTGTGAACACTCAAAAGGTATAGAGCGTAATCATGAGCACTAGGTCCCATGTGGAGCACCTTTGGCCATACCTCATAAATTGTGAACACTTGGCCATGTATAGAGCGTAATCGTGAGCACTAAGTCCCGTGTGGAGCACCTTTGGCCACACCTCGTAAATCATAGACCCTCAGCCATGCATAGAGCATAATCATGAGCACTAGGTCGTGGGCATGGAGCACCTTCAGCCACGCCTCACTAGGCCACCTATGTGGAGCACCTTAAACATTTCTTATGAAAAATTCCATATTTAAGGAATAGTTTCTATTTTCCTTAGAAACAATTTCTAAGGTACATTTTCCTATAAAACTCTAATAATCTCAATATTAATTTCCTTTCTTGGAAGTTAATTCCAATGTACATTTTTCTTCTAAGAATTTCAATAATTTCGATAATAATTTTCCTTTTCTTGGAAATTAATACCAATGTGCATTTTTCCTTCTAAAATTCCAACAACTTCAATAATAATTGTCTTTTCTTGGAATTTAATTCTAATGGGCATTTTTCCTTCTAAAATTTCAATAACTTCAATAATAATTTTCTTTTCTTGGAAATTAATTCTAATGTGCATTTTTTTTCTTCTAAAACTTCAATAATAATTCATAATAAATTTTCGTTGCTTGGAAATTAATTCCCATATATATTCTCTTTCTAAAAATTCTAATATTTTTAATACTAATTTTCTCTTTCTTAGTATTAGTTCTATTGTACATTTTCTTTCTAGGAATTCTAATAATTTCCTTTGCTTGGAAATTAATTCCATTATATATATTTTCTTTCTAAAAATCCTAATCACTTCCACAATAATTTCCTTTGCTTAGAAATTAATTCCCATGTATATTTTCCTAGTAATTTTCCATAATCACATGCATTTTTATTAGCAATCATAAATGTTCAATAACCCCATTAATTTCATCATGGAAATAACAAGTTCACTACAATATTAAGAATAGTAAACTAAGCTAACCAAACCATTAAATAAATTTCTAAATCTAAGTCCTCTCATGATCTCAAGGAAGCAATAATTTAGAGATTAGCATTAGCCACCTTCTATCCTTATCATGCAAGCTCCATTAAATTTTTCCTAAATCAAGAGTGTAGACATGGGTTTAAATTCCATGGAAGTTATATCATTGAACATGCATACTCAATCATGGAATAAGAATTTAACAAATTGCCAAACTACCTTGGAAGTAGGCTAGAGAAAATATTCTTGGCCTTTCCTTTGATTTCCATGGTTTCCCCCTTGAGTTCTTCTTTACTTCCTCCTTCCTTGATCTCTAAATTCTCCCTTGATGCCTCACGTTCTCCCTCCCTTTTCTCTCTTCTTCTTTTCTTTCTCTCCTTTCCCTTATTTTCACATGTGGGTTATGGTATACCTTCCCCATTTTTTTTGTTTCCTTCTCTTGTTCGTTCCTTTCCTTATATGTGGGTGGGTGTGTAGGTGTCTTTCATGAAATAGCTTCCCATTTGCTTCCTTTTCCCTTACTTCACACCACCCTTTTGTATTCTATTTTCCACTTTCGTCAAAAGATTCTGTACACTTTTGATATGCATATATATATATATTTCCAATTCTTCTTTTCCTTTTCCTTTTTGCACATAGGCCATGCTTTCATGCCGTGCATGCCTTCATTCTTCTTTTTTTTTCATTTCCTTGTTTTCCTTTTTAGGTTGCTTGCAAATTGGTTTTCCTTCTTTTTTTTTTCTTCCTTCCTATACGTTAGGTGCATCCCACAAGTCATTAGTTTTGTATAAAATTCTACACCTATTAGATTACTTGTTGCCTTAGTGTTCCTTTTCTTGCAAGTTTACCTTTCCCACTTCCACAAGCAACCTTGGCATTTCCATTTTTTTTCTATTCTCTCTTTTCCTCCCTCTCTCGTGAAGTCCTATGTGTTGCTATATATATATAAAAATTATGCACTATCCCATTGCTTCCTTTATCACATGTGGCATCCAATTCAAGGGGGAAGTTGATTTTTTTGTTAGTTTTTCTCCTTTGCTCATGTGGCACTCATGTATAGGTGTATACATATATATTTTATTCCACCTTACTTCTCCTTTTTCCTTCTTCACGTGGAAACCATGCACATATAAAAACTTTGCATGCTTTTTGTCCTCTTAACCTTATATGTGCCCTTAAAATTTCATGCCTAAAATTTAAGACTCCTTTCTTTGGTACTTATGCTAAGTTAGAAATTAAAGGCTAAGTTAAGCATACAATTCTTTATTAGCTACAAGAAATTAATTTATTAACACCATAAATTAAAATTATTAATTTAAGCTACTTAAATTAGGGGTATTACAAAAGGTACTCCACACGGATGGCCTAGCGAGGTGTGGCTGAAGGTGCTCCATGCCTATGACCTAGTGCTTATGATTACCTTATGCACATGGCTGAGTGTCCATGAATTACGAAGGGTGGCCAAAGGTGCTCTATATAGGTAGCCTAGCGATGTGTGGTCAGAGGTTCTTCATGCCCATGACCTAGTGCTCGTGACTACTCTATGTACGTGGCTGAGTGTCCATGATTTATGAGGTGTGGCCTAAGGTGCTCCACACGAGGGACCTAGAGAGGTGTGGCCAAAGGTGCTCCATACCCGTGACCTAGTGTCCACAGTGATCTCATAAAGATGGCTTAGTGGTCCCGTAACACCCCTAGAGCATGTAATTAATTCATAAAGGTAAGAGTAGGAATTTAATGCATAAGCACTCGATTTAATTCTATAATAACCCATGTAATTTTAGGATAATATGTGTCACTTGAAAGAGTCATCTTATTTTCCATTGACCTCTAGTTTATCATGCAGTGCATGTTTGATTGTATTTATGAATAACGTTGTGCTTTAACATCAAGAATGTAGAATAAAATGTTTTGGTGCTTGCACCCTAATACATATTGGTTGATTTCTAAACCCCAAATTATTAAACTACTGGGAAACTTGTGTTTCTCATCTATGTGCTAATATGTATCAGATACAGATGTGTAGCCGAGCTGCAAGGTAGCAGCTCTTTTTTATTAAGTAAGATTTTTTAGTAACCCCTATTTTGGGTCCTAGATATATCCGATTTAGAATAAGACATTTATTTTGACTGTATACATGAGATGTATATGGGGTATACAGGGGAAAAAAATATGTGAAGGACCGGTTTATCATTAATTTGTACCAGAGTCTGAGTGATAAACCTATTGTCTCTTGACTTCCGAGGGATAGGTACTTCATATATCCAGGGACAGGTTTAATAGTATCTAATGGACATTGTTAGACTTGTACTATTTGAATTACATGAAAATTTATATTTCCACTGTGTAGTATAGTATTACTTTATTCTGCTGTACATGTAAGTTTTTAATATGAGCAAAAGACTCGAACCTAATTCGCTTAATAAAATTGAATGGTATAATTGCTCAGATAGTAATTAAATAAAAGGATAAGAATAATGTATCAAACCTATCTAATTAATGGTAATACTAAATAGGGGCGTTACAGGAAATGCCTAGGAGAGAATATGTGAAGGACCAGCCTATTCTTAGCAATTTGCAAGGGAGTCAGAGTGACAAACCTATTGTCTCCTGACTCCTGACGGGCAAGTACTTCATATATCCGGGTATATGTTTATCAAACTGTAATGGACATTATTGGACATGTATTATTTGAATGATATGAAAGTTTTAAATTTTTGCTGCAATGTATAGTATTTTATTTTCGTTGTACACATGAGATTGGATTTAAGCAAAAAGAACCCAAACCTAATCCGCTCAATAAATTTTAATGGTGTAAAGGCTTAGACATTAATTAAATAAAGGATAAGAATAATGTACCGAACCTATCTGTTTACATCGGAGGAATGGTAACATTAGATAGGGGCGTTACAAAACGTCTGCATCTGATACATATTAGCATACAAATGAGAAACACAAGTTTCCTAATAACTTAACAATTCATTAGTTTAAAATCTACTAATATGTACCAGGGTGTAAGCACCAAAAACATTTTTATCTACATTCTAGTTATTTAAAACATAATCTCATTTATATAATAGTTGGCAAGCATCGCATGATTATTTAAAATGTCAATGTGATAAAAGTAGATGTTCCCTTTCAAGTAAAATATTTCTTTCATGGGATGCATGTTAAAATTGGAATAGGCAATAATCATTTATGCATTTCATTCTTAAAACTTACCTTGCTAATTGTGCACGCTTGGGCACCTTGTGGGCACTTGGCCACCTTTATACATGAATTGTACACACTTGGCGACCTTTATAAATTAATTGTGCACACTTAGGCACTTTGTGGATACTTGGCCACCTTTATAAATCAATTGTGCACACTTAGGCACCTTGTGGACACTTGGCCACCTTTGTAAATTAATTGTGCACACTTGGGCACCTTGTGGACACTTTGCCACCTTTATAAATTAATTGTTCACACTTAGGCACTTTGTGAACACTTGGCCACCTTTATAAATTAATTGTGCACACTTAGCCACCTTATGGACACTTGGCTACCTTTATAAATTAAGTGTGCACACTTAGGCACTTTGTGGACACTTGGCCACCTTTCAAAATCAATTGTACACACTTGGACACCTTGTGGACACTTGGCCACCTTTCTAAATTAATTATGCACACTTGGCCACCTTTATAAATTAATTATGCACAATTGGGCACTTTGTGGACACTTAGCCACCTTTATAAATCAATTGTGCACACTTGGGCACTTTGTGGACACTTGGCCACCTTCATAAATTAATTGTGCACACTTGGGCACCTTGTGGATGCTTGGCCAACTTTATAAATTAATTATGCTTCAATTGTCTATTGATGTGTGATCTTAAATTAGCCATCCATAATTTCTTAAATTTTTCAACATAAGAACCTTAATGGGTAATCACTGCCATTAACCATTTATTTTCCTCACTTTCTTGATTCATACTACATGCTACTTTAAGGTTACATACCCTTCTCAATTCTTATTTTTCAATGCTAATGTGAATCTTTATTAGTTAAAGCCAAATTTTTAATATATTAATTTATCATAATTTCTCTCTTTCCCTTAGCAAAACCGAATTGAAATCTTACTTAAATAATTTCTAGCATGCAAATTCATATCTTGCAAAAAAAAGCCATTTTTGGGTTTAGTATACCAATAAGAAAACATTATAATTTTAAACTAAATTCTAACTAGAATCCTTCATTTAGGTGTTTATAACTTAACACATATATTAACCATTCAAAAGTGCTATATTTCAGCCCTATCTCATGCTAGGATTTTTCATTATATAAGTTGAAATTTACCAACAATAATGAAATTTATATAAGCTAAAAGTTTTTTCATGGAAATGGCAACATACACTTCATCACATCTACAACATAACAATTTATCATACAAGCTTAGCCAACATGACATCCATATCATCAATAATGTAGAGTAGAAATTAATGTTCCATGAAAGCTTGGTATAACATGGTGAATATATATATATAACCATGGAACAATTTGCAAGAATTGTTAACCTACCTCAATGATTAACTAAGATGAGATTGTCTTGACTCTTCCTTTGAATCTCCCCTTACTCCCATGCTTCTTCTTTCCTTCGTAAACTTAGCTCTTTCCCTCCTCACAAAAATTTTGTGTATTTTCTAAAGACTCATGCTGCCCTCTCTTCCTCTCCTTTGTCAAGTGGTATTTCCATATCACATCTTATTCTCTCACCCTCTTGTGTTTGTTTAATTGGCTAAGGGAATACTACCTCCTCTATCCCTTTCTTTTTTTTTATTCTTGTTTAATAGGCTTGCATGTAACTTAAGTGCAGCCCACTTCTCTTACAATTTTTTTTGTGTTACTTAATCCCTTTACTAAACTTTTTTATTTTCCTTAAACCTCATACTGCACTCCACTTCTTAGAAAACGCCATGCCATGTGTGTGTACCTTTTTTTCATCCTTGATTATTGTTGTTTAATTGCACTAAGTGTACTTTTAAGTATAATTTGAATTTTCTTGCAATCTGAGGTTAGCTACTCATGCACGTTGATGGAAAGAAGGAAGGAAGTCATACTTTATTCTCATCTTTCATTATTTTTATTTAATCATGGCTGCAGATGTACTTTTTAGTACACCTCACATTGCTTCCACTTTTTGGTAATTCCACTCGGTCACGTTGAAGGAAGGAAGGAAGGAAAATAATTCATGCAACCTCCTCACGCAAGCCACCCTTCATGCCAAGCGTACACCTACCTAAATGTATGTTTAATTTAAATAAATTTTGCACCTTTTTCTTTAGTCACTCGGTCATGCCACCTTTCCTTGAATGCCACAACTCCCTTTCCTCTTATCAATTTCTCTTATTACTTAGTATTGCCAAATGACACTCCATGTTGTGTAAGTGTGAAGTTATCTCCTTAAATTGTTGCATGCACATATGCATATTTAATTCCATCTCTTATACGTAGATTTCTTCCTTCACGTAAGCCTCATAGTCCATGCAAGGCACATGTGAGTCTCCTTTCTCGGATATGTTGGAGGCAACACAAGGGAAGGGAAAGAGACTTGTCTTACATGTCTCTTCTTCCTCTCTTCCACCTCCCCATCAACCGTACCCCTTCCATTCCCAATTTTCCTTGCCTTATGCCTATCTTTGTGTGTTTACTTCACACAAATTTTGCACCAAAAGAATTAAAATGAAATCCCTCTTGCTCACTTATCTCCTCAGTTTCAATAAAGAAAGAGTAGTCAATATTGGCTATATTCTATTCCTTTCCTTTCTTAGGGCCGAAGTCATCATCCTTCTTAAATTTGAGCTTCACAAGATTTCCTTTCCTAATTTCCTTACCGTGCATATACATATATTTTTAAAATTTAGTTTTTTTATACTTTGGCAATTAGGCTAGGCGAAAGGGAGATAGATAGGAAATTAAATTAAACATCTCCATTTCACATGTCCCCCTTTATATGCTACCTAATATCTATGCCCACTCTTTCCCTTGTGACATTTATTCCTTCTTACATCCTTAAGGCAATTGTTATAATAAGTACGTACATTAGGGTGATTCGGTGCATACTATAGTTATATGAAATCTTAAGTATGTGAATTTTTATTTAACTTAGCCATTAAGTCACTAACTTAGAATTTACAACTATCATGATAATCGCAGAATGTCTAATCACCATCCCATACCAGCAATTAGTCATTCAATTATGAACCTATCTACTGCTAATACATATACTAAGAATACAATTTCTCATTTCTCTTATACATTCTTGCTCTTTCCTTATCAATTTCATCATACTCTTGCTCTTTTTCATTTAAATTCAATATACATGTTACCCTTCTCAGATTCTAGGTTAAATCCCTTACTTGAATTGGGTTTTTGGACCAAATACCTTTCAAATATGTCATTGAGTTCATAGTTCATTCACAAAAGCTGACACTCGACTGGTAGCATTCTATCCAATTTTCAAAATTCAAACTCGAGAGATATCAGTCAACTGCTACAGGACTGGCAGTCGGCTACCAACTTACTGTTGGGCCTGACAGTTGACTGTTTGGACATGGCAGTCAGTTGTTAGCATTCTGAAAAAATTTCTTAAGGAAAGGATGAACATGCAGTGTTCATCAAATAACTTTTATGGAAAATTTTGAATGTAGCAGTTGACTTCTAGAGGCTAGCAGTTGACTACTTAAACTCTATATGAATTTTTGAGCAACTCAAGCACACGACAATCGACTGCTGCAAGGCACCAGTCAGTTGTTACGTTATGCTCTATTTTAAAACTTTCTGTTGACCTAGAATTTTTATCCAAAAACTTGTTTGTAAAGCCCTTTTGAAATTCATGAACTCAAGATAAACTTTCAAGCATCATTTTCCACATTAAAATAGTCTAAAACACCGTTTAATCTCATTCAAATTTGGGATTTAACATCAGTTTTGTTCAAGTAGAAAAACTCACTTTTTAAAATCAAATTCAAGTATGCATAAGTATTTTCAACCAATTAAAAACACCCAATAGTAAGTAAAAATGTTAAGAATGTAGTTTTAAATCCCTTTTTCCTTCAAACAACTTCAAAATCATCAAATTCAGTTATATTGACAATAACTTCGAAAATAAAAGGGATTGGGTTATTTTGCTACCTTAAATGCTTGTTTGGATATTGATTAACCTATTAGATGCCTTCCTAGACACTTTTCTGGATTCCCCTCTTATTGAAAGTGAAGATTCTTCTTCTTCTCCCTTACTTTCTCTCTCTACCTGACTAATCTTTCTCTCTCTAGAAGTGGTTTTGAATTTTGGGTAATGAAGGACTTTGGCTTCCAGCCTTATATATAGACGACCCAAACTTATAATTTTAATCCTAATCTCTGATCATTCTGCCTCAAAATAGTAAGTTTCAAACTATATATATAATTACCATTTTGTCCCTGAACCATTGGCAGGAGAATTCCAAAAATCAGTTAGCTATAGTACTTATTTTAGCCAAAATTTAAATTCTCATACCTAAAGTTTTTCACTTTTCATTTTATTCCCTCTCCTCTTTCTAATAAATTCTCTCATCCTTTTCTAGTCCAATTCTGGCACTAATGCCACTATATGCAGTCTAATGCAACATACACAAGCAATTAATTAAAATTAACAAATATCTCTCATAGAAATGGGGGTGGATGTTACAGTGACAGTTACAAAATAGACCAAATTGGCTCATGCAAGTTAGCTCGTCACGAATTTTAGGTTAAAAGGGCTAAGCTATTCTAATCCTTATTTTAACAAGTCAAAAAAACTCTAACTAGGATCATCATGTGGGTTCAACGGGTTGGCTTATTTAACCCATAAAAAAATTTTAAAAAAATAATTACCTAAGTTAACCAAACACAAATTTTAAAAAATTTGATTTATTATTTTTATAACATGACTATTTTGTACTAATGCACATAAGGAGGAGGAGGGAAACGTGTGGGTTAAGTGAATTTGGTCAAATTTTTCTGTGATTATATGGTTGGAAGATGAAAAACTCAATCCACCATATTAGTTGGTAAAATGAACCCGTTTAGATGGGTTCTTAATTCTTATTTCCTAATATTAAATTAATTTTGCTGCAAAATTATCTTTCACCACTCGCTATTCATCTTATTTCCATCTCCAATGTCTTCTTTCCTTCACCACTTTGTGTTTCGCTTCCAAAAATCTGAAGGTTGGGCAGGACTCTTCGTTTCTTGGAGAGTCTTGATTCAATTCCGACGAGGCCTCACAAGTCCCACATCACCTAAAAGCAACCCAACCTTATAGTTATATGTTTTATACAAGTGCTACCCACATCATAAGTGCCCCTTTGGGGACATCTGACAAAATTGGAATGACAGAGAGAAGATTAGCATAGCCCATGCTTAAGGATGACATGTACAAGTTAAGAAATGGTCGATTTTTTTTTTCTTTCTCCCCATTTCATTGAGTGCTTCCATTTTCTCTATTTGTAGTTGTCATTTTCTAGTGTTTATGATTTCTAGCCCACTAAGTGATTGCTATTCCATACTTTCTACAAATTTGTTTCTCTACTTCTTTGTGTGTTTCGATGAATGGGGCGCATATGCGCACGCACACACACACACACACAAAACATCTTGACATGGACTACGATGAGATATTATTTAAATTTAATAAATAAAAAGTGTATATAAATTTTTAATAAAATAAATTTATTATTTGGTCTAAAATTTATATAAATAAATTTAAGTAACAATTTTAAGTGAAAATTCTAGATAATTTTTAGACTAAATAAATTTATACTGTAATAACCGAGATTATTTTTTAAAGATTAAAACAAAATCTTGATATTGATTTCATTTAAACTAAGTTCGGCACGATTTTTGAGGTCGACGATTGAAACCGGAGGGTCTTACGGAGTTAGAAACGTGATCTGATGAAAGGAAACGCGACCCGATGATAAGAGACTAACAGACAAAGTTTCAGACTTCGATTCCTTCGACGAAGGCTGAAATCCTTGCATGGGAAGCCGTGTCCACGAATGAATCAGTTATGACATTAAAAAATTTCCCCGGGTGAAGTGACAAAAGTCAAAATTGCCCTCGGAGGCTTTAAATTCCCAAATTCTCATAAATTCCCACCATTTCCAACATTTCTCTCTCTCTTCACTCTACTTTCTCTCTCCTTTCTCTCCTCCTTCCACCACCGCGAGCCACCACCAGGGCCACCGTAGGTCGCCACCTGACCCATAAATCGATGCACCTCACTACCCTCTACCTCCATCAACCACCCACGGGCACCAACGGCTGCCACCATCATTGAAAAGAGGGCATTTTCCTCTTCCATTGTGTGATTTTTTGCCCGCTGTGATCTCTGTCGTCAACCACTGTTGGATGTCACCACCACCACCAGCGTGTAGGCTGAGCTACCAGCTTCCTCCCCTAACTCACCACTGTTGAACAGAGCTCTCATGCGCCTGAATCGAGGCAAAAGGTGTCTGCTATGCGTCACTCTTCATCGCTATAAAATGCCATCTAAACAGTCGTGAACCATCGCACCAACCTCAGATTCAGACTCCCCATCTTGAGGGCTTCACCGTGGTGTAATTTTCAAGCCCAACCGCACCCTTCCGCTGTACGCCACCGTGAGCCACTGCTGGAGAAGCCAAAAAGATGCTAGAAACTGTCTCAGAACAGATTTCCATCATCCGGCACCGCTGGTAAGGTCCAAATCACCCTAACCTAATGTATTTTGACAAAATTCGATGCCAAATAGGAATAAGAAATGAATCGATTTAGGAAATTATGCAATCGGACGTAGGGAAGTGAAATCGATGACGTAACGAACTAAAACACTAATTTAAATGCCCAGGAAATTGATTAGGCTGGAATTTCAAGGATAAGAGAAGTCCCAAATTGATTAGGAGCAAACGAAGACCAGGTAGGATAATTTATGCTTCCTGAACTTTAGATTTTATCTTGTGGATACCTGAACGATTTAGATTAATCGCATGGAATTTTGTGCTGCTTTCGATAGACTAAATTGCATGCCTATGTGCTGAAAAATACCCTTTGCATGTTAGAAAATTTCCCTATCGAGTTTAGATGTCATAGGGATGGATTGACTTAGGGTAGGGTACTTAATAGCCGGTATGGGACAGCCGTTAAGTATCCCGAGTGCAGGGATTTTATAAATATATTGTTTTAACCAGAATTAGCCTACATTACATTAGGGATCACACGATAAATCAGAACGACCCTAAGAAAGGTTTAAGGAGTATAAGGGGGGATAACCTAGACAGGGAAACGTTGTGATTTAGGCATAATACCCTAGAACCCTGAGGAATAGTCGACCGTGTGGATGTGAGTTCGAATAGACTTTATAAGGATGAGAATTGGCGTATGTGCACATGCTAGGGGACGCCCTAGATGTTAGTTCTCACCCGGTCCTTGAGTGAGTGATTGATGTTACGGATCACACTCACAACATAGGCAAGATTTCAGTGATTGGTGTTATGGATTACACCCAATAACAAGAGATAGAATTTCTCTAGATGACATGCAATTGGATGGTTTTAGATTCAGTCGCATATAACGTGTGGCCGACACAGATTTAGAAACACCGGGTATAGGATTTGACTTGATTTTACTACATATTTTCATAAAATAGACTTTTATAATTATTGAACATTGTCGTGATTTCCATGCTAAATAATGATTTTAAAAGAATAAGGTATTTCACTATTTTTGAACTGAATATGGAAAGTTATTTTCGGTGCTTGCACCGCTGAGTAATCAACCAGTTTTCAAACAGTATGATTAATTGTAAATTATTCTACTGGGATTTAAATATCTCACAAGGTTGTTTGCTCAGATGAACAGGAACAGGGGCCTAGAAGATAGTTGGGCAACAACTTGATGGTAGACGGATGAGAAGTTTAGTTTCTAGGCTTGAATTGTGGTGTATATATTCTGTTAATGTTCTGTTATTGGATTATTTTATTACTGGTTTTATTTTACTGTTGGATTGGATGTAATTACTAAACTGTTGTCTATTTGTACTTAGGGAATGTCCGAAATACAGGGGAGACTCTGTCAAATTTTTGGTAGGGTTAATGTTGTAAATTTTTAAGTTTGAGATGGAATTTATATGAATGGATTGCATGTTTATATATGGATTCTAGTTTTATTATTCCAGAGTTTATTGTGATTATTGCTTGTGTAATTAGTATAACTGCATTCGATCTTGGGTTGAACGGAATCTGAATGGACGACGGAATGTCTATTTGGGTTACGCTCAACCAGTAGCGATCCCCTGACGTTCCGATATTGGGAATAACTATTTCGAAAACCCATATGCTTCTATTATGCAGATAGAGGATAGTATATTATGGATTAAGGGGTCGTTACTATTAAAGATTTATATACACTTTTTATTTATTAAATTTAAATAAATCTCTAATAAAAAAATATTATGCATGTCGAGATGCTAGTAGATGTATATTGTTCATGTTTTTAATATTTTCAAATGAACAAACTAGACGCCCGCCTTGCTTGATAATTAGCACGTCTCCTTACAAGGTATTTGTGCCTTTGTTCGGTGGTCACAGATGCATGCCTTCCTCTGTGCCTAATCTGACTTTGTTCTCTTTGGGTATATGATTCCATGATGGTTCTATTCAAAAAATATAATGTTTACTCCAAGTAGAATGTCTTGTAATACAACTGGAAAAAAATTAAGAAAAAGAAAAGGAAATAAAATAAAAATAAAAATAAAAATAGAATCACTCAATGATCATAATATTTTTGACTCGCATGCCATTAGGTCCATCAATTTATGCGTGCGATCAGATGCGTTCATTGGTACTAAATACAATCATTGTTAAAATGGTTTTACATTAATAAAAAGAAAAGAAATGAAAGAAAAGAAAAATAAAACTAAAAATCCTACGATAGAGAGAGAGAGAGAGAAAGAATATAATACACATTCAAAAAAGTATAATTGTTATTTTATATCATATTTCAAATTTTTTGAAAAAATAACACATACTAAGCCTCTAGAAAAGAGAGAGAAAAAAAGAATGAAGATAGTACCAAAGTTATAAAATTCAGTAAAACAATGCAATCAAAATTAGAAAGAAAAATCCTACCGAAAAAGAGAGAGAAAGAATAAAAAGTGATCATGTTAAAAGATCCATGTAAAAGTGGGCAATAATTTACGTTATAATTAATCTAATGTACTAAAGTTTTATGTCAAATCTATATTTAAAATCAAATAATGTTCTTAAAGTGCACCTTGTATTATATATTATTTAATTAATGACAACATTGTACTACATTTGCATATTTAATGATATAGAACATTATATTATGTGTGATTAAATCAATGCCACATTTTTTTCAAATGCATGTACATGCTAAAAATTAGGCAGGACAATTAACTGATCGAATATTATATGTGACTAAATTATTTTTTTAGTTCTTATTTTTTTAATTTTTAATTAAATTTTTATAGTTTAAAAATTTATAATTATGTCCTTAAATTAAAAAAATTTTAAATTATTCCCTATTATTAAATTTTTTAAAAAATTATATTAAATTTTGTTAATATTGTCAACATATAGTATCTTAGCATACTAAATATATACGATTTATGTCAAAAAAATGAGATAAAAATTAAATAATAATGTAAAAATAACTTACATATATAAAAATAAATGCAATTTATATTAAGTAATATGAGTAGATTGATTTGAATTAAGTAAATTTGTAATATCAAAATTTTATATAATTACTATATCATCAAAATTTAACAAATTTTTTATAAAAATTTAAGATTAGAGACTAATTTAAAAATTAGTTAAATTATAAGGATTCAATTATAAATTTTTAAATAATAGGAACCATATGAATAATTTAACCATTATATATGTAACTACAATTAAAAAAAATAAGTAAATTTATTCATCAAAGTAAACTAAAATGATTGATTTTCTAAAGATTATTTGTAAATAATAGTATCTATATTATAATAGGTGTGAGATATTTTAGATAAAATGGCTCATTTGGCCTATTTACAAGAAAACAACATTCATTCTTTCATTCATGAGACTCCTTTGGCTCATGTTCATATTTTTCCTTTCAAAGCATACATTACATGAGCTTCATTCAGATAAGATTATGTCATTAGGATTCTAGGTTAGTCTTCCTTTATCACTATAGGATCACTGTACTCCTTTATTACATGTCATTTCCTATTCATTGGATCACTGTACCTTTGTTACAGGTCATTTCCTATTCATTGGATCACTGTACACCTCTATTATAGGTCACTTCCACTCGTTCTTTATGGCAACTAATGATGCTTAGATATCATTTTCAATCACATAACTATCTATTATATATGCTAGACTAACAAGTTCACAAATCATGGTAAGTATGTAACACCCCTAATCCTATGGTTCTTTGTAGTGAATTAAATAATATAATATAATATAATACATGATTAGTGAGTTACTACCTCTACCTGAGCAAATTTTAACTTTTACCAAGTTAAATAGTTGAGTGTCATTAGTTTGGGAATTCTACACTCGGGTTCTCACACGTAACGCAATGAAAAATAATTAAAACAAAATATATAAATATTCTTAGATATTTACATTCACATGCATGGCTCATTTACAATAGTCATATCATAGATATAACAAACATATACTTATGGATATGTGAGGCTAAGTAGAGTAAGGAGGCAACAAACCTATCACTCATACCCCTCTACTTATCCTACCGGCATGTATTTTTCTCACATATCTTGGATACATATATGCCCTCTTTATTACACCAAAAATTATCATGTCCTATTTCCAAAAAGATAATAAGGGATCAGGGTATTGAACATCACATATTTACATATCAAAATAAAAGACTACCAAACTAGTCCTACATGTCCACCCCTCTAGTAGGTGGGGCTGTAGAGGGAATATCTATTACTGAGATCACCCACACTTCCTTTATTATCAAGAAATAACCCATAATGGGTATTTCTATCTAATCCACTTCCACTTCTAGTAGTATCTGAAACCTAGGCATCTGATACAAACCAGCATTTAATAAGAATAATTTCTCAATAGTAATAACAACCTGTATTTTTAGAACTGCTGACTTATACCACAGTATTGGTACAGAAATACACTACATTTTTTCTTATCACTTAATACATTGTGTCTATTAGGATAACATGCATGAATTAAACAATTTTCTCATATATGCATATGAACACATATGCATCTCATCACATATCCATCACACAAGATATATTCTCAAATAGTAATGGTAACAGGATCACATTCTCATATCAATTCAGAGCATAAACAAGAAATTAATGCATATTGTTATAGCCATAAAAAAAAGCATCATGAAAGAAATCTTTAAAAATTCTCATTCATAAATGAGTCTTTCTCGTGGTCCTGGACCATTTACAATATGCTCGTGGTTTGTGACCATCTGCAATATTCTCGTGGCTTTTAACCATCTACAATGTTCTTATGGCACTGACCAGTTGCAGTATTCTCGTGGCCTTTAATGACCATCTGCAATATTCTCATGGTACTGGCCATTTGCAGTATTCTCGCTATTTAACCAGTTGCAGTATTCTCGTGGTCTTCAACCATTTGCAGTTATTCTCATTTATGGTTCATGCTTTTCTCATTTTAAAATCTCATATTTCTCTTCTCTTTCTCATTCATTCTCATATACTTTCTCATCATTCTCAAATAATATGTTAGCCATTACATCTCAGTCTAAATCCTTTATTTGAGTGGAATTTTGGGCTAATTATGCTTTAAATTAGGTCATTAAGCTTATTTTCCAAAACAGAGGCCTACCAGTCGACTTCTACCCTCCTAGTAGTCGACTTGAAGCTCACTGTCCTAAAAAATTTCCAAACTCGAGGGATACCAGTTGATTTCCATGACAACGATAGTCGGCTACTATGTTATTAGCCATTTTCTAGAAAATAAGAGCACAACTATCAACTTTTGAGGGATGGCAGTTGACTACTAGCACTCTGGATGCGTTTCTGGATAACCGAAGAGCACGACAGTTGACTAATAGGGGCTATAAGTCTACTGCTACATTATAATCTATTTTTAAAATCTTATGTTGACTTAGAATTTAGACCAAGAACATGTTTGTAAACCCATTTGGATAATTAGCAACTCAATACCAATATATAAGCATCATTTTACACACAAAAATAGCCCAAACTACCATTTAATCTCACCCAAATCTTGGATTAAACATTGTTCTCAAACTTAATGAAAAACCCATTTTTTAAAATCTAATTTATGCATTCATAAGTATAATCATATAGTTTAAAAACAACCAATAGTAATCAAAAACATCAAGAATGTAGGTTTTACTTCCTCTTTAGCTTAAACAGTAATAAAATCAAAGTTTTCAGCACATAAATAGTAAAAATCAAAATTTGAGAGGATTAGGTTGTTTGCTACCTTATTTCATATAAAATGATATGCTGGTAATGGTATATGCCTTCTTAAATCTTCCTGCTACTAAATCTCACCTTAAATCACAGTAAAATCTCCATTTCTTCTCAATTTCTCACTTTCTCTCTCTAACTTTTATCTTTATTTCTCTCTCTAAAACTTAGGATTTAAGGTGCCAAATGAGGGTTCTGATATTCCTCTCTATTTATAGGTGGTCCAGAAATTGCAATTCTTATCAAAATTCTCCGTCATTTGGCTCAAAATGATAATTTCTCCGGATATATGTCAAATTACCATTTTGTCCCTGAACCACTAGTGGGAGACTTTGAAAATCTGGTAGCTACAGTAACTCTTTCGGCAAAAATTACTATAGGCTACCCCCAATTATGAAAAGCTTACATAGCTTTCTCCACTAAACCTTTTCTTTTCACTTAGGTCCTCATTCTGCTCTTTTCAATTGGATCCCTCCTTCTAATACAACTATATGCAATCTAATAGAAGGAGTGTAACATCTGCACCCTTTACACATTAAGAGATGTTGGTTGATTTTAAATGAATTAGATGTTTGTGTTTATTGTATTAGGTTACATGTAGTTGCATTAGAATGAGAGTTTTAGGTGAAGAGAAAGAATAAGGACTAACTTGGAAATGAAAATGATATAGTGGGAAATTGTATGAATATCCAAAACTTCAAGGAAATAGACTATAAATTTAGCCAAATGATTTACTATATAGCAACAGAATTTTGAAAACTTCCCATCAGTAAGTTAGGGACAAAATGGTAATTTAATATGTAGTTAAAGAAATTATCATTTTGGGCCGAATGGTCAGGAATTAGGAGCAGAATTGCAAAGGACCAGATCACCTATAAATAGGTGAAGCCTCTAGAGCTCTTCATTTGCATCTTGAACTCTTAAATCTTAGAGAGAGAAAGTCAGGAAATTATAAAGGAAGAAAGCTGCTACGAGGATTTAAGCATTCCAGAAGTTAGGAAAACTTACCACAACACTTCACCATCATCAAATACCAAGTTTAAATCAACAAAAAGGTAGCAAATCACCCATCTCCCTTATTTTTGAAATTTACTGTGCATGGTTAGTCAATTCTGAGTTTTCTTGATTTTGAACTCCAGGGAGATTAAAACTTACATTCTTAGTTTTTTTTATTGCTAGTGGATGTTTTAAAATGCTTGAATATACTTGTTAATGCATGAATACGAATTTGAGAAATGGGTTTTTCATGGTTTTTGAGAAAAAGTTTAAATCCCAGATTTGAGCATGAATAATCAATGGTTTGGGTTGTTTTTGAGTGGCAAATGAAGCTTTTATGCTGTTATTGAGTTTTTGATCATCAAAACTATTTTAAAAACATGTTCTTGGGCTAAAATAATTGGTCAATGGCGAGTTTTAAAACAGATCATAATGTATCAGTCGACTTGTAGGCTCTACCAGTTGACTATCGTACTCCTGAGTTGCCCAGAATTGTATCCAGAGTTCTAGCAGTCGACTGCTAGGGGATGGAAGTTGACTTTCGTGCTCTTATTTTCTAAAAATTAGCCAAGAATAAAGCAATCGACTGTCGGTGTCTTGGAAGTTGATTGACTGCTCACTGTTTGAAACATTTTTTAGGCAACAAGCTAGAAGTTGACTGCCAGGAGGCTAGAAGTCGACTTATAGCTCTCTATTTCGAGAAATTTGACTCAATAACCTATTTTAATCCATAACTAGCCTAATCGTTCATCAAATGTAGGATTTAATCTTGATTTGTCATGGATAGAATTAAGAATATTTGATAAAATTATGAGAAAGAAAAAAAATAAGAGATTTTAGTTGAGCATGAACCGTAAATGAGAATAACTGCAAATGGTTGATCCGTGAGAATAGATGCATTTGGTTATACCGCGAGAAGGGATGTAATTAGTTATATACTGTGAGAATAGCTGCAACTGGCTTTAATCCAGGAAAATTTTTATAGACTGTTAACCACGAATAATTGCTAACGGTTAACCATGAGAATAAATGCTGACGGTTAACAATGAGAATGAATGCAGACGGTGAAAACCATGAGAATGATTGCAAGTGGCTCATAACCATGAGAAAACTCATTTATGGATGGAAATATTTATAAGATTTCTTATATGATGATTTTGACTATGGCCATATCAAATTGCATGATTTCTTTGTTTATACTCTATATACTAATATGAGAATATAAGTTGTTACCATTACAATCTGAGAATGCATCCTGTGTAATGACTATCTGTGAAGTACATGTGTAATCATAAGTATATGCATGAGATATTTGTATAATCCTTGTACATTATTCCAATAGCATAAGATTTTAAGTATTATGAAAAAGAATGGAATAGATTTTTGTATTCGTATGGTGGTACAAGTAGTTATTTTTAAACACCGGGGATTATTGCTACTGAGAAATATTTCTCATTAAAGTTGATTTGTATCAGATGCCTAGGTTTCAGATCATGCTAGAAAGTGGAAGTGGAGACAGTAGAGATACCCTTTCTAGGGTACTTTCCAGTTATTAAAGAGATATGGATTGTATATGTATGGAAAATTCCTCCCACCCCTTAACTATATGCATAACTAAGAATATATAGTATTTTGACATGCCCATTTTCCTGAATCCTTATTAGTATTTTGAAAGGATCAAGAGAATGATTTTGGTATAAGTAAAGAGGGCATATATGTATTAAGATATATGAGATAGAGAGTTTTGCTTAAAATAGGATATGAGTGGTAGGCTTGTTGTCTCCTTACCCTCTTAGGCTCGCATATCTATAGGTATATGTCTGACACACACTACTGTTGATGTATTTATAAATATTATGTACAGTTGAATGTGAATGTCAATATCTCTATATCCATCTATTTCATTTAAATTACTTTATTTATTTTTACTACATAACGTGTGAGAACCCGAGGGTAGTAACCCAAACTAGTCGCACTCAATTATTTAACTTAGAAAAAGTTAAAAATATACTCGAGTAGAGGCGGTAGTAAACTCACTAATCATATATTATACTATCTTATAATATTTAATTATCTAAAAGGAATATAGGATTGGGAGTGTTACAAGGAGCGGATGTTACAAAGTACAACCTTAAGTAAGTCACTCTTAGGTCGTCAAGATAAATAAACTTAGGGTTGAGCACCATCATGGTATTTTTTCAACACTTTCTAAATTCAATGGATATTTTATCATCATATATTATGGTCTAATCATAGAATTTCAAAAGGTCCTCCCATACCAACTATCGGTCCTTCAATCTGGAACCTATATAAAATAAAGCAGATAGTAGTAGTCTTTCACTTTGCTTTTCTTGCTATTTTCCTTTAATCTTGTCCCATATTACTTCTTAAATGCATTAATATGGATTTAGGATGATTACCTAGACTTTGCATGATGTTTAAGGGAATAAAAGGGGCTAAAATGCAAAGATGAAAGCTATAACTGTAACAACGGGAAAGATACGAAATAGTTTTTAAAGGATTTTAAAAGATAAAACTTGATTACAGGTATGAATTTTGGGGACGAAATAGTTTGGCAGGATGTCGCATCGCAGGAAATGACGTGGGAGAAAGAAGATGAAATGAGACAAAGATATCCAGAACTGTTTACAGGTATGAATTTTGGGGACAAAATTTCTTTTAAGGGGGGGAGAATGTAACAACGGGAAAGATTCGAAAGAGTTTTTAAAGGATTTTAAAAGATAAAACTTCATTTTAACCCTAATCCCAAACAAACGAAGACTGACACGTATTTTGAGGATAATGACTGGACATAGAAGGTCCTTTGAAGCCAGAAACACAATCAAACAAAAGAAATGTAATCCGGCGATCAGAAACTGACGGAAGGAGTTTCGTGCGTCACTTTCGTTGACGGAGGCCAAGAATTTTGCATGGAAATGTGTGCCAACGTCTGGAAGGATGTTGACACCTTAAAACATCCTCGGGTGGCCTGGGAAAAGTCAGAATCGCCTCTGGAGGCTTTAAATTACGCAAACTCCCGCCATTTCTCCCATTTCACTCTCTCTCCTCACCACACACTCTCTCTCTTCTCTCTTTTCTCTCTCCACCTTCCTCCACCGTGAACGGCCACCACAGCCACCGTGGGCCGCCACCAAGGGTACCAACTGACACCTCATCGCCACAACCACCAAAGAACCAACCACCGCCACCAACGGCCGGAGTCCGGAAAAATGCCATTTTTCCTCCATCGCCGCAATTTCCCACCGATTCGCGCCGTCTGACGCCGTGGACCCTCACCGCCCCCACCACCGTAGCCCGAAGCCGCCACCGCCTCCAGATGGCTTCGGAGCCGTCGAAAGGAGGCCGGACGCGCCTGGATCGAGGCAAAATGCCGTCCGCCGTGCGAGACGCTTCGTGGCCAGAAAACACCGCCCAAACGGCCGTGAACCGCCGTGCCACCACCGTATTCGGACTCCTGAGCTTGCGGGCTTCACCGTGGTGTGATTTTCGAGACAAACCGCACCTCACCGCCGTGCGCCACCGTGCGCCGCCGTGCGCCGCCGTGTGCCGCCGTGCCGGAGATTCTAGACGTGCATCCTGAGAAACCGAGACCATCGGGACATAGAATTCCATCATCTGAGCACAGTGGTAAGGTCCGTTTTCCCAAAAACTAATGTTATATGACTGAAATGGCTGCCGAACGTAATTAGGCAATTAATTAACCTAGGTAACTGTGTAACCGGGTTTAGGATTGAAAATTGGATGACGTGACGAATCTAAATATTCAATTTCATGTCCAGGGAATTAATTGGGCTCAGAAACTGAGATTTCGCGGAGTCCTGACTTGAATTGAAGCGACCGGAGGCCAGGTAGGATAATTTACACTTCCCGAACCCTAGAATTGATTTAGTGAATACCTAAATGATTTAGATGACTTGTATGGATTTGCGTGCTGCTTTCGATGGGATAAAATTGCATGCCTGTGTGCTAAAAACCCTAATTGCATGTTAGACACTTTGTTTATCGAGTTTAGATGCCTTTAGGAAGGATTTACTTAGGGTTGGGTACTTGATAGCCGGTATGGGACAGCCGTTAAGTATCCCTCATACAGGAAGCTTTTAAACGAAACTATTTTTATCAGATTTAGCCTGTATTGAGTTAGGGATTACGCGTTAAACCAGGACGACCCTAAGAAAGGTTTAGGGAGTATAAGGGTGGATAACCTACACGGGGAAACGTTGTGATTTAGGCGTGATACCCTAGAACCCTGAGGAATAGCCGACCGAGTGCATGTGAGTTCGAATAGACTGTATGAGGATGAGAATTGGCGTATGTGCACATGCTAGGGGACGCCCTAGATGTTGATTCTCACCCGGTCCTTGAGTGAGTGATTGGTGTTACGGATCACACTCACAATATAGGCTTGATTCGGGTGATTGGTGTTACGGATCACACCCAACGATAAGAGAGGTATTCTCTCTAGACTACGTGCAATTAGAAGATGATTTAGATTCGGTTACAGTGGATTTGTAGCCAACGTGGATTGAGATACACAGGGCATGGGATTTCACTTGCTTTTGATAACTGATTTTTAAAGAAATGGATTTTATGATTGTGATATATTGCCGCAATTTCCATGTATTTAAACGATTTTAAAGATAAGGTATTCCGCTGTTTTCGAACTGATTTCGGGAAGACGATTTCGGTGTTCACACCGCTGAGTATTCAACTGGTTTTCGAATGATAATTAAATTGTAAATTATTCTCTTTGGGATTCATATCTCATTAGGTTGTGTACTCAGATGAACAGGGACAGGGGCAGGAGCCCAGACGATAGCCGAAGCTGACTTGAGGATAGACAGGAGGATGATTAGCTTAGGCTTGAATCATTTGTATATATACTCTGATGACACTGTTATTTAACGGATTCTGTTTCTTGTAAATTCTGTATGGACTAGACTAAATGTACATATAATGTTTTAGATAGTATGTATGGATTTTAATGATGGATTGATGTTGCTGTGTATGGATTTATATTAGTATGTTTACTGCTGTTGTTGGACTGGCTGTTGAGTTTTAAACAGGTGATTCTGTATTTGGGGATATGATCAATTTACAGAGGAAACTCTGCCGAATTTTTGGTAGAATCTACCGCTGTAAATTTATGGATTTGAATTGAAATGTGTATGAATGTATGATGAGACATGTATATGAGTTTTAGATTTCATTCCAGAGTTATTATTGATGATGTGTGTATGTGTATTTAGTTAGCTGCGTGTGAATCAGGGTTGAACGGAATCTGAATGGATAACGGAGAATCTATTTGGGTTACGCTCAACCAGTAGCGATCCCCTGACGTTCCCACATAGGGAATAAACATTCAGAATACCACATATGCTTCCGCTAATCAGATAAGCATCGCGTATGACGTATTAGGGGGTCGTTACAATTATGGTATCAGAGCCCTGTTTGTAGAATCTTTTGGTTTAGTGGACTTAGGACTTTAAATCTTTGGGTTTGCAGCCTTAGGATTTTTGATTGATTTGACTCTGGAATGATAGGACCTGATTTGAATTGATAATGAACGGAATGAGTTTGATGTACTCCTGTTAACTATTCTTTGTGTGGTGATCTATTTGTTTCTGTATCAGATAAACATGGCAGAATCTAGCAGGGACGCCACACGTAGGCCTAGGGGAAGGCCAAGGCACAGAAGCCAAGGTGCGTCAGGTAGTGGTAGCATGGAGACTGAGGTTGACATGCGGGAGATGATGGAATCTATTAGATTAATGGCCGATGCGATGAGAGACCAGGCCACTACCAGTGCCAACGCAATGAGACAGCAGCAGGATGATAGACAGACGAGAAACGACGGAGCCACCCAACAGGTGAATCCACTATATCAGGGATGGATTGAATTCCAGAGAGCAGGTCCATCTCCATTTACAGGTGCCTCCGATCCAGCTGCTGTGGAAGCTTGGATAAAAGGAATTGAAAAGATTTTCAGGTTGTTGCAGTGCGACGATGAACAGAAAGTCACATATGCAACATATATCTTTGAAGCGAAGGCGGCTGAACTTTGGTGGACAGATGCCCAGCAATTGATGGAGAGCCGAGGCATTCCATTGACTTGGGAATCTTTCAAGAGAGTCTTCATGGATTAAAATATCCCTAAGAGTGTGAAACAGGCAAAGGAAGCACAGTTCCTGAAGCTCACTCAGGGAGGCAGGCCATTTGACGAGTATCTGAAACAGTTTGAGGAATTATCAAGATACTCCACTTACCTGCGAATGCATTACGATGAGGCTTGGAAAGCAAAGCAACTAGAAGAAGGCCTCGATCTACCTATGAAGACTCAGTTGGCTACCCTGGAGATTCGAGACTTTGCTACACTGGTGAATAAGTGTAGAATTCTGAGCAAGAATTTAGAACAGAAACAGGCTCAGAATATGACACAGCGTACAAGGAACCGGCCCAGACAAGCGCCCAGAAATCTGAATGTAAGAAGCGGTATGTTTAAACCGCAACCAGGGGCTTCTAGTAGCAGTAGGAGGCGACCTGATAATACTCTTTGTCAGAAGTGTGGTACCAGACATCCAAATCAACCCTGCTGGCATCAGACTCCCCTCCAGTGTTATAGATGTGGAGGCACAGGACACATAGCCAGATACTACCCTTCCACGGGGAATCAGCAGACATCTGGTAGCCGAAGACCACAGGCTCCAGGGAGAGTTTTTACCATAAATGCTGCCAACGTTGACAGGTCCTCAGGCTTGATGCAGGGTAGAGGTAAAATTTATAATTTTTCTTTGATAGTATTGTTTGATTCGGGTGCTACGCACTCCTTTATTGCTGATGTATGCGTAGAACGAATGAGATTACCTGTTCAAACCTTGCCCTGTGACCTATACATATCCACACCTTTAGGAGAAGCCACTATGTCCCCACGAATATGCCTAAATTGCCTTTTAACCATTGAAGATACCTTGTTTCTTGTGGACTTAGTGTGTATACCATTGTCAGGGATCGATGTTATTTTGGGAATGGATTGGTTGACTAGGAATCGGGTCTTGTTGAATTGTTCCGAAGGGACAATTACTTATCTAGATAACGTGCCTGTGCGTGGTAATGACAGAGCTTGTGAGATAGGTGATATGTCCCTCAATCTTTCTGAGGTAGAGTTGCAGGATAGACTAAGTCAAATCCCAATCGTTAATGACTTTCCGGAGGTCTTTCCTTTGGAAATCAGTAAACTGCCACCACCTAGGGAGATAGAATTCACCATTGACCTGATTCCAGGAGCGGGTCCAATAGCTATGACCCCGTATCGTATGGCCCCCGCAGACCGAGAGAATTAAAAGTCCAAATCGAAGACATATTGGAGAAGGGGTTCGTTAGGCCAAGTGTATCACCATGGGGAGCTCCGGTCTTATTCGTAAAGAAGAAAGACGGGAGTTTAAGACTGTGTATTGATTACCGGCAATTGAATAAGGTGACCATTAAGAACAAATACCCATTGCCACGTATTGACAATTTGTTTGATCAGTTGCAAGGCGCGACTGTATTTTCTAAGATAGATTTAAGGTCAGGATACCACCAGATTAGGGTTAGAGAGGAGGATATTCCCAAGACAGCATTCAGGACAAGATACGGCCATTACGAGTTTTTAGTGATGCCGTTTGGATTGACGAATGCACCCGCTGTCTTTATGGATTATATGAACAGAATTTTCAGACCCTATTTAGATCAATTTGTTGTGGTATTCATTGACGATATCTTAGTATATTCCAAGACTCACGAAGAGCATGCCCAGCATCTTAACACGGTGTTACAGATACTGGAAGAGAAACAACTGTATGCAAAGCTGGAGAAATGTGAGTTTTGGTTAGAAGAAGTGAAATTTTTAGGACATGTGGTAAATGGGAAAGGGATAGCGGTCGACCCAAAGAAAATTGAAGCAGTATTAGATTGGGATCGACCTAGAACGGTCACCGAGATTAGGAGTTTCTTGGGTTTGGCCGGCTATTATCGAAAATTTATTCAAGGATTTTCACAAATAGCTGTGCCATTAACCCGATTGACTCGAAAAGGGGTATACTTTGAATGGAGCGAACAGTGTGAGACTAGTTTTCAGATTCTGAAAGAGAAATTGACCACCGCTCCTGTATTAATCATTCCGAAACCCCTAGAACCCTTTACTGTATACACAGATGCATCTTTGAGAGGCCTAGGTTGTGTTTTGATGCAGGATGGGAAATTTGTGGCTTATGCATCGGGACAATTGAAACCTGCAGAGGAAAACTATCCCACCCATGACTTAGAATTAGCTGCCGTTGTGTTTGCCCTAAAGATTTGGAGACATTACCTATATGGCGCAGTGTTCGAGGTATATAGTGATCATAAGAGCCTTAGGTATCTGTTTGATCAGAAGGAATTAAACATGAGGCAGCGTAGGTGGGTAGAATACTTGAAAGACTTTGATTTTGAGTTGAAATATCATGCAGGGAAAGCAAATGTTGTAGTCGATGCATTAAGCCGAAAGTCACTACAATTAGCCAGTTTAATGATTAGTGAGATGAGATTACTTGAGGATTTTGGAAATTTTAGTCTCAATGTAATCTCGTTTCCGCAAAGATTAGTGATGAGTGACTTTTGGATAACCTGCGAACTGAGAGAATTAATTAGACAGGCCCAACTTGAAGATGAATCCTTGGAAGTATACGCAGACCAACCCGACTTTGGATTAGCACCTGATGGAGTTTTGATGTTTAGAAAGAGAGTAGTAATTCCGAACCATCAAGAATTAAAGGAAAAGGTGTTAGCAGAAGCTCACAGAAGCCATTACACTATTCACCCCGGTATCTCCAAGATGTATCAGGATTTAAAGAGAAATTTTTGGTGGCCTGGTATGCGGAGAGATATCACGGATTATGTGAATGCCTGTTTGACTTGTCAACAGGTTAAGATAGAGCATCAGAAACCCGCAGGGCTACTTAAGCCATTGGAGATACCAGAAAAGAAATGGGATCAGATCACTATAGATTTCGTGGTTGGATTACCTAGAACACCAGCAGGATTTGATGCCATTTGGGTGATAGTGGATAGGTTGACCAAGTCTGCACACTTTTTGCCTATTAAGGTGCGTTACTCCATGGAGAAATTAGCCGAAGTATACCTTAGGGAAATCGTGAGATTACATGGAATACCGTCAGGTATAGTATCTGATCGAGATCCTAGGTTTACTTCGAGATTTTGGCAATCTCTAAAGCAAGCTTTAGGAACCCAGCTTAAATTTAGCACAGCCTATCATCCTCGGGTGACAGCGATGAGAGGACTATTCAAACCCTAGAAGATATGTTGAGGGCTTGTGTGCTTGAACAGAAAGGAAGTTGGGATAAACACCTGCCGTTGATAGAGTTTGCATACAATAACAGTTATCACTCTACCATCGGCATGGCACCGTATGAGGCTCTGTATGGGAGAAGTTGTAAGTCACCCTTAAGTTGGGTAGAAATGGGGGAAAGTGCACTGTTGGGACCTGAAATGGTACAAGAAACCACTGATCAAATTAAAATGATCAGGGAAAAGATGAGAGCTGCCCAACAGAGGCAAGAATCTTATGCCAACAAGAGAAGAAGGCCTTTGGAATTTAACGAGGGAGATCACGTATTTCTGAGAGTGTCCCCCACCACGGGTATTGGTAGACAGATAAGGACTAAGAAACTAAGTCCTAGATTCCTAGGACCATTCCAAATTTTACAAAGAGTCGGTCCCGTTGCCTACCAAATCGCTTTACCTCCCCATTTGTCCAACCTACATGATGTTTTCCACGTCTCCCAACTTCGTAAATATGTCCCAGATCCTGCGCATGTATTAGAGAATCAACCGATAATATTAAAGGAAAATTTGACTTATGAATCTACTCATGTTCAAATCCTTGACTATAAGACTAAGCAGCTTCGAAGTAAAATGATCCCTTTAGTTAAGGTACTTTGGCAGGATGTCGCATCGCAGGAAATGACGTGGGAGAAAGAAGATGAAATGAGACAAAGATATCCGTGAATCAAGCATGTGTATGAATTTTGGGGACAAAATTTCTTTTAAGGGGGGGAGAATGTAACAACGGGAAAGATTCGAAAGAGTTTTTAAAGGATTTTAAAAGATAAAACTTCATTTTAACCCTAATCCCAAACAAACAAAGACTGACACGTATTTCGAGAATAATGACTGGACATAGAAGGTCCTTTGAAGCCAGAAACACAATCAAACAGAAAGAAATGTAATCCGGCGATCAGAAACTGACGGAAGGAGTTTCGTGCGTCACTTTCGTTGACGGAGGCCAAGAATTTTGCATGGAAATGTGTGCCAACGTCTGGAAGGATGTTAACACCTTAAAACATCCTCGGGTGGCCTGGGAAAAGTCAGAATCGCCCCTAGAGGCTTTAAATTACGCAAACTCCCGCCATTTCTCCCATTTCACTCTCTCTCCTCACCACACTCTCTCTCTCTTCTCTCTTTTCTCTCTCCACCTTCCTCCACTGTGAACGGCCACCACAGCCACCGTGGGCCGCCACCAAGGGTACCAACTGACAGCCCTCATTGCCCACAACCACCAGCAACCAACCACCGCCACCAACGGCCGCCGGAGCCGCCGAAAAAACGCCATTTTTCCCCTCCATCGCGCGAAATTTCCCGGCCGATTCGCCGTCCGACGCCGTTGACCCTCCGCCCCCACCACCGTAGCCCGAGCCGCCAACCGCCTCCGATGCTTCGGAGCCGTCGAAAGGAGGCCGGACGTGCCTGGATCGAGGCAAAACGCCGTCTGCCGTGCGAGACGCTTCGTGGCCGGAAAACACCGCCCAAACGGCCGTGAACCACCGTGCCACCACCGTATTCGGACTCCTGATACCCTAGAACCTTGAGGAATAGCCGACCGAGTGCATGTGAGTTCGAATAGACTGTATGAGGATGAGAATTGGCGTATGTGCACATGCTAGGGGACGCCCTAGATGTTGATTCTCACCCGGTCCTTGAGTGAGTGATTGGTGTTATGGATTACACTCACAATATAGGCTTGATTCGGGTGATTGGTGTTACGGATCACACCCAACGATAAGAGAGGTATTCTCTCTAGACTACGTGCAATTAGAAGATGATTTAGATTCGGTTACAGTGGATTTGTAGCCAACGTGGATTGAGATACATAGGGCATGGGATTTCACTTGCTTTTGATAACTGATTTTTAAAGAAATGGATTTTATGATTGTGATATATTGTCGCAATTTCCATGTATTTAAACGATTTTAAAGATAAGGTATTCCGCTGTTTTCGAACTAATTTCAGGAAGACGATTTCGGTGTTCACACCGCTGAGTATTCAAATGGTTTTCGAATGATAATTAAATTGTAAATTATTCTACTGGGATTCATATCTCATTAGGTTGTGTACTCAAATGAACAGGGACAGGGGCAGGAGCCCAGACAATAGCCGAAGCTGACTTGAGGATAGACAGGAGGATGATTAGCTTAGGCTTGAATCATTTGTATATATACTCTGATGACACTGTTATTTAACGGATTCTGTTTCTTGTAAATTCTGTATGGACTAGACTAAATGTACATATAATGTTTTAGATAGTATGTATGGATTTTAGTGATGGATTGATGTTGCTGTGTATGGATTTATATTAGTATGCTTACTGCTGTTGTTGGACTGGATGTTGAGTTTTAAACAGGTGATTCTGTATTTGGGGATATGATCAATTTACAGAGGAAACTCTGCCAAATTTTTGGTAGAATCTACCGCTGTAAATTTATGGATTTGAATTGAAATGTGTATGAATGTATGATGAGACATGTATATGAGTTTTAGATTTCATTCCAGAGTTATTATTGATGATGTGTGTATGTGTATTTAGTTAGCTGCGTGTGAATCAGGGTTGAACGGAATCTGAATGGATAACGGAGAATCTATTTAGGTTACGCTCAACCAGTAGCGATCCCCTGACGTTTCCGCATAGGGAATAAACATTCAGAATACCACATATGCTTCCGCTAATCAGATAAGCATCGCGTATGACGTATTAGGGGGTCGTTACAATAACAGTGAAAAAGTTTGCCATGGAGAAGTCCCAAGGCCAAGAACTCCGAACCGTGTTCTCTGTGTAGTTCACCTTGGCAAAGAAGTCAGTTTGTTGCAATTTTAGGGTTTCAAAACGTAAAATTCATGTTTTAATGCATTTTTGGCTCCCAAAATTTTAAGAAAACTTTTGGACTTTCATTGGGAATCATTCATAAACCCTTGTATTCTTTCAAAACATTATCATACATCAAAATTACACTTTCTCATGCTAGAAATTAAGTCAGATCCATGGAATTCATGCATAAAAGAAAAGTAAGCAACCCATCCTTTAGATTTCATTTTTTAAGCAAAACAATCACATGCAAAACATTACAAGCATATATCCAACATATAAATCATAGAATTCAAGTTTAAATCTTGTTAACTCAGCTTAAAAAATAACTTTTCATATTTTTATGGTAGAGAGAAAATGGGTTTTTGTACCCAAAGGAAAAGGGAAGGATTTCTCTTGATTACCTTGCTAATTTGTGCAGTATCATGTTCTTAGAAGTTGGATTGCTACTTCTTGGTTTAGATCTCCTAAGTTTGAAAGGTCAAGTCTCTTTCTTTTTCACTTCTTTCTCTACTCCCAATTCTTTCTCTCTCTATATGAAGTATGAGTCTCCAATGTCTCCTTCCCCTTTTAAGTCATACATGATTTTTACATGGGGAGGAAAGTTTAGTTAACTAAAACTTAAAAATAATTATTAATTAGTTCTTAGGGTCAAAAATAAATTTTAGCTATTTTAAGAAAGTTATTCCCCTTCTATACCAATTTCATATTTTTATTTTCTTCAGGATTCCATTTCTGATTACCTTATTTTTTTAATTCTTATTTGTACTTTAGGTTAAATTACTCAAATATACCAATTTTTAAAAGCTTCATTTTTTCTTACACTGGACCTTATTTTGATCTAGTTTCTCAGTCAATCTATCCATAACTAGCTTCTCTAGCTCTCTGTATCATATTTTCATAACAAACATGTCTTTATATTTAGAGACTAAATGGAATAAGAGGATGTTACAATAAAAGTATAATCCATTAAAAATAGTGTTAGTTTTATAATAAAAATTAAATTAAATGATATATATAAATAGTGTTAGTTTTAAATAAAAAATAATTATTCTTTATAAATTAAAAAAATTAAACTCTACTAATTTTTTTTAAGAGTAGATTTTTTTTTCTGCAAAGTAATTAGAACTCTATGAGGTATAGCTAAGTCACATTCTCCGTAATTGCCTCTAACTTCTCATTAATTATTTTAACCCACATAGGAACTGTGAGGCAGTGAAGACTAAAGAATAATGATACAATTTATATATTTTCCTAATTATTTATTATTAAATTAATTAAATTACTTCCAATTTATTTTTTTCCTTAAATTAACTCTTTTTTATTAAAATTAGTGTGCAGTACATATCATATCCTTAATCCTTATCCACTACAAAAAAATTAATAGTTACCGATGATTTTTTTCCAGCGGTTCACTAAAACTGTTAGTAAATGGTGAAATTTGTGACGATTTATAAAGCATCACTAAGTTATATAATTTTGTGGCGGCTTTTCCATTTACTGATAGTTAAAGCGTCAGTAAATGAAAAAGATAAATATTTTTAAAAGAATTACATTTACAGGCGGTTGTTAGCCATCGCAAAGTGATAGTAAAAAACTTCCTGATGCTTTATAAGCATCGTAAAATTCGGGCACCTTCCGTCGCAAAATTTCCCCCTACCAATTCATAATTTGGCTCCTTCTGGCGCGATATTTCCCGCATTTCCCAAATACACACATTTTTGCGAGAACCTCACCGTCTCATTCAACCTTCTCCTCACGAACCTCACCATCGCGTTCAACCTTCTCTCCATGAACCTCACCGTCACAAAATGTTCGAACATTCACAAATTGACTCGTTCAACTAATCGATGGAAACAAAGCTGCTTGTTCGATGATTGTGGGCGTAATTTCTGATGGTGAGTTTTCGTTACTTTGTTTCTTCCTTTGTGTTTTTTGGGTGTAATTCTTGTGTGTTTTGATTTACATGTGGAGTTCTCTTTGCTTATGGGTTTCAATATGTTGGTGGCCATTGATTTGTTTGTGGATTTCATTTTGGTTGGAGTTTGCTGAATTAGAAATATATATATCTTCACTGCCTTTCATTTTCTACTATGGGTTGCGTTTCATTTTGATTTTCGTTTTCTTTGGAGTTAGCTAAAGTAGAAATCATGTTTGTTTATGGGTTTCCTTTTTAAAGAGAAAAAGAAATCAATGTTCTACATCATTTGGAAAACCCTATCTGTCTCAAAGTTCTGTGAAACCGAAGTTCTATTTTTTATGTCTTTGTTAGGGTATCTTGTCAGAAAGCAAAGTTTATTTTGTTTTGGTGAGTAATTGATGACATAGGAATTCCCTAGAAACATAAAAGCAAAATATGGTTCTGTAGTTCTGTGTATAATGCTGTTAAGGAGTATAATAGTTGTTGGTAGTGATAAAGTATCCAGTTCTGTGATGCTTCGAAGCTTGACTCTTCTACTTTGACTTTTCCATGCCTAAATTTTATTTGCTATCTCTCTTTCTGCTACTGGTCTCTATTGACCAAGGTAAATTCTAAGATAATTAGTTTGTATTGACTCTTGTACTTTGCCATTTTGTGTTATGTCTTTTAATACTCTTTGAAGAAGCCCAATTTCCTATTTTATTTTCTTTCTTTTCACTTATCCAATTTATGATTCTATCTCTAAATAATTCCCAAAAAATCTGAAGCTCTAGATTTTCATTAAGCATGGAAGCCAAAACTTATAGAACAGAAGTACTCGAAAAACACAATTTTGAGTTATTTTTTCTTTGGCTAGTTTTGTTCTATTCTGATTTAGAAATATTGTGTAGTGTTCGATTTTTTTTTGTGTTAATGAAGGTGGAATGTTAATTAGGTATTTGTGAGGGACCTATATATTATTGATGGTGGCAGTGTTGGATGAAATATATAGCACTTATTCAAGGGAAATATTGTGTGTTTTTGTGATTCATGTAGATAAATTATTTGGTAGCTTTCCTTTGATGAAGTATATTTTTTTTTAGTTTTTCAAATGAATGTTGTGTATGTTTCTTTGATGAAATATATTATTTGTAGTTTTTAAAATTAAGAATAATTTTTTTTTGAAACCTCATTATAAAAGAAGTAAAATCAAGTATAAATTCATATCTTGCCCAAACCATCTCTTATCCATCATTCTAAATCTATTATCCAAGCAAGGACCTGTGATGATACAAGAAATGCTCCTATGAGCAAAGGAAAAAATATAGAACACTAAACTCAAAATTATCTAAATAATTCCATTATGAGGCCATCATAAATAACAAAAAATTCTATAACCCATAGAAATAAGAATAGAGTCCATTGAATTTGAAAGGCCAACAGAAGAATGCAACATGGCAAATGGTTATAGAGCAACTAAATTATTCTTGTACTAGTTGTGCTCTTACACTCTACAATTCAAGTTGCTTGCATTTAGAACACAAGCAATAGATACGTAAGTAATAGAAAACACATAACAGCTTAGAAAAAATTATGTTACGCAGTAAGCAACAATGTATTAGTCATTTCAAATTTTCAATACATATCAATATCACATATTTCGAAAATATGTTTAAGAGTATGCAACATAACACATAGACATAGATATACCTTCTAGATAGATTGTAATATGACATAGTACCAGCTCCATACATGATGAATAAATTATATATCAATGGCCTCTAAAACAACTATAATCATCTTTGTTAACCTATCCTGAAGCCAATAATTTTTCACTAAAAGGCTATGAAATTTACCTTCTTTTTATCTGAGCTATTTGAGAAATATGACTTAGCTATTTGGTATTTCCATGCCAAAGTAATCTGAATTGGTTATTTGGCACTTCAAATGTAATCTGAATTAGCTATTTTGCATTTCAAATGTAATGTGACTTGGCTATTTTGCATTCCACCGTGTAGGGCAGAGCTATAGCTGATCGAAAGGCTATAGTGGGTCTAGCCGAGAGGCATTTTAGGAAAAATATTTTACGTTTTGCTTGGATTCAAGGTAGGAAACTTCTCATACCCTTATATGTTTCCTTGAATCTTCCTATTCCTCCTTTCTTCCCCTTTGTGCATGAATAGATTTTTGGAATTTTGGAAGAGTGGTGTTGTAATGGGGTAAACTCTGTCATGAAATTGCTTTGTAAAATCTGCAACTCTTCTGCACTACAAATTAGTGAAAATCATGAGTCCCTTGTAGGCATTTGAGTGGTTGCATGTGTGTAAAATAAGTAGAAATTCTTGGGGTTGCATGCTGGCTCAGTGTAGGTGTAATTGGTGGGTATACTGTCTTTTATGAACTCAATAAAAACTGAGATTTTACTGCACCAAAACTATAATTAGTGGCTCAAAATTTTTTATTTATATTTGGCATGAGTTTGCCATTTCTGTCAAGGGATTGTTGTGCTGCTGTTATGGACATTAATTATTGTTGTTAAAGAGTTAATTTTGCTGCTTTATGGCACCATTTTACTGTTGTCATGACTAATACAATAGACCAAAAAATGTGTAACACTTCTGCTGTGAAACCGTCAATGTAGTCAGGTGTTTTGTTGAAGTTAATTATATATATGTAGTGTAAAAGTGTAAGTGATTGCTAACATTGCCATTAAAGTATTGTTGGTTTGAGAAAAATGTGAATAAAAATAATAATTATACATTTTTGTTAATCAGTAATAATTAAAAAAATTGATTGATTGTTAAAATATTTAACTAAAAAAATTTTCTAAAATTATAAATAATTAAATATTCCATTAATTAATAAAAAATATTTTTAATTAACAAAATTTTTAGTTAAGTCCTTGGGGAATAACAAATACAAAAAAAGTTGGCGAACACTGTGGTTCATAGTTTTCACAAAAAGATATGCTTCAAATCAATGGTGTAACGACCCCCTAATACAACATACACAATCCTACATTTGCATAGCGGAAGCATATGGGTTTCTCTAAATAGTTATTCCCGATGTGGGAATGTCAGGGGATCGCTACTGGTTGAGCGTAACCCAATTAGACTCCCGTTGTCCATTCGGATTCCGTTCAACCCTAATTCACATGCAGCTAAACTAATTATACATACATACATCATAATTTACTATGGAATGAAAACTAAAATCTAAATATACATCATATCAAGCATTCATACAAATTCCAACTTAAATCCACAAGTTTACAGTGGTAAACCCTACCGAAAATTTGGCAGAGTTTCCTCTGTATTTCGAGCGTGTCCCAAAATACAATAGTCGTCCAATTTACAAATATACAGCCAGTCCAATAACAACAGAAAAGAAGAAATTATAGAAGACCAATATACAACATCATCAGTAAAATATATATACAATGTAATTCAAGCCTAGACTAAGCTGCTCTTCTGTCTATCACCAAGGCATCGCCAGCTAACGTCTAGGTCCCTATCCCTGTTCCTATTCATCTGAGTAAATAACCTGGTGAGATATAAAATCCCAGTAGAATAATTTACAATTCAAAATACAGTTCAAAATCTAGTTGATTACTCAGCGGTGAAGCACCGAAAATAACTTCTCGAAATCAGTTTAAAATCTGTGAAATACCTTATCTTTAAAATCAATTTATCGCATGGAAATCACGGCAAATTCTCAAAAATCATAAAAATCCATTTCTTTAAAAATCAAAAATCGGAATTAGGTTAAATCCCATGCCCAGTGTATCTAAATCCATCTTGGCCAAAAGTCTTCTGCGACCAAATCTAAATTTGTCCAATTGCACGTCATCTAGAGAAATTTCATCTCTTATCGTTGGATGTGATCCGTAACACCAATCACTCGAATCTCGCCTATGTTATGAGTGTGATCCGTAACACCAATCACTCACTCAAGGACCAGGTGAGAATCAACATCTAGGGCATCCCCTAGCATGTACACATACGTCAATTCTCATCCTCATACAGTTTATTCGAACTCACATGCTCACGGTCGGCTATTCCTCAAGGTTCTAGGGTATTACACCTAAATCACAACGTTTCCCCATGTAGGCTATCCCCCCTTATACTCTTTAAACCTTTCTTAGGGTCGTCTTGATTTATCGCGTGATCCCTAATGCAGTACAAGCTAAATCTGGTAAAAACAATATCATTTAAAAACTCCCTGTACTCGGGATACTTAACGGCCATCCCATACCGGCTATCAAGTACCCTACCATAAGTAAACCTGTCTTAATGGCATCTAAACTCAATAAAAAATTCATCTAACATTCAAATGGGGTTTTTAGCACACAGGCATGCAATTTAGTCCATCAAAAAAAGCACGTAAATCCATGCAATTAAATCTAATCTTTTAATATTCACTAGGTTAAATCTAGAACTCGGGAAGCGTAAATCATCCTACCTGGTCTCCTGTTGCTCCAAATCAATTCAGAACTTCACGAAATCCTTGATTTTGAGCCAATTTAATTCCCTGGACATTTACACAACTATTTAAGCTCGTCACGTCATCCGTTTTATGATTCTAAGTCCGATTACCCTATTACTTAGGTCAATTTATTTCCTAATCGCATTCGGCAATTAATTCAATCAAAATTCATTAGTTTTTTGGGAATCAGACCTTACCAGTGTTGTCGGATGATGGAAATCTATTTTGGAGTGGTCTCGATGTCTCCGTTGTATATCCAAATTCTTTGGCACGGTGACGCACGGTGGCGTACGGCGGCGTAGGGCAGAGGGGTGCGGTTGAACTCTAAATTCACACCACGGTGAAGCCCGCAAGACGAGGAGTCTGAATATAGTGGTGGCGCTATGGTTCACGACCGTTTGGATGGTGTTTTTTGGCCCCAAAGTTTTGCGCATGACGAACAAAAAATGCCTCGATCTGGGCGCGTCAGACCTCCGTTTAACATGGCGAGCTGGTGGAGGAAGCTGGCAGCTCATGCTACACGCTGGTGGTGGCAGTGACGGCCAATGGTAGCTGACGGCAGTGATCTCATCTGGCAAAAATCTCAAGCGATATAGGAGAAAAACACCATTTTTTGGTGGCGCTGGCGGCCGTTGGTGGCCGTTGGTGGCTGCTAGAGGTCGAGGGTGGCGAGGGGAGTCGGTTGGTATGCCAGGTGGTGGCTCACAGTTGCTCAGGTGGCGGTGCGCGGTGGAGGAGAGAAGAGATAGAGGAGAGAGAAAATAAAGTAAGGAGAGAGAGAGAGAGAATTGTGACAAATGGCGTGATTTTGGAAAATTTAAAGCTTCCGGAGGCGATTTTGACTTTTCTCGGATCACCCGAGGAAACATCGGGATGTCGGCTTCCATCCAGACGTTGGCATGAGTTTTTATGTAGTGATTTTGGCCTCCATCTATGAAATTGAAGCACGAAACTTCGTCTGTCAGTTCCTGATCGCCGGATCGTGTTTCTTTCCATTTAATTGTGTTTCTAACTTCGAACGGCCTTCCGTTTTAAATTTTTGTCCTCAAAAGTCATGCCAGGCTTCACTTACAAGAATTTATCGTGAAAATCAGGTTTTATCTTTTAAAAAAATAGTTTCGGTTATTACAAATGGTATTGGATCTCATCCACAATTATTGATAATTGCAATCTCTTGTAATTATAGGGACACCTATATATGTCTGCTTTTTCATCTATCATCTATAAATTAATTAAGGGATACACACTATATATATATTTAACTTAATTCTATTATATGAGTATATATGGTTAATTCTAGTCCATGAGTTTCAAATGTCATTTTTCGTAGCTATTGCATGGATTGAAATGGATATATATCACATGTCAAAGGTTTATAATATGGTCATCCATCTCATGAACAATAAGTGAAATAATAAAAGGATGGGTTTGAATATATCCCACTAATTAGTGTTAGAGTTACTATCCACTAATGAGTTTCTCAACAATGGTCCATATTAGATGTTCAATGGCACTTTCTTTTATTGGCCTTGTAGATTTCTACAGAGGAGATTGCTGAGCTATGGCCTTGGTGATGTTTGCAAATTTGAGTACTTTTGTACTATATCATAAGTCTGGTGATGTGATATTATGTATAAGATATAACGTTAACTTGTTTGGTTGTTCTTAATTATTGATATACATTGTTTTTAATTTTTAGATATATAGAGAGTGGGTATGGATAAATCTTGGATTACGAAATCATGCGTCAATCCTGAGTACAAGGAAGGATTGAACAAGTTTCTAGATTTTGCGTTTGCACACACAAAGGCTAGAGGTGTCATAAAATGTCCATGTACCCATTGCGGGTTTAGGAGATGGCAAAGTAGAGAAGTAGTATATTATCACCTAATTTGTTCCCAATTCCCACAAGGATACACAGTCTGGGTTTGGCATGGAGAGTCAGCAATGGGAGATGTCAATAACACTTCAAATAGTGTACAGGGTGAATATGTTGGACAAAGGGGTTTTTCTAATGAAGATTTAATGCAAGATATAGTCCATGATGCATTTGGATTTAGTAGGCATGTTGGGGTGGAAGTAAATGAATCTGTAGATGAAGTTGAGAGTGGGGTGCATGGGTTGGATCAACGATACAGTGGGGGTGATGAAAATTATGATGATTTAATTAGAGATTGCAATAAGGATCTTTACCCAGGGTGTTCAAAGTACTCAAGGCTATCATTTTTGCTTAATTTGTATCACATCAAGTGTTATTGTCGAATTTCTAATAAAGCTATGTTTATGATACTTGAGTTATTGAATGATGCATTTGAGTATGCAAAAATTCCCAATTCGTTCTATGAGGCTAAGAAAATAATTAACAAACTTGGTCTTAATTATAGTAAAATTGATGCATGTCCAAATGACTGCATGTTATATTGGGGAGATGATGCAAGTAGAGAATTATGTAAAGTGTGCCATAATCTATATGGAAAGTTAGAGAAAATGGGGGTAATATTTTAAGTGGGAGTAAAAACAAGAAAAAGAAACCTGCAAAAATTTTACGGTACTTTCCATTGAAACCTCAGTAGCAACGGTTATATATGTCCTCTAAAATCGCCAAGCATATAAGATGGCATGCAGATGAAGTTAACAATGATGGGCTAATGAGACATCCAAGAGATTCTGAAGCATGGAAGTCTTTCAACGGAGCTCATCCAGAATTTAGTAAAGAAGTTTGTAATGTACGGATTGGATTAGCGAGTGACGGGTTTAATCCTTTTGGAACTTTGAGCACCAATTATAGCATCTGGCATGTGATCCTTGTTCCATACAATTTACCCCCATGGATGTGTATGAAGCAAACTTCTTTTATTCTTTCTATGATAATTCCAGGCAAGCGTATGCCAGGAAATGATATAGATTTCTACTTACAACCTTTAGTTGAAGAGCTAAAGGAGTTATAGATAACTGGGGTGGAAATATATGATTCTTTATCAAATGAAATGTTCACATTGCGAACAGCTTTGATGTGGACAATTAGTGATTTTCCTGGGCTTGGAACATTGTCTGGTTGGAACACATACACAGGGTTAGCTTGTCTATCTTGCAATAATGACTCAAATCCTTGTCGCCTACCTTTTTGCAAAAAATGGTTTTTCAAGGGTCATCGTCATTTCTTAGAGTCAAGACATAAATTTAGATTAAATCGAGTCAAATTTGATGGTAATGTTGAGCTTCAAGGTCCACCGATAGTTTTATCAGGCTCACAAATACTGAAGCAAGTGGAAAATATTGATGTCACTTTCGGGAAAGGGCAAGAGTCAAATGTTCGAAGGAAGAGGACTCTTAATATTTGTACAGAAGGAAGCGACCCCCAATGGAGGAAGAAGAGCATATTTTTTCAGCTACCATATTGGGAGTTAAATTTATTGAGACACAATCTAGATGTGATGCAATTGAGAAAAATGTGTGACAACATCATTTATACATTGCTGAATGAGCCTGAAAAGACAAAGGGCCATCTCGCTACTCAAAAAGACCTATATGCCATGGGCATTCGACCATATCTTTGGCCAAATGATGGTGGAAAGTTCCCTTTGGGATTATATACAATGACAAATGCAGATAAAGACAAATTTCTTCGTAATTTAAAGAATATAAAAGTGCTAGATGGGTATTCAAGCAATATATCAAGGTGTGTCGATTTAAAAAATTGAAAGTTATCTAGATTGAAGAGTCATGATTCTCACATTCTTATAGAACAATTGTTACCAATTGCCATAAGAAACATGGTACTTGACCAAGTGAGTGCAGTTTTATTAGAGCTTTGTTCGTCTTTTCGACATATTTGTAGCAACGTCCTAAATGCTGATGAATTGGAAAATCTTCATAAACGAATTGTGCTATGTTTATGTCACATGGAGATGTTATTCCCTCCTTCATTTTTCACCGTCATGGTGCATTTAATTGTTCATCTAGTTGATGAAGCTAGGCTGGGTGGGCCTGTGCATTACAGATGGATGTATCCAATTGAAAGGTAAAATTTAGTTATATTTTTTTTCAAAATAATTATTTCTCCTAATAGGCTCTTTTATTGAAGAAACATTTAATGTTGTAGGTACTTGGGGCTGCTGAAGTCCTGTGTTCGTAATAGGGCACAACCTGAAGGATCTATAGCAAAGGGTTATATAGTAGAGGAATTTCTTACATTTTCATCTAGGTATTTAAATAAAACAGAGACAAGATTCAATCATCGTAGACGTGTTGACGATGAAGTAGATGGAGTTGACTCTTCCTCAATGCAAAATTTTTTTCCTCAAGTAGGCAAGCCGGTTGGATCTCCTTCATATTTTACACTAACAGAAAAAGAGAAACATCAAGCACATCGACACGTGTTGATGAATTGTACACATGTGGATTGATTTATCTAGTAAGTAACTTGTATATGTTGGTGAATTTTTTTTATAACAATATGTCAATCTTATAAATAAATGTAGGGAATTTAAGGAAGTAACACGAAGGAGGTTAAGAAATCATACACGTTCTGCAACGATTATTCAAAGGACAATTCATCGAGAGTTTGCATCATGGTTTTACAATAGGGTGGGTTAAATTACACTAATGATATATTATGTTCGTCACAGAATCTACTCACCTAAATTTTATCTAATAATCTTTAGTGTCAACTCTGTAGATCATAAACTCTGATAATGAAACTTATTTAGCTGATATCATAAGCCTTGTAAAAGGTCCATTACTACAAGCTTAAAGGTTTACTACATATAATGTTCACGGTCTTAAATTTCAGATAGTGGATCGAGAGCAAGGGTTAAAAACTCAAAATAGTGGTGTGTTTGGTTCGTTTGGCACAAATAGTTATGCAAGCAGTAGCAATAATCAACTGAGATTTTGGGGGTGTTCCTTACTATGGAAAGTTGGTAGACATTTTTGAATTAAATTATCACGGCCAATTCACGATCACGATGTTCAAGTGTAAATGGGCTAACATAACTACTACACATGGAATGAAAAAAGATGCCCTCGGGTTTGACTTGATCAATTTTTCTCGATTGATTCATATAGGTGAACATGAAGATGATGAACCATACATTCAAGCATCCCAAGCTCAGATGGTTTATTATGTGAAAGATACAGTTGATACATAGTGGTGTATTCCTGTCCATATAAAGCCCTGAGACTTGTATGATATGGGACAAGATGAAGAAGGTATTCATGAGAATGAGGCATACCCACAGCAACAACTTGATATGTTCTTCTCAGATGACTTAAAGACCGTTCCACTAGCAAAAGAAGTTGAAGAAGATGAAGTCGCTGTTATGGATGCTGAATGTAGTGTAATTAACAATGAGGATGACCATGCAATTGTGTAACACTGCATCGTATAAGATTGAATTTCATTTTCAAGAGCTTTTGAAGTGTAACTCCTCCAATGTTACTTAATAGAAGAATTTTTGCAATGTTTTTCAAATACTTCGTAGTTTCCATCTCCATTTACATTTAGTTTGTGATCTCTTGTTTCATCTCTTGTTCTTTATATTTAATGTTTTATTACATTCTTTATGTTGCAGACATGGGAAGGCCGAAGAAAATAAGAGTTACACAGTGTGCATCAAATAATGCCTCTTCCAGAGACTCAGTGCCTGCTGAAAATCCAACATCATATTCGGTTCCTGTTCCAACCCCTGCTATAATTCCACCTCCTATCGTAGCTCCCACTCCACCTCAGAATTTAGAGCCAATTCCTATACCAACTCCACCCTCCACTTCAAATCAATTAGAACGTCAAGTCCCACCTAACATCACTAGAAAATGCAATAGATATTGGACAGTTGAAATTAAAGGTAAACAGGATTTTTATAGTAGATTATTTAAATCAAAGATTTTCAATGATTTATTGTTTATCTGTAGATTCACAAGGAGTGATAAGGGAAGGACGTTTGAAGACACAGGAAGTTTGGATGCTCCCAATAAGACAACGGATAGTTGTCCCTTTCAATGACCAGGGTCAAGCAATTGGGGAAGTTACTGGCCTCTTAGGTGGATTTCTTGGAACCCTTAGCACGAACTTGACAACTTTTTCGATTAGCTATCACTCTTGGGATAAGATTCCTGATAGCTATAAGGAAACTCATTTCAATAGTATAAAGGTCAAAAGATTTCATTTTATTTAAAGGTAATTACAATTTTATTAACATTTACTCTGCTTTCACTGATGTGTGTTATTGATCTTTGCAGACAAAGTTTTGTTTGGATAGTCAGGCTGCAAAGCGATTTGTTTTGATGAAGCTCGGGAAGAATTGGAGGAATTATAGGACTTGATTATTCTAACAGTTTTATGATGTCACTAAGACTAGGGAAGAAAACATAGAACAACATCCAAGTTTTATGTCGAAAGATATGTGGGCTGGATTTGTTGATTACTGGTTGAATCCGAAGACCCAGTTAACCCACAAATTGTTGTTTTAGGCAAATAAAATTGTTTGTAATCTAACGTTATTATTTTTTTTTTTCTTGGTAGGAAATGTGCAATGTAAATTGAACAAGTCAAAACAAGCTAAAGATGCCACATACATGTGGCTCTAAAAGCATTTCTAGGAAGAAGTATGAGATGGTGATGTTTCTGTGCATGTTTTAAAATATATGATGGCATAACATTGATATATCTAATTGTCATATTTTACGAACTGGAGACTGGAGGACCTGTCAGTAGGGGAGCCATATTTATTGCAACGCACAAGAAGCATGATGGTGCATTTGTTAATGATGAGGCTCAGATTATCAGTGTAAGTATTTTCAATGATGTTTCTTTGACTGTACATATATATATATATATATGAAAAAATAAATTCTATTAATATAAAATAAATTTAAAGAGTTTTCAGTATAGATTTTTTAAACAATAAGTGTATGGAATATAATTTCATTGTGTATATAAAAAAAGTCTTTTTCCTTATAGGAAAAAATTATAGAACTTGAGAGTCAAGGGACTACATCTATACAACCTAGTGAGCAAGATTCCCTTGGTCAAGTGCTAGGAAAGGAACATCCTGGCAGAGTTCGAGGTTTAGGGTTTGGCCCTACCCCTACTCAAATATTTGGACCGAGCACAAATCGGCTTGGTATGCTGCCATTAAATTATAACAATGTCAACTCGACACTTCAACAAGAAGTCGTTCGCTTGCAATCAGAATTACAAACTACAAAAGCATCATTAGAATCAGAGTTACGTAATTCTAATAATATTCAGAATGAGATGCAGGGTGCTTTAAATTACATATTCCAAAATCTTTTGAGAAATGTACCATCTGCATTTGCACACCTTATAAATCCTAAGGTACATTATATAATCTTTTATACTTTAAAATTTCTCTTCAATTTTATTTAAATGTATATAAAAATTTTTAATTATATCAGGTACCAAATGCAAGCAGTGGCCAGCTGTCAAAAGGAAATCAATCTTCACCGCGTCAAGATTGCAGTACATAGATGCATTTGCATATTTTGCATAACACTCATACGTATATAAGATTCAAATTTGCATAATACTTATTTAATTCTTATCCAAATGTGCATGCTATTTCTTTAATTTATACACTCTTTATTTTTTCAATATTACAGATACTCTGGCGCACTTTTTGGATGTTTTGGCAGAAACATTTTGTTACTTGTAATTAATTGATTTTTGGATAGCGTAACTATGTATCTAATGAAAGAGATCTTGTTGGCAAAGAAATTTATATATGCTAACTTCTGTATATACTTTTCAATTATCATTAAAAATTATATGTATAATTATATATATATGTTATATAAATGTGCCATTTTTTTAAAAAAATTAAATTTGCAACTTTGCGGCGGTTAACAAAGCGTCACTAAATTCAAGTTAAACGACAGTTCACAGACGACGGTATCTGTGGCAGTTATACACCGTCACCAAAATATTTAATTCAATTTGATCTTACCGACGGTTTCAAAAGCGTCACTAATTCTAGTGACGCTTACAAACCGTCGCAAAGGGGGAGAATTTTAAATTCTAAAACAAAATTAGTGGCGGTTTATAAGCGTCGATAATTTATATCATAAATTAGCGACGCTTACAAACCGCCGCAAAGTGGGAGAATTTTAAATTCTGAAACAAAATTAGCAGCGGTTGATAAGCGTCAGCAAGATGTTTTTACGATGCTTATTCCAATGGTTGTCTAAAATTGTCACCAAATGCAGTCCCAACGCCGTCATTCCTGACAGTTTACCAGGCGTCGCTAATGTATTTTTGTGGCAGTTGAACTGCCGCAAAATGACAATTTTAAGCATCACTAAATGACGCTTTTTTTTGTAGTGATCCATTATTTAATTTTTTTTATTTTAAATCAAAATAATTTTTTAATTTTAGTAGAATTTTTTTTATTTAATATGGCTTGCACTTTTCTAATAAACAATTATATAACTCAAATTTTGTTTATATAACTTAAACTAGGATATATGCCTAATTTGATTCAATCTATGTAAGAAATTTTATTATATAACTCAATTTTTTTTATTTAATAAAAAATTCAAGTAATTTGACTGAGTATTAAAGACTTTTTTATATTTATTTTCTATTATATTTTAAAAATTAAAAAAAATAACATACATTTTTATGCATGTGAAACTACTAATCTTTATAATGATTAAATAAAATCAATAATATCTATAGAGATATTATATTTTGTAGATTATAAATTTAAGATAAATGTAGCTAAACTGCAAGAAAAAATTTAATTAAATAATTATGTAATTTATTTTTTTCAATTTTAAAAGTTGAAAAAATAATACAGTTACAAATGTATATTTGTGATATTAAAATTTGTGTGACAAAATTGTGTAATATAAACAATGATACATCAAGAATTTTGTCATAACAGTTACTAACAATACTATATTCAACAATAAAAAATCCATTAAACAAATATACCCACACGTTACCAAACTCATATTAATAATCATGAATTATTTTCAATAAAAGTTTAATTAAAATCAATTTCTAAGGCAAGTTTAACTATATCTCATTTGTTAATAATCAAAATAAAAGAAATATAAATTTGTTGAACCAAATTCTTGACGCAATGGGTTTGTTCAAAAACTATTTTTGTAACATATAAATATATTATTCGTTTCACAAAATAAATTATATATTATAATATTTAATTATGTCAAAATTTGTGATAATTTTTGAACAAATTTAATATTGTAAATATCATTCAATTGGAAGTAAATAATTAATTTAACGTAGGAATTTAATATGAATGAATACTATTTTTGTGTCAATTCAAAGATTTTATAGGGACCAATAATTATATATTAAATTATCATTTGTGCCTAATTTGATTCAATCTCCGTAACAAATTTTATTATATAATTCACATTTTGTTTATTTAATAAACAAATCAAGTAATTTGGCTGTGTATGAAAGATTGTTTTTTTTTATATCTTTATTTTATATTATATTTTAAAAATTAAAAAAAGTAACAAACATTTTTATGCATGTGAAACCCTAATATTTATAACTATTAAATAAAATAATAATGTTCATAGAGATATTAATTTTGTAGATTATAAAGTTAAGATAAATAGCTAAAGTTCAGAAGACAAATTACATTGAATAGTTGCGTATTTTTTTTCAAATTTAAAAGTTGAAAAAAGAAATCTTCTCAAACTTTTGTTGTTCAACATCTCATCTTCCTTAAGTTTTTTTTTTTTTTACCTCATACGTGTTAATTTAGCATGTCTACTACCATAAACTGTATATTATTCTTAAACTATAGTCTAATAATAATAATTAGCAACATGCACAATATATTTTTTATTATGAATTTATTTAAATTTAATAAATAAAAAGTGTATATAAATCTTTAATAGTATAAATTTATTATTTGGTCTAAAAATTATCTAGACTTTTCACTTAAAATTATTACTTAAATTTATCTATATAACTTTTAGACCAAATAATAAATTTATTTTATTAAATATTTATATACATTTTTTATTTATTAAATTTAAATAAATCTCTAATAAAAAAATGTGTGTCAAGATGCTAGTAATATATAATTTATTTTGTGAAACTAATAATATATGTATATGTTACAAAAATAGTTTTTGAACAAATTGATAATTAGTAATTAACTGGATATGAATGAGTTAATAACAGTAACCTATAAAAATTAAAATAATTATGATCAAATAAAAATGTTAAAATTATTTTATGTCAATTAAAAAAATAGAGTATATTTCAATATGTATATATTTGTTAATTTATATTTGCAAAAATGCAAAATAGATTTTAGGAACGCCAATATGAAAACAATTTATAATGACTAATGTTATATAAATGACTTAATAATAGAAACTTATAAAAATTAAAGTAATTATGATCAAATAAAAATATTGATGTTAAATAAAAATGAAGAACAAAATAGAGAAGTTAATATTTAAAAAATTAACAAATTAGAAAAAATAAAAAATAATTATTACTGTTCCTGGGACAAATCTGAGTAAATTTGAATACCAAATATTGATTGAGAATGAGATGCAACTGACAAATAAAAAAGTTAGCTTCAACGGTGGTGGTCTGGAGGAATGTAATCAACAATGCCAAGTTGATTAAACTTTTGGAAGGAGAAATTATTTTTCACTGGAAGGATAACGTTGAAATCATGTTTTAGGGATGCGTGCTTGATTGGAATCAATGGATATGTGTTGTAATTTATAGATAACTGATAAAATGTTCAGTTATTTCTTTACATAAGATAACGTAATGGAAAATTTGGCAAAAAAAGATAATGTAATATAAAATTAGGCAAAATTATAAGAGTAGTGATGTTATAACAATATTTAAAATTTAAATTGTTAATTATTTATATTTTATTAAATATGATTATATATAATTTTAAAACTATTAATTAGAGGGATTTAAAGATATTATAACATATATATATATATATATATTGAACCATTCATGAGAGAACGAACAAGCCCAAGAAGGGCCGAACCCAAGAGAGAAAGGTGGCTGGAAGAGAGAACGAGACAGTGAGACACTGCAGCAACACACTGCAGCAAAAAGCTCAACGAGAACAGAACTCAAAAACAGAACAATCGCACTATAACCTACACAAGGCGATTAAACTCCTCCTCAATCATGTCACCAAAAAAAAATATAAAACTCCTCAATCAGTGCCTTCAGTCTACCATTCAAGTGCCACTGCCAAGAAGCATTCGGACGCTGCTGACCTACTCGATTAGCAACCCTTGGGACCCAATGGTACGAGAAAGTGGAGAGAGGATGCTTCAAATCGAAGAAGATCTGACTGTATCTAATCTCCACCTACTAACTTGGCCTTTACAACTCAATCAGTTTGTTTTCAAGGATAGAACATAAATTTGTACCAAATTCTTGCCTTTTTTAAGCCCATGCGAGTTCTTTGTTAACGTAAAGCGCCGTGATCACTGTTAAAATCGGAGGTAAGCTTGCAAAAGCTAATATTTCATCAGAATTCAGAAGTTGATTGACAAGCTTGATGCCCTCTTATACAAACAAGACTTGTTGCTAATCCCTGAAAATTATTTATTTTTAAAAACAAAAAAATAAAAAAAAATCCGAACTATTATTTTTTATCAAAAACAAAAATATATATATAAAATATGTATTTTAAAAATAAAAATAAAAAATAATTAAAAAATATTCTCAATTCAAATTTTTTAAAATAAAAAATATAATAAATAAATTTTTTATTAATAACATATATATAAATACATAAAAATAATATTAATATAAATTATCAGAACTAATTTTATAAAATAACAAAATCACATTTAAACATGTCTTAAGAATTATATTAATTATTGAATGGCCAAATTGAAACTATAAAATAGGCCTACTATCTTTTGTGTAAAAGAGCTTACCAGTTTTCCCCTCTTCTTTTTTCTGTAATATGGCACTAGCTCCAGCTAGTACATGTTTAGATGGAAAACTTTTTTTTTTTTTCGTAATAATTATTGAGAAAAACTAAACTTAGCTATCAAAGAGTCATAAAACTGGGCTAAGAAAAAAAAATAGTCATAAGACAAACACGAGATGATAAAATGAACATAAAGACAGATGAAGGGTTACTCTCAGAAAATACTCTACTAATAGGATGAATACCAAGAATTTAAATGAAAAGAGAAATGTAATTCTTCTTTAATCGGGTCAAAGAAGTGACTACATTGTTTCCAAGTACTAACTACTTTCTCCAACACTATATAGAAGACCACATGCAATATTCTACTCCAATAGAATTAAGAACTTACTCAGCCCCATCGTTCGAACTTCTTCCAACATTTCTCGATTGCCTTATATTCGCGTCCGGATTCTTCCTACTGAGCGTTTTAACAGCAATTTTTTTCGTTGCTAAAATTTTTTGCAACAAATATTATTGTCACTATAACTTTGTTAAATTAATTATTTAAACAAAAATTATAGTTGCAATAATATTAAAACACACTTTAACAAAGGATAAAACCACCGCTAAAAAGCCAAGCAGGGACCACAGCAAGGAGGACCCAGCAGGGGATCCGAAAGCCTTATATTCTTATCAATGCCAGTAAGACTTGTGACACAGCTTCAAATTATGTTTAACCATTGTTGAGTAATTTCACGAGTAACAATTTGGATATGCATTCAAATATGCAAATGCTGCGAGCTATGGCATGCATCTAGAGAGAGAGAGCACTACCTATTTTTTCACATATGCAAATGCTAATTAAATTTTAACTGTAATACATCGGTAAAATAAAGCTCTCTTGGAAAACCAAACAAATTCTTCCTGATAGCACACCGGCTAGATCAACACTCAAACACCCTGTTGCCTACAAATCCAAGATTGCACACAAGATCTGATTTCTTTTATCATCACTGCCAAACCAAAATCCTCTTTATGTCCATTGGCCAGGCTATTCTTAGCAAAATGACTATGAATGCCGATTCCAGGTTGTCAAACTACTGCTACTTCCACCCACCCTTGCCGCTAAAGCAAGAACTTCAGGGGACATTTCCCAGCTTCCACTTTTTCTTCCCCAGCTGGGTTGCCTGGGATGTATTCTGGCACGGTCACCAATCTCATCTACTGTGGTCCTTATTTCAGGAGACAACTCACCAAATTCACCATCCTTTATAGTTAAGCAATCATTGTTTATTTGACCTTCAGAATGATATATGCCAGCACCCATGTCCCCCCAGACAGCTTTCCTGCCCATCTCTATGTCCTCCGCAGCTTTTCCCATACTTGGGCTCATGAAGCCTTCACCCATTGATCGAGCAGGTAACACTGGTTCACTAGGGACCTTTGCCCTAAAATTGTTCTTTGATAGGAGAATGGTGGAGAAGAATATTTCTTTGAAATTATTCAAGACTCCTTTGTTATATGGATTGGCTCACAGATCATATCGGTATCTGAAGTTCTCATATGTAGTCTGCAGGAGCAGTAGACACACACATAAAGTTGTAAATTCGTTTAAAAGCTAACTTATGTGTTCTCAATTGGGAAAAAAATTCAAGAGGAGAGTAGTTACCTGATTTGTAGTAATCAAATATAAATGGAAGGCGGCGAGACCACCAACAAACCACATTGATATGAAAGTGTAAATTATTAATACTATGGAGACTGGACTTTTGATCATTGACTTCCAAATTGTTGTCTCCTCTGACTCCATGATTCTTCTAATATAGACCCAGCAAAACGCGAAAACGTATATACAAAGTAGTGTGGTTGAGAGGACAAACATGAAGAAGAAGCGATAATTACGCTGGCATAACAATTATGCAACTATTCAGTATTCAGATGCATGACACAGATATTTAAGAGTGGCGTGTAGCAGATGACAACAGAAAAGTCATCAGACCAACAAATATTGTTTAAATGTTTATTAATAGAAATGAATAATTCATCAAGCAAGGAAGAAGTAATAAAACTCACCGTGAGAAATCCTTAAATGAAAGAAGAGAAGAGAAAAGAAAACCATCAATAAATCCCCACTGTTAAAGGAAATGGAAGCCTTACAAATCTAGGAATTGAACGCTACTGCACTAGGGTATTGGGTTTGGTTGACTTCCAAACCCAAACAATCCAACAGAATCAGCACTAAATTCAATAGGGGGAGACTATGGGGAGGTCAAGCTTTTTAGGCTCAACTTCCCATTGGATAATATTCTAACATTTTTTATAATTTTATAAGTTGAATTCATTTTAGAAGAGAGGGAGAGAGAAACAGAGGATCTCGACCTCTCAAGAGATCGAGCTCCTCATATCATGTCCCAATTCAATATAAAGCCCTTTGTCAACCTATATCATAAGTGGTGAGAAGTACAAAATCTGTAAGGGGTGTACATGAAAGGAAACATTTACCACCAGGAATTGCATTCAGGATAATATATAGAAATCTGTGTTATTTTAAATAATGAGTATATTAAATATTTAGTCCCTAAAAAATACTCTTCTCTCAATTTGGTATTTCAAAGATAAAACCTCTCAATTTAATCCTTCAAAGATTGTTCCCCAATCAAAATGATTTGTTTGGCGAATTTCCCTCAATTAGTAAGTGGGAGCCTATGAGGCCATTAATTTATGACATGGACTTTGTCGAAATTTTCTCCAAAAGAGCATTATTTAAACAAATTTTCACAAAAAATATAATCGCTTTTGAACAATCATTTGGCTTTTAAAAACTTGTACAAATGACGTTTTGGGAGAAAATGCTACTTGGATAGGTTTAGATTACTAGTAGAGTCATGTTGACTCCCATTTATTAATTTAGAGACTTCATTTTTGGAGGACCAAATTGAGAAAAGATTAATCTTTCTTGGACTAAATTATTAATTTACTCTTAAATAATCACAGAACTCTTCAAGTCTCCATTTATAAACTAGATTATTCTAGAACTTTATTATCAATTACAGACTACGATAAACTTGAAAGTGCTAACAACAACAACAACAATCCCACTAAGTGAGATTGGCTATATGGATCAAACGACATCAACGTGTTCTATCTTTACTCATTTCTATATAGATCAAACGATGTGAACATGTTTGAAAGTACTAACATTTGAAGAAATTTTCAGTTGACAAAAGGAGCCTAAATTAAATTTAGAAATAAACGTGCTGGTGTTTGATAAATTTCTGTAGCACGCTTACTTTCTCAATTAAGCCCATGTACAAGAATCTGAACCATTTCAACAAATTCAAATTCAACCAATTAAAGTCTCTTTTACCAAATACCACAGAATATGACCATCACAACAAAAAGAAACTAATCAGCCTAAATTTCAAAGTTTGCAACTAACATATATGCAACTCTGCAAGCTAGGTTCACAGTTAGAAAATAAATAAATAAATAACTGCAGAAAACAAAAGATCCAACTTACCAGCCCAATACACTGCCCAACCCAGGGGCAGTGATGATCAAACCGTTCTACACAGTTATTACAGATTGAACAGTGTGAGCACCGTGGAGGTCTGTAGAGCATGCAAGTATCACAATACTTGACTTTAACTACATTGCCATTGACCTCAACCTCCTTCAAGCGTGGTAACCATAACTGAGGAGTTTGACCAGCCCCAACATCTAAACTTCCATCAAAACCTTCTGGCTCTGGAGGATGTGCATTGCGTGGAATAATACCAGGGTCTCTGCCAGATGTTAACAAGAGAAGAAATAAAACCTGAAAAGATTACAGAATTAGCACAGGGTTGGAAGAATATAAATGCATAGCACAGCCATCCAAAAAATTGGTGAATTAGTGCTCCTACATCTTTGATGACAAAATCACCAGAAAATCAAGGGCAACAAATAGAAAGTCAATGGCTGTGTTAGCTAAACATTTACCATGTTGGCAACTAGCATGCCAAGCACCAAAAAAACTTAAAGGTAGTACATCAAAATTCACCTACCAAATTGATATGCAAATAATATTTGTTCATTTAAGATCCATTGGGGAATATGGAGGCTTTTCAAAAGTTTCTATGCTAGGTTTTATGAAAATGTTGCTGGGGAATACCATTTAAAATTATCAAGAGACCTTTGCTCCTGTTGCAAAAATGAAACTCTATTAGAATTATGTTATCTTGTAAAGCTAATCTCAATTGGGACTTACACCAATTTGATGTGAAGAATGCATTTCTTCATGGAGACCTGGAAGAGGAAGTGTATAGGAAAGCTTTGTTAGGTTGAATATGTAATTATTATAGATTTGAGTTATTTCCTAAATTAGAATAGGAACATTGTGTATAAATTCATTGTCCATGTGTAAATCTACAACTGAGTAATACAGAAATATTCAATCATTCAAAAATCTTCATCTACCTAGATATAAAGATAAGTCCAACCAAAGGTGAAACAAACAAAGATGACAAGCAACTATCAAGGACCACTTCAACATGGAAAGCTTAAACTATTAAGTGAAGGCCCATTAATTGTTTTATTACAATTTCTAAGATGCCCCTCACACAAAATCCCATTGGACTTAAAATGTGGATAAAGCACAAGCCAACCATACTTTGCACCGAACTTAATTTTAATTAAGGGAAACGGTTCTGGACCACTTGGTTGTAGAGGCTCTAATACTATGCTAAGGACCATCTGAACTCAAAAGCATGGCAATGTAAGTGCATCCAGGAGCAGTAATGCTATTACTACTGACACTGTCATGCTTTCAAAAGCAGTGAAGAGAAAAAACCATAAAAGTTTTCGCCAACGCATTAAGAGAATTTTGAGGTGTGGCAATGCTGCTGTGGTTAGTACCCATGGAAGGCTTGTTTGAGAAGATACCCTATTTGCAGAAAGGTGCTTTAGCATCAACTCAAACCCTTTCTTGGTTCTCTCTATGGCATTTCCCAGAAGATTGTTAATGCTTTATTTTAAGCTCTTTCTGAGGATGTTGGCAAGGTATTTTCCAAAGTAGCATCCAAATAGAAGAATTACCATGTAGTAGCCACTAAATTTGAGGGATCCTAGATGGTCTTTTCAGATGCTATTGAATCTTTTGTGGGAAAGCAAGCCACAGAGGTTATACTTCAAATTTCAGAGGCAAAAAAGAGCTTACATATTTCAGGATAGGTCTATACTTCAAGTTCCAAAGGTAAACAAGGTCTTATATATTTGGAAAAGCATAAAGCCCTTCTTTGACTGGCTCCACAATGCCGAGTAAAATCAGAGTGGCATAGCAAAAGCATGTTAGGCCATAACCCATGGGTCCCAAGATCAAAGCAGGCTCTGATATCACATCAAAGAGCACTTCAACTCAAATTTTTAAGTTGTTAAGTGAAGACCCACGTATAGTTTTTATTATTATTTCTAATAACTACAAAAGAACCCAACTGTACTATTACAAAAATGCAAATGCTAATTTGCATTGCATGAATTGAAGGCGACCATAGCCAAATACTGACATTTCTACTGAATAAAGAAATTTCATAATAAAACAGGACCAATTGGTGGTTTCCCACTCCTGAGAAAATTCTCAATAATAATAATAGTCCTATACCATTGCCACTAGTCCTCTTAGGTCTAGCCATTTTGACACCCTTTCCCAATCTAAAATTTGCTGGGCACTGTCTGTTTCAAGCACAGTCAAATATATCTATAATGGATTTGGCAACCACTGTCCAAGTTATACATAAGATTTTACCCTAAATTTCGTACTGCAACTGTCGACGGCCGAAACAATTGGGCTATCTGAAAGAATTTTTGACCCATTATCAAAGCTGCCACTAGCTTGAACCCATAAGGCACAGAAACACCTATCTTCAACTGTGTCACATGTCCTACATGTGTCTAACACCAATACTACTACAACACATTGTCAACATGCATCCAACATACATTCAGACATAAAAATTAAAAATAAAAATAAAAATAAAAAACTACTTTTTCTACTCAAACAGGCTCTGAATGCGGCTTGGAGATGAGCCAACAATGGATTGGACATGGATGACCCCAAAATAAAAGGGAAAAGACCTAGAAAAAAATAGAATGAAAGATTAGATAACTCATTTTGAAGAGATTACTGAATATCTTTCCTCATTGTTTTTATTGTGCATGACTAATTTAAATAATCTAGAGTATGAGTAACAAATTTTCATTTAGTAGATTTGATATAGAAAAGAACAGTGTAAGATAATTAGAATATAGAATAATGCAAATTGTATTTTTATCTACTAGTATACGTATGTCATGTTCTATACATTTTTTAAGTTCAATGTGTCAATACGTCAAGTGTCCGTGCCAATGTCTATACTTCATAGGAAAAACTTTCCCATTGCAAGGGAAAGAAATAAAATTCTTAATGCATGTGCATGTGCGCACGTGTGTGTGTATGATAGAGAGAGAGAAAGATACTCACATAAATTGTGAATACAACAACAACCACCACCATAGTAATCCCCCAGTGATCAGAGAAATCATTCATCAGTTTTCTGGCAACAAAGACACAGAAAACTGCAATAGGAGCAACAATAAGGAATATTGTCAGCACCAGTGATCTTACATCTGGTCCAAATATGAACCTCCCCTGAAGGAAAAATTTCTGCAAGAAAATGTTGAAAAAAACTATGAATAAGAATCTGCATAGTTGCAAAAATAACCAGATACTGTAACATATTTCACATAACAATGCAGCAAAATTGAGTAACATATTTCTATTATTTATGACTGATGTGTAACATATAAATAATCAGAAATAAGAGACATTAATATCAAAATGTAGCTTTTACTCATAAAGCAAATAAAGATCATTTAATGATATTGACGTCAATAATATACAGATTTGTCGACAAGTGTAAGCCAGTTTCTAGACGTCACCTAAAGAGGGAAAAAAAGAAAGCAATTACCCTCTAGTTTGCAAGTAATTATTACATATTACATAAAAAAAAACCTTGTCTACAATGATCACAAATAAAATTACATGTTCAAATTCATTTCTGCTGAGTGAATTTAACAGATGTATACCAGCAGTTTTGGACCCCAATAAAAGAAACTGATATACAGAATTCTTCGTTTTAGCTAAATTACTAACTCATTTGCAGGGTTCACAATCTCTAAAACGGGTTGCTGGGGAGGGGGGTAATTTCTGTCAGTTGTATTAACTTCAATTTGTCCAAATCAGCTAGAGCTTTCAATGTTTTTCAGAGTTAAAAAAGCAACAGAGAAGTTTAATGTTCCGGTTGTTAAATTGTACTCAACAAAACAGTTTAAATCTGACACGCCAATCAGCTGTATGTATCCAATTAAGTATATTGTACGTTTCATGTCCGCAATGATGGTCATTTACAAATACTACTTCATAACCTAACGGAAAGTGTACCCTTAAAAAGTAGCATTCTCATAAACTAGACTATTCCTATTTCCTTAGGTTCGTCGGGAAAGAAATTTATCCTTGGGGTAAGGATAAAATCCTCCGATAAAGGGAGAAGAAAGAATAATAATCGCCGAAGAAAACACAAACAACCTACGATATTATACATAAGAGGGAAAAGAGAGAGGAATTTGCTAAGAGCCGAATGTAATTGATTAAGTTAAACTTTAGAGGGAAAAGAGATAGATTTGCTAACAGCAGAATGCCATGGATTAAACAAGTTCCAACAGAATCATGACATGCCCTAAACAAATTCGATACGTAAGACATAAAATGTGAAACAAATGCACCAAAAAGGAAATCCAAAAACCAGAAACAGAACTCACATTGCTGCCTTTCCACGTCTGGTAAACCCTCAAATCACTGGACCCGCCGGTGGATTGCGAACCCGGATCCGACCTCTGGGGTGGAGGCACCACGTGCATATCGTACTGGAGGAAGATTCCTAATCACTGTCAGTTGAAAATCCTCAAATGGCATAGAAAATCCGTAGTGATCCCAGAAATCAAACCAAAATGCCAGAGAAGAAAGGCAAAAGCTTGGATGGTCACTAAGGCTCAAAAACCATGTCCGTGGCTTCCAGGTGAGGTTACCGGCGAGCTGAAGGGATCGTTGTGGTTGGGCGGTACAGCATAAGGGGTAGGGCCATGGCGCTGCAAACAAGCGCAAGGGTTTCGGTTAGCAAGGGATTGTCTTGACTATTACTGTCAGTGTATGTGTGTGCTTTACAGCATGCGGAAAATGACAGGCCCATTCTCATTAGCAATGACGATGATAGACTGGTTGCGGTGGCTATGCTGATTGCTTGTTTTCTGTCCCTTTCTTTCTCTAATTTTCTATATCTTTAGTTTTTAAATTTAGAAAGTGATGTACGTGAGCATGAATGGACAAATTAAACTTAACCCTAATTAGTTGGTTAAGATATTTTAGTTTTTAAATTTTTATAAATTTTGAATATGAAAGAATTTTTTTAAGGTATTTTTTTCTACAAAAGATAATTATGTTTAAGCGTTGTTGAGCATGAGAATATTTTCACACAAAAATTCAAGTGTGAATAGGGATAATAATAACTATAATTTTTTTGGATATCCACTAGTATCTGATTCCACATCTGACCATCAATGGGTGATTTTCCTTCCATGCCTAGCTCGCCTAGACTTAGGGCATGCCATGACTGAGGGTTGCCTGTTAAGTATGCTTAAATTGACATAACATGTCCCAAAATCAGCCTAGAAACATATAAATACAAGCCAAAACTCTAGTACTTAGGTATACAAATATTCTAACTCACAATTGTCTTATACTCATTGACTTCCTTTATCTAACTTTATTATCATAAGTGCAATCAGAGAGACATCTCCCCCTCTTCATTCCTTGGTTTGCTCTCTTTGTGCAGGTTATTTTCCATCTCCAATGACCTTCATTTGCTATCTTGGTGATCTAGTCCAGAATAGATTCATCATTGGCACTTACTGTGGTTAACTTAAACCACCTCTGTATCTTCTTAAACATTCTTGCTGCTCTTAATTTCTCAAGAACCACTTTTTTTTTCTTGACTTAGCAATGATTAATGTTTCTACCACCCTTTTCATTGGTGTACCACCAATAGTTTGAGTCAACACGCGTAATACTTGCTATCGTAGGAGTGAAATGGTTGTAGATGAGACAACTGTACCTAGTCCCCAACATGCACATCGCAATCCTTCTCTAAGTGCCATAGGGGAAAGGATGAGTTACAATGCATTACCTAAGAAATTCCTTCTCATGAAGAGGGAAACAACTCTAATGATGATATCCTAAAGACTCTGGTCATCCATGACCTCCAATAAGAGATAATCTACTTCAAGATGGAATTGCATCAATTGCGCCAACAATCAAGATGCCCCTACATTGACTAACCACTTATGACATTCTAATGACCAGGCTGTCTATCTGACCATTCCATTAGTTGTATCCAATCTTGGCCCCGACACCATTAGAACTACCAAGCAATCTTCCTACAGGAATAGGCATAATGCCTAACCAACTGGTAGCCTCATAAGGTCATGTTAGTGTGGAACCACCTTTGTCGACTATACCTCCCCACCCTGCTCCTCAACCTATTGTAGCATATATAATAGCTGTCGCATTTGCAGCCACGACACCAACATATTCATTATCACAAGTGCATCCTTCTTTGGTCTACCCACTTGCGCTAGAGATTCCTATACCACCCTAACCCATGAGGTATCCAAAGAGTGCATCCTCCTTTGGCTCGCCCACTTACGCTAGAGATTCCCATACCACCCTACCCCATGGGGTATCCAACAACTCCCTTGATGTTATTAATTTTTAGGATAATTTTAGTTTAATTTTATTGGATATTTTACTGGTTTTCTACTAATCCCCTCTTTTTTTTCTCTTTTCTCAACACTACCTTTAATGGAACCAAGTTTCCATGTTTTCCTTCATTTCCACTGTGTTCCCCTTCTTCTCGTGGCCATGAAGGCTTGGTCAGCCCAGTTAGTCAACACTAAGTTCCAACCCGTCAACCCGAGCACATCTCAATGCTTCATCAAAAACATGTGAGCACCTTTTATCGCTAGCTATAGGAAGCACATTGAAGATCATCCAAGCTCAAACTATTATGGAAAGAGAAAAGAATACCATAGTGGAACAGAGCCTATGATGAGCTAGGATGATGTGGAAATTGTGAAGAGAACTTCCATATTTTCTTTTAGAAGATAAGGCTATTGTTACTTAAGGGAGGAGAATTCCCATCGACTGTATCAAGTTTTTTTGGAGTTCCTCTCGAGTAAAATTCCAAAATGCGATGTGTGGAGCTAGAGGTTGAAGACAAACTAGAGAAAAAGTATCTCATGGATTCTTCCATTGTTGTGGTTTAGTAAAAGCCATGGGTTGCTATTTTCTTTTCTATCTAGTTAGGAATTTGTAATTCTGGATATATTCAAACTATGAGGATAAGATAAAGTTTAATTCTGTATCTATAATGATAGTAAATTGTGATTTCTAGTTTTGAAATATATGAGCATGTTTGTACAAACTTAATAAGGCCATTTCTTTCTGTATGAATGTGTTCCTAATGCTAGCATTACTAATGAATATGTAATTGTTTAATAGATAATGTTTTAGTAGTGTTTAGTTGAATGTAAGCATACCTGTTTCTTGCATTTATCTAGGGAAATCATGGTTCTGATTTAAATACAATAGGATGGTCCATTGAGTTAACCTATTCTAGTGTGTTGCTTGAGAATCCAATGTTGTTTTTGGGTTAAATTGAAATACCTATTTTGGATTACTTAGAAATTAAGAGATTGGCTTGGTAAATTAAGTAGTGACTTAGTCATTGATTAATTATTGTGCCTGATACACTAGTTAATTACAAATGATTAGTGATAAATCCATAATTGCATAATTCATGACTAAAGCTTTTCTCATCTAGTTTACTCTTTCCCTCGTGTAAGCCATGCCCACGGGTTACACTAGTGAAAGCTTTTTATTTAGTTTTCTGCTACTATTTGCTTTTGCATAACCCAATAATTAAACACCCTATTTTACATTTAATTGTTTATTCTTATCTATTGCACGAATTCATTCTCTAGAACACTAGGCAATAGTCAATCCTCATGGGATTGACATTGCTCCCTTTGTTATTTCATAATTAGGGAACAAGTTCACGACACCCATCAATTTTTGGTGTTATAGCCAGGGAATGGCATACTAATTTGTGTTTTTAATTGAATGACCAAGATTGCAAAAGGAGAAGAACTAATTTTCAATCCTAAGATAGGCAGAACATCTAGGAAGTTGAGGAAAGAAGTAAGATCTAGGAAAGAACATTCAAAAAAACCCCTCTTCCTTAGAGCAGACAGAAGAGTCAGAAAAAGAACCATCAAAGGCTGAAACAATTGACTATATAGAAGAAAATATGCCTGAAAGAAGAACTTTTAGAGAGCTAGGAGCACTTATAATCAATTAGGCACCTCTGTGCATAGCAGCTTCATCTTTATCTGCATCATTAGAGTTAAAGTTTAGACTGATTCACCTACTACCAAAATTTAGAGGACTACCTAATGAGGACCTTATTTACATCTTCAAGAGTTTCACATTGTATGCTCTAGTATGAAACCTCAGGGAGTTAGTAAAGAGCAAATTAAGCTTAGTGCATTTCGATAATTTCCTTGGAAGATGCTACTAAATAGTGGCTATTCTACTTGCCCCTTAGAACCATCACCACTTATTAGGAGGATATGATGAAGATGTTCTTAGAAGAATACTTTTCTACTTTTAAAGCCATGACCATTAGGAGAGAAATATATAGTGCTAAAGAATAGGAATATGAGATTTTATACCAGTACTAGATAGATTTAAGAGATTGTGTGCTAGCTATGTAACACCATCGATCTTATAGTTCCTTTGGTTAATTAAATATTATAATATACTATAAGATTGGTGAGTTACTATTACCTCTACTTAGTAAATATTTAACTTTTATCAAGTTAATTAATTAAGTGCATTAGTTTGGGATTTCTACACTCGGGTTCTCACACATAACGCATAAGAAATAAATAAAATAAAAATATATAGATATATTCATATATATTCACATACATACATAATTCCTTTACAAAAGACATATACCTATAGATATGTGAAACTATCAACTATTTATCATTTAGGGTAAGGAGGTGTAACATCTGCCCCAAATATGATTAAAGAGATGTTTGTTAATTGTTAAATAAATTAAGTTTAATGCTTGGGTATGTTGCAATAGTTTCATATAGTTGCATTAGCCTAGGGACTAAATTGAAAGAAAATACATAAAGGTTTAGCAAGAGGTGGTTAGGGGCTTAATTGAAAAGGGAGAAATGAGGGAGTCTAAGAGTGCAAAATAGCTCAAGAACCAAATAGAAATTTCTCTAAACTTCCTTAAACCCTAGCTACAGCCCTAAACCTTCTATGCACTTCCCACTTTCATCATTTTTAGAGAGAGAAGCAAGAGGGCACCTAGAGAGAGAAAAGGTCAAGTTAGGGCACAAGAGGGGAGTTTTTCTGAAGGAAAGGATGGATTGAAGCTGGAACTTAGTTCCGCAGCAAGGGAGGATCATTTCAAACACATCAAACACACACATTTTCAAAGAATCAACCTAGCAATTCATCTTAAACCCTTATCTTTTCTGAAAAGTTTATTGTGTTGAAAAAATATGAATTTCTGAATGTTGAACTGAGTTTGGGTTTAAACCTACATTCTATATGCTTTTATATTTCTATGGGATGTTTTGTTGCTGAATGTATGCTCATATATGTGATTGTAATGGATTGGAAGGGCTGGGTTGTGTTCATCTAAAGATATAGACTAGTTTTCCTAGAATGCACCATGTTTGAGCTAATGGATGAGAAATGTCTAATGAGAAACAAAGTTGTTATATGGAAATTAAGCTCATATGTTTAGAATTGAAAATGGAATGCATTCTGGACTAGGTATTATCAAAATTATATTTTATGAACTGCAGCGGAGCATAAAAGCCGACTGTTACATATGGGGCAGTCGATTATCGTGTTCCTGGAAGCCCAGAAGTGCAGATAGAGGCTTAGCAGTCAACTGCCATATCCCTAACAGTCGACTGTTGGGCCCAGGTTTGCACTAAGCAGACGACTGGCTATCCACGCAGTCGACAGTCATGCTCTTATTTTTGTCCAGGACGCATTCCAGCAAGCAACCAGCCGGCTACCAACGACTGCTAGCTTACTGTCTGGCACCCGAGGATTACAGAGAGCTACCAACTGACTGCTAGCCTTCTGGCAGTTGACTGGTAGCCCTCCAACTTGTGAAATGAGGTTTTTAATAGCAATTGAGCTTAGCAATTCTTCATACTAACTTAATTAAAGGCTCACAATATGGGTAAGCAAAGAAACTAGGAGTTTTGGGTAATGTGCAAAGGATAAAGTCACTTTTCACTTGGATAAGAATGGTCCTTGTGATAGTGATAGAAAAGGGAGCAGAGAGATATCAAAAAGGAAGAGTGAAATATCCTAGGCATATGCATTAGTGGTAGATAGGCTCATGAGTTGAGTGACCGATTATCAGTATGGGACGACCGTTGGCATTACATAGTTGTGCAATGTATTAGGATGGTTAAACATCCACTTGAACATAGATAATTTTGAAAAAATCATGATGGTTGTGAACCTTAAATTAGTGTGTCTTCCAAGGGCCATTAAGAAACACATACTTAAGGTTAAAGCATAACCATAGGCATGAGCTGAATTACCCTAGTACATATGTTAGAAGATAGCGTACTAGGAGGGTGATCCAACTTGAAGGAATGGTGGTGACTCTATAACCACATGATCTGCAAAAGCGAAGAGGATAATGTCTAGTGGGTACTCCACCTCGAAGGAATGGTGGTGGCCCTAGGGCCTCATGATCTGTGGAAGTGGAGAGGATAGGATTTGTTCAAAGGAATATGGTGATCCTATGAGTTATTGAGAATGTACAAGTGGATCCAATTAGGGGATGCCTCAGATGTACTAGAGTAGTATTTTACTATAGTGATGTAGTAGTCACTAGGATGGCTCATTCATGTATGTAATGGTACGTGGAGTTGTTGTTGAGTGACACTCCCGATAGCTCATATGATGTGATTGTTTTCTCTTGCTCAAAAGGCATGTTAATACCCTAAAGAAATGTTTTATGATAAGAATGATGATGAATGCACTTCCCATGTTTTAAAGATAATATGTTTGATGAATATGCATATGTATGAGTATATAACATGATTAAATGCTACCTGCACTACATCCCAACAATATGTGATATGTTTTGTGAAAGAATGTAGAGTTTTTTGTTCGAGCATAGTGGTACAGGTTAATGAATTTCATAACAGGTTGCATTTTCTCATTTTAGTGTTGGCATGTATCAAATGCGTAGATCCCCTTGGGTTGGAGAAGAAGGTAAAGTATGAAGAAGTGTCTAACCTAGGCATACAGACTATTTAGTTTGACTAGTATAAGTATATGGTAGGACTGAGCTAGCCTTCATGATATTTTGAGAAAGGCTAGTGTAGGATTATTTTGTATAGCCTATTCTAACTTATCTGTATAGGAATTAGGCTAGATTGATGAATAGAATAATTGATGGGGTTATGAGTGGTAAGATTGTTGCCTCTATGCCCAATAGTTAATTGACTATATTTAATTAAGAATGCATGTTTATGTATAGTTAATCCAGGTGTATTCTATATATATTTATTCTGTTGTGATGTTGAGAGAACCTGAGAGTAGAGACCAACCCAAATGGCACTCAATTAATCAACTTAGTAAAAAGTTTAAAATTTACTCGGGTAGAAGTGAAAGTAACACACCATTATTATGATAATTATATATATTATACCTTTAAACACTTAAAAGGAACCATAGGCTGATGGAGGTGTTACAGGAGGCAACAACCCTGCCACTCATACCCATTTAACAGAAACCTACTAGTGGATAATCTTATATTTCTCACATATCTTAATACATATATGCCCTTATTCTCTATACACCAAAAATGCATCATCTTGACTCTCTCCAAAATATAATAAAAAGGTTAGGATAGTGGGGCATATACATTTCATATATTTACATGTCAAAATATAAAACTACCATACTAATCCTGCATATCCATCCCTCCCGTAAGTGGGCGCAGTTGGGGAATGTCTATCACTACTATTACCTAAATCTCCTTCACAAGCATAAAATATCCTAAAAATGGTATATCTACCAACTGGACTTCTACCTCTAGCATAAGTTGATATATAGGCATCTGATACACATTAGCATTTATGTGAGAATAAATCTCAGTAGCATAACAATCTATATAAAAACTACTGGTATGTACCACTATAATCATACAAAAATCTGATACATTCCTTTCCATCATCAATTAGAAAACAATATCTATTGGGATGCGATGCATGATTTATGCATTTATGCCATTTTAGCATCATCACATGTACTTATAAATGCATGTACAGTTATAGTTCACTAGATGACAACAATATGTAATATGTAATTCCATCATATATATAAGCCATGGCAACATAAGCATATCCACATTCATAACGTGAGTAAGGGAAAACAATCATATCATAAGGGTCAGTGCCATATCATCATATGAACAATCGGGAGAGTCGCCTAGTGAACAACTCCACGTGACCTTACAACACTCATGAATGAGTTCCAAGTTGAGTCTCATGGTCCTTGACTATCTAGCAGTCCAATACTTGCATTGTACTATCTAGAGCGCCCCTTAGTGGATCTTAAGAATATTGTGGTCCCTGTCCTCTCTGATAGATCATTCCACACTCACTCACTGGTCCCTGCCAACTCTGACAGATCTTCCCAAACCAATGGGATCGATATCCCTTTGGATACCTTATTTCCCTTTCATCCCACAAAGGGGTTGGTAGACTCATGAGATCACTGCCACCTCTGATAGATCACGTCTACTTCGCCTTTATAAATTATGAGGCTATGGAATCACTATCCTCACTAATGGATCACATTCCCAGCATGCTATTCACAAGCATATATTCTAAGGTGAATCGGCTCATGCTATTGTTATACTTAACCCTAAATATGTGACTCCTTTTGTTAGCCATAAAAGAGTTCACTAACTTTAAATTCTCAACCATCACGTTGTTTTCAAAATCATTTATGATTGAGTGGATGTTTTACCATCCCAAATTATGGTTTGACCATGGAATGTCTAATGACCATCCCATACTGATAGTTGGTCACTCAATCATAAACTTATCTACCACTAATGCATACACTTAGAATACTCTTCTCTTTTCTCTTTTACGTTTTCCTCTCTTTCTTTATAACCTCATGTTACATGTTACCTAAAAACTTTAATTTCTTCATGTAATGATATTATTGTTCACTCTATTGAGCATAACCTTTAAGAAAATAGAAACTTAAACTCACAAACTTGTTCTAAACTTTTGAGGTTTCATCTTAAAGGGCTAGGTGGCTTTTTCAAAACAATTTCTTCATAAAAAATAATACTTTTCCACCTACTAATCAACTTACACATAGTGTAACATCTGCTCCTAAATTTTGAGAAATATTTGTTAATTTTAATTATTTGCCTGTGTATGTTGCATTTATGTTATATTAGCATACATATAGTTGCATGAGTACAAGAATTAGACTGGAACTGAGTGAGAAAATTGACTATAATTAAGAAAATCACTAAACTAAAAAGTGAAAAAGTTTAGGTATGACAATCACAATTTTGGCCAAAAGAATTACTGTAGTTAAAAAAATTTTGCAATTCTCCTACTAATGGGTTAGGGACAAAATGAGAATTTCTTATATAGTTTGAAATTTACCAATTTGAGGCCAAATGATCAGAAATTGTGAATCAATGTAAGTGTTGGATTGTCGTATAAATAGGGACAGGAGTCAAACTCCTTCATTCCAAGTTCAAACTTCTATTTTTAGAAAGAGAAAGTGTGGCCAAGTAGAGAGAGAAACTGAAGGAGAAAGGCAGTGAATTTCAATTCTAGCAAGATTTAAAGTTAGAAAAGTGATTTAGAGGGCATCTACAGCATAAATCAGCATTCAAATATCAGTTAAACATGGATTAAGGTAGCACAATAACTTAATCCCTTTATTTCAGAGTTTACTATTCATACTACTGAAATTTGTCAAATTGAACTTGTTTGAAAGAAAAAGGGATTTAAAACTACATTCTTACTATTTTTAATCACTATTGGGTAGTTTTAACCAATTGAAAATACTTGTGCATGCTAAAAATTGTTTCTAAAAAATGGATTTTTTACCTTGAACGAAAATGAGTTTTAATCTCAGATTTGGACAAGATTACATGATGTTTTGGGCTGTTTTCTTGTGTTAAATGTTGCTAAGGAGTTTTTCTTGAGTTTATCAATTTTAAAATGGTTTTAAAAAAAAGTTTTTGGATTGAAAATTTAGGTCAACAACAATTTTTAAAATAGAGCAAGACGTAGCAGCTGACTGCCATGGTGCAGCAGTCGACTGTCGTGCTCTTGATGTGCCTAGAAATGTATACAAAATGCTAGCAGTCGACTATCGGGCACTTGGAAGTTGATTGTTGTGTTCTTCCATTTTCCAAAAACACCTAAGAATAGAGCAGCCGATTGCCCTTACCCAACAGTCGACTGTCGGGCCCAACAGTAAGCTAGCAGCCGACTGCAAGGCACCTAGCAGTCGACTGATAGCTCTTTGTTTGGAATTTTGAAGATTTAGACAAAATGCAGTCAGTTGACTTGCAGCATGATACCAGTCGACTACCACCTTTTTATTTGAATGATATCTAACCCAAAAACTAAATCCAAACTAGAGATTAAACTCAAATTACAAGTAAGGTAACATATACTTTGAATGTAAATGAGAAAGAGCATGAAAGTGATGAAAGTTAAAAGGAAAGAGCAAGAATGCATAAGAGAAATGAAAATTGTATTCTTAATATATGTATTTGTGGTAGATAGGTTCATATATGAATGATTGATTACTGGTATGGGACGGTGATTGGACATTCCATGAGTATCGTGGTAGTTGTAAATTGTAAGTTAGTGACTTAATGGTCAACGTAAATGAAAAGTCACATACTTAGAATTTACAGAACTATAGTATACACCGATTCACCCATATATATATGTTTATGAATAGTGTTTTGAGGACCCCAATATGTACTTAATGTGTAGAACCCAGAGTTGGGGACCTTTTTGTACTTGGATCTATTGGAGGATGCTCCAGAATATACACAAATGTTATATGCAGTCGAGGACTGCCAGGCAGAGTTGCCACAGTACATATGCGAAAGCATGGAGTGGTGCGCATGCTACCCCTCAAGATTTCTCTTATTATGCAATCATATGATGATGATGATGATGATGATTGGCAGAGGCTAACGAGAAGTGCTCTTATTTCCTTATTGCTCTTTATGTTATGATGAAAATTATATGAATGATGCTATGTTACCTATATGTTTTGATGAATTGATAAGATATATATTATGAGTTAGGCTTATGCATGCAAGTATGAATGTTAAATGAAATGTTATATAGGATAACCCAATAGATGTATTATTTTATGAAAAAGAATGTAGAATTTTTATATGAATTTATGGTGGTACAAACTAGCTGTTTTGAAAACTGGTTATTAATTTTATTGGGATTTATTCTCATAAAAATGTTGGTGTGTATTAGATGCTTAGATACTAGATCCTTTTTGAGATAGAGATAGAGTTAGTTGAAATACCCTTCCTGGGGTATTTCCCTATTATTAAGGAACTGTGGATCATATATGTATGGAAAGTTTTTTCCCCACCCTGATTACATGAAGTATTAGAATAGAAAGTTTTTGGTATGCCCCATACCCTGAATCCTTGTAATATTTTGGTAAAAGGATTAGGAGAATAGTTTTGGATGTATAGGATAAGGGCATATATGTATTAGGATATGTGAGCTAGGAATCCACTAGCTATTTTTGTTAAATGGGTATGAGTGACAGGCTTGTTATCTCCTTACCCTAGATAACACTCTCACATATTCATAGATATATGTCTAGTGAATAATATGTATATACTGTAAATGAATGTGAATGTATATATGTATATATGTTTATATTAATTAATTTAATATATTTTCCGCTGCGTAATGTGTGAGATCTTGAGTGTAGCAGCCCAAACCAATAACACTCATTATTTCGCTTGATAAATAATTAAAAATTAACTCAGGTAAAGGAAGTAGTAATTCACCAATCTTATAGTATATTGTTTATATTATTTAAATCACTTAAAAAGAAACTGTAGGATTGGGGGGTTACATATAATAGTTAGCTTATAGAAATAAAATCATGAAAAACACAAACAGGATGCTACAAGTCAGCTGCTAGAATAGTAGCAGTTGATTATCGACTAACAGAGAGCTACCAGTTGACTTGCAGCCACATGATAGTCAACTGTTCAGCTTTTATAAGCTGGTAGTCGGTTGTTGGAGGCCTGACAGTTGGTTGCCAGGAGTTGGCAGTCGACTCCTACTTGCATTTTCTAGAAAATATCAAGATGAAGAAAATGGAAATCAACTTACAGGATCTTGAGCTTCAGTTTTTTTGCTATGAAATGTTACAAAATCCAAGTTTCACCTCTTTTCAAGTCTAGAAAAAAGCATGAGATTAGCTTCTAATACCAAATTATCATTAAACTTGTATCAAAACTCATTTATATGCTCAAAATCATCCGTCCCAATGAATTCAACTCAAGTCAACCATGGCGAATAGTGTAACTTATTTCCCAAAATCTAAAACAAGAATTTCTAATTACATCTAATTGGCATAACACACCCAATAGAAGTTAAAAACATAAAGAATGTAGGTTTAAATCCCTCTCTTAACTTAATAGTATCAAAATCACCATTTTCAACCAAGTGAAGAATATTTTTCAAAATAGAGGGAATCAGATTGTTTGCTACCTTGTTTCTTGTAAAGGTTGTGTTGTTAATCTCAAATATCCTCCTAGACTTCCCTACTACAAGATTCTTACTTAAAATCACACTAAAATTCCCACTTCCTTCTTAATTTCTCTCTCTAGGTCATTTTCTTTCTCTCTCTAAAAGTTTTGAATTTATGGTGGAAATGATGAGGGTTCTGGTGTTTGGCCTCTATATATAGGTGGTCCAGGTGGTTGGAGAAACTACAACCCTTATCCAATGTCAAGGTTGAGTTTTGATCCTCTAACCTCAGATAGTAATTTCTCCAACCATATGGAGAATTATAATTTTTCCTCTAAAACCTTGATGGGAAATTTTAAAAGTTAGTTAGCTACAATAACTCCTTTTTTGGCTAAAATTACATTTTGCTACCCTTAGACTAATGAAAGCCCACATAACTTCCTCAACTTAACCAATCCTTTTCATTTTAGTCTTATCCTCTTATTTTCAATATAGTTCCTTACTCTAAAATAACTACATGTAATCTAATACAACATAAACAAGCATTTAACTTATTTAATAGCTATCATGTAACATTCACTCCTCTTATTTATTGAGAGATGTATGTTAAATTCTAAATAAATTGAATGCTTGTGTATGTTGCATCAGATTGCATATAGTTGCATTAGAAGGAAGGACTAAATTGAAAAGAAAAAAGTGGGGACTTGAATGAAAGGAAAAGGTTTAGTAGAGGAAACTGTGTAGGCTTTCAATACTCCAGGGTAGCAAACTATAATTTTAGCCAAAAGAATTACTGTAGCTACCAGAATTTTGAATTTTCCCGCCAATAGTTCAGGGAAAAAAATGGTAATTTGACATGTGGCTAGAGAAATTATCTTATTTTACACAATTTTACCTAATATTTTATGTCCATTTTATATGTATTTGTTGTGTATTTTTATTCTAGGAATCACCTAAATGTGTATTTTATTGCATTTCAGGCTTTTTATCAATCTATCATCAGCAAACGAGACTTTTCTAGAGTTAAAATGGCTATTTTGGGTCAGTTGGGCCATTTTCCTCTTATTGGGCCAAGCCAAAGCCCTTAATGGGCCTTTGGAGCATGAGCCCAAGGAAGGAGGTCGAGCAGCGTGCAAAAAGGAGATTTTTGGAAGCTTGGAACAGTGATTTTGGAGGAGGTTGGAACAGTAAAAAACACACACACCCTTCATGAAACCATAGGGCAATCGAGGGACCCACGGCTCGCCTGACCGGTGCTCTGCGGCGATGTGACCTCACCCAGGCAGCAGGAGACGACGGAGAACCCACCACCACCACCCATTGCCGTTGGACAGCAGCAGAATGGCGAGAAAGACGCGTAATCCGAGAGGAAAAATTGCTCCACATAAACGGCGTTTTCTGACTGACCCACCGCCCACTGACGCTTCCTGCAGCTTCAGGCAGCCTAGTCACACCTTCTGATGAACCATCGGCCGCCGTAATGCGACGGATTGCGTAACCTGAGACGGACCCGAGTGACGCGACCCGACCGTGTTTCGCGACCCATCCAGCGTCGCTTGCATCGTAGGCCACTGAAAATCATCCCTCCGTCGTGCGGCGCCCCTCTTGCAACCTTCCGCCGCAGCTTCGGTGGTTTTTGGAGCTATTTCCGGTTGGGTATCCGTGACCCACGACCTGACCCGATTGTGACCCATTGGACAGCTTCAAAATTGCAATTTTTGGTCATTTTTCAGCAACTTTCCGGTGACTATTCTGCACTGTTTGATCTATTTCTCAGGAGAAGAGGGACGTATATAATTTTTACATTGCTTTTCTCTCTGAATTGTGGATTTTCTGAATTGTTGGATGATGCTTATGTGTAACTAAATTTGTAAAACCCGTTGGGTCTTGAACTATATTGGTAGCTTGAATTTACTTTCCGTGGATGGTTGAACATTGATTCTGTGATCTCCGTTACTGTTATGAATGACTGTGTATGTTTTTATTGGCAAGACGTTGCACTGAAAGCTCTTTAGATTTCTCTTAATAATCGACAGATTTTAATTGAAATTGGACACCTAATTGTAGCGGACAATTTGTTATCGCTTAGAACTAAGGTTAATAAGTTGCTGGATTAAGAAGTAACGACTCTTAATAGTAGTGAATTGGATCGATAATGCTAATCTAAAATTAACCAGTAGGAATAACCAGCCAGTGGTAGATTTTAGGTTTAAGAAATTCATTGAGACCGACAGAGAATTTGAATTTGCATTAGAATTCACTCAAAGGTAGCAGAATCAGATTCAGTCATCCATTATCTTTCGTATTTACCAACTAGTTTAGGTTCCTAGTGGGTTTGTCGCTCGTCTCAACTAATTCATCTTCTTGTTAATTAGCGCTGACTAGTGATTATTGCATTTAGCTTAGTTTTTAGTTTGATTAGAATCGAAATTATTTTGAATTGGTAGGCTAAATAACAGAGAACAAGTAGTAGCTCTGGGCTTTCCCGTTCTCGAGGAATACGACCTTGATACTCACCATTGCACTAGGCTGCATCGATAGGTTCACTGCCTTAGGTGTAGTTGCTAGATAGCATTGGTAGCAAGCATCAAGTTTTTGGCGCCGTTTCCGGGGAGTTGCTTTGGTGAAAACTAGAGTGAATTTGCTATCTGTTACTTTAGTCATTTTTATTTGTTCTGTTTTGTTTTTGTTTCTGGTTAGTGTGTCTTTCTCTGCGTTCAGCTATTATTTTTTATTAGTTTCATTTTATCCTTTTTTTATTTTATTTTATTTTATTTATTTGGATTATTTGTTTTATTATTTTAGTAGGTTTTTATTTGTTTCGTTATTGTTTCTGTTATTGAGTTTTATCTGTCTTGTTTTACTTTTTGTTTTGGTTTATTACTCTTTAATCTGATTGGTGGAATGTTTCACTGTTATTGGATTCAGGTAGTTTATGACCAGGAGTTCTAATCCTGTACTTGTAGACCCTCTATCCGATCCAGAATGACTGTTGTGGACTCGTGCACACCGTCGTCAGGAGGAGGTGCCAGTTGAGATATTGGAGGAGGAACCAATTGAGATCCCTGACCCTACATCACCAAAGATGGCAGCTACAAATAATAATGATGAAGCTAATAGAACGATGTACGAGTTCGCTAGTCATTGGAAGGGACACAAACGTGCATTACTCGGCCTACAATAGCAGTTAACAATTTTGAAATCAAGCCAAATGTGATTCAGATGGTGCAACAAACGGTACAGTTTGGAGGGATGCCCAGCGAAGACCCTAATGCCCACATAGCTAACTTCTTGGAGATATGCGACACTTTCAAGATTAATGGAACCACTGATGATGCCATTCGGCTTAGATTGTTTCCATTTTCCTTGAGAGATAGAGCAAAGAGATGGCTGCAATCCCTACCACCTAACTCAATCACTACTTGGGAGACTTTGGCTGAAAAGTTTTTGTACAAATATTTTCCACCAGATAAGACTGCAAAACTACGTAATGACATTTCTTCTTTTGTGCAGATGGCTGATGAGAGTATGTATGATGCATGGGAGAGGTACAAGGACTTACTGAGGTGTTGCCCACATCATGGATTGCCAAGAATAGAGTAGGCAATTATCGAGTTTAAGGCAGTTGATTGGTAGCCCTTGGGTTTGGAAATTTTCAATACAGTGAGCTATAAGTCGACTACCAGGTGGGTGGAAGTCGACTGGCCAGTCTCTATTTTGGAAAATAAACTCAATGACCTAGTTCAAAGCATAATAGCCTAAGACTCCACTCAAATAAGGGATCTAAACCTGAAATGACGTAATGGGTAACATGAGGGTGAGAATGAAAGAGAAGAGGAAGAATGATATGAGATTGAAAAGGAATGAGCACGATAAATACAAGAGAAATGAGAAAGTATTCCTAGTACATAGATAGTAGTAGATAGGCTCATGTCGAGTGATTAATTATTGGTATGGGATGACCACTGGGCATTCTGTGATTGAATTGAATGGTTTTGAAAACACTATGATGGTTACTAATTTTAAGTTAGTGAACACCCCTTATGGCCAATTAAGGGAGTCACGTACTTAAAGCTAGATCTAACGATGTGTCCGATTCTATACAAATTGCTGGATGTGAATTGTCTATTTTGTGAGCATTTTGTGTAATTTTGTTATTAAAATCACCTAAGTTTGCTTCATTTTCATTTTCAGATATTTTATCAAGTCATCGTCAGCAAACGGAGTAATTTGGAGTGAAGGAAAATCCAAACAGCGTGCGTGGGACCCAGGCAGCGTGAAAATAGTGGAGAAATTGGCATTAAACAATGAAAAACCTGTGGAATCCATTACCAAACCCAGAAGCGAAGAGGAACAGTAGATACAAGGGCCACACAGGTGAAATTGAAAAGAAAAGAGCCAATTGTGTACAGTACTTGGCCATTAAGAAAACAATCCTTCGTGAAAAAGTGGAGTCCCACGCGTGAAATGGATGGGGAAGAAAACAGTAGCGTGAAAGAGTGGAGTCCCATGCATGAAAGAGGGAGAAGACTAAGGACCCACAAAAAAAAAGAGAAAAATAGGCTGAAGTGAACAGTGGAAGGAAAGAAAGAAAAAAAAATGAGAGTCTATCGTGATGACCCATGCGTGAAGCATTATTGTGAACAGTACCTAGCTTGAATCCATCGTGCAAGAGAAAAAGCATCGTGACCCAAAGCAAACCCATCCACCCGTGAGCGATGCCCATGCCGATCAATCGTCGAGGGAGGCCGAGTTGCCACCGAAGAGGCTCTGCGGACGGTCCTCCACCATCTTGGCCTTCCGCGCCACCCATTCTAGCCGTCCGTAACGCGAAGAAGGTCGCTACCCGTGAGAGGATCCAGTTACTTTTGGAGCTGCTCCCATCGCCGTTGGTCCACAATGCCACCGGAAAGTGACTCTCTGTCGACCAGTGCCCCCACCGCGACCGTCAGCCCCAGCTCAGGCCATCGATTTGGGTGTTTTCCGGCGGGTACCCGTTTGTCTCGCAACCCGACCCGTTGACCCGTGTAGCTTTTGGACAGCACTGGATTTGAATTTTCTGGTGAATTTCTGGCAGTTTTCTAGGGAGATTCGAGTGGTTTTCTAGTAACCAATCCGTACAGTAATCATTGGGCAGTTGAGAAGATAGGGGCGTGCTTAATTTATATTGTTTTTATCTCTTGTATAATTGATTGCTTGATGAATTTTCTGATGGATTGCCTGTTGTTGGACTGTTTGCTATCTGTAAATATGTGTGGCTAGATTTGTAAAATTCATTAGGGTCCCTAACTGTGTTGGAATGATATTTTAATTGCATGGATGTTGAATTTAATGTGTGACCTCCTTTACAATTATGAATGTATGTATTAGTGTTATTTACGAGACATTATGGTAATGTTAATTAGATTCCTTTTTGATATCGACGGATGATAATTGGAATTGGAAAACTAATTGTAAGGGACAATTTATTATCACTTATAACTAAGGTTAATAAATTGTTGGATTAAGAAGTAACGACTCTTAATAGTGGTGAATTAGACCGATAATACTGATTTAAAATTTACCATAAGGAAGAACCAGCCAGTGGTAGATTTTAAGTTTAAGAAATTCATTGAGACCGACAGAGAATTTGAATTTGCATCAGAATTCACCCACAGGTAGCATAGTTAGATTCAGTAATCCATTATCCTTCGTGTATTTGCCAACCAGTGTAGGGTCCCTGATGGATTTGCATTTCTTGCCTCCGTGTATTTTCTTCTGTTCCTTCTCACTGTTAGTTTATTTTTGCTTGTAGTTAGATGTTAGTTTAGGTAAAATCAATCACTTTGACTTTTAGGCTAGATAACAGAGAACAAGTAGTAACTCTGGGCTTTCCCGTTCCCAAGGAATACGACCTTGATTCTCACCATTGCACTAGGCTGCATTGATAGGTTCACTGCCTTAGGTGTTGTCGCTAAATAGCATTGGAAGCTAGCATCATCTAACTATGATATCAGCTAAATCACCCCTAGTCTATATACATATGAATAGTTTTTTGAGAGATGATCTATTAAAAATAGTAATCCCATGTATAGAGGGGAAGAACTACTAGGAGAAAGGAAAGGGCCATAGGTTTTGGTGATGGGGGATGAATTGCCAAGGAGAAGGGTAGGGACCTTAAGGGCATGTTCAGGGGATGAACTGCCGAGGAGAAGGGTGGTGACCCTGTGAGAGCATTGTGGATGAATGTACTTGGATCCACTAGAGGACACTCTAGCATAGATATAAATTACAGTCAAAGACTATTGGATTACAAATAGATTGCAATTGAGAATTATGGATAGTCATGGACTACGAGAAACTCACCTGTGAGTGAGGGTTTTATATGAGGATTTTTTCACCTAGCGACTCTCCAAATTTCTCTTGGTATGATCTTGTGATGATTATGATTTGGCATAGGCCATGAGAACATGCTTTAATTTCCTTGTTATGCTATTGTTTATATGTGATTATGACCTTATTACCATTATAATGTGATGGATATGTGGTATAATACATCCTGTTGGATGGACATGTAATATAATATGATAATATATATCCTGTGTGATGGATGATTGCATTCATAAGTATAAGATGATATAACTGTATAATTCCTACATTGCATCCTAATAGAATTAATGTTCTATCTGATGGTAAAAGTAATGTAGTGTTTTCTGTAAGAGTATTATAACACTCCTATCTAGTATTACAATTCATCCGATGCAAACAGATAGGTTCGATACATTATTCTTATCCTTTTATTTAGTTAATGTTTGAGCAGTTACACCATTAAGTTTCATTAAGAAGATTAGGTTCGAGATCTTTTGCTCAGATTAAAAACTTGTATGCATAGCGGAATAAAAAGAAATACTAAACTACACAGCGAAAATTAAAACCTTCATGTAATTTAAAGAAATACATGTCCAATAAAGTCAATTACATTCTGTAAACATGCACCAGGATATATGGAGTACCCATTCATAGGAAGTCAGGAGACAACAATCCTATCACTCAAACCCCTTTACAAATTACTAAGATGGATCGGTCCCTCACATATCCCTTCCCTTCCCCGGTTCTTTTCCATTTACATCCCATGTCTACTGCCAAAAGAATAATCCTAATTCTAAACTGAATATATCTGAACTAGGACCCAAAATAGGGGTTACAAAACTTTTCTTAGACCAAAAGAAACCTTTATCTCCCAGCCTTGCTAAGCATCCGCATTTGATGCATATTAGCATATAATTAGAAACACAAGTTTTCCAGTAGCTTAACAATTCAGTTTTAAAACAACTAATATGTATTAAGGTGTAATCACCAAAGTATTTAATTCTACATTCTCGAAATAAAAACATAATACTATACATAAACATAGATTGGCAAGCAAGGTATGATCAATTTAAATGCTAATGTGAGAAGACAATATTTCTATCAAATAAAACATCTTTCATGCTATAAAATCACGTTTGTAATAACCAAAACTATTTTTGAAAGATAAAATCAAATTTTTGATTCTAATTCCATTTACACTTAGGCTGGCGCGTATTTTGAGGCAATGGTTGAACTTGGAAAGCGATTTGAAGTCAGAAACACAATCAAATGGAAAGAAACGCAATCTGGCAATCAGGAACTAACAGACGAAGTTTCGTGTGTCAATTTCACTGACGGAGGTCAAAAGCTTCACATGGGAACTCGTGCCAATGTTTGGATGGAAGTCGACACCCTAAAGTTTCCCTGGGCGGTCTGGGAAAAGTCAAAATCGCCCCCGAAAGCTTTAAATTTCCTAAAACCCCGCCATTTGGCACAATTCCTTCTCTCTCCTCACTATATTTTCTCTCTCCTTTCTCTCCTCCTTCCTCCACTGCGCGCTGCCACCTGAGCCACCGTGAGCCACCACTAGGCATACCAATTGACTCCCCTTGCCACCCTTAACCTCCAGCAACCACCCACGGCCACCAAAGGCCACCAGCGCCGCCGAAAAATGACGTTTTCCTCCTCCATCGCGCGAAAACTTTGCCAGCTGAGATCACCGCCGTCAGCCACCGTTGGCCATCACCACCACCACCAGCGTGTATCCTGAGCTGCCAGCTTCCTTCACCAGCTCGCCGAATTTGAACGGAGGTCCGATGCGCTTGGATCGAGGCATTTTCTATCTGCCGTGTGTCATTCTTCCTTGGCCAAAAAATGCCATCCAAACGGCCGTGAACTACCGCGGCACCACCATATTCAGACTCCTCGTCTTGCGGACTTCACCATGGTGTGAATTTCAAGGTCAACCGCACCCCTTCGCCATGTGCCGCCTTACGCAACCGTGCGCCGCCGTGCCAGAGAATCTGGATATACACCGGGAGACACCGAACCACCCTGGGATAGATTTCCATCATCCAAAAACACTGGTAATGTCCGATTCTCTGAAAACTAATGAATTTTGATTGAATTAGCTGCCAAACACGATTAAGAAATAAATTAACCTAAGTAATAGGGTAATCAAACTTAGAATCGTAAAAAGGATGACGTGACGAGCTTAAATATTCGTGTAAATGTCCAGGGAATTAATTTGGCTCGAAAACTAGGATTTCCTGAAGTTCTGAATTGATTTAGAGCAACAGGAGACCAAGTAAGATGATTTACGCTTCTCGAGTCCTAGATTTGACCTAGTGATTACTTGAACGATTAGATTTAATTGCATGGATTTGCATGCTACTTTCGATGGACTAAATTGCATGTCTGTGTGATGAAAACCCCATTTGCATGTTAGATGAATTGTTTATCGAGTTTAGATGCCATTAGGACGGGTTTACTTAGGGTAGGGTACTTGATAGCTGGTATGGGATAGTCATTAAGTATCCCGAGTAAAGGGAGTTTTAAATGACATTGTTTTTATCAAATTTATCCTGTACTGCGTTAGGGATCACGCGTTAAATCAGGACGACCCTAAGAAAGGTTTAAAGAGTATAAGGGGGTATAGCCTACACAGGGAAACGTTGTGATTTAGGCGTAATACCCTAGAACCTTGAGGAATAGCCGACCGTGAGCATGTGAGTTCGAATAGACTGTATGAGGATGAAAATTGGTGTATGTGCACATGCTAGGGGATGCCCTAGATGTTAATTCTCACCCGGTCCTTGAGTGAGTGATTGGTGTTACGGATCACACTCACAACATAGGCGAGATTCAGATGATTGGTGTTACGGATCACACCCAACGATAAGAGAGGTAATCTCTCTAGATGACGTGCAATTGGACGATTTAGATTTGGTCGTAGAGGACTTGTGGCCTATATGGATTTAGATACACCGGGCATGGGATTTAACCTGATTTCGATTATTGATTTTCAAATAAATGGATTTTATGATTTTGAGTATTTGCGACAATTTCCATGTGATAGCTTGATTTTAAAGATAAGATATTTCACTGATTTCGAACTGATTTCAGGAAGTTGTTTTCGGTGCTCGCACCGCTGAGTATTCAACCAGATTTTGAATTGTATTTGAACTGTAAATTATTCTACTAGGATTTTATATCTCACCAGGTTGTTTACTCAGATGAACAGGAGCAGGGACAGGAACCTAGACATTAGCTGATGATGCCTTGGTGATAAATAAAAGAACGGCTTAGTCTAGGCTTGAATGACATTGTTTATATTTTTACTGATGATGATGTATATTGGTTTTCTGTAATTTATGTTTTCTGTTGTTATTATACTGGCTTTATATCTATAAACAGGATGACTATTGTATTTTGGGGATATACTCGAGATACAGGGAAAACTCTACCAAATTTTTGGTAGGGTTTATCGTTGTAACCTTGTAAAATTAAGTTGGAATTCGCATTAAATGATTGTATGATGTATATATGGATTGTAGTTTTCATTCCAGAGTAATTTATGATGTATGTATGTATAATTAGTTTAGCTATATGTGAATTAGGGTTGAACAAAATATGAATGGACAACGGGAAGTCTATTTGGGTTACGCTGAACCAACACCGATCCCCTGACATTCCCACATCGGGAATAACTACTTAGAAAAGCCCATATGCTTTTGCTAATCAGATAAAGGATTGTGTATGTTTTATTAGGGGGTCGTTACAATTATGGTATCAGAGCCCGGTTTGTCGGATTGTCTGGTTTAGTGGGCTAGGGATTGTGAATCTTCGGGCTTGCAGCTTTAGGGTTTTGATTAATTTAACTCTGGAATGTTAAGACCTAATCTCGAACCGATAAGTAATGGAATAAATTTAATGTCTTTCTATTAACTATTGCTGTTATGACTGATCTATTTGCTTCTGTGTCAGATAACTATGGTAGAATCTATCAGGGATGCCACTCGCAGGCCCAGAGGAAGGCCAAGGCACAGGAACCAGGGTGCTTCGGGTAGTGGTAGCATGGAGATTGATGTCGACATGCGCTATATGATGGAATCTATTCGTGATGGCTGATGTGATGAGAGATCAAGCCACTACCAGTGCTAATGTGATGAGACAGCAATAGGAAGATAGACAGACTAGAAATGAAGGAGCCACCCAACATGCTAACCCATTGTATTAGGGATGGATCGAGTTTCAGAGAGCCAATCCATCCTCATTTACAGGTGCCTCCGATCCAGCTGCAGTAGAAGCCTGGGTGAAAGATATTGAAAAGATTTTCAGATTGTTGCAGTGTGACGATGAGCAGAAGGTTACATATGCAACATATATGTTGAAGGGCGAAGCAGAACTATGGTGGATAGGTGCCCAGCAATTAATGGAAAGCAGAGGTATCCTACTCACCTGGGAGTCTTTCAAGAGAGTCTTTATGGAACAGTACATCCCTGAGAGCGTCAAGTAATCAAAGGAAGCACAGTTTCTGAAGCTCACACAAGGAGGTAGGCCATTTGAGGAGTATTTGAAACAATTTGAAGAATTATCCCGATACTCCACCTACCTACGAATGCACTATGACGAGGCCTAGAAAGCAAAGCAATTAGAAGAAGGCCTAGACTTACCCATGAAGACTCAGTTAGCCATACTTGAGATTCGAGACTTCGCCATGCTGGTAAACAAGTGCCGAATCCTGAGCAAGAATCTAGAACAGAGACAGGCTCAGAATATGACTCAGAGAACAGGGAACCAACCAAGACTAGTAACCAGAAATCTTAATGTGAGAAGCGGTATGTTTAAACCGCAACCAGGGACTTCTAGCAGCAGTGGAAGATGACTTAATAATACACCCTATCCGAAGTATGGAACTAGACATCCGAATCAGCCTTGCTGGCATCAGACTCCACTTCAGTGTTACAGGTATGGGGGTATAGGACATATGGCCAGATACTGCCCTTCCACAGGGAACCAGCCGACATCTAGTAGCCGAAGACCACAGGCTCCAGGGAGAGTTTTCACTCTGAATGCGGCTAATGTTGACAGGTCTTCGGGCTTAATATAGGGTAGAGGTAAAATCTATAATTTTTCTTTGATAGTATTGTTTGATTCGGGTGTTACGCACTCCTTTATTGCTGATGCATGCGTAGAGAGAATAAAACTACCTATTCAAACCCTGCCCTGTGACCTATACATATCCACACCCTTGGGAGAAGCCACTATGTCCCCACGTATATGCCTGAATTGCCCCTTAACCATTGAAGATACTTTGTTCATTATGGACGTAGTGTGTATACCATTGACTGGGATCGACATCATTTTGGGAATGAATTGGTTAACTAGGAATCGAGTCTTGTTGAATTATTCTGAGAGGACAATCACTTACCTGGATAACGTGCCTGTGCGAGGGAGTGACAGGGCTTGTGAGATAGGTGATATGTCCCTTAATCTCTCTGAGGTATAGTTATAGGATAGACTAAGCCAAATCCCAATTGCTAGTGACTTTTCGGAGGTATTTCCTTTAGAAGTAAGTAGACTGCCACCACCTAGGGAGATAGAGTTCACCATTGACCTAATTCCGAGCACGGGCCCAATAGCCATGACTCTATATCGTATGGCCCCAACGGAATTAAGGGAATTAAAGGTCCAAATCGAAGATATGTTAGAGATCGGTTCATTAGGCCGAGTGTATCGCCATGGGGAGCTTCGGTCTTATTCATAAAGAAGAAAGACGGGAGTTTAAGGTTGTGTATTGATTACCGGCAATTGAATAAGGTGACTATTAAGAACAAATACCCATTACCACGTATTGATGACTTGTTTGATCAGTTGCAAGGCGCGATTTTGTTTTCTAAGATAGACTTAAGATCAGGATACCACCGGATTAGGGTTAGAGAAGAGGATATCTCGAAGACAGTGTTTAGGACAAGATACGGCCACTACGAGTTTCTAGTGATGCCGCTTGGGTTAACGAATGCACCAGCTATTTTTATGGATTACATGAACAGGATCTTCAAACCCTATTTAGATTAGTTTGTAGTGGTATTCATCGATGATATCTTAGTCTATTCCAAGACTCACGAGGAACATGCCCAGCATCTTAGCACGGTGCTACAGATACTGAAAGATAAGCAATTGTATGCAAAGCTAGAGAAATGTGAGTTTTGGTTAGAAGAAGTGAAATTCTTAGGACACGTGGTTAATGGGGAAGGGATAGCGGTAGACCCAAAGAAAATTGAAGCAGTATTAGATTGGGGTCAACCTAGAACCGTCACTAATATTAAGAGTTTCTTGGGTTTAGCCGGCTAATATAGGAAATTCATTCAGGGATTCTCTCAAATAGTCATGCCATTAACCCGGTTGACTCAGAAAGGGGTAGATTTCGAATGGAGCGAACAGTGTGAGAATAGTTTTCAAACTTTGAAGGAGAAATTGACCACCGCTCCTGTACTAATTCTTCCAAAACCCCTAGAACCCTTTACCGTATATACAGATGCATCCCTGAGAGGCCTAGGTTGCGTCTTGATGCAGGATGGGAAAGTTGTGTCTTATGCATCATGATAATTGAAACCTGCAGAGGAGAACTACCCCACCCATGACTTAGAAATAGTTGTCGTCGTGTTTACCCTAAAGATTTGGAGACATTACCTGTATGGCGCTGTATTTAAAGTGTATAGTGATCATAAGAGCCTTAGGTATTTTTTGATCAAAAGGAATTAAACATAAGGTAACGTAGGTGGGTAGAATACTTGAAAGATTTTGATTTTGAATTGAAATATCATGTAGGAAAAGCGAATGTCGTGGCGGATGCATTAAGCCGAAAGTCACTACAACTAGCTAGTTTAATGATTAGTGAGATGAGGTTACTTGAGGATTTTAGGAATCTCAGCCTCAACGTAATCTCATTTCCGCAAAGACTAATGATGAGTGACTTTTTGATAACATGCGAGTTGAGAGAACTTATTAGACAAGGCCAACCTGAGGATGAATCCTTAGAAGTATACGCAGACTAACCTGATTTTGGACTGGCACCTGATGGATTCTTAATGTTTAGAAAGAGGGTAGTGATTCCAAACCATCAGGAGCTGAAGGAAAAAGTGTTAGCAAAGGCCTATAGAAGCCATTACACTATTCACCCTGGTATTTCCAAGATGTATCAGGACCTAAAGAGGAACTTTTGGTGGCCCGGTATGTAGAAGGATATCACAAACTATGTGAATGCCTGTTTAACTTGTCAACAGGTTAAGATAGAACATCAGAAACCCGCAGGGCTACTAAAACCATTGGAGATACCAAAAAGAAAATGGGATCAAATCACTATGGATTTCGTGGTAGGATTACCTAGGACACCAGTAGGATTCGATGCCATTTGGGTGATAGTGGATAGGTTGACCAAATCTGCTCACTTTTTACCTATAAAGATGCGTTACTCCTTGGAGAAATTAGCCGAAGTATACCTTAGGGAAATTGTGAGATTGCATGGAATACCGTCAGGTATAGTATCCGATCAGGACCCTAGGTTTACTTCAAAATTCTGGCAGTCCCTACAGCAAGCCTTAGGAACCCAGCTTAAGTTTAGCACAGCCTATCATCCTCAGACTGATGGGCAGTCTGAGAGAACTATTCAAACCCTAGAAGACATGTTAAGGGCTTGTGTGCTAGAGCAAAAAGGAAGTTGGGATAAACACCTGCCGTTGATAGAGTTTGCATACAATAATAGTTATCACTCTACCATCGGTATGGCACCTTATGAAGCTCTGTATGGGAGGAGTTGTAAGTTACCCTTAAGTTGGGTAGAAATGGGGGAGAGTTCACTGTTGGGACCCAAAATTGTACAAGAAACCACTGATCAAATTAAAATGATCAGGGAAAAGATGAGAGTTGCCCAACAGAGGTAGGAATCATATGCAAACAAGAGAAGAAGGCCTTTAGAATTTAATAAGGGAGAGCACGTATTTTTGAGAGTGTTCCCCACCACGGGCATCGGTGACAGGTAAGGACCAAGAAACTAAGCCTTAGATTCCTAAGACCATTCCAAATTTTACAAAGAGTCGATCCCATTGCCTACCAAATTGCCTTACCTCCCCATTTGTCCAACCTACATGATGTTTTTCATGTCTCCCAACTTCGTAAATATGTCCCAGATCCTACACATGTATTAGGGAATTAACCGATAATATTAAAGGAAAATTTGACTTATGAATCTTCTCCTGTACAAATCTTTGACTTTAAGATTAAGCAACTTCGAAGTAAAATAATCTCTTTAGTTAAGGTACTTTGGCGGGATGTAGCGTCGCAGGAGATGACATGGGAGAAAGAAGAAGAGATGAGGCAACAATATCCAAAGCTGCTCACAGGTATGAATTTTGGGGACAAATTTTTTTTTAAGGGGGGGAGAATGTAATAACTGGAACTATTTTTGAAAGATAAAATAAAATTTTTGATGCTAATTCCATTTACACTGAGGCTGGCACATATTTTGAGGCAATGGTTGAACTTGGAAAGTGATTTGAAGTCAAAAACACAATCGAATGGAAAGAAATGTAATTCGGCAATCAGGAACTGACAGACGAAGTTTCGTGCATCAATTTCACTAACGGAGGCCAAAAGCTTTGCATGGGAACTCGTGCCAACTTCTGGATGGAAGCCGACACCCTAAAGTTTCCCCAGGCATACCAATCACCCCCGGAAGCTTTAAATTTCCTGAAACCTCGCCATTTGGCACAATTCTTTCTCTCTCCTCACTCTATTTTCTCTCTCTTCTCTCTCCTCCTTCCTCCACCGTGCGCCGCCACCTGAGCCACCGTGAGCTACCACCAGGCATACCAATCGACTCCCCTCGCCACCCTTAACCTCCAGCAACCACCCACGGTCGCCAACGGCCGCCATCGCCGCGGGAAAATGACGTTTTCCTCTTCTATCGCGCGAAAACTTCGCCAGCTGAGATCGCCGCCGTCAGCCACCGTTAGCCAACACCGCCACCACCAACGTGTAGCCTGAGCTGCCAGCTTCCTCCACCAGCTCGTCGACGTTGAACAGAGGTTTGATGCGCCCGGATCGAGGCATTTTTTGTCCATCATGCATCATTCTTCGTGGCCAAAAAATGTCGTCCAAATGGCCGTAAACCGCTGCACCACCACCATATTCAGACTCCTCATCTTTCGGGCTTCACCGTGGTGTGAATTTCGAGGTCAACCGCACCCCTCCTGCGTATAACATAATCCAATCGTTTAACTGCTCAGGCAATAATTAAAAGGACAAGAATAATGTATCAAACTTATCTATGAATATTGAAATGAACAGCAAGACTGGATAGGGGTGTTAAACAATGTCATCCTTTCAAATATTTATTCTAAATACTAAATCACACAAGAAATTGAACACACTTTATGGCAATTTATCTAATTAAATAAGAAAACATAAATTTAAATATAATTGCAAGAACATGGGGTATTACATTAGCCATCTTTTCCTTGATAATTTTTATTTGGTCAGTGGTTTGTTGCACTAATTTATGGCCTAGAAATTTTCTTTCCCCTATTTTAAACCAACATAAAGGTGATTTACACTTCCTCCCATACAGGGCTTCATAAGGAGCCAATCCTATATTGGAGTGGAAACTATTATTGTAAGCAAATTCTACTAATGGAAAATTCTTATCCTAGCTCCCTTTATGTTTTAAACCACAAGCTTTAAGTATATCTTTTAGAGTTTCTATGGTTCTTTCAGTCTGCCTATCAATTTATGGATGATAAGCAGTGTTGAAGTTAAGTTTTGCCTCGAAAGCTTCTTATAAAGCTCTCCAGAATCTAGAAGTAAATATAGGGTCTCTATTAGACAAAATGCTAATGGGTACTCTATAAAGTTTCACTATTTCCTGAATATATAACTGGGCTAACTTATCCAAAGAGAAATTTATTTTAATGGATAGGAAATGTGTAGACTTAGTTAATCGGTCTACTATCACCCAAATTGCATCATTTTCTGACTGAGTCTTAGGTGAGCCAACAACAAAATCTATAGAAATTCTATCCCATTTCCATTCAGGGATTTCTAGAGGTTGTAACAATTCTGTAGGTTTCTAATGTTCTTTCTTCACTTAATACCACATTAAACATCTAGTACTATATTCAGCTATGTGCTTGTTCATACCTAGCCACTAGAAATTTTCTTTTAAAGGTTTGTACATCTTAATGGTACCAGAATGAATATTATAGTTGCTTTTATGGGCTTCCTTTAAGATTTTATCCCTCAATTCTCTTTATTTTGGGATATATACCTTATTTTGGAAGTTGACTACCCCATCAACTTCTTTCTTGAATTCCTTTGAGTCTTTTAAGGACTTTAAGAATTCATCTTCTCTATGGCTTCTAGGATTTGAGTTCTAAGATTATTCTTAATTCTCATTTCACTCAGGTATATCCTATCTGGCAATACCATAGTGGACAAACTCAAATTCTTAAACTTCTCAATTAAGCTCATCTCATTTACTACCATCTGAGCTACATGGAGGGATTTCCTACTTCATGTATCCGCCACTACATTTGCCTTCCTTAGATGGTATTTTAACTCGAAGTCATAATATTTAATGAACTTCATCCATCTTCTTTGCCTCATGTTTAACTCCTTCTTATTAAAGAAATATTTAAGACTTTTATGGTCACTAAATACCTCAAATTTAGACCCATAAAGATAGTGTCTCCAAAGCTTTAAGGCAAAAACTATGCCTGCTAACTCTAGATCATGAGTAAGATAATTTCCTTTATGAGGTCTTAATTGTCTAGAAGCATAAACTATCACTTTCCTATCGTGCATTAAGACACACCCTAGGCCTTTCTTAGATGTGTCATAGTACAATTTAAAGTGTCATAAGGGATTGGGATTATTAAGATAGATGTAGTCATTAATCTCTCCTTCAAGGTTTACAAACTATGTTCACATTTGGAATCCCACACAAATAGAACATGGCGATATGCTAAACCCTTGAATAAATTTCTTGTAGTAGCCTACTAATTTGAGAAAACTATGGATTTCGGTCAGTATGGTAGGTTTTTCCTAATCAATTACCGCCTCTGTCTTACTAGGATCTATTGCCACCCCATCTTTTGCAATCACATGGCCTATGAACTTCACATCTTCTAACCAGAACTTACACTTCTCAAGTTTGGCATACAATTACTTTTCTCTAAGCAATTGTAGCACAATTCTAAGATTGTAACATCCGCTCCTCCAATTTATGAGAGATATTTGTTAATTATTAAATAAGTTAAATGCTTATGTTTGTTATATTAGACTGCATGTAGTTGCATTAGAGTAAGGGAATAAATTAAAAAGAAAAGATCAAGGACTGGAGTGAAAGGAAAATGTTTACGAGAGGAAACTATGTAAGCTTTCAATACTCTAAGGTAGCAAACTGTAATTTTAGCCAAAAGAGTTCTTGTAGCTACCATACTTTGAATTTTTCTACCAATGGTTTAGGGACTAAATGGTTTGGAACATGTCTAGAGAAATTATCATTTGAAGTCGAATGATCTAGAATTAGGATCAGAATTTCACTTCTTGGACTACCTATAAATAGAGCCAAGTCCCAGGAGCTATATTTCTCACTATACATTCTATAATTCAGAGAGAGAAAGAGAGGACAAGCTAGAGAGAGATAGAGAGAAATTGTGAAGGAAAAGCAACCTAGTGTGAATTCTAGTACAAGTTAAAGTGAAAACTCACAAAAGAGGAGTATAGGAAGGAATCTGAGAGTGGAAATCTAGCTTGTTACATGAAATAAGGTAGCAGAACAACCCAATCCCTTTTATTTTGAATTTACTATTCATGTGACTGAATTTCATGATTTTGAAGTTGTTTGAAGAAAAAAAAAGGATTAAAACTACATTCTTGGTATTTTCAAATGCTATTAGGTGTTTTAAACTGCATGAATATACTTATGTATACTGAAATTAGATTATGAGAAATGGGTTTTTACCTATTGAATGAGAATAAGGTTTAATCCAAGATTTAAGTGAGACTAAATGGTAGTTTGGACTATTTTTATGTGTAAAATGATGCTTATATACTGGTATTGAGTTGTTAGTTATCAAAAAGGGTTTACAAACTAGTTCTTGAGCAAAAATCTAGGTCAACAACAAGTTTGAAAAATAGAGTATAACATAATAACTGACTGCCAACTCCTGGAAGTCGATTTTCGTGCTCTTGCATTGCTAAGAAACACATCCTGAGTGCTAGCAATCAACTACCAGCCTATGGAAGTCGACTGCCATACTCATATTTTTTAAAAATTTGCTAAGAACAGAGTAGCCGACTATCAGATTTAGGGCAGTCGATTGGTAGCCCTCAAGTTTGGAAAATTTTCAAGATAGTGAACTGCAAGTTGATTGCTAGGAGGGTGAAAGTTGATTGGTCGGTCTCAGTTTTAGATAATGAACTCAATGACCTAGTTTAAAGCATAGTTAGCCTAAAACCTTCACTCAAACAAGGGATTTAACCCTATAATGTATAATGGGTAACATGAGAGTGAGAATGAAGGAGAACAATAATTTGTTGAGAATAATACTCTCAAAAATATAGAGAAGGATCTGCCAAAGAGGTGGGGCAAGGACCTTGTGGTTCTTAGAGGTGGGGGATGATTTTTCAGAGAGGTGGACAGTAACTATCGTAGGGGTGTTGTGGATGGATGTACTTGGATTCACTAAGGGATGCTCTAACATGTATATAGATTGCAATCAAGGACTGCCAAATAATATGTAGATTGTAGTTAAGAACTGTGGGTAGTCACGGAATATGAGAAACTCACTTGTGAGTAAGGGTTTATTATGAGGAGTTGTTTGTTGTATATGCTCTTGGTTCTCTGTGATGCCCTGTTACCATTATAATGTGATATATATATCCTGTGTGACGGATATGTGATATAATCTGATGATATATGTATATCCTATGTGATGGATATATAATGATTGCATAAGTATGAGTATAAGATATGAGATGATATAACTATATAATTCATGCATTGCATTTTAATAGGCATAACATTTTTATCTTATGATAAGAAGAATGTAGTGTTTTTCATAAGAGTATAGTGGTATAGATCAGCAGTTTTAAAAATAAGTTGTTATTACTATTGAGATTCATTCTCATATAAAATGCTAGTGTGTATCAAATGCCTAGATACTAGGTGCTGCTAGAGATAGAGGTGGAAATGGTGGAAATACCCTTTTTGGGATATTTCCTAGTGATTAAGGAATTATGGGTTATTTTCGTATTAGAAGTTCCTCCTACGCCCTGATTGCATGAAGTGTTAGGGACTGTACAGTGTTTTGTTATACCCAATGCCCTGACTCCTTAATATTATTTTGGAATGGTTAATTTGGTGATTTTTGGATGTATAAAGTAAGGGCATATATGTATTAAGATATGTGAGATAGGTATCCACTAGTTATTTTTGTTAAAGGGGTATGAGTGACAGTTTTGTTGTCTCCTTACCCTAGTTAACAATCTCACATATCTATAGGTATATGTCTTGCACACACAAATGTTTTAAGTTTTGTAAAAATATTATGTATATTGAATGTGAATGTATATACAAGTATATGCAATTTATTTTAATTATCCGTTGAGTTATGTGAGAATCCTGAGTACAGAATTCCCAAACTAATAGCACTAAACCATTTGACTTGGTAACAGTTAAAATTTACTTGGGTAGAGGTAGTAGTAACTTACCAATCTAGCAATATATTGTATCTATTTATTTAATTAACTAAAAGAAACAGTAAGATTGGGAATGTTACACTGAGTTGGTATCAGAGCACGATTATCATAGCTAGTTGAATACTGGCTTAGTAACAAAGGGTAGATTCCTTAGGATAGAGACGAATACAAGCTATTTAGTTGAGTCTAGATAATTCACTAACTTGTATTGTAACGCCCGCATCTAGTATTACAATTTCTCTGATACAACCAAATAGCTTTAGTACATTATTCTTATCCTTTTATTTAATTAATGTTTGAGCAATTATACCATTCATTTATATTAAGTGGATTAGGTTCAAGTCTTTTTGCTTAGCTTAAAAAACTTACATGCACAGCAAAATAAAGAAATACTATAGTACACAGCGAAAATATAGACTTCCATGTAATTCAAATAGTATAAGTCTAATAATGTCCATTACATACTGATAAACATGTTCCCAGATATATGAAGTACCCATCCCTTAAAAGTCAGGAGATAACAGGTCTGTCACTCATACTCCTGTACAAAGCAAGGATATACTGGTCCTTCACGTATCCATTCCCCCTGTATACCTCATATACATCTCATGTATATAGTCCAAATAATTGTCTTATTTTAAATCGAATATATCTATGACCCAAAATAGGGGTTACAAAAATCTTACTTAATCAAAAAGAACTGCTACCTCATGCACCCTGCTACGCGTCCGTATCTGATACATATTAGCACAGAGATGAGAAACACAAGTTTCCCAGTAGCTTAACAATTCATGGTTTAAAATAATCAACTAATATGTACCAGGGTGCAAGCACTAAAACATTTAATCTACATTCTTCGTATTAAAACATAATGTTATTCATAAATGTAAACAAGCAAGCACTGCATGATAAATTTAGAGGGCAATAGAAAATCAAATGACCCTTTTTCAAGTGACATATATTATCATAAAATTACATGGGTTATTGCAGAATTAAACAAAGTGCTTATGCATTAAATTTTGACTTTTACCTTTATGGATTAATTACACACTCTGGGGTGTTATGGGGCCACTAAGCCACCTTTATGTGATCATTGTGGACACTAGGTCATGGGTATAGAGCACCTTCAGCCACACCTTTCTAGGTCCCTCATGTAGAGCACCTTCAACCACACCTCGTAAATTATGGATACTCAGCTACATATATAGAGTAGTTGCGAGCACAAGGTTATGGGTATGGAGCACCTTCAACCACATCTCGCTAGGCCATCAGTGTGGAGTACTTATGGCCACACCTCGTAATTCGTGAACATTCAGCCAGGTATATGAATTCATCATGAACGCTAGGTCACAGGCATAGAGCACCTTCGGCCACGCCTCTCTAGGTCACTGGTATAGAGCACCTTTGGCTACACCTCGTAATTTGTGAATCTTTCTTTGTTTTTTCTATGTTAGTTGCCTTTCCTTTTTTTTTTTTCTATTGGCACAAATAACCTTTTTGTCATATTTATTTATGACAAATTTTGCCTAAATCAATGTAATTCTCTATTCTGAATAATATGTATCACTTATAAAATCTTAATAATTTTTTAGAGGGGAATTTCCATGATTTTAGCCTAAGGAAAATTTAAGATAATTTCATATTATATCATTTAAATTTTACTCTTTCCATTCTTTAAATCATATTATTGAAATAGGGTAGTTCCTTTTCCATAACAATGATGTTCATCATTATTAACCTTAATTTTTCACACAATGGTCTTCATTATCTAGCCCTAAATTTCCCATAATAATATTCATCATTAATTAACCATAAAGTTTGACCATAACAACAATATTCATCGCTAATCTAGTCAATTATTTCCCATAATCAAGTGCATCATTATTAATAATCATAAATTATTCCCATTATTTTGGGTAAGGTCTTCTTTCTTACATGTGTTACATTTACTAACATTAACTTCATCATGGAAATCGCAATCTACTCTAATATTAAGAGTCATAAGCCAAACAACCCAAGCCATTGAAATGATCTCTTATTCTAAGTTCTTTCATGCTTGTAAGACAATAACATTTTTAAATTTTAAGCATTAACCACCTCCTATATTTATCATGCAAGCTCAATCAAGTGTTACTCCTAAATCAAGAATGTAGACAAGTATTCAAGTCCCATGGAAGCAAAATCATTAAACATGTATACTAAATCATGGAACTAGAATTAATGAATTGCTAACCTACCTCTTTGGTATACTAGGGTGGTGTGCTTGGCTTCCTCTTGATCCTTTGTTTCCTTTCTTAATCAACTTCCCTCTTGATGTCTTCACTTCTTCTTCTTCAACTCACGTCCTCCCTCTCCCTTCTTTCTCTCTTCTTTTCTTTCTCTCTTCCTCTATATTTTCACGTGTAGGTGTGTTTCATGAATAAGACAAATAAAACTCTCCACTCCTTTTTTGTTTTCTTTTCCTTCACATGTGTATGCCTCTTATGAGACTAAAATTTCAATTCCATTTCTCTATCTCTCTTCTTTCCGTGTGGGAGTGGATTACATGCATGCAAAAAGATGGAATTTCAACTTCTACTCTCCTCCCACGTGTGGTTTGTTGTATGCATAAAATCTAATTTTCAATTCCCTTTTGTCTCTTTTCTTCCTTTATGTGAACCTTGTTTTTCCCATGTGGCTCGCTTTCCTTTCTCCATAATTCACGCCATTCTCTCTTCACGTGGTGGCATTAAGGAAATAAGAAATGAATTTGTGTAAGACACTTATCCATGCAGGTTTTCCTTTTTATTTATTTATTTATTAATGGATACATGCTTTTGTATGTATAATAATTCCCTCTTTGCTTGCAATTTGGTGATCCCTTCTCTTGCACATTAGCCCCCTCCCACAAGTAACTATATTTGTAAAAAAAAAATTTTGCACTCTTGCTTTCCTTTTACTCCACTAATTATGCATATGATATGCATATATGTTCAATATTAAATAGATATCCAATTGTGGCATCCCTTCTTCCAATTGCATGTGTATCCTCTTCCTTGATTAGCAATCTTGAATAATTCATGTTGTCATTTTCTTACAAGAAAATTCTTCACCCTATTTATTCATATATATATATATATTTTCTTGCACTAAGTGTACTTTCAAGTACACTTTTCCTTTGCTTGCAATCTTGGTAATTCTTTTCCTTGCAAGTTTAGGTTATCTACTCTCTCACAAGCAACTAAATTCATATGTTACATAAAAATTTCTGCACCTCAACCTAGCCCATTCGGTAACCTTGTTGAAAGTAATGGAGAATAAACAAAAGGGATGTGCATAAAATAATTAAAGACTCTTATCCCTCTTCATTTGCACTTGCACTCCATGCATAAATTGTTTTTCTTTCATAATTCTATTTCCATATCCTCACGCAAGGTGGTATAAGTTTAGGTAATTTTCACGCTACACCCCTCTTTTTTATAGCTTATTTAGTCATGTGAGAAAGGAGGGAAGAATACATTCTTGCATTGAAATTGAAGGTTGCATCTTTAAAATTCTTTTCTTAGCCATATTTTATGCCTCACGTGTGTTCCCATGTGCATATTTCACTTAGAAAAATTCTGCACCTTTGTTTATTTGTTTCCCCCCTTTATTTCTTCATGGTTGTGTAGTGATACACATATATTTGCAATAAAATTCTACACCTTTTCCTTCTACCTCACGCAAGTCACATGTCATGCATGTGTTCTCTAATCATTTTTTTTCTTTTCCTTAGTTCACGTGTAACTTCATGTGCTTATTTAATTAATATATATATTTTTGAATGCCTTTAGTCTTCTTTCCTTTCCACTTCATGTGAGACTTAGAGTTTTCTTGCATAAAAATATGATTTCCATTCCCTTCTTTCATGTAGGATGCATGTAAGGCACACACATGCATATATTTAAATTCCTTCCCTTCCCATGCATGCTTAACCTTCCCCACTTGCATGCACACACACATGCACATATTTTTAAATGTTGCAACCTATCTTGCTTTTCTCTTGGCACTTAGGCTAGGTGACTCAAAAGGAGAATTAGAGAATTAAATTAAGCACCTAATTTGGCTAAAATGGAGAGGTAATTTAAAATATATTATTTTGCAAATTGAGAGCATAATTAATTTAAATACCAAAATCACACAAGCAAGTGCACCCAATTAATTAAAGAACATTAATTTAGGCCAATTAAATTATGGGGTGTTACATGTATTGTGTTTTGACTTGAGGAAGTGCTAGGTTTGGGGTAGAAAGTATCTTCTGTTAGTGCCATATATGCTCTTATAAATATTATGTTATTGAAACTGATCACCTCAGTAATGTTTATTTTGTAGAGTGAAATATGGCCCCACCTAGGAGAAATACTGGAAAGGAGAAAGAAGTTAAGAGTAATGTAGAGAGAGTGATGCAAGTCATGATGGGAGTAGCTAAGGCCATGAGGGAACAAGCTATAGTTACTACCCACATCCTCTGACAGTTCTAGGGGAATGAAAATAATAACCGCCCTAACCCAAAACCTATTGGAGGATAAGTAGGGAATCCAGCTTACAAGAGACGGTCGAAATTCCATAAATCAAACCCTCCTGCCTTTAGGGGTGAGTTTAATCCTAAGTTTACTGAAGGATGGTTAATGGAAATGGAAAAGTTTTTCATGGTCATTGGGAGTACTTATGCTCAAAAGGTCCTATTTTCCATATATATGTTGCCTGGAGAAGTTGAACATTGTTGGAGATGAGCCAAATAGTTAATGGAGGCTCAAGAAGTCCATATTACTAAGGAGTCATTTAAGAGGGTATTTTTGGAAAAGTGCTTTCCTCAGAATGTGAGGAATGAAAGAGAGATAAAATTTATGCAACTCAAATAGGGTAGTAGGACTTTTGAAGATTATCTTGCTAAGTTTAAGGAGTTGTCCAAGTTCTCTTCATATTTGAGGCGTCAGCCAAATGAGAACTGGAAGGCAATGCATTTGGAGGCTGGATTGAGCCTAGAGTTAAAATGTGCAGTTACTGCAATGGAGATAAGAAATTATGCCACATTGGTGAATAAGTGTCGCATAGTTACTAAGAATCTGGTTGCAGCTGAGAAAGAGAAGTAGAGAACTAACTTTTTGAAGAGGAAATAGTCTAGACCTTTTAGAGGAAGGGACAATAGATTTGATGGAACCCAAAAAGGAAATAGGTCAATGTTGAGACAGGCGATGCCTAATGTTTGTCCTAAGTATGGAAAGAGTCATGGCGAACCTTGTAAAGTCCAAAAAATGCAACAAGGCTTCTTTTTCAATTGTGGAAAATAGGGACATTTTCATAAGGATTGCTAAGAGTGGAAGAAACAAGGTGACGCCATTAGACCTCTCACTACTGGAATATTCTATACCCTTAAGGGCAAGGAAGTGGCCCAGTCTGATGATTTAATGAAAGGTAAATGTTTAATATATTATATATCTTTAATTATACTATTTGATTCTGGAACTACCCACTCTTTCATTTTGTTGGAATGTGTAAAGAGATTAAATTTACCTGTGACTAGCTTACCTTACCAATTGTTTATTTCTATTCCAATTAGAGAGTAGGTCCTGACTTCTTTAGCCTACTTGAATTGTCCTATTGTTGTTGAGAATAGATCTTTTGTTGTTGATCTGATTTGTTTACCTTTGGTGGATTTGGACATTATTCTTAGGATGAATTGGTTAGTTTTTAACAATGTAATCTTGGATTGTTCAGAGAAATTTGTGACTTTTATGGATGCCTTACCAGTAAATAGGAGTATTGAGGAAAAGAATGAAAGGACACATTTTATATGTTCTTTTAAGGTTGAGATTTAGCATAAGCTTAGTACTATCCCTATAGTAAATAAATTCCTAGATGTATTTCCTGAAGAAATCTTAAGTCTCCCATTTGAGAGAGAAATAGAGTTCTCGATAGAGTTAATTCCTAGAACGAGATCAATCTCTATAGCACCTTATAGGATGTCTCCCTTAGAGTTGACAAAATTGAAGGTGCAAATAGAGGACCTCTTAGAAAAATAATTCATTAGACTTAGTGCTTCATCGTGGAGAGCACCAGTGTTGTTTGTCAAGAAGAAGGATGAGAGTTTGAGATTGTGTATAAACTATAGGCAATTAAACAGAGTAACAATAAAGAATAAGTATCCACTCCCTAGAATAGGTGATCTATTAGATCAATTGAGAGGAGCTATGGTGTTTTCCAAAATTGATTTAAGGTAGGGGTACCATCAAATCAGAGTGAGAATAGAATACATACCTAAGACAGCCTTTAGAACCAGATATAGGCATTATGAATTTCTTGTAATGCCATTTGTACTAACGAATGCTCTAGCTATTTTCATGGATTTCATGAATCGTATATTTATACCCTACCTTGATCAATTGGTGGTAGTGTTTATTGATGACATTCTTGTATATTCTAAAACTAGCGAAGAGCATGAACATCATCTTAGGATTATGCTACAATTGCTTAAAGAGAAGTAATTATATGCTAAACTTGAAGACTGTGAGTTCTGGTTGGAAGAGGTAAGATTTTTAGGTCATGTAATTACTATAGATGGAGTAGCAGTAGATCCCAATAAGACAGAGGTAGTAGTTGGTTAGGAGTGACTTACCATAGTGACCGAAATCTATAGTTTTCTCAGATTAACCAATTACTATAAGAGATTTATTCAAGGGTTTTCGCAGATTGTGTTACTTTTAACTAGATTAACTAGGAAAGATATTCCATTTGTGTGGGATGCCAAATGTGAACATAGTTTCCAAACTCTAAAAGAAAGACTGACAACCACACCTATCTTAATCATTCCATATCCATTAGAAAATTTTGAACTATATTGTGACGCATCCCAAAAGGGCCTTGGGTGTGTCTTGATGTAGAGTAGGAAAGTGGTAGCATATGCGTCTAGGCAGTTGAGACTACATGAGAAAAATTATCTTACCCATGATCTTGAACTGGAGGCCATAGTATTTGCCTTAAAAATGTGGAGACATTATCTCTATGGGTTTAGATTTGAGGTATTTAGTGACCACAAAAGTCTCAAATACCTTTTCAATCAAAAAAAGTTAAATATGAGACAGAAGAGATGGATAGAGTTTATTAAGGACTATGATTTTGAATTAAAGTACCATCCAGGAAAGGCAAACATAGTGGCTGATGCATTAAGTAGGAAATCCCTCTATGTAGCTCACTGATGGTGAGTGAAATGAATTTGATTGAGAAATTTAAGAATTTGAGTCTGTCCAATCTGGTGTTGCCAGATAGACCTAAGTGAAATAAGAATTGAGAATAATCTTAGAACTCAATTCCTAGAAGCCCAAAGGGAAGACAAATTCTTAAAATCCCTGAAGGACCCAAAGGAATTTAAGAAAGAATTTGACGAGGTAGTGACCTTCCAAAATAGGTTGTATATCCCAGAATCAGGACGATTAAGGGATAAAATCTTAGAGGAAGCCCATAAGAGCAAATATATTGTTCATCCTGGTGCCACTAAGATGTACCAAGATTTGAAAGTAAATTTTTGGTGGCCAAGTATGAAAAAGCATATAGCTAAGTATGTTGTTAAATTCCTAGTGTGCCAGCAAGTGAAGATTGAACATCAGAAGCCTGCAGGAATCTTACAACCTCTCGAGATTCCTGAATGGAAATGGGAGAAAATTTCCATGAATTTTGTAATTAGTTTGCTTTAGACTCAGTTAGGAAATGATGCAATCTAGGTGACTGTCGACAGATTAACTAAATCAGCACAGTTCTTACCTATAGAAGTAAATTTTTTATTAGATAGGTTGGCCTAACTGTATATACAAGAAATAGTGAGACTCTACAAAGTACCCACTAGTATAGTGTCAGATAGAGACCCTAGGTTTAGTTTTAGATTCTAGACAGCCTTGTAAGAGGCATTTAGTACTAAGCTAAACTTTAGTACTACTTATCATCCTCAAAGTGATGGGCAGACTGAAAGAACTATCCAAACTTTAAAAGATGTGCTTATGGCTTGTACATTAGAATAAAGGAAAGTTGGATAAGAGGTTACCTCTAGTAGAATTTCTTATAATAATAGTTTCCATTCTAGTATAGGAATGGCTCCATTGAAGTGTTATATGGGAGAAAGTGTATATCACTGTTATGCTGGTTTAAAGTGTACACAAAGCCTTAGTTACTTTCATGTTTTAGGGCAAGATATTATTAAATCATTGCAGCTGCTTTTGAACCAATTTAATTATCTTCTCCTTCTATTTATTAAGAGATGTTTTGTTAATTTTAAATAATTTAAATGCTTGTGTTTGTTGCATTAGATTGCATGTAGTTGCATTAGAAGGAGGGACCACATTGAAAAGAGAAGAATAGGGATCTAAGTGAAAAGAAAAGTTTAGTTGGGGAAGATACATAGGTTTCCAATACTTCAGGGGTGATAAACCATAATTTTAGCCAAAAGAGTTACTGTAGCTACCAAACTTTTGAGTTTTCCCGCCAATGGTTTAGGAAAAAAATGGTAATTTAGTATGTGGTTGGAGAAATTATTATTCTGAGCTGAATGATCAAGAGTTAGGATTAGAATTGTACTTTTTGGATCACCTATAAATATTACTAAGCTTTAGAACCTTTATTGCTTACCTAGAACTTCAGAGTTTTAGAGAGAGAACCAGAGAGAATTCTAAAGAAAGAAAGTGAGGTAATTGTGAAGGAAAAAGGTTATAGGAAGAAGCTGAGCATCCCTGAAGCTAGAAAGATACACCAGCATACTCCAGAACAATCATTTACAAGCTTGAAATCAACAAGAAGGTAGCAAATAACCTAATCCTCTTAAATTTGAATTTTACTGTTCATATGCTGAAAACTTTGATTTTCATACTATTTCAATTAGAGACGAAGTAAAACCTACATTCTTGATTTTTTTATTATTATTGGGTATTTTAAATTGCATGGATACACTTGTGAATGCATAATTCAAATTGTGAAAATGGGTTTTTTCCTTAAAGTTGAGAATAAGGTTGAATCCAAGATTTAAGTGAGAATAAATGGTAGTTTGGGCTATTTTATGTGCTAAATGATGCTTGTATACTAGTATTGAGCTGATGAGGGTTAAAAATGATTTACAAACAAGTTCTTGGGCAAAAATTTGGGTTAATAACAAGTTTGAAAAATAAAGCATAACGTAGCAGTCGACTTATAACCCCTATTAGTCGACTGCCTTGTTCTTTGGTTGCCCAAAAATGCATCCAGATTGCTAACAGTTGAATGCTAGCCCATGGAAGTCGACTTCATGCTCATATTTTTCAAAAATTTTCCAAGAATGTAGCAGTTGACTATCAGGTTATTGTACCCGACTGGTAACTCTCGATTTTGGAAAATTTTAAAGGACAATGAGCTGGAAGTCGACTACTAGAGGGTGAAAGTTAACTTGTAGGCCTCTGTTTCGAAAAATGAACTCAATAGCATAATTTGAAGCTTTTTGAGCCCAAAATTCCGTTTAAATGAGCAATTTATACATGAGATGTAATGGTTAACATGTGATCTAAAAGTGAATGAGAAAGAGAAAGAAAGATGAGATTTTAAATGAGAAGAGCATGAACCATAAATGAGAATAACTGCAAATGGTTCAAGACCATGAGAATACTATAACTAGTTAAACCAAGAGAATACTGCAAATGGCAAATACCACAAGAATATTGCCGATGGTCATTAAAGGCCACGAGAATACTGCAACTAGTTAGTGCCACAAAAATAGTACAGATGATTAGAAACCACGAGAATGTTGCAGATAGTCACGAACCATGAGAATATTATAATGGTTTAGGACCATGAGAAAAACTCATTTATGAATGACAATTTTTAAAGATTTCTTTATGATGCTTTTGTTTATAGGCATAGCAATATGCATTAATTTCTTGTTTATGCTTTGAATGGATATGAGAATGTGATCTTGTTGCCATTACTATTCGAGAATATATCTTGTGTGATGGATATGTGATGAGATGCATATGTATTCATAAGATATGTGAGAAAATTGTTTAATGCATGCATGTTAGCCCAATAATCATAATATATTATTTGATGAGAAAAGAATGTAGTGTATTTTCCATACTAGTATGGTGATAAAAGTCAGTAGTTTTAAAATCAGGTTGTTATTGCTACTAGGATTTATTCTCATACAAAATAATGATTTGTATCAGATGCTTAGGTTTCAGATTCTAATGGAAGTGGAGGTGGACTAGGTAGACATACCCATTCTAGGTTATTTTATGATAATAAAGGAAGTACGGGTAATCTTAGTAATAGATATTCCCCTTACGCCCCCACCTACTGAAGGGATAGACATGTATGATTAGTGTGGTAATCTTTTATTTTGATATGTAAATATATGATGCCCAACACCCTGATCCCTAATTATCTTTTTGGAAACGGGTTAAGAGGATTTTAGTGTAAGAAGAGGGGTATATATGTATCTAAGATATGTGATCAAATAATAGGATGAGAAGAGGGGTATAAGTGGCAGGTCTGTTGCCTCCTTACTCTACTTAGCCTCACATATCTATAGGTATATGTCTTGCACACAAATTTTTTAATTTTTGTAAAATATTATGTATATTGAATGCATATGTATATACAAGTATATGTAGTTTATTCTAATTATTTTTTGTTGCGTTACATGTGAGAACCTGAGTGTAGAATTCCCGAACTAATGGCACTCAATTAATTAACTTGGTAAAAGTTAAATTTTACTCGGGTAGAGGTAGTGGTAACTCACTAATCATTTAATATATTATATGATATTAATTAATTAACTAAAAGGAACCATAGGATTGGGGGTGTTACAAAGTAGGGTAAAGATAAATATTAGGGCCTGACTTAGTGCAACAAACTACTGATCAAATTAAAATGATCAAGGAGAAAATGTCTAAGGCCTAGGACAGACAGAAAATTTATGCTAACAAGAGAAGGAGACCATTAGAATTTACAAAAGGAGATCACATTTTCCTCAAAGTATCCCTAGGTATTGGTATTGGTAAGGCTATTAAGTTAAGGAAACTGAACCCTAGATACATTGAACCATAATAGAATTTGAAAAGAATTGGTTCATCCACATATCAAATAGCATTACCTCCATTTTTGTCCAATCTCTACATTATTTTTCATATTTCTCAAATTCATAAATATATTCCTGATTCTTCACATATTCTTGACGCCAATACAGTACAATTGAAAGATAATTTGACATATCATTCTAATCCTTTAAGAATCATTGGTACTGAAGTCAAACAATTGAGGAATAAGACTATTCCACTAGTAAAGGTATTATGGGATCAGTCATCACCACAAGAAGCCACCTGGGAAAAAGAAGATGACATGAGAAAGACATATCCAAAAATTTTTAATTAGGTATGTTTTCAATTTTGAAGATAAAATTTTTTTAAACGAGGGGAGAAATGTAACATCCGCTCCTCCAATTTATGAGATATGTTTGTTAATTATTAAATAAGTTAAATGCTTGTGTTTATTGCATTAGATTGTATGTAGTTGCATTAGGGTAAGGGCCTAAATTAAAAAGAAAAGAGAGGGCACTAGAGTGAAAGGAAAATGTTTACTAGAGTAAACTATGTAAGCTTTCAATACTCCAGGGTAGAAAATTGTAATTTTAGCTAAAAGAGTTCCTGTAGCTACCAAACATTTGAATTTACCCATCAATGATTCAGGGGCAAAATAGTAATTTGTCATGTGGCCAGAGAAATTATCATTTGAAGCTGAATGATCCAGAATTAGGATTATAATTTTGCTTACCAGACTACCTATAAATAGAGCCAAGTCCTAGGAGCCTCATTTCTCACCACACATTCTAGAATTTAGAGAGAAATTGTGAAGGAAAAGCAACCTAGTGTGAATTCTATAACACCCGCCTCCAATATATTTGATATTATTATTATTATTAATGATGATTCTTTATGTAAATGGTTGTGTTATATGGTGTTAAGAATAATGCAATAAAGGGCTAGAATGAACATTTTCATCAAGCAACACTAGTTTTACCATAAAGGAGTAAAATTGAAATTTTCCCAAAGAAAGGGCAAAATAGTAATTTTACTATGAAAGAAAAGACAATAATTTCATCTAAGTACTTTAGAAAATGATATTTGAAGGTTTTTACTCCCTTATCTTAGAAAACGAGATGAAATGAGGGTAAAAATAAATATGTTGCCATGAAGGACAAAATGGTAATTTTTACCCTAAGGGAAAAATGGTAATTGTACCTATAGAAAGATGGAGTATTAATTTCATAAAAGAGACTTTATGAAACTTTATTTAAGAATTTTTGATGTTATAACAAAAAAAAATGAATTGGTCATTTTGGACATAAAGGGTAAAATGGTAATTTTATCCAAGTACCTAAAGTTAATTTATAAAAAAATTAAAGGACAAATTGGGAATTCAAAATTTGAAAGGGCAAGGTAGTCATTTACCATGAAAGTTTCATGAAATTACCATTGGAAGGAGAAAGGATGCCATTGTTAAAAATGAGAAGTACTAAGGGTAAAGTGGTCATTTTACACCAAGGGCATTTTGGTAATTTCACCAAAACCCTAATTTAAGTCTTCTTCATGAAACATCAAGGGGTTTTCACATATCTTGCATTTTCAAAGTAGCTTAACAATCCTAAAGCTTAGTTTCATGTTTTATAGAAAGATTAAAGTATTTTTATGTTTCATGAAACCTAAGGTTTTCTCTCTCTACATTCTTATGATGGATTTCTTTAAATGGGTTTTGCTTATGTTAAAATATTGTTGTGTTTGTGAATATGAACACGTTGAAATGCTTGAAATCATAAAAGATTGAAATCTTTCATGAATGACACTTGTTTCATGAAAAACCCTAACTTTTGAAATGGTTGAAATGGTATGGAAATGAAAGAGAAAATGGTGATTTTGCATGAGAACTACTTAAAAATGAAAGCCATACAAGCAAAAGAATGAAACTCTTTCATTTTCCTCCACTTTCTCCCTTGGCCGAGAGCACCCACAAGGTTTATGGAAATTACTTGCTTGGAAAATTGTCTAAAAATGGTGGATGCATTTAGTATGAGAGGAAGAGAGAGAAAATAATGCTAAATGGATGTATTGACAAATTTACCATTTTCTAGTCATGCCATTTAACCTTGAAAGTGTGCTTGTAAATGTAAAGATGAAAGAATATGTGTATTTATATGTTTAGCATGAAAAATGAGTTATGAAAGTAAAGAAAAGAAAGGCTAAACATATATATACATATTTTGGGTTGAGAAACTGTCATGATTAATGAATGAAAACCATAGGCATAATGGTAGAAAGGATGGAAGAAAGGGAACAAATGACTTGAAAATCCATATCTTTCACCCATTTCTTGATGGCTAAATTCATGTGTTAATGGAAAGAATTTTAAAGTGTATTTTAAAAGGGTTTATATCAAGAGAAATGGAGAAAAGGATGAAATGATTAAATGTGAACAATAATTACATGTACTGGGCCATTTGTAACACCCTATATTTTCTTGATTAGTCTAAATTCATGTCTCCTTAATTAATTGCATGAATTTGCTTATGTAGCTTAGTGTTTAGAATAAATAAGAACACTTTCTTGTTCAAGGTGCTTAATACATTTAACATGTTTGCTCTAATTTCCTTTTTACTAACTGAAGCACTAAAGGAGAAATGAGTATGGCCAATTTTAAAATGCATGCATGTCCAATTGGTGAAGGATATGGGTTTTTATTTACTTTAAATATATATATACCCACACGGCTAAGACAAGGGGAAAGGAAACAAAAATAAAGCCTTTAAAAAATATATATGTACCCGTGCAATTGGGAAAAGAAATAAATGTGTAGCATTGACATGTATACATACATGCATTCGGTGAAGCAAGAGTGAGAGAGGGAAAATTTAAATTCCTCCTAAGCTATCCTACCATGCAATGATGTGGGAATTATAGAAACAATTTCAAAATCCTATGTCTATACGACAAGGAGGAAGAGAGAAAGACGTGTGGCATTAAGCCTCCTTCCTTCCCTTTAGCCTTAATTTCAAGTGACCAATGGGTAGTAAGAGAGTGAGATGGCTTGAGATAAAGGGAAGTGCAGAATTTACTTGAACTAAAGTACACCCACACAGCTAGGAAAGAAAAATGTGTGATACATGTTTTCCCCTTCCTTGAGTTGCTTCCAACGTGGGGAAAACTAATGTGTGCCTTGCATCTATGAGTCTTACGTGAAAGGGAGTGAGTTGGGTGCAAGAGTGGAGTTAAATATATATAAGTATATGCAGCAAGGAAGCCTCACAAGTCTATTAGGTAATGACACAAGGAAAGAAAATTGAGAAGAGGAAAGGCAAGTGCAGTGTACAAAGAGAGGTGTTGTGACAATAGGGGTTAAGGTGAGATTGCAAGCAAAGGTTATACTTAAAGTACACTTAGTGCAGCCATGAAATGATATTAAGGAGAATAAAAGTAATGTCCCTTTGGTTTGGCTGAATAGAAAAGGTAATGAAAGAGGGAAGCTAGCATGAGTTCTTCTCCTCCCCTCTTTTGGCATGATTAAGTGGCTAAAGAAAGAGTGCAAGGGAAGTAAATTGTACTTGAAAGTACACTTATGACAACTAAACAACAATAATAGAAACGGAGTGCAACATGCCACCTTAGCTAAATTAGAAAAGATGAATAGAAAATGAAAAGGGAGAGATGAAAGACACACACACGGCTAAGGGAAAAAGAGAAGGAAGCAGCATGAATATTGGAGGACGTAACACAAAGTTTGTAAGCAAAAAGGGCTGCACTTGAGTTACACGTAAGGCTATGAAGAAAGAAATTAAATAATGAAGAGTGAGGATTTTGTGCCTTTCCTTCCTTCCCTCCCTTGGCGTGAGTAATGGAAATTTAAAGAGTACAAGATGAATTGCATTGAGAAGGGGTGCAACGTGAATAATGGATAAGATACAAAATTTCAAGGAATAAAATAAGGGGCTGCACATGGGACTATTTGTTAATAATAAGAATAATAATAATTAAGATAAGAATAAGTGATGTTGTGTGCTGCCAATGCTACCTAAGCAAGTACACCTAAGGCAGTGAACCTATCGATGTAGCCTAGTGCAATGGTAAGTATCAAGGTCGTATTCCTCAGGAACGAGAAATCCTAGAGTTACTACTTGTTCTCTGTTATCTAGCCTAAAAGTCAAAGTGATTGTTTCTAACTAATCCTAATAATTAACTAAGTACAAATAAACTACCAGTGACAAGGAACAGAAGAAAATATACGAAGGCAAGAAATGCAAATCCATCAAGGAACCTATACTGGTTGGCAACTACACAAAGGATAATGGATTACTGAATTTTACTATCCTACCTGTGAGTGAATTCTAAGTTAAATTCAATTTATCATCTCGAGACAATTAAATTTCTAAATCTAAGAATCTACCACTGGAATCTCTTCCTAATGATTGATTTTAGATCAGCCTTATCGGTCTAATTTACCACTATTAAGGATAGCTACTCCTTAATCCAACAATTAATTAACCTCATCTCTAAGTGAAAATTAATTGTCCGTTACAATTAGGTGTCTAATTTCAATTATCATCTCTCAATCTCAAAAAGAAATCTAATTAGCTTTCATTGCAACGTCTTGTCAACAAAAATATGAGCGTTCCTTCATAAAAGTAATGGAGATCACATAACCAACATTTAATTATCTATGCAAATTAAAACAACAATCCAACACAGTTAGGAACCCTAATGAATTTTAAAAGTTTAGCCACACATATTTACAAATAGCACACAATCCAAAAGCAGAAAATCCATTAGAAAACTCATTAAACAGCAGATAAAATATAGTAAAAATTTATGCAATCCTCTCTTCTTAATTGTCCAATGGTCACTGTATGGATTGGTCACCGAAAAACCATCGAAAGAGGACCAGAAAACTGCCAGAAATTTAAATCCAATGCTATCCAGCAAAACGGGTTGCCAAATTGGGTCGGATCCTCGGGTCAACGGGTACCCGACGAAAAATGCCTGGATCGACAGCCAGAGCTGAGGCAAAAAGTTGCGGGGGAGGCATTGAGTGATAGAGGGGTGACAGCGACTAGTGGGCTGGCTAGAAAATACGCAGAGGAGCTTGATTGCTAAGGGATCGCGAACTGGGTTATAAATCGGGTCCGTACTCAGATCTCTCGATTCAGGGGGCTACGGTAACTGGTGAACTGAGGGGAGGTAGCGAAGGAGTTGCTGGAGGTTGTAGGGGTGACAGCGAGCAAGGGGTTGGTGGAAAAATGCCATAAATGCCACGAACTTAGATGAAATTCCTCTCGATATGCGTGCCTTTTCTTGCCATTTTATTGCTTTTCAACGACAATGGACGTTAGTGGTGGCTTGCCTGTCATCTCTTGTTACCGGGGTGAGGTTGCGCCACCGCAAAGCTTCGATCAGACACTCCATTTTGGGTCTTCTCTCCCTCGGGTCTCCTTCGCGTGATGGTTTTGGGTTTGCTCTATTTGGTTATTTTTCCAAGCTAAATTCTACCAATTTTGCATGCTCCTCTTTTCTTCACATGGGCTGCTCCCTTTTTCTCAAATGGATCCTCACTTTGTCCCTCCAATTAGCCTAGTCCAAGGCCCAATAAGCAAAATTGACTCAAATAGCCTATTTTAGGTTCTCTGAAGGCAATAGGCTTAAATTTTCTCCGTTTACTGATGATGACTTGATAAAAATTCCTGAAAACAAATAATAACACAACTTAGGTGATTTTTAGAATAAAATTACACAAAATGCTCACAAAATGGACAATTCACATCAAGCAATTTTGTATAGAATAAGACACATCAATAAGGTGTAGCACCCCATTGCCGAATGGACAATGGAAATTGAGAAGAGAGAAAGAAAGAAAGGCATATGGTACTAGTTTTCCCCCTTTCCTTCCCAATGTGTTTTATTTCAATACAATGTGACCAAGAAGAGTAAGCTTGCGTGACCAAGTGGACCGAAGAAATGCAAATTTTGCTTGAAAGTACACTTGTAACAAGTAAACAACAATAATCAAGGAGGGAAAAAGGGAACACGCCACCTAAGCAAAGAGAAAGGAGGAATTAATATTGCATTTTGACATACATGCATCATACACACGACAAGAGAGAAAGAGAAAAAAAAAGTAGAGAGTGAAGTTGATCGAGAAAGGAAGCCAAGGAGCAAAGGAGTAAGAGAAATTAAAAAGAGAGCCAAGACAATCCACTTTAATGCATCATTGAGGTGGGCTAATAATCCTTGAATTTGTGTCCCATGGTTTAATATATATCCACCATTTTTTTACAAGATTTCATGGGACATTAGTTCTTCCCTACATTCTTGATGTTATGAATGTCTTGTTAGCTAAGCTTGTATGATAGATTGGTATGTTGGTTGATGTGATGAAATGAATATTGTTGTTTATGGGAGGATTATGGTTATTTAATGATAATTGTATGATGAACTATGGCTGAATATGATAGAAATGGAAGTATGATTTTGAAAACCATTTCTTTCATGAAACTCCCTTTTTGGTCGAGAGGAAGATGAAATTTTACACTAAATTGATGTTAAATTTTTAGTTTGTAATTGGTGTTAAAATTGGCCATGGAAGAAAGGGAAGGAAATTAATTGGGAATTTTCTATGTAAAGTGAGGCTTTAGGCAAGGCTAGAATAATAAAAGTAATGAAAATATTTTTTGTTAAACTAATAGTGTGAGATTTTGCCATAACCATGCAAAATCAAGTGATGTACAAATATTCTAATGAAAAGGAAAAATATGTCCATTTGTACATTGAAGTTAATTTTTGAAGAGTTGATGTCTAATGGTGTTTTATGGATATATTAGAAATTAAATAAAATAAGATTGGTGAAATAATATAAAGTGTTCACCTAGCATCCTTTTGTGTAATTTTTAGATGAGGGATTATGTGTTGATTATAGAAAAGAGATTATACCATTTTAATGGTATTATTTAAAGAATAGAAAGAGGAAAATTTAAATGGTAAAATATTCAATTTTCTTGAATTTTCCTTAGGCCAAAATCATGAAATTCTCCTTTGAAATTTATTAAAATTTTATAAGAGATTTATATTATTATTATTTTTCAAGAATGGAGAATTAAATTGATTTAGGCAACATTGTCATAAATAAATATGACAAAGAGTTTAAAAAGGGATAAAAAGTTTTCCATATTCAAACAATTCCAATATGGCAACGTTAACATACACATAAGGGCTAGGGTTATATTTTAACCATAGTTATTGTTTCTTGATAGTAAAATAGAGAAATAGGAATATTGTATTTCGATAGAAAAGGGAAACATAGTGAACAAAGGAAAACATAGAAAGATGCACAAGAAATTTTATAAAGGTGGCCAAGTGTCCACAAGTCCCCAAGCGTGCACAAGAAATTTTATAAAGGTGGCCAAGCATCCACATGTGCCCAAGTGTGCACAAGAAATTTTATAGAGGTAGCCAAGTGTCCACAAAAGTGCCTAAGTGTGCACAAGAAATTTTATAAAGGTGGCCAAGTGTCCACAAGTGCCCAAGTGTGCACAATCAATTTATAAAGGTATGTTTTAAGAATGAAATGCACAGATGATTTTATTTAATTGTTTATGATGACATGCATAATTCCATAAAAATATGTTTACTTAATAGAGAATATCTATTTTATCACCCTAAAATTTCCAATAATCATATCATTCTTGCCAATTTATATTTATGATAAAAACTATGTTTTGAATACCGAGAATGTAGGTGAAAGTATTTTTGGTGCTTGCACCTGGAACATTTTAGTAGTTTTTATAATAAATTACTAAGCTATTGGGAAGCTTGTGTTTCTAATTTTTATTCTACTATGTATCAGATACAGACGTTTAGCATCGCCAAGGAAGATAGGAGTTCTTTTTGGTCAAAAGTTTTTATAATTCCTTATTTTGGGGTCCTGATTCTAGATATATTTTGGGTTAAGATTCGGACTATTATTTTGACTATGTACATGAAAGGAATACGGGAAATTGCTAGGGAAAGGATATGTGAAGGACTTGTTCGTCCTATTATTGTAAAAGGAGTTTGGGTGACAAGATTGTTGTCTCCTGACTCCTTATGGATAGGTACTTCATATATCCTAGTATATGTTCTCAGAAAGATGTAATGGACATTCATTATTGAACACTGATTATTTGTATTGTAAGTTGTATGATTTCTGCTATGCTAAATGAAATTTTAATTTTTGCTTGCATAAGGTGTGATTATTTGAGAAAAAGAAGCCGAACCTAATATGTATTAATAACACTTAATGGAATAAATACCTAGACGCTGTAAAGAAAAGGATAAGAGTAATGTACCGAACTTATCTAATTAAATCAGAGGAATGGTAATACTAGATAATGGCGTTACACCATTGATATGAGTATGTTTTAATTCATATGAATATGAATGAATGGCTTGAAATTTACATACAAAGGAGAAATGAAAGGCACTAAAGGTCACTAAGAAAGGGTGGAGAAAGGCACTATAAAATCCCTCTTAAGGTGAATATGTAAAGGCTATGAATATTACTCTAGGGGTGAGAGAATGACACTATTTACATCTTCCTCTAGAAATAAATAAAAAGGGCAATGAATGTTACCTGAAGGGGAAATAACAACACCATTAATGTCCCTCTAAAGGTCACCAAGAAAGCGTGGAATATGGCACTATTAAATTCCCCCTTGAGGTGTATGTGATGGCACTATATGTTACCCTAGTGGTGGACTTAATGGTACTAGTAAATGTCACCCTAGTGATAATGAATTGATGGCACCAAAGTACTCTTGTAGATATTAAAGTATGAATGATTTGATGATGTATCTGATGATAGGTTTTATATGAATGCATGATGATGTACCTTATTGATAAATAAAGCATGACTATATAATGCCATGTAGTATGTTCATGACATAAATATTAATAATTCCATCATCACAAATGCATATGCATATGTTTCATATAAAGCATGCCCATGGAATTAAATGGAAATTTTTTTGAAAGAAATGGAATGTAGAAATATTTTTTATATCCGTATAGTGGTACATGCTAATTATTTTGAAATTATATGGTTTGTTTAGCTAATGAGAAATTATTTTTCATTATTGTACTGGTATGTATCAGATGCCTAGATATTGTGTAATCCTAGAAATTGAGGTCGCTGTGGTATAAGTTCCTTTCTTAGGGACCTTTACAGTCTTGAAGGATATATGCACATTTACCATATTTGAAATCCCTACAGCATATATGCAGACTTAGAAAGAAAATATCATTATGTATCCATAGTCTTTTTTGTTAGTCCTAATTCTATATATGTTCTTTTTGGGTAGAATTAGGACTACTATTCTTTTTGGTTGTAGATAATGGAAAGAGGGCAAATATTTGAATTAGGATATGTGAAGGACCTATCCATTAGTATAATTTTGGAAGGAATTTAAGAGACAAGCTTGTTGTCTCCTTTCCCCTTATGAATGGATACGAACATGTATCAAATAGTGTATATGAAATATATATATATATATTTGTATTACTTACAAATTTCGCTATGATGTATGAAATTTTATTTTCGCTATGCTAAAGTATGGTAATCTAAGAAAAAGAGAGCCAAAACTTGATCAATCAGTAAATTAATAATGGAACTAATGCTTAAGCCAATATTTGAAATATTAAGGTAAAGAATAATGTAACTATTTGTCTTATTACATTTTATGACATTGTTATGTAAAGATAAGGGTGTTACAAATTTTAGTACAAGTTGAAGTGAAAACTCATAGTAGAGGAGTATAGGAAGGTATCTAAGAGTGGAAATCTAGCTTGTTACATGAGATAAGGTAGTAAAACAACCCAATCCCTTTTATTTCAAATTTACTATTCATGTGACTGAATTTCATGATTTTTGATGTGTCTTATTTTATACATATTTTCTTGATGTTAATTGTCCATTTTATGAGCATTTTATGTAATTTTATTCTAAAAATCACCTAAGTTGCATCATTTTTCATTTTCAACCATTTTATCAAGTCATCATTAGCAAACGGAATAATTTTAAGCCTGGACAGCCTTCAGAGAAACCAAAATAGGCCATTTAGGCCAATTTTGCTTATTGGGCCTTGGACTGGCCTAATTGGGCCTTAAATTGAGATGATTAGGAGAACAAAGAAGGAGCTAGCATAAAAAGGAGTATACCCGAGCTAAGAACAGTGTATCTCATGAGACCCGAAACAAGTAGTGTGCAGCGCACGAGAGAAGAAAACCCAAGAGCTTGGTATAAACGCGATCCATATGGCGGCTTTCCACGATAGCATGGTGATGTTTTTGTGTCAGGGGTCAACAAGCGAGACACCATCATCTAAGCTAGCCACCAGAATGTGCCAGAACGGTGGAGATCCGCCAGAGAAGACATGCGACCCGGTTTGCGACCCGTTTAAGCTTGAGCTTCTCCGCAATGTTTTCTAGTTGACCCACCACCCCCCGTTGCTCCTCTAGCTTCAAGTAACTCAATCGTGACCTTTCCCCAGCTCCCTGGCCACTGTAGTGCTCCAAATCGGCTGACCCGAGACTGACTTGAGAGACAGGATCCAGGAGCGATTCAAGACCTGTTTGACGCTGTTCATTTGAGATACCACCAAAAAGTGTTCCTCTATCACTTGGCGCCTCGCCCATAACCTTCCGTCTCAGCTCTGATCGCCATTGCAGCCATTTTTTGTTGGGTACCCGAGAACCCGAGGATCTAACCCATTTTCTGACCTGCGACCTGTGGAGCTTTTTGAAAACTTAGAATTTGATTTTTCTAGCTTTTTTCTGGAAATTTTTTGGTGAGATTTCAATGGTTTTTCGGTGACCATTCTGTACAGAGACCATTGGGCATTTGAGGAGACAAGGCTTGCATAAATTTTTACTATTTTTATCTCTTGTTTAATTAATTTTCTGATGGTTATTTACTGTTGGAATTGTCTGCTTTTGTAAATATGTGTGACTAAATTTGTAAAATTCATTTTGGTCCTTAACTATGTTGGTATTCTATTTAATTTGTATAGATATTGATTTTAATATTGTGATCTTCCTTGCGATTATGCATGTATTGTTTAAGTTTTCATTATGAGATGTTATTGTGAATGCTAATTAGATTTCTTTTTGAGATCACAAGATGATAATTGAAATTGGAACCTAATCACAGAGAATAGTTAATTTTTTCTTAGAGATGAGGTTAATTAATTGCTAGATTAAGGAGTAGCTATTCTTAATAGTAGTGGATTAAATCAATAATGCTGATCTAAAATCAACCATTAGGAAGAACCAGCCAGTAGTAGGTTTAATAAATTCATTAAAACCAACAGAGAATTTGAATTTAAATTAGAATCCACTCATAGGTAGCATAGTCATATTCAATAATCCATTATCCTTTGTGTGTTTACCAACTAGTGTAGGTTCCCTGATGGATTTGCTTTTCTTGTATCGGTATATTCTCTTTCTTTCACTGTCACTAGTAGTTATTATTGCTTGTAGTTAGACATTAGTTTAGATAAAAATCAATCACTTTAATTGTTAGGCTAGATAACAGAGAAAAAGTAGTAACTCTGGGCTTTCCCGTTGTCGGGGAATACGACCTTGATACTCACCATTGCACTAGGCTGCATCGATAGGTTCACCACCTTAAGTGTAGTTGCATTGGTAGAAGCAAAGCAGTACATCAATTTTGAAGTTTTTTGAAGAGAAGAAAGGGATTAAAACTACATTCTTGGTATTTTCAAATGCTACTGGGTGTTTTAAACTGCATGAATATATTTATGAATACTTAAATCAGATTATGAGAATTGGTTTTTACCTATTGAATGAGAATGAGGTTTAATCCAAGATTTGAGTGAGATTAAATAGTAGTTTGGGCTATTTTTATGTGTAAAATAATGCTTATATGCTGGTATTAAGTTGTTAATTATCAAAAAGGGTTTACAAACTAGTTCTTGGGCAAAAATATGGGTCAACAGTAAGTTTAAAAAATAGAGTATAACATAGCAGCCGACTGCCAGCTCCTGGAAGTCGAATGTCAGGCTCTTTTGTTACCTAGAAATGCATCCAGAGAGCTAGCAGTTGACTGCCAGCCTGTGGAAGTCGACTGTCGTGCTCATATTTTCTGAAAATTTTCCAAGAATAGAGCAGACGACTATCAAGTTTAGGACAGTCCACATGTAGCTCTCAGATTTAAAAAATTTTCAGGATAGTGAATTGCAAGTCAACTGCCAGGTGGGTGGAAGTTGACTGGTCGGTCTTTGTTTTGGATAATGAACTCAATGACCTAGTTTGAAGCATAGTTAACCCAAAACCTTCACTCAAAAAAGGGATTTAAACCTATAATGTATAATGGGTAACATAAGGGTGAGAATGAAAGAGAGAGAGAGAGAGCAAGAATGATATGAGATTGAAAAGGAATAAGTATTAGAAATACAAGAGAAATGAGAGAGTATTCCTAGTGTATGAATATTAGTAGATAGGCTCATGTCAAGTGACCGATTGTCGCTATGGAACAGCTGTTGGTCATTCCACGGTCAAATTAAATGGTTTTGAAAACACCGTGATGGTTATTAATTTTAATTTAGTGAATTCCCCTATCTCTGGTTAAAGGAATCACATACTTAAAGTTATACATAACCATAGTATGAGCTGAATCACCCTAGTCTATAGACTTTTGAATAGTATTTTGGGGAAATTATCTGTTGAGAATAGTAATCTCAAATATATGGGGAAGGATCTGCCAAAGAGGTGCGTAGGGACCTTATGGTTCTTAGTGGTGGGGGATAATTTGTCAAAGAGGTGGACAGTGACCCTCATGGAGGTGTTATGGATGGATGTACCTAGATCCACTAGGGGATGCTCTAGCATGTACACAGATTATAGTCAAGGACTATTGAATAATTTACAAATTATAGTTGAGAACTACAGGTAGTCATGGACTACGAGAAGCTCACCTATGAGTGATGGTTTATTATGAGGAGTTGTTCGCTAGGTGACTCTCTTGATTTCTCTTGGTATGATCTTGTGATGATCATGATTTGGCATTGGCTATGAGAATATGCTCTGATTTCCTTGTATATGCTCTTGTTTTTATGTGATGTCTTGTTATCATTATAATGTGATATATATATCTTATGTGATGGATATGTGATATAGTCTGATGATATATGTATATCTTGTGTGATGGATATGTAATGATTGCATAAGTATGAGTATGAGATATGAGATGATATAACTATATAATTCATGCATTGCATTCTAATAGGCATAATGTTTTATGTGATGATAAGAAGAATGTAGTGTTTTCCATAGAAGTGTGGTGGTACAGAAAGGTAATTTTTAAAACACGTTGTTATTGCTACTAAGATTCATTATCATATAAAATGCTGGTATGTATCAGATGCCTAAATACCAGGTGCTACTAGAGATGGAGGTAGAGATGGAGGAAATACCCTTTTTAGGATATTTCCTAGTGATTAAGGAATTATGGGTTATTTTGTATTAGAAGTTCCTTCTACACCTTGATTGCATGAAATGTCATGGATTGTATAGTTTTTTGTTATGCCTAATGCCCTGACTCCTTAATATTATTTGGAAGGGTCAGGATGGTGATTTTTGGTTGTATAAAGTAAGGGTATATATGTATTAAGATTTGTGAGATAGGTATCCACTAGCGATTTTTGTTAAAGGGGTATGAGTGACAGGTTTGTTTTCTCCTTACCCTAGTTAACACTCTCACATATCTATAGGTATATGTCTTGCATAAAGATGTTTTAAGTTTTGTAAAAATATTATGCATATTGAATGTGAATGTATATACAAGTATATGTAGTTTATTTTAATTATTCGGTGTGTTATGTGAGAATCCTGAGTGTAGAATTCCTAAACTAATAGCACTTAGCTATATAACTTGGTAACAGTTAAAATTTACTCGGGTAGAGGTAGTAGTAACTCACCAATGTAGCAGTATATTGTATTTATTTATTTAATTAACTAAAAGAAACAGTAGGATTAGGGGTGTTACAAAGATGTTTTTCTTGCTCTTCCCTACTTTTAGAATATATAAGAACATCATTATTAATAAACACTACCACGAATTGATTAAGGTGGGGTCTAAAAATATGATTCATGTAATCCATAAAAATAATTGGTGCATTAGTCATTCCAAATGGTGTAACACTCATAATTTAATTAGCCTAAATTAATGTTCTTTAATTAAATGGATGGAATTAACGGTGTTATTTAATGATTAGTATGAATTAATTTCTTCATAATTAATTAGACGAATTAGCTTAAGGAGGGGCAAATTTTGCTTGCATAATTTAATGGGTTAAAATGGTTATATTAAAAGGTAAGCTTGCATGAAAATTAGGTGCTCAATTTAATTCTTTATTTTCCTTTTGAGTTACCTAACCTAAGTACCAAGAGAGAAGCAATATAGGATGCAACAATTTAAATATATGCATGTGTGTACCTTGCATTTATCCTACATGAAAGAAGGGAATGGAAATTATATTTTATGAATGAAAATTACAAGCTTCACATGAAGTGGAAAGGAAATAAGGATGAAACACCAAAAAACATGTGTGTGTGTGGGTTTCACGTGCACTAGGAAAGAAAGGCAACACATATGCCTTGAGTGGGACCAAAGGACCAAAGAAAGGAGAATGGGAATTAATTTTATAAGCATGCTACAAATAAAATAATGGTGCAAAATTTTTAATTGAATTGTTGCATAAGGGACTGCAGGTGAGGTAGGAAATTATGGTTAGGAAAAGAAGACAAAAGGCGTAGAAATTTTTATGCAACATATGAATTTAGTTGCTTGTGAAAGTAGATAACCTAAACTTGCAAGGAAAAAAATTACCAAGATTACAAGCAAAGGAAGAGTGTACTTGCAAGTACACTTGTGCAAGAAAAATATATATATATATAAATAAGGTGCAGAATTTTCTTGTAAGAAAATGGCAGCATAAATTATTCAAAATTGTTAATTAAGGAAGAGGATACACGTGCAATTGGAAGAGGGGATGCCACAATTGGATATCTATTTAATATTGAACATATATACATATCATATGCATAATTAGTGGAGTAAAAGGAAAGCAAGAGTGCAGAAATTTTTTGACAAATATAGTTGCTTGTGGGAGGGGGCTAACATGCAAGAGAAGGGATCACCAAGTTGCAAGCAAAGAGGGAATTAATTATACATACAAAAGCATGTATCCATTAATAAATAAATAAAAAGGGAAACATATATGGATAGGTGGATTACACAAATTCATTTATTATTTCCTTGGTGCCACCATGTGAAAAGAGTAAGTGAGAGTGACGTGAATTGTGGAGAAAGGAAAGAGAGACAAAAGGGAATTGGAAATTTGATTTTATGCATACAACAAACCACACGTGGGAGTAGTTTCCCTTACCAAATGAACAATAGAAGTAGGGAATGGAATTAAAAATTTGAATGGTAACACTCCCACATACTCACACGTGGCAAGAGAAGAGGAGAGAGCATTTCATAGCTTAGAGAATAACCTCCCTTTATCTGAATGAGTGCTGTACATGAGGGAATTGGGATTGAAATACACATATAACCATACGTGAAATAAGAGAAAAAAAGAGAAAAAGAGAAGAAGGGAAGAAGGGAAAAAGAGAGAGTAAAGGAAACAAGGTGTAGAAGGAGACCAAAGGAAGGGCCAAGATCATTCTTTCTAGCTCACCATAGAGATAGGTTGACAATTCTTTAATTCTAGTTTCATGATCTAGTGTGCATTTTACTTCCATGGAATATGAATATTTACTTACATTCTTGATAGAAGAGTGACCTTTGACTAGCTTGCATGATAAACACATGAGGAAATTAATGCTTAAAAAGTAATAATGTTGTTTTCTTAAATCATGAAAGAGCCTAGAACAAGTGAGCATGGTAATGACATTGTTATGGGAGAGCTTTGGCTAGTTAGTGTTGATCATGGTGATAGAAAATGATGGTTGGTAAGGATAAATATTGTGTTATGGTTAAACTTTATGATTAAATTAATGATGAATATTATTGGGGAAAATTTAGGTTAATTAATGATAAACATTATTATGAAAAAATATTTGACTAGATTCATGAGAAATATTGATATTAAGAATTTAAGACTAATAATGATGACCAATGATATGGGGAAATTATGGCTAAATTAATGGTGAATGTTGTCATGGAAAAATCATGCTTAGCAATGAGGAATAATGGTGTTATGGAAAATGATGACCAATTAATGAGGAACATTATTATGGGAAATTTATGGCTAAGAAAATGATGACCATTGTTGTGAAAAATTATGGTTAGTAATGTTGAATAATGTTGTTAGGAAAAAATCATGATTAATAATCATAAACATTATTGTGATGGAAAAGGAAATTACCCCATTTCATTAATATGATTTAAAGAATGTAAAGAGAAAAAAATTCAAATGATAAAATATGAAATTCTCTTAAATTTTCCATAGGCCAAAATCATGGAAATTCTCCCCTGAAAATTTTTAAAGTTTTATAACTGAAATATATTATTCAAAATGGAGAATTAGATTGATTTGGGAAAATTTTGTCATAAATAAATATGACCAAAAGGTAAGGTGTGCTAGTAGAAAAAGAGAAAGGCAACTAACATAGGAAAAACATAGGAAGATTCACAAATTATGAGGTATGGCCAAAGGTGCTCCATATTGGTGGCTTAGCAAGGTGTGGCCGAAGGTGCCCTATGCCCGTGACCTAGTGTTCATGATAAATTCATATACGTGGCCGAGTGTCCATGAATTTTGAGGTATGGCTAAAGGTGTTCCACACGAGCGGCCTGGCGAGGTGTGGCTGAAGGTGCTCCATGCCCATGACCTAGTGCTTATGATTACTCTATGCACGTGGCCGAGTGTTCATGAATTACAATGTGTGGCCAAAGGTACTCCACGCGGGTGGCCTAGTGAGGTGTGGCCTGTAACAACAGAAAAGATTCGAAAGAGTTTTTAAAGGATTTTAAAAGATAAAACTTGATTTTAACCCTAATCCCAAACAAACGAAGCCTGACACGTATTTCGAGGATAATAACTTGATACAGAAGGTCGTTTGAAGCCAGAAACACAATCGAACAGAAAGAAATGCAATCCGGCGATCAGAAACTGACGGAAGGAGTTTCGTGCGTCACTTTCATCGACGGAGGCCGAGACTTTTTCATGGAAATGCGTGCCAACGTCTGGAAGGATGCCGACACCCTAAAAGATCCCCGGGTGGCCTGGGAAAAGTCGGGATCGCCCCTGGAGGCTTTAAATTACGCGAAAGCCCGCCATTTCTCCCATTTCACTCTCTCTCCTCACCACACTCTCTCTCTCTTCTCTCTCCACCTTCCTCCACCGTGAACGGCCACCACGACCACCGTGGGCCGCCACCAAGGGTACCAACCGACACTCATCGCCCACAACCACCAGCAACCAACCACCGCCACCAACGGCCGCCAGAGACGCCGGAAAAACGCCGTTTTTCCCCTCCATCGCGCGAAATTTCCCCAGCCCGATGCGCCGCCGTCCGACGCCGTGGACCCTCACCGCCCCCACCACCGTGTAGCCCGAGCTGCCAGCTGCCTCCAGTAGCTCGGTGCCGTCGAAAGGAGGCCGGACGCACCCGGATCGAGGCAAAACGCCATCCGCCGTGCTAGACTCTTCGTGGCCGGAAAACACCATCCAAACGGCCGTGAACCGCCGTGCCACCACCGTATTCGGACTCCTGAGCTTACGGGCTTCACCGTGGTGTGATTTTCGAGACAAACCGCACCTCACCGCCGTGCGCCACCGTCCGCCGCCGTGCGCCGCCGTGTGCCGCCGTGCCGGAGTTTCTGGACGTGCATCCCGAGAAACTGAGATCACCGGGACGTAGAATTCCATAATCCGAAAGCGATGGTAAGGTCTGTTTTCCCAAAAACTGATGTTATATGATTGAAATGGCTGCCGAACGTAATTAGGCAATTAATTAACCTAGGTAACTGTGTAACCGGGTTTAGGATTGAAAATTGGATGACGTGACGAATCTAAATATTCAATTTCATGTCCAGGAATTAATTGGGCTCGAACCGAGATTTCACGAGTCCTGATTTGAATTGAAGCGGCGGAGACCAGGTAGGATAATTTACACTTCAGAACCCTAGAATTGATTTAGTGAATACCTAAGCGATTTAGGCGACTTGTATGGAATTGCGTCGCTTTCGATGGGATAAAATTGCATGCTGTGTCTTTGAAAACCCTAATTGCATGTTAGACACCTTGTTTATCGAGTTTAGATGCCTTTAGGACGGATTTACTTAGGGTTGGGTACTTGATAGCTGGTATGGGACGGCCGTTAAGTATTCCTCGTACAGGAAGTTTTTAAACGAAACTATTTTTATCAGATTTGCTTTGTCTGAGTTAGGGATTGCGCGTTAAACCACGACGACCCTAAGAAAGGTTTAAGGAGTATAAGGGTGGATAACCTACACGGGGAAACGTTGTGATTTAGGCGTGATACCCTAGAACCCTGAGGAATAGCCGACCGAGTGCATGTGAGTTCGAATAGACTGTATGAGGATGAGAATTGGCGTATGTGCACATGCTAGGGGACGCCCTAGATGTTGATTCTCACCCGGTCCTTGAGTGAGTGATTGGTGTTACGGATCACACTCACAATATAGGCTTGATTCGGGTGATTAGTGTTACGGATCACACCCAACGATAAGAGAGGTATTCTCTCTAGACTACGTGCAATTAGAAGATGATTTAGATTGATTCTGATGGATTTGTAACCAACGTGGATTGAGATACACAGGCATGGGATTTCATTTGATTTTTATGGTGATTTTAAAAGAAATGGATTTCCTGATTGTGATATATTGCCGCAATTTCCATGTGTTTAAACGATTTTAAAGATAAGGTATTCCACTGTTTTCGAACTGATTTCGGAAAGACGATTTGGTGTTCACACCACGAGTATTCAACTGGTTTTTGAATGATATTTAAATTGTAAATTATTCTACTGGGATTCATATCTCATTAGGTTGTGTACTCAGATGAACAGGGACGAGGCGAGCCAGGCGATAGCCGGTCGACTTGAGGATAGAGAGGATTATTTAGCTTAGGCTTGAATCGTTTGTACATATACTTTGATGACACTGTTAATTATCAGATTTTGTTTCTTGTAACTTATGTATGGACTAGCATGAATGTATATATGACGTTTCAGACAGTATGTATGGATTGTAGCGATGAATTAATGTTACGGTGTATGGATTTATATGAGTATGTTTCTTCTTTGTTGTTGTCTTGGTTATTCACGTTTTAAGCAAGGTGATTCTGTACTTGGGATATGACCAAATTACAAAGGAAACTCTGCCGGATTTTCGGTAGAACTTACAGCCGTAAACTTATGGATTTGAATTGAAATGTGTATGAATGTATAATGAGACATGTATATCAGTATTAGATTTCATTCCAGAGTTATTATTGATGATATATGTATGTGTATTTAGTTAGCTGCGTGTGAATCAGGGTTGAACGGAATCTGAATGGATAACGGAGAATCTATTTGGGTTACGCTCAACCAGTAGCGATCCCCTGACGTTCCCACATAGGGAATAAACATTCAGAATGCCACATATGCTTCCGCTAATCAGACAAGCATCGCGTATGACGTATTAGGGGGTCGTTACATGGCCGGAGGTGCTCCATGCCCATAACCTAGTGCCCGCGACTACTCTATATACATGGCCGAGTGTTTACAATTTGTGAGGTATGGCTGAAGGTGCTCCACACGAGGGACTTAGAGAGGTGTGGCCGAAGGTGCTCCATACTCGTGATCTAGTGTTCATAGTGATCTCATAAAGATGGCTTAGTGGCCTCGTAACACCCAGAGCATGTAATTAATTCAATGTTACCATTGGTAAGGCCTATCATGACTCTTTCCACACTTAGGACAAACACTAGGTACCAACTGTCTCACCATTGGCCTTTTACTTCCCTGACCTCTGCCAAACTGGTTATCCCTTCCTCTGAAAGATCCAGGTTGCTTTCGTTTAAGGAAATTCATACTTTATTTTTCTCTTTTGTCTTTGCTAGATTTTTGGCAACTATGCAATACTTATTTGCTATTGTGGCATAATTCCTGATTTCTAATAGAGCAACCGCACTTTTCAACTTTGGCCTTAACCTAACTTCCAAATGCATGGCCTTCCATGCCTCATCTAGTTGAAGCTTCAAGTAAGAAGAGAATTTGGACAATTCCTCAAACTTGGCAAGGTACTCGTCAAAAGTCATACTACCCTGCTTGATCTGCATAAATTCAATTTCTTTTTCATTTCTCACATTCTAAGGAAAATACTTTTCTAGAAACACTTCTTTAAATGAATCCCAGGTAATCTGGATTCCTTGAGTGATGTACCTTATTTTATACATATTTGCTTGATGTTAATTGTCCATTTTATGTAATTTTATTCTTAAAATACTTGAATTTGTATTATTTTTATTTTTAGGCATTTTATCAAGTCTTCATCAGTAAATAGAGCAATTTTGAGCCTAGATAGCCTTTAGAGCACTCAAAATAGGCCATTTGGGCCAATTTTGCTTATTAGGCCTTGGATCGGGCTAGGAAGAGGAGAAAAGGAGCTAACCCATGTGGAAGACCCAAGAAGACCCGATTGAAGCAGATAGGAACAATGTAGAAGAGAAACTCAGACCCGTGCACAAAGGAAGAAACCAGAGAACTGCGCATCATCTGGGCAGCTTTCAACGGCAATGTTCTAGCGTCAGGGGACGACAAGCAGGACACTGCCGTCCAAGCCAGCCATCGGAACATGCCAGCATGATGGAGATCTGTGAGAGAAGACGCTGACTTGATTTGTGAACCCGTCGAGTTTGACCTTCTCCACGGTATTTTTCGGCCGATCCACCGGTCGTCGTCACTCCTGCAACCTTTAGTGACACACTAGCCACCGCAACGGCCTAGATCGTGAGATCTGTGATGGACACAAGGATTCGACCCATCTGTGTTTTCAGCTATTTTCGGCGTCGTCCATCCGAGCTGCCACCAAAAACTAACCCTCCGTCAGTCAGAGCCTTTGTCGTGACCCTCCGCCTCAGTTCTGGCTATCGTTGCTGCCATTTATCATTGGGTACTCGAGAAATCGGGATCTGACCTATTTAACCCAGCCCACAACTTATTTTTTTAGATAGCTTTGGAATTTATTTTTCTGATGTTTTTCTGGCAGTTTTTCGGCGAGATTTCGGTGGTTTTTCAGTGACTAATTCGTACAATATAATTGGGCATTTGAGAAAATAGGGACTATCTATAATTTTATTATTTTTTATCTCCTATTTAATTAACTGTCTGATGAATTATCTATTTGATTGTCTGCTAGAATTATTTGTCATGTGTGGCTAAATTTGTAAAATCCATTGGGGTCCCTGATTGTGTTGGATTATTTTTTTAATCTACATGGATATTGAATTTGATACTGTGATCTTGTTTACGGTTATGCATGTACTGTTTAAGTTTTCATTACGAGACGTCGTTGTGAATGCTAATTAGATTTCTTTTTGAGATCGAGAGATGATAATTGATGATAATTGAAATTGGAACCTAATCACAGAGAACAATTAATTTTTGCTTAGAGATGAGATTAATTAATTACTGGATTAAGAAGTAGCTATCCTTAATAGTGGTGAATTAGACCAATAAGGCTGATCTGAAATCAATCATTAGGAAGAGATTCTAGTGGTAGATTCTTAGATTTAGAAATTTAATTATCTTGAGAGGGAAATTGAATTTAACTTTGAATTCACTCATAGGTAACATAGTCAATTTTAGTAATCCATTATCCTTTGTGTGTTTGTGTAGTGTAGATTCTCCAGTGGATTTACTTTTCCTGCCTTTGTATATTTTCTTTCATTCCTTGTCGCTGGTAGTTTATTTGCACTTAGTTAATTATTAGGATTAGTTAGAAATTGATCACTTTGACTTTTAAACTAGATAACAGAGAACAAGTAGTAACTCTAAGCTTTCTCGTTCCTGAGGAATACGACCTTGATACTTACCATTTCACTAGGTTGTATCGATAGGTTCACTTCCTCAGGTGTAGTTGCTTAGGTAGCACTGGCAGCACAACATCACTGAGCCTCTATTTATTGTTTTGCCCTTTTCCACCAATGCTCTACTTCTCCCAACAACATGTAAGTGGAAAATAATACTTTCTAGGCATCTATGCTCCCAAGAATCATAAACAACTTTTCCATCTCTTGTAATCATTCTTCGGATACCTTTGGGTCAAACTCACCCCTAAAGGAAGGAGGTTTAGCTTTCTGGAATTCTGACCATCCATTATAAGTTGGGTTACCCACTTGTCCTTCATTAGGGTTAGGGTTAAGAAGGTTATTATTCCTAATCTCTAGAAATTGTCTGAGGACTTGGGTAGTAATAGTAGCCTACTCCCTCATAGCTTTAGTCACTCCCATCATAGCCTGCATTACCTCTATTAGGCTAACCTTATTCTCTCTCTCCTTTATATTATTCCACCAAGATGGAGCCATATTTCACTCTACAAAACAAAAATTACTGAGGTGATTAGTCTCAATAACATAATATTTACAAGAGGACATATGGCACCAATAGGAAATACTTTTTACCCAAGCCTAGCACTCCATTCCCCAGATCAATATAATAAAAGCCAGTTAACTGGCTAGGCTCAACTAACTAACCTGAACTGGTCCCTATTTTCAGGAATCTACCCTTCTAACCTAGGTAACTATGCTCTGATACCAACTCAGTGTAACACCCCCAATCTTATAATTCCTTTGGTTAATTAAATATTATAATATAATATACTATAGGATTGGTGAGTTACTACTAGCTCTACCTGAGTAAATTTTTAAGTCTTACTAAGTTAACTAATTAAGTGCATTAGTTAGAAATAAAAATATATAGATATATTCATATAAATTCACATACATAATTCCTTTACAAAAGACATATACCTATAGATATGTGAGACTATCAACTATTTATCATTTAAGGTAAGGAGACAACAACCTTGCCACTCAAACCCATTTAACAAAAACTTACTAGTGGATAATCATATATTTCTCACATATCTTGATACATATATGCCCTCATTCTCTATACAACAAAAATGCATCATCCTAACCCTCTCCAAAATATAACAAAGGGGTTAGGATAATGGGGCATATACATTTCACATATTTACATGTCAAAATATAAAACTATCATACAAATCTTACATGTCCATCCCTCCCGTAGGTGGGGGCAATGGGGAAATTTCTATCATTGCTATTACCTAGATCTCCTTCACTAGCATAAAATATCATAAAAATGGTATATCTACCAATTAGACTTCCACCTCCAGTACAAGTTGATATCTAGGCATCTGACACACACCAGCATTTATATGAGAATAAATCTTAGTAACATAATAATATGTATAAAAACTATTGGTCTGTACCACCATAATTGTATGAAAATCTGATACATTCCTTTCCATCATTAATTAGAAAATAGTATCGATTGGGATGAGATGCATGATTTATGCATTTATGCCATTTTAGCATCATCACATGTACTTATGAATGTATGTATAGTTACAATTCACTAGATGTCAACAATATATAATATGTCATTCCATCATATATGTAAACCATGGTAACATAAGCATATTCACATTCATAACATGAGTAAGGGAAAATAATCATATCATAATGGTCATTGTCATATCATCATATGAGTCATCAGGAGAGTCACCCAGTGAACAACTCCACGTGCCCTTACAACACTTAAGAATGAGTTCCAAGTTAAGCCTCGTGGTCCCTAATCATTGATCAGACCAACGCCTGCCCTATACTATCTAGAGCGCCCCCCAATAGATCCCAAGTACAATGTGGTCCCTGTCTTCTTTGACAGATCATTCCACACTCACTCACTGGTCCTTGCCAACTCTAACAGATCATTTTAGACCAATGAGATTGATATTCCTTCATATACTTATTTCCCTTTTGTCCCTCAAAAGGGTTGGTAGACTTGTGAGATCACTACCACTTTTGATAGATCATACCTACTCTGCCTTTATGGATCATAAGTGTAACATCTGCTCCTAAATTTTGAGAGATGTTTGTTAATTTTAATTAATTGGTTGTGTATGTTGCATTTATGTTATATTAGCTTGCATATAGTTGCATGAGTGCAAGAAGTGGACTAGAAATGAGTGAGAAATTTGACCAGAATGAAGAAAAGGACTAAAATGAAAGGTGGAAGAGTTTAGGTATGACAACCACAATTTTGGCCAAAGGATTTACTGTAGCAACAGAATTTTGAAAGCTTCCCGCCAGTGAGCTAGGGACAAAATGGTAATTTAACATAAGTTGGAAGAATTATCATTTTGGACCGAATGGTCGGGAATTAAGAGCAAAATTGCAAAGGGCCGGACTGCTTATAAATAGGCCAATCCTTCAGACCCTTCAGTTACTTCTTGAAAGTTTAAACTTTAGAGAGAGAGAGTGAACAAGCTAGAAAGAGAAACTGAAGGAAAAAGATAGAGAATCCCACTCCTAGTAAGATTTAAAGTTAGAAAAGTGATTAGGAAGGCATCTGCAACATCAATTAGCATCTATACATCAATTAAACACGGATTAAGGTAGCATAATAATCCAATCCCTTTATTTCAGAGTTTACTGTTTATATTTCTAAAATTTGTGAAATTGAACTTGTTTGAAAGAAAAAGGGATTACAAACTACATTCTTATTGTTTTTAATCACTATTGGGTGTTTTTAACCGATTGAAAATACTTGTGCATGCTTAAAATGATTTCTAAAAAATGGGTTTTTCAGCTTGAATGAAAATGAGTTTTAATCTCATATTTGGACAAGATTACATGATGTTTTGGGCTATTTTCTTGTGTTAAATGTTGCTAAGGAGTTTATCTTGAGTTCATCAATTTCAAAATGGATTTAGAAACAAGTTTTTGGATTGAAATTTTGGGTCAACGGAAATTTACAAAATAGAGCAAGGCGCAGCAGCCGACTGCCCTGGTGCAGCAGTCGACTGTCGTACTATTGAGATGCCCAGAATCGTATATAGAATGCTAGTAGTCAACTGCCGGGCACCTGATAGTTGACTGTCGCATTCTTCATTTTTCCAGAAATGCCCAAGAACAGAGCAGCTTGATCGCCTCCAAAGAAGCTGATCGTTAAAGCCCAACAGTAAGCTAGTAGTCGACTGTCGGCACCTATCAGTCGACTGCCAGCTTTCTGTTTGGAATTTTAAAAATTTAGACATAATGCAATCAGTTGAATTGTAGCATGATACCAGTTGACTGCCACCTTTTGTGATGAAAAGATGAACTTAATGATATATTTGAATGATATCTAGCCCAAAAACTAAATCCAAACTAGAGATTAAACTCAAATTGCAAGCAATGTAACATATACTTTGAATGTAAACGAGAAAGAGTATGAAACTGATGAAAGTTAAAAAGGAAAGAGCAAGAATGCATAAGAGAAATGAAAATTGTATTCTTAATATATGTATTTGTGGTAGATAGGTCCATATCTGAATAACTGATTACTGGTATAGGACAGTGATCGGACATTTTGCGATTTTCGTTGTAAGTTAGTGACTTTAATGGCCAATGTAAATGAAAAGTAACATACTTAGAATTTACATAACTATAGTATGCACTGATTCACCTATATAGCGTTTTGAGGACCCCAGTATGTACTTAATGTGTGGAACCCAGAGTTAGGAACCTTATGATACTTGAATCCACTGGAGGACGCTTCAGAATGTACATAATGTTATATGTAGTCGAGGACTACCAGGTAGAGTTGCCACAGTACATATGAGAAAACATGGAGTGGTGCACATGTTGCCCCTCCAGATTTCTCTTATTATGCAATTATATGATGATAATTATGATGATGATTGGCAAAAGCTAATGAGGAGTGCTCTTATTTCCTTATCGCTCTTTATTTTATGATGAAAGTTATATGAATGATGCTATATTACCTATATGTTTTGATGAGTTTATGTGATGTATACTACAAGCTGAACATATAAAGTAAGCAATGCATGCAAGTATGAATGTTAAATGAAATATTATACAGGATCACCCAATGGATGTATTATTTTGTGAAAAAGAATGTAAAATTTCTGTATGAGTTTACGGTGGTACAAATTGGCTGTTTTGAAAAATGGTTATTAATGTTACTGGGATTTATTCTCATAAAAATGCTGGTTTGTATCAGATGCCTAAGTTCTAGATAGCACTAGAAGTGGAGGTGGAAGTGGTGGATATACCCTTCATAGGGTATTTTCCAGTGATTCATGAAGTGTGGGTTGTGTATATATGGGAAGTTCCTCCCACACCTTGAGGATGTAATGTTCTAGAAAAGTTTTTGGTATGCCCCATACCCTGAATCCTTGTGATATTTTGGTAAAAAGATCAAGAGAATAGTTTTGATGTATAAGATAAGGGCATATATGTATATGCCAGGCTTATTGTCTCCTTACCCTAGCTAACACTCTCACATATCCATAGATATATGTCTAATGAATTATATGCATACACTGTAAATGAATGTTTATGTATATGAATATATGTATACACATGTATGTTATTTTAACTAATATGTTTTTAATTTTCGTTGCGTAACGTGTGAGATCTCGAGTGTAGTAGCCCAAACCAATAATACTTTTTATTCACTTAATAAATAATTAAGAATTGACTCAGATAAGGGAAGTAGTAATTCACCAATCTTATAGTATATTATTTATATTATTTAATCAACTTAAAAGGAACTGTAGGATTGGGGGGTTACAATGAGGCTATGGAATCACCATCCTCACTGATGGATCACATTCCTAGCACGTTATTTACAAGCATATATTCTAGGATAAATCGGCTCATACTATGGTTATACTTAATCCTAAGTATGTGACTCCTTTTGTTAGCCATAGAAGAGTTCACTAACTTAGAATTCACAACCATTACAGTGTTTTCAAAATCATTTATGATTGAGTTGATGTTTTACCATCCAAAATTATGGTTCGACCATGGAATGCCCAATGACCATCCCACACTAATAGTCGGTCCCTCAATCATGAACCTATCTACCACTAATGCTTATACTTGGAATACTATTCTCTTTTCTCTTTTACGTTTTTCTCTCTTTCTTTTTAACCTCATGTTACATGTTACCCGAAAACTTTAATTTCCTAATGTAATGACATTATTGTTGACTCTATTGAGCATAACCATTAAGAAAATAGAAACTTAAACTCACAAACTTCTAAACTTTTGAGGATTCATTTTAAGGTACAGGTGGCTCTTTCAAAACAATTTCTTCATGACAAATAATACTTTTTCACCTACTAGTCGACTTAAACCTCATAGAAGTTGGCTTATAGAAATATGATGCACTGCCAATGCAATTACACCTAAGACAGTGAACCTATCGATGCAATCTAGTGTAACAGTGAGTATCAAGGTCGTATCCCACCGATGCTCCCTATGGTGAAGCACTGGGTCTAATAAATTCTTTCTCTAAGAGATCCTCTATCTATAATTTCAATTCAGTCAACTTTAAAGGAGACATACTATTTGTAACATCCACTCCTAATATGAATAAGAGATGCTTGTTAGTTGTTAATTTAAATTTAATGCTTGTGTATGTTGTATTAATTGCACATAATTGCATTAGTATAAGGACTTAGTTAAAAGGAATGAAAGCTAAGTTAAAGTATGACTAAGGACTAAATTGAAAAATGAAAGTTTAGCCAGGCCAAAGTCACAAAATGGCCTAAGGGCAAGAGTGCAAATAGTTAGACTTAATAATTTAGAAACCCTAAACCCCAACACACAACTAAAACTTAGCATTTTCTAGAGAGAGAAAGAGAAGGGTGAATAAAGAGAGAAAGTGGTCAGTTATGCCAAAAAGGAGGAGATTTGCTTAAGGAAGAAAGGATTTGAGGCTAAGGTTGGTCTTATAGCAAGGGAAGGACCATTTTAACACATTGTACATGAACATTCTTCAGGAAATCAAGGTAGCAACTCAACCTATGCCTATTTTTTGAAATATTCAGCTCTTTTCTGAAAAAATGTTGTTATGAATGTTTTGAGCTATGTTTGGAGTTTAAAACTACATTCTCTAAGTTTTTAACTTCTATTGGGTGATACTTACTGAATGGTTATGCTCATTATGCTTGTAACTAATTTGAAAGTGGGCTTATGCCTTAAGTGTGAAAATATAGTTTGATCTTAGTGTTGAGCGATGTTAAGTTGAGTTTTGAGTTGGTTATAAGTGCTATATGATGCTTAAATGCTGGTGTTGAGTTCATGGTTTTAAAACATGTTTTTAGGGTAAAACTCTAGATGTAGCAGTAAGTTTTAGAGCAAACAGGATGCTAGCAGCTGACTACTAGCCTTTGAAGTTGACTACTATGTTATTAGTTTTCCAAAAAAATTTCTAGAAAGCCAACAACTAACGACCCACTTTAGTAGTTTATTGTCGCTAGTAGTCAACTATCAAGCCTTTAGTAGCCGATTGGTGGCTCTCAGCCAAGACAATTTTTAAGGGGCAGCGAGGTAGTAGTTGATTGGTAATATGGGATCAGTTGACTGCTAGTACACTATTTCAGAAAAGGAACTCAACAACTTATTTTGAGAGGAAATTAGCACAAAATCTCACTCAAACTAAGGATCTTAACCTGGGATGTAGTGGGTAATATAGAAGATGTAAGGTCACATGTCACTAGGATGAGAGAATCCTTGTGATAGTGATACAAAGAGAGTGGAAAAACATAAGAAAGGAATGAGTGAAGTATTCTAAGTGAATGCATTAGTGGTAGATAGGCTCATGATCGAGTAACCGATTGTCAGTATGGAACGATCGTCAGACATTCCATGATTATGCCATGAATTAGGATGGTTAACATCTATTTGGACATAGAAGATTTCAAAACACCGTGATAGTTGCGAACTCTAAGGTAGTGTTATCTTCCAAAGGCCATTTAAGAAACATATACTTAGAGTTAAGTATAACCATGGCATGAGCTGAATCACCCTAGTGTATATGTTAGAGGATAGCGTACTAGGAGTGTGATCCATCAGAAAGGGATGGTGATTCCATATCCCCATGATCTATGAAAGCGAAGTAGATAAGAGTTGACGATGATTCCACTGGATATGAAATGGTACTTGGATCTGGTTGAGGGACACATTAGATAGTACAAAAAGTAATGAGTGGCTGAATAGTCATGAACTCATGCAAGTATGTAGTGGTACTAGAGTTGTTCACTAGTCGGCTCTCCCAATAACTCTTATGATATGTTTATTTTTCCTACTAATGTGTTAAATGTAAAGGTATGTTTGTTACCTCGTGGAATGTTTGATATGAAAGTTTTGATGAAATTGATGATGAATGGACATCCCATATTGTAAAGTTTATATGTTTTAAATGCATGCATAGATATGAGAACATAACATGAAGGTATGATTTACACTGCGTCCCAATAGTAAGTATTACATTTTTATGATGAAAGGAATGTTGAGACTTTTCGTACAATTACAATGTTACAAGTCAGTGGTTTTCAAAATAGGTTGCATTGCCAATGAGATTAAATTTTCACATAAATACTAGCGTGTACCTAATGTGTAGGTCCTTGGCTAGAGATGAAGGTAACTTAGAAAGAGGAACCCTCCATAGGGTACATGGAATTATTTATTTTGGATAGTATAGGCATATATTTATTTTGTACTACTCGTTATGATTTTTGAGAAAGGCTGGTATAGATTATCTCTTATATAACCTATCTTAACTTGGATGTATATGGATTAACTAGAAACTATTAGTGGACCATTAATGACAAGGATGTCACCTCTATGCCCCAATAGTTATTTAATGGTAATTAACAAATTAAGTATGCATGTTCATCTATAATTATCTAGAGTAAACTATATATATATTGTTGTGTTATTCCACTGCGAGAACCTAAGTGTATAACTCGACCCCAAACGGCACCCAATTAATCAACGTGGTAAAAGTTTAAAATTTACTCGGGTAGAAGTAATAGCAATGCACCATTATTATGATATTTATATATTACCTCTTTAAATTAATATAAAAGGAACTATAGGCTAAGAGGATGTTACATATGGAGTTGGTATTAGAGTATGGCTACCACGGTTAGCATATAGCTGACTCGGTAGTAAGGGTAGATTCCTCAGGATAAAGACTACTACAAGTTAGTTAGCTGAGCCTAAGTGTAACATTCGCTCCTTCTACGCATTAAGATATGTTTGTTGATTTTAAATGAATTAAATGTTTGTGTTTGTTGCATTAAATTACATATAGACGTATTAAAATGAGCATTTTACGTAAAGAGAAAGGATAGGGACTAAATTGAAAGGAAAAAGATAAGGTGAGAATGAATGTGTGAATTTCCAAAACTTCAGGGCAATAGGCCATAATTTTAGTCAAATGATTTACTATAGCAATAGAATTCTAAAAATTTTCTGCTAGGAAATTAGGGACAAAATGGTCATTTAACATAAATTTGGAAGAATTATCAATTTAGACTGAATTATCAAGAATTAGGAGTAGAATTGCACGAGGCTAGATCACCTATAAATAGGTGAATTCTCTAGAACCTCTCATTTTACATCCTGAGTTCATAATCTTAGAGAGAGAAAAAGGACAAGCTAGAGAGAGAAAGTTAGGAAATTGTGAAGGAAGAAAGCTACTAGGAGGATTTAAGCATTCCAAAAGTTAGGAAAACTTACCAACACACTTCACTATCATCAAATACCAAGTTTAAATCAACAGAAAAGGTAGCAAATCACCTATCTCACTTATTTTCGAAAATTACTGTGTATGGTTGGTAAATTATGAGTTTTCATAATTTTGAACTTTAGGGAGATTAAAACCTACATTCCTAGTGTTTTTGATTGCTATTGGAAGTTTTAAACTAATTGAATATACTTGTGAATGAATGAATGTAAATCTGCAAAATGGGTTTTTCAAGGTTTTTGAGAAAGAGGTTAAATCCAAGATTTGAGCATGAATAATTAGTGGTTTAGGCTATTTTTGAGTGATAAATAAAGTTTTTATGCTATTATTGAGTTTTTAATCATCAAAACTATTTTAAAAACATGTTATTGGGCTAAAATAATTGGTCAATGTCAAGTTTTAAAATAGAGCATAATGTAGTAGTTGACTTGTAGGCTCTACTAGTCGACTGTTATGCTCCTGAGATGCCCAGAAACGTATCCAGAATGCTAACAGTCGATTGCCAAGGGCTGAAAGTCGACTGCCATGTTTTTATTTTCCATAAATTAGCTAAGAACAGAGCAGTCAACTATTGGGATCCTGGAAGTCGACTGATTTCTCACTGTTTAAAACATTTTTGGGGCAGCAAGCTGGAAGTCGATTATCAGGAGGCTGGAAGTCGACTTTTAGCTCTATGTTTTGGGAAATTTGACTCAATAACCTATTTTAATCACAATTAGCCCAATTCTTCACTCAAATGTAGGATGTAATCTTAGATTGTAATGGGTAACATGAGAATTGAGAATATTTGAGAAATTATGAGAAAGAGAAGAAAAACAAAAGATTTTAGTTGAGCATGAACCATAAATGAGAATACCTGCATTTGGTTATAACGCGAGAAGGGATGCATTTGGTTATACCGCAAGAAGGGATAGGATTGGTTATACGCGAGAATAGCTGCAACTGACTTTAATTCAGGAAAATTTTTGCAGATGATTAACCACGAATAATTATTGATGGTTAACCACGAGAATAAATGTTGATGGTTAACAACAAGAATAAATGCTAATGGTTAACAACGAGAATAAATGCTAACAGTTAACCATGAGAATGAAAACCACGAGAATGATTGCAAGTGGCTTATGACCACAAGAAAACTCATTTATGGATGGAAATATTTATAAGATTTTCTTATCTAATGCTTTTTACTATGGCATTATCAAATTGCATGATTTCATTGTTTATGCTCTATATACTGATATGAGAATATGAGTTGTTACCATTACAATCTGAGAATGCATCTTATGTGATGAATATCTATTGAAGTGCATGTGTAATTATGAGTATATGCATGAGATATTTGTATAATCCATATACATTATTCTAATAGCATAATATTTAAATTATTATGAAAAATAATGTAGTGGATTTACGTATCCGTACGGTGGTACAAGCAGCTAATTTTTAAATACAGGTGATTATTGCTACTAAGAAATCCTTCTCATTTAATCTAGTTTGTATCAGATGCCTAGGTACTAGGTGCTATTGGAGGTAGAGATAGAAGTAATGGAGATACCCTATCTGGGGTATTTTCCTGTGATAACTGGACTATGGGTCCTGTTTGTATTTGAGTTACCACCTTCCCCTTGACTATATGCATAACTAGGAGTATATAGTATTTTGACATGCCTTCTTCCCTAAATCCTTATTAGTATTTTGAAAGGATTAGGAGGATGATTTTGGTGTAAGTAAGGAGGATATATATATGTATTAAGATATGTGAGATCGAGAATTTTGCTTAAAACAGAATTAGTGACAGGCTTGTTATCTCTTTACCCTGCTCAGGCTCGCATATCTATAGATATATATCTGTACACACTACAGTTATGTATGTATAAATATTATGTATAGTTGAATGTGAATGTGAATATCTCTATATCTATCTATTTAATTTAAATTACTTTATTTATTTCCGCTGCATAACATTTGAGAACCCAAGTGTAGTAACCTAAACTAGTGGCACTCAATTATTTAACTTAGAAAAAGTTAAAAATATACTCTAGTAAAGGCTGTAGTAAACTCAACAATCTTATATTATATTATTTAATCAACTAAAAGGAATATATGGTTGGGGGTGTTACACTAAGTTGGTATCAGAACACAGTTACCACGGCTAGTTGAGTATTGGCTCGGTAACAAAGGGTAGATTTCTTAGGATAGAGACTAGTACATGTTAGTTAGCTGAATCTAAATAGTTCACTAACTTGTATTTTGTTATGACTTGAGGAATGGAGTGCTAGTTTTGGGGTAGATAGTATTTCTTATTGGTGCCATATGATCTCTTAGAAATATTAAGTTATTGAGACTAATCACCTTGGTAATTTTTGTTTTATAGAGTGAAGTATGGCTCCACCTAAGAGGAACACTAGAAAAGAGAAAGAAGGAGAGGGTAATATAAAGAGATTGATGCAGGCTATGTTGAGAGTGGTAGAAGCTATGAAAGAGCAGGCAGCTACTACTACGCATGCTATGAGAGAGTAGATAGTAGCTACTACTCAAGTCCTCAAGTAATTTTAGAAAAAGGGGAATAACTATAATAACCCTAATCCTTAAGAAGGATAAGCAGGAAACCTGGTGTATCATGGATGGTCTGAATTCCAAAAAGCAAATCCTCCTTCTTTTAGGGTTAAGCTTGACCCGAAAGTGGCTGAGGAATGGCTGAAAAAGATGAAAAAATTATTGGTGGTTCTAGATATAACTAATGCTCAGAAGGTTTTATTTTACACTTATATGCTAGACGGAGAGGCAGAATATTAGTGGAAGGGAGTGAAGCAACTAATAGAGGCTCAGAGAGTCTAGATTACTGGGGATTCATTCAAGGAAGCATTTCTTTTAAAGTATTTTCCTCGAAATGTGAGGAATGAGAAGAGATTGAGTTTTTGCAGATTAAGTAGGGCAACATGAAATTTGATGAATACCTAGCAAAATTTGAGGATTTATCCAAATTTTCCTCTTATTTGAGACATCAACCAGATAAAGCATGAAAAGTAATGCACCTAGTGTCTGGGTTGAGGTTTGAGTTGAAGAATGTTGTAACTCCATTTGAAATACGAGATTATGCCACATTGGTAAACAAATGTCGCATAGTTTCCAAGAATCTAGCGAAGACTGAGAAGGAAAGACAAAAAGTAACTTCTTCAAACAGAAGCAACCAGGGTCTTTCTCAAGTAGAGATAGTAGATTTGGTAGAGGTCGGGAAGGAAAAGGCCTATGGTGAGACTGGTGATGTTCGATGTTTATCCTAAATGTCATAAAAGTCATGAGGGACCCTGCAAATGGTTACAACCAAAGGTACAACATGGTGTATGTTATATATGTGGGAAAGAAGGACACTTTATAAGAGACTGTCCATTGTGGAAGAGACAGGGTGATACTACTAGACCTCCTACTACTGGAAGAGTTCATACTCTCAAGGGTAAGGAAGTGGCTTAGTCCAATGATTTAATGAAAGGTAAATGTTTAATTAATGGTATATCTTTAATTGTACTATTTGATTCTGGCGCTACTCACTCATTCATTTTGTTGGAATGTGTGAAGAGATTAAATTTACCTGTGACTAGTTTACCTTATCCATTATCTATTTCTATTCCAGTTGGAAAGCAAGTTTTGACTTCTTTAGCCTGGTTGAATTGTTCCATTGTTGTTGAGAACAGATCATTTTTTGTTGATCTGTTTTGTTTACCTTTAGTGGATTTAGACATTATTCTTGGGATGAACTGGCTGTCTATAAACAATGTAATCTTTGATTGTTTAGAAAAATCTTTTACTTTTGTAGATACCTTACCAATAAGTAGGAGTACTAAGGAAACGAATGAGAGAATGCAATTTCTATGTGCTTTTGGGATTAAAGTTTAGCATGAACTTAATGTCATTCCTATAGTATGTGAATTTTCTGGATGTTTTTCCTAATGAAATTTTAAGTCTTCCACCTGAGAGAGAGATAGAGTTCTCTATAGAATTGATTCTGAGGATGGGACCAATCTCTATAGCACCCTATAGAATGTCTCCTATAAAGTTGATGGAGTTAAAGATACAGATAGAGGACCTCTTAGAGAAACAATTTATTAGACCTAGTGTTTCACTATAGGAAGAATTGGTCTTATTTGTGAAAAAGAAAGATGAAAGATTTAGGTTATGTATAGATTATAAGCAATTTAATAGGGTAACAATAAAGAATAAATATAGGATAGATTATATGTTGGATCAATTGAGAGGGGCTACTGTGTTTTCCAAAATTGATTTAAGGTTGGGGTACCATCAAATCAGGGTGAGAAGAGAATACATACTTAAGATAACCTTTAGAACCAAATATGGGCATTATGAATTTCTTGTAATTTCATTCGGATTAACGAATGCTCCAGCTATTTTCATGGATTACATGAATCGTATCTTTAGACCCTACCCAGATCAATTTATGGTAGTGTGTTTATTGATGAAATTCTTGTATATTCTAAAAGTAGTGAAGAGCATGAACATCATCTTAGGATTATGCTGTAGTTACTTAGAGAGAAGCAATTGTATGCTAAACTTGAGAAGTGTGAATTCTAGTTAGAAGAGGTAAAATTCTTAGGTCATGTAATCACTAGAGATGGAGTAGCAATAGATCCTAGTAAGACAGAGGCCATAATTGGTTGGGAGTGACCTACCACAGTGATGGAGATCCATAGTTTTCTTAGATTAGTTGGTTACTATAGGAGATTTATTCAAGGGTTTCACAGATAGCATTACCTTTGACTAAATTAACTAGAAAAGATGTTCCATTTGTATGGGATGCCAAATGTGAATGTAGCTTCCAAAATATGAAAGAAAGACTGATAACCACACCTGTCTTAATCATCCCTGATCTATTAGAAAATTTTGAAGTGTATTGTGACGCGTCTAAGAAGGGTCTAGGGTGTGTCTTAATGCAAAATAGGAAGGTAGTGACATATACGTCTAGGAAATTGAGACCCCATGAGAAGAATTATCCTACTCATGATCTTGAATTAGCAGCCATAGTGTTTGCCTTAAAATTTTGTAGACACTATCTCTATGGTTCTAGATTTGAGGTATTTAGTGACCATAAAAGTCTTAAATACCTTTTTAATCAAAAAGAGTTGAATATGAGACATAGGAGATGGATGGAGTTTATTAAAGACTATGATTTTGAATTAAAGTATCATATTGGAAAGGCAAACATAGTAATAGATGTTTTAAGTAGGAAATCTCTTCATGTAGCTTACATAATGGTGAGTGAAATGAATTTGATTGAGAGGTTTAGGAATTTGAGTTTATTCACTCTAGTATTACCAGATAGGATGTACCTAAGTGAAATGAAGATCGAGAATACCTTTAGAACTCAAATCCTAAAAGCTCAAAGAGAAGATGAATTCTTAAAGTCCTTAAAGGATTCAAAAGAATTCAAAAAAGAGATAGATGGGATTGTAACCTTCTAGACGAGGTTGTATATCCCTGAATCAGGGGGACTGAAGGATAAAATTTTGGAAGAAGCCCATAAGAACAACTATACTATTCCTCCTAGTGCCACTAAGATGTACCAAGACTTGAAGAAAAATTTCTGGTAGTTAGGCATGACAAAGCATATAGCTGAGTATGTTGCTAAATGTCTAGTGTGCTAGCAGGTGAAGATTGAACATCAAAAACCTGCAGCAATGTTACAACCTCTAGAGATTCTTGAATGGAAATGGGAGAAAATTTCCATGGATTTTGTAGTAGGTTTGCCTAGAACTTAGTCGGGAAATGACGTAATCTGGGTGATTATTGACAAATTAACTAAATCTGCACATTTATTACCAATTAAAATAAATTTTTCATTAGATAAGTTGGCCTACTTTTATATACGAGAAATAATAAGACTCCACGGAATACCCACTAATATAGTATCAGATAAAGATCCTAGGTTTACTTCTTGATTCTGGAGAGCCTTGCAAGAGGCATTTGGTACTAAGTTGAGCTTTAGTATTACTTATCATCCTCAAACTAATGGGCAGACTAAAAGGATGATCCAGACATTATAAGATATGCTTAGGGCTTGTATACTAGAACAAAAAGATAGTTAGGATAAAATTTTACCGTTTATAGAGTTTTCCTATAATAATAGTTTCCACACCAGCATAAGAATGGCTCCTTATGAAGCCTTATATGGGAGAAAGTGTAGATCACCCTTGTGTTCGTTTGAGGTGGGAGAGAGACAAATTTTATGGCTGATAAGGGAAAAAATGGATAAGGCCCAAGATAGACGAAAAGTTATGCTAATAAGAGAAGGAGACCCTTAGAATTTGCAGAAGGAGATCATGTTTTTCTCAGAGTATCTCTAATTACTAGTATTGATAGGGTTATTAAGTCAAGAAAATTGAATCCTAGATACATTAGACCATACCAGATTCTAAACAGAATAGGTTCATCTGCTTATCAAATAACATTACCACCATTTTTGTCTAATCTCCACAACGTTTTTCATATTTCTCAACTTAGTAAATATATCTCAGATCCTTCTCATATTCTTGACGCTAGTACTGTACAATTGAAAGATAATTTAATTTACAATCCTAGACCTTTAAGAATCATTGGTACTGAAGTCAAAAATTGAGGAATAAGACAATTCCATTGGTAAAGGTATTATGGGACCAGTCATTGCCACAAGAAGCTATATGGGAGAAAGAAGATGATATGAGAAAAGTCTATCTGGATTTATTTGAATAGGTATGTATGAATTTTGAGTACAAAATTTTTTTTAAAGGAGGAGAGAATTGTAACATTCACTCCTTTTACGCATTAAGAGATGTTTGTTGATTTTAAATGAACTAAATGAGAGTTTTAAGTAAAGAGAAAGGATAGGGACTAAATTGAAAGGAAAATGATGAGGTGAGAATGGATGTGTGAATTTCCAAAACTTCATGTCAATAGGCCATAATTTTAGCCAAATGATTTACTGTAGCAATAGAATTCAGAAAATTTTCCGCCAGGCAATTGGGGACAAAATGGTCATTTAACGTAAAGTTGGAAGAATTATCAATTTAGACAGAATGATCAGGAATTAAGAGTAGAATTGCAAGAGGTCGGATCACCTATAAATAGGTGAAGTCTCCAGAACCTATCATTTTGCATCCTGAGTTCAGAATCTTAGAGAGAGAGAGAGGATGAACTAGAGAGAGAAAGTTAGGAAATTGTGAAGGAAGAAAGCTACTAGGAGGATTTAAGCATTCCAGAAGTTAGGAAAACTTACCAAAACATTTTACTGTCATCAAATACCAAGTTTAAATCAACAAAAAGGTAGCAAATCACATATCTCCATTATTTTTGAAATTTATTGTGTATGTTTTGTAAATTCTGAGTTTTCATAATTTTGATGGTTAACCACGAGAATAAATACTGATGGTTAACCATGAGAATGAATGTAGACGGTGAAAACCATGAGAATGATTGCAGGTGGCTTATTATCATGAGAAAGCCCATTTATGGATGGAAGTATTTATAAGATTTCTTATCTAATGCTTTTGACTATGGCCATATCAAATTGCATGATTTCTTTGTTTATGCTCTATATACTGATATGAGAATATGAGTTGTTACCATTACAATCTAAGAATGCATCCTGTGTGATGAATATCTGTTGAAGTGCATGTGTAATCATAAGTATATGCATGAGATATTTTTATAATCCATATAAATTATTCCAATAGCAAAATATTTTAAATTATTATGAAAAATAATGTAGTGAATTTTCGTATCCATACGATGGTACAAGCAGCTAATTTTTAAATACAGGTGATTATTGCTACTGAGAAATCTTTCTCATTTAAGCTGGTTTGTATCAGATGCTTAGGTATCAGGTGCTGTTGGAGATAGAGATAGAAGTAGTAGAGATACCACTTATGGGGTATTTTCCTATGATCACTAGACTATGGGTCCTGTTTGTATTTGAGTTACCACCTTCCCGTTGACTGTATGCATAACAAAGAGTATATAGTATTTTGACATGCCCACTTGCCTGAATCCTTATTAGTATTTTAAAAGGATCAGGAGGATGATTTTGGTGTAAGTAAGGAGGATATATATGTATTAAGATATGTGAGATCGAGAATTTTGCTTAAAGCAGTGTATGAGTGGTAGGCTTATTGTCTCCTTACCCTGCTCAGGCTTGTATATCCATAGATATATGTCTGTACACACTACAATTATGTATGTATAAATATTATGTACACTTGAATGTGAATGTGAATATCTCTATATCTATCTATTTTATTTAAATTACTTTATTTATTTCTATTACATAACGTGGGAGAACCCGAGTGTAGTAACCTAAACTAGTGGCACTCAATTATTTAACTTAGAAAAAGTTAAAAATATACTTGGGTAAAGGCAGTAGTAAACTCAACAGTCCTATATTATATTTTTTAATCACCTAAAGGAATATAGGGTTGGGGGTGTTACACTAAGCAATTGACTAGTTGTGTTATATTTTAACTTGAGGAATGGAGTGCTAGGTTTAAGGGTGTACAATGTTTCCTGTGGAACCATATATTCTCTTATAAATATTATGTCAATGCGAGTGATCACCTCAATAATATTTGTTTTGAAGAGTAAGGTATAACGTCTCCATAGAGAAATGGTACACGGGATAAAGATGGTGACGTGGACTTAGCCGTGGTTATGCAAACCCTAATGGGGATGGTAAAGGCCATGAGGGAATAGGTCGCTGCTACCACTCAACATACAGCTACTACAACCGAGGCACTCTGTAGATGTAGGAGGACTGCAATGTAAACTACAACCTTAACCCTGAGGGTGGACAAGTAGGGGATCAAGCCTATAAAGGATGGTCTGAATTTCAGAAAACCAAGCCTCCTTCCTTGAAAGGAAAGTTCAAACTGAAGGTGGCAGAGGAGTGGTTGGAGGAAATGGAGAAGTTGTTTGTCGTTCCAGGGAGTATAGAGGCCCAAAAGGTTCAATTCTCCACTTACATGCTGGTTGGAAAGGCCAAGCACTGGTGAAAAGGATTAAAACCATTAATGGAGGCCCAGGGAGTTCAGATCACCTAAAATTCCTTCAAAGAGGTGTTTCTAAAGAAGTATTTCCCCTAAAATGTGAGGAACAAGAAGGAAGTAGAGTTTATGAAGATAAAATATGGTGATGTAACATTCGCTCATAATATGACTAATAGATGCTTGTTAATCGATTAATTTAAGTTTAATGCTTGTCTATGTTGCATTTATTGCATATAGTTGCATTAGTATAGGGACTTAGTTGAAAGAAATGAAAGCTGAGAGTGACTAAGGACTAAATCAAAAAGGAAAAGTTCAGTTAGGCTAAAGTCACAAATTAGCCATGGGCAAAGATGTAAATAGTAGCTTAAGAATTCAAAAGCCCTAAACCCTAAAACATAATTTCATCTTCAGCACTTTTTAGAGAGAGAAAGAGAAGGGCAAATAGAGAGAGAAAGTGGCGAGTTAGGACAAAAGGGAAAGAGATTTGCTATAGGAAGAATGGATTTGAGCCTAGGAATTGGTCATACAGCAAGGGAAGGGCCTTTTTAGCATATCAAACACGCACATTACTAAAGAAATCAAGGTAGCAAATCAACCTAACCCTATTATTTTTGAAATGTTCAGCTTTGCTGGAAAATATTTTTATGAATGTTTTAAGTTATACTTAGGGTTTAAACCTACATTGTTGACGTATTTTACTTCTATTAGGTGATGCTTGTTGAATGGTTATGCTTATGACTGATTGTGAAAGTGGGCTTATGCCTTAAGTGCGAAAAGGTGGTTTGATCATAGTGTTGAGTGATGTTAAGTTGAGTTTAGGTTGGTTATAAGTGCTATATGATGTTAAATGCTGGTGTTGAGTTCATGGCTTTTGGAAATGGTTTAAACATGTGTTTTTGGGAAAAAAATTTGGATTTAGCAGTAAGTTTTAGAGCATACCTGTAACACCCCTTATCTTGGCTTAACAATGTCATATATTGTAATCAGATAAGTGGTTACATTATTCTTTACCTTTTTATCTCATTACTTTGCCTGAGCATTTAATCCATTAATAATTTAATATATGATTAGGTCTGGGTTCTTTTGCTCAAGTAAACATACTTATGCATAGCGAAAATTAAATTTCATACATCACAATAGAAGTTATAAAAAAGTTCATATTATATATATAATAACTGTATGTTACATCATTCAGTACACATATTCCAGGATATATGGAGTACCCATCCATAAGAAGTGAGGAGATAACAAGCCTGTCACTCAAACTCCTTTTACAAAATACTATGGACGAACAAGTCCTTCACATATCTTTTCCTATGTATTTGCCCTTTAATCCTTTTATATACAACCTAAAAATAGCAGTCCCAATTCTAACCTAAAAAGTACATATAGAATCAGAACCAAAATAAAAGGGCTATAAGTACATTACTAAGGTGCTTAGTTTACTCTGGAGGAATTTCAATAATAGACATAATATAGATATCTTTCAAAATGGTGAAAGTCCCTAAGAAGGGAACTTCCATTGTTGCTACTTCTATCTCTATGATTAGGCAATATCTAGGCATCTGATATATATCAGTATAATAATAAGAAATATATTTCCAGTAGCTAAACAAACCATTTTGTTTTAAATAACTGATATGTCCTATTGTACGAATATAGAAAACATTTCTACATTCTATTTAGCTCTGAAACTCTTTTCATTCAATTCTATGGGTATACCATATGTGAAACATGTGTGTATGCATCTATGAATATGAGATATGCAATATGTGATATCATTAATGGGATGTATGATAAGATATTAACATTTCACATGCATTAACAACTCACTTTTACAACATATTCATGTATCATGAACAATCACAATATCATACTCAACTCCAAGCTATCTTTTAGGATCATTCCTGTTAGACCACTAGGGTGACTCAATATAGTTCCATGGAGTCTCACCACTAGGGTATCTTATAATGAAATCAAGCTATTACCGTTAAAGTGACTTAATAGTGCCATGGAATCTCACTACTAGGTTATCTTTTAATGTAATCAAGCTATTACTGCTAGAGTGACTCAATAGTGCCATGGAGTCTCACTACTAGGGTATCTTTATATGTCATCAAGATATTACCCCTAGAGTGACTCAATAGTGTTGTGGAGTCTCACTACTAGGGTATCTTTTAATGTAATCAAACTGTTACCGCTAGAGTGACTCAATTGTGCTGTGGAGTCTCACTACTAAGGTATCTTTATATGTCTTTCCTTTCACAAATGCAAAGAGCATTCCAAGCCATTCAATCATATTCACATGATTTTGAACATATTTCTATCAATGGCATAATGTATGCAATTTGCTACTAACCTTTAGTCATCACATCAATTTTCCCATTTTTGCTTAACATAGACCACTTTAATGTACATATTAGGCCACTTTTCATTAACACATAAATTTAGCTATTCAAGGGAAAATTTACATATCTCTCGGCCAAGGCAAGAAAAGCATGAAGGATTGGCAATTCTAACCCATTTGGTTCATTTTTAGCATCATTTCTATCATTTGGACATTATGGTAACAATTTCCATAATTATGCATAACACTTTCTCACACCTCAAAATTAGGTAAAAGCACATTAAGCCTTTCTTTTACACACTTTTCTAGCTCATTTTTCATGCCAAATGTAACAATGCACATAATCTTACAACTTCACATTTTTAAGCACACTTTTAAGGTGAAATGGTAAAACTTTAAAATGGTACATTTGCTAAAAACTTAAAAATACCATAACTTTCTATCTCCTCCTTTCTTATGACTAAACTAATGAGATTTTCTAATCATTTTCAAATGCATTTTCAGCACCATTTGCATGGATCCTTTCGGCCAAGAAAGGTAAGGCACACTTTCATGGTTAATGGTGAAGTTAGAAAATGAGAAAAGTGTCAAGACATTAACCTAACTAAATTTTCTCTCTCCTACCATTTTATGGCAAGTTCTCTCACTCTTTTAAGACACATTTTCAAACCAAATTAAGCACCCTCACCATGACAACCTCTCGGCCAAAGGGAGACAAGCATGAAAATGAAGTGTTTTCACCGTTTTGCTTGCAAAACAATCATATTCAAGTAGATCTCATGCAAAATCACCATTTTCTCACTCTAATACACACCATTTCAACCATGACAAACATTAGGGTTTTTCAAGAGTTAGGTTCCCATCTTGAGAAATTTCTATCTCTTATGTTATCAAGCATTTCAACATATCCATAGCCACAACAAGATTTCATCATATGCAAACCTCATTCAATTAAATCTTCCATAAGAATGTAGAGGGAGAAAACCCTAACCTTCTTGCAAGTTTAAGAACACTTTAATCAAATCATAAAATAAGAAAATAAAGGTTTAGGCATGTTTAGCTACCTCAAAAGTGCAAGATTAATGAAATCTCCTTGAAGTTTTGCTTGAAGCTCTTGATCACGCCTTCTTTTCCTCTGCCTTTCAAAAATGTCTCTTTATTCATGAAGAAGAAGAGTTAATTTAGGGTTTAAGTGAAATTACCAAAATGCCCTTGGTGTGAAATGACCAATTTACCCTTACTACTTCTCCTTTTCAGGAATGACATCCACTCTCCTTAAGGTTGTAATTTTGTGGAACTTCCTTAGGCTAGGACAATTCTGCCCTTATGAATTTTGAAATTTCATATTTGCCCCTCATCTTTTTAGGAAATTATCAATATGTCCTTAATGAAATTACAATTTTACCCTTTATGTCTAAATAGCCATTTTAACCGTAATTTTCACCCTTTTCAAGTTTAATGGGTAAAAATCAATTAAATAAAGTTTTATAAAACTTATTTATGTGAAATTACTAAGTTACCCTTATTTTAACAAAATTACCATTTTACCCTTGGGTAAAATTACCTTTTTTCCCTTTATGCCAATACCATTATATTTACCCGTATTCTTTCTCCTTTTGAAAATAAAAGGGTAAAGACTTCCAAATTCTATTTCCACAGGGTATTTAGGTTAAAATTTAAATTTTTCTGCCCTATGTAAAATTACTAATATGCTCTTAGGGTAAAATTACAACTTTGTCCTTTTTAGGAAAAATTATCATTTTTCCATCAAAGTGGACATAATCACTTCATACACTAAATTCTTCTTCTCTCTTAAATGAAAATGGAAAAATACTTAAATAAGATTCCATGAAAAAAGAAAATAAAATTTATTTCCCTCTTTATGGTAAAATTATTATTTTTCCCTTCTTTACCAAATTTTCAATTTCGCTTTTTTATGACAAAAGTGATTCTATCTTGATGAAAATGTCCATTCTTTCTCTTTAATGAACCATCCTTATCATCACATAAATAATAATGATAATAATGCCATGATAAAATACAAAGTATCAGAGGTGGGTGTTACAATACCAAATGCTAGCAGATAATTGCCAGCCTCTAGAAGTCGACTGCCGTGTTCTTCATTTTCCAAAAAACTTTCTAGGAATTAGCAATTGATTACTCGCTCTAGCAGTCGACTGTCAGGTCTAGTTATTCCCAGGAAAACCTCACAGAAGGCTAGTAGTCGATTTCCAAGCCTTTAGCAGTCGACTGGTAGCCATTGGCTAAGACAAGTTCAGAGGGCAGTGAGCTAGCAGCTGGCTGCTAGCCCTTAAAGGTCGACTGCTAGCCCGCTGTTTCAAATATTGAGCTTAATAACCTATTTTGAGAGGAAATTAGCCCAAAATCTCACTCAAACTAAGGATCTAAACTTGAGATGTAGTGGGTAACATGCAAGATGTAAGGTTACGTGTCACTAGGATAAGAGGATCCTTGTGATAGTGATACAAAGAGAGTGAAAAAACATAAGAAAGGAAGGAGTGAAGTATTCTAAGTATATGCAATAGTGGTAGATAGGCTCATGATTGAGTGACTGATTGTTAGTATGGGATAGCCTTGGGCATTCCACAGTTATGCCATGAATCAGGATGGTTAACATCCTCTTAAAAATAAATTATTTTGAAAACATTGTGATGGTTGTGAACTCGAAGTTAGTGTCACCTTCCAAAGGCCATTTAAGAAATGAATACTTAGAGTTATGCATAATCTTGGACATAAGCCGAATCACCCTAGTATATATGTTAGAGAATAGTGTACCAGAGTGTGATCTATCGAAAAGAGATGGTGATTCCATAGCCCTATAATTTGCGAAAGCGAAGGGAATAGGACCTGTCTAGAGCCAAATAGTGATCCTATGAGTTGAGAACCAACCTCATTAGGGACAAAAGGGTGATGAGATTTTCAAATGGATACCAATCCTACTAGATAGGGATGATCTGTTAGAGTTGACAGGGACCATTGAGTACTTGGATCCATTCGAGGATGCTCTATATAATATAAAAAGAAAAGTAATGAGTGGCAGAGTAGTCAAGAACTCATGCATGGATGTAATGATACGTGGAGTTGTTTGCTAGGTAGCGCTCCTGATAACTCATATGATATGTTTATTTCTCCTGCTTATATGTTAAAGAAAAATGTATACTTGTTACCATATGGAATGTTTTATGATGAAAATGATGATGAATGAACATCCATATTGTAAAGTTTATATGTTTTAAATGTACATGTATAGATATGAGCATATGACATGAAGGTATGCTTCACCCATTACATCCCAATAGTATGTATTACATTATTATGATGAAAAGAACATAGAGAATTTCTGTACAAGTTAGTGGTTTTCAAAACAGCCAAGGTTATAAGGGAATAGGCTGCTACTACCACTCAACAAGTAACTACTACAGCCAAGGTGCTTTGGCAGTGCATAAGGATCATAATGTAAACTGCAACCCTAACCCTAAGGGTGGACATGTAGGGGATTAGGCCAAAAGGATAGTTTGAATTTCAAAAAGCCAAGCCTACTTCCTTTAGATGTGAGTTTAACCTAAAGGTAGCAGAGGAGTGGTTAGAGGAAATGGAGAAATTATTTGTAGTCTAGGGAGTACAGAGGCCCAAAAGGTCCAATTCTCTACTTACATATTGGCAAGAGGGGCCGAGCACTGGTGGAAAGGGGCCAAGCCGTTAATAGAAGCCTAAGGAGTCTAGATCACTTGGGATTGCTTCAAAGAGGTTTTTTGGGAGAAGTACTTCCCCAAAATGTGAGGAATGAGAAGGAAGTAGAGTTTATGAAGATAAAGCAGGGTGACATGTCTTTTAATGACTACTTGGTAAAATTTAAGGAGCTGTACAAGTTCTCATCCTATCTGCAGTTGAGACAGGATGAAGCATGGGAATCCATGTACTTATAGGCCAGGTTGAATCTAGAATTGAAGAACATTGTGGCTTCATTAGTGATACGAAATAATTCCAAATTAGCTAATAAATGTTACATAGTCTCAAGGAACTTGTAGAGACGGAGTAGGGGATAAAGGAGTCAAATCCCCTTAAGAGGAAAACGTCGCTAAGTTTTGCTTAGGGAAAAGAGAGTAAGTTCGATAAAGCCCAGTAAGGGAAGAAGCCCATGGTTGGGTAAATTGCTTCAGACAACTGCCCCAAGTATGCAAAGAATCATGGGAATAAGCCATGTTGGCTTGGACAAAATTTCTGCTACAAGTGTGGTAAGCTAGGACATTTCATCAAGGAATGCCCATTATGTAAGAAACCAACTAAGGCCTTTAAGCCTTTGACTAGGGGGAGAGTCTACAACCTCAAGGGCAAAGAGGTAGACCAATCTGACGATTCAATTAAAGGTCAATGTTTATAAATATTGCTTCCTTAATTATACTTTTTGATTCTGGTGCCACTCATTCCTTCATTTCCCTTTAATGTGTGGAAAGATTGAACTTACATGTAACTAAATTATGAGTTATCTATTTCCACCGCTGTGAGAAAGAAAGTTTTAACTTCTTTAACTTGCTTATATTACCTAATCATTGTTAGGAATAAACCTTTTATTGTTGACCTTATCTATCTATCATTGGTAGATTTAGATGTCATTCTTGGGATAGACTAACTATCTTTAATAAGTGGTCCTAAATTGTTTTGAGAAGTTTATGACTTTTATGGACACTATACTTATGAATAAGGTTATGGAGGAAAAGATCCAATGATTATGTTTCCTCTATTCTTCTGAGGTTGGGAGTTAGTATAAGCTTGATAACATCCTTGTAGTTAAAGAGTTTCCTAATGTCTTTCCCTGAAGAAATCTCTAGTCTTCCACTAGAGAGATTCTTAGGGCATGTGTTTACCAAGGATTGGGTAGCAGTAGATCCAAGTAAGACAAAAGTGGTGGTTCATTAGGAGAGACCTATAATAGTAACTAAAATCTATAGTTCCTTCAGACTAGTTGGTTACTACAAGAGGTTTTGTCGAAGCGTTTTTGCAAATATTAATGCCAATGACCAAGTTAACCCGGAAGTATGTTTCATTTATGTGGGATTCTAAATATGAACATAGTTTCCAAACCTTAAAGGAAAAGTTAACCACTACACCTATATTAATTATCCAAATCCTTTGTAAAGGTTTGAACTATACTGTGATGCATCCAAGAAAGGTCTAGGGTGTGTCTTAATGCAAGAAGGGAAAGTAGTGGCCTATGCTTCCATACAATTAAGGCCTCATGAGAGCAATTACCTCACTCACAACCTAAAATTAGCAACTATAGTGTTTGCCTTGAAAATTTAAAGACACTACCTTTATGGGTCTAGGTTCGAGGTATTTATTGACCACAAAAGTCTCAAATACCTCTTTGATCAAAAGGAATTAAACATTAGACAGAGGAGATGGATGAAATGTATCAAGGATTATAACTTTGTATTGAGATACCATCCAGGTAAAGCTAATGTTGTAGTGGATGCCCTGAGTAGTTCCCTTCATATAGCTCGGATAATAGTGAGTGAAATGAGTTTGATAAAGAATTCCAGAAATTTGAGCTTATTCGTCTTGATGCTACCAGATAGAATATGTCTGGGTGAATTACGGATTGAGAGTGACCTTAGGACTTAGATCTTAAAGGCCTAGAAAGAGGATGAATTCTTAAAGTCCCTAAAGGACCCAAAGGAATTTCATAAGAAGGCTATAACACCCCTTATCTTATCTTAACAATGTTATAACAATCATTCAGATAAGTGGTTACATTATCTTTAGCCTTTAATTACATTAATTTCTCTTAAGCATTCAATCCATCATAAATTTATTTTGTAATTAAGTCTGGGTTCTTTTGCTCAGGTAAAAGATACTTTGGCACAGCGGAATATAAAATATCAACATTACAACAGAGTATATAAAAACTTTTCTGATATACATACATTATAATAACTGTTCGGTACATTATTTTGTATACATATAATGGGATAGATGAAGTACCCATCTATAAGTAGTAAGAGACAACAAGCCTGCCACTCATACTCCTTTACAAAATATCGTGGGTGAATAGATCCTTCACATATCCCTATACATATGCCCTTTTTCCTTCTATATATAGCCAAAAAAATGTCAGTCCTAACTCTAACCCAAAAAGAACATGTAGGGTTAGGACCCCAAAATGATCGAGCTATAGCAACATATTTAAGTACTTACCTACCCCAGAGGGAATTCGAAGACAGTTATAACATAAACATCATTTACTATAGTGAAATTTCCCAGCAAGGTAATTTCCACTGTTGCTAGTTCAACTTCCATTATCAGGTAGCATCTAGGCATCAAATACATATCAGTCCAATAATGAGAAACACATTCTCAGTAGCTAAACAAACCAGTTTATTTTAAAACTACTAACATGTACCACTATAATGATATAGAAAATAACTCTACATTCGGTTTAATTTCAAAACTCTTTTCATATAGATACTAGGGTATGGAATAATATGAAACATGTGTATATGCATCCATAGACATGAGATATGTAGCTGATTAAATCATTCATAGAATGGAATACAAGAATTCAATGCTTAAATATCATAATCATATTCACCTAATTCACATCTTTTCAATACACATCATAACATGTAATAAAAACTCAACTTTGGGAAGGTATACACAAGATCATTCCCTCCCATATAACTGTGCTTTTGGAGGTGTACAATAGATCATTCCTCCTACATTTCAATTCCTTGGGGGTTTACACCAGATCATTCCCCTCAAGGTAGCTTCCTTGGAAGGTATACATCAGATTATTCCTTCACAGGCTTTTAGTCTTAGGAGGTATTCACCAGATCATTCCTCCTTTGGTCTTTACTTTGACATTCACAATTACATCATTCACTTTGCCATTCATTCCTTCTTGACCCTTACATCTTTTGGTCTCTTTTCCCTTAACATAGGGCATTTAAATGGCACCTTAGGCTATTTCCAACTCATACATAAATTTAGCCACTCTAGGAAAAATTTCACATAGTATTCAGCCAAGGTAGAATGAGCATGAATACTTTGCATATCTAACCCTTTTGGCACATTTCTAGCCTTATTTCCATTAATTGAACATTGTGGTGACAATTCCCATAATTATGCCTAATACTTTCTCACACCTAGAAATTAGGTAATTGCACTTTAGGCTATTCTTTCCCATGCTCTTCTACCCTATTTTTCATGCCAAACATGATCACACATATAATCCCACAATTTCACATTATTAGGCACACTTTTAAAGTGAAATGGTAAGACTTTAAATTGGCAACATTTCTTGAAACATAATTTGTCATAATTTTCTCTCTATTCCTTTCTTGGAACTAAACTTATATGGTTTCTAAGTCATTCCTTAGGAGCATACTCAGCACCATTCATATGTATCCATTCGGCCAAGGTGAATAAAACACACTTTTTTGGTTACTTGTGAAATTAGAAAATGAAAAAAAAAATACCTAAATGTAAATCTAACTAGATTTTCTCTCTCTTACATTTTCTAACACTTTCTCTCACTTTTTCTAAAACAAAATTTTGCCAAAATTTAGCACCATTCCAACCCTAGCATTCGGTCAAGAGGAGAAATCAAGCTAAATGGAGTGGTTTCATCACTTTACTTACAATACCACAACATTCATGCAAAAACCATGCAAAAATACCATTTTCTCACTCTTACAAACACAAACTCAGCCTTGGTACAAGTTAGGGTTTGGCAAAATCAAAGTTCCATCCATGAAAATTTACCATTTCATGAGTTTCCATACATTCCAACATGTCTATAGCCATAAACACAAGTTGTTTTCAACATATTTCAAACCCAAGCATGCAAATCCACCATAAAAATGTAGAGAGAGAAATAGCCATCATTCTTGCAAATTAAAAACACCATAAAACAAGAAAAGAATGGCATAGGATTGTTTAGCTACCTTGAAAAGCCAATAAAAGTGTAATTTCCAAGTTGTTTTGGCGAGAACTCCTCCTTCTTCAAAGCTATGAAGCAATTTGGCCTTCTCCCTTTTCTCCACCCTTTTCTCGACATTTCTAGCATATGGAGGAAGAAGAAGGCTGAAATTTAGATTTTGAATTATTTACAAAAATGCCATTGCTGCTAAAATGTCCATTTTATCCCTTTTTCTTCTCTTTTTCATCAATGGAATTCACTCTCCTTGGAAATGTAATTTTGTGCAACTTCCATGGGCTAGGACTTTTTTGCCCCTTAAGAATTTTGAAATTACATAGTGGTCTCTTAACTTTTTAGAAATTGCAAATAAGCCCCTAAAAAAATTGCCATTTTTGCCATTAAGTCAAAATTGGTCATTCTTGCTCCATTTTTCCTTCTTTTTGGTGTTGATATGTAAAAACCACTTAAATAAAATTTCATAAAGTCTATTATTGTAAATTTATTAATTTACCCTTATTTTAGTAAAATTACAATTTTACCCCTAAGGTAAAATTACCTTTTTGCCCTTTATGCCCAAGATTATCATTTCACCCTTTTTCTTTCTTCTTTTAAGCATAAGTTGGTAAGGGTTTCTAATTCCTATTTTCCTAAAATACTTAAGGTGATAATTAAATTTTCTACATTACGTAAAATTACTAATATGCCCTTAGGGTGAAATTACGATTTTGCCCTTCCTTAGGGCAATTGTCTGTTGACCTCAAATGCAAATAATCTCTTACACAACTAGATTCTTCTGCTCTCTTAAATAAAAATAATAAGAATCCTTTGATATAAATAAGAGAATTAAATTATTTTTTTCCCTTCATGGTAAAATTACTATTTTACCCTTCCTCACCAAATTTCTAATTTCATTCTTGTATCACAAAAGTGATTATATAATGATAAAAATGTCCATTCTAATTCCTTAATAAATCATCCTTAACATCCCATAAATAATACTAACCATAATAATAATAACATTATCATAAAATGCAAGTATTAGGAGTGGATGTTACAAAGTCCAATGGGATAATGACCTTCCAAGATAAAGTTTATGTCCCGTGTCTAGGGGAATTGAGGAAGAAAGTCCTAGAGGAAGCCCATAGGAGTGACTATACTATCCATCCTGATGCTACTAAGATGTATTAAGAATTGAAGGGAAAATTTTGGTAGCCAGGCATGAAAAAGCACATCGCTTAGTATATTGCTAAGTTCTCAGTGTGTCAGTACGTGAAGATTGAACATCAAAAACCTATTGGGTTGTTACAACCTCTCGATATCCCTAAATGGAAATGGGATAATATTTCTATGGACTTTTTGGTAGGTTTACCTAGGACTTAGTCAGGAAATAATGCTATTTGGGTGATAGTAGACTGATTAACTAAGTTTGCACATTTCTTATCCATTAAGATCAATTTCTCGTTGGATAAATTAGCCCGTTTGTACACCGTCGTCAGGAGGAGGTGCCAGTTGAGATATTGGAGGAGGAACCAGTTGAGATCCCTGATCCTACATCACCAAAGATGGCAGCTGCAAATAATAATGATGAAGCCAATAGAACGATGTACAAGTTCGCTAGACCTTCATTGGAAGGGACACAGACGTGCATTACTCGGCCTACAATAGCAACTAACAATTTTGAAATCAAGCCAAATGTGATTCATATAGTGCAACAAAAGGTACAGTTTGGAGGGATGCCCAGTGAAGACCCTAATGCCCACATAGCTAACTTCTTGGAGATATGCGACACTTTCAAGATTAATGGAACCACTGATGACGCCATTCGGCTTAGATTGTTTCCATTTTCCTTGAGAGACAGAGCAAAGAGATGGCTGCAATCCCTACCACCTAACTCTATCACTACTTGGGAGACTTTGGCTGAAAATTTTTTGTACAAATATTTTCTACCAGCTAAGACTGCAAAACTATGTGATGACATTTCTTCTTTTTTGCAGATGGCTGATGAGAGTATGTATGATGCATGGGAGAGGTACAAGGACTTACTGAGGTGTTGCCTACATCATGGATTGCCTGTGTGGATGCAAGTGCAGACTTTCTATAGTGGTTTAAATACAGCCACAAGGCAAATGGTGGATGTGGCAGCAGGGGGTGCATTAAATAATAAAACCCCTGAATAGGCACATAGTTTAATAGAGGAAATGGCCATGAAAAACTATCAGTGGCAATCCTCAAGGGATAGGCTAGGACGGCAGGGAGTGGTCAACCAGTCAGACTCTATATCAACCTTGGCAACTCAAGTGGAGCTTCTGGCTAAGAAGATTGACCAACTCCAGATGCTAGTGCATGCAGCACAGTCAAGCTGCGAATTCTGTGGTGGCCCGCATTATGGTGTCAGTTGTAATGCGGGAGGTATGTTTGCTAACCCTTCTTCTTCATTTTCTTCTTATAGTGGTTCTTCTGATTTTGAATAGGTAGATTACATGGGGAACGCTCCGAGACAGCAGAACAATCCATATAGCAACACATACAACCCCGGGTGGAGGAATCATCCAAATTTTGGATGGAGAAACACTAACAACCAGGGTCCACCAGGTTTTCAACGGTTGCACCAACAACAACCCCAGCAGCAAGCTGCTCCAAGTTAATTTCCTCAAGGGCAGGAGAAGAAGCCCAATCTAGAGGAATTGATGATGAAGTTTGTGTCCACTTCAGAGAGCAAATTCCAGCAAACAGACACAACACTTAGAAACCAACAAGCCTCCATTCAGAACTTAGAGAATCAGATAGGCCAGATTTCTAAGGTGTTGGCTGAAATACAGTCAGGGACGCTCCCCAGCACCACCGAGTCTAATCCAAGGGAGCATTGCAAGGCTATTACTTTAACATCAGGTAAACAAGTAGCTGGTCCTTTACTTTTACCTACTGATTATCATAATGATGTGCAGGATACAAGTGTCAATAAGGACCAAGAACCTGAGGTAACTAAGCCGGTGCAAGTTGAGGGCAAGAAGAGCCCCATAAGCGAGTACCAGCCACCCATTCCATACCCGGCTAGACTGAAGCAGGAGAAAGTAGATCAACAGTTTGGTAAGTTTCTTGATCTATTTAAACAGCTGAGGATTAACCTTCCTTTTGTTGAAGCCATTTCGCAGATGCCTCGCTATGCAAAGTTCTTGAAGGAAATACTGAGCAACAAGAGGAAACTGGAGGATTTGGGATTGGTGACATTGAATGAGGAGTGCTCAGCAATCTTACAAAACAAGCTACCTGTTAAGAGGCGTGATCCAGGGAGTTTCATTGTACCTTATGTAATTGGTGATCTGTCTGTCATGGATTCTTTAGCTGATTTAGGAGCTAGCATAAATTTGATGCCTACTAGCTTGTTTGATAGACTGGGATTGGGTGAGCCAAAACCTACTAGGATGAACGTACAATTAGCTGATAGAACTGTAAAATATCCTAGAGGTATAGTTGAAGATGTCCTTGTAAAGGTTGATAAATTTATATTTCCTACAGATTTTGTTGTGATGGATATGGAGGGTGAGAGTAGTGTACCCTTGATTCTAGGTAGGCCTTTCCTTGTAATTTCTAGGGCTATTATAGATGTCTGTGATGGGAAATTAAAACTTAGGGTAGGGGATGAAACTGTTACCTTTGACTTAGCTACCTCTAAGAGATAATCTTTAGATCATGATGATACTGTATATTCTGTGGATGTCTTGGATGATGTGGTTGAATCTGAATTTCAGGAATTTTTACTTGATGACCCTTTACAGGTGGCATTACAAGGAGATGAGGATGAGTTGTCCAACGAGCAAGTGTTGGAACAACTAGCTCACTTGCTGGCTGTTGAGCCTAGCAACTTGACTGATTCTTTTGTTTCTCTTGACAGGTCAGAGGTGCAGAAGGTGAAACCTTCAATTGAGAACCCCCCAACCTTGGGATTGAAGGAGTTACCCAAGCACTTAAGCTATGCCTATTTGGATGAGGCGCAGAAGTCACCAAGAATTATAGCAGCTGAACTGACACCTGAGGAGAGGGAGATGACTTTAACCTCTCTTAGGAAATACCTTAGGGCCTTTGCTTACAAGATGGCGGATATTCTTGGGATTAATCCTAGCTATTGTTCACACAAGATCCTGATGGAAGATAGCTATAGGCCAGTGGTGTAGCCACAGAGACGATTGAACCCAAACATGAAGGAAGTGGTGAAAAAGGAGGCAATTAAACTTCTTGATGCAGGTTTGATTTATCCTATCTCTGATAGCTCTTGGGTGAGTCCTGTGCAGGTTGTACCAAAGAAGGGTGGCATGACAGTGGTCAAGAATGATAAGGATGAACTCATACCCACTAGGACGGTAATAGGTTTTCGGGTTTGCATTGATTATAGGAGACTCAATGATGCAACCCGAAAAGACCATTTTCCTCTTCCTTTCATTGACCAGATACTTGAACATTTGGCAGGTCACATGTTTTATTGCTTTCTTGATGGTTTTTTAGGTTACCTGCCCATATGGAACGTTCGCGTACAGGAGGATGCCTTTTGGATTGTGCAACGCACCAGCCACTTTTCAGCGGTGCATGATGGCAATCTTCCATGACATGATTGAGGAGTCTATGGAGGTACTTATGGATAACTTCTCAGTTTTTGGTAACTCCTTTTCCCACTATTTGCTTAATTTAGAACGTATGCTTGCAAGATGTATAGAAGCAAACTTAGTTCTTAATTGGGAAAAATGTCACTTTATGGTGAGAGAGGGGATTGTTCTTGGGCATAAGATATCACATATAGGGATGGAGGTGGATAAGGCAAAGGTTGAGACCATATTAAAACTACCACCCCCTAATTCAGTTAAGGCTGTTAGGAGCTTCTTAGGGTATGCTGGTTTTTATAAGAGATTTCTCTAATATTGCTAGGCCCTTAACTCAGTTGCTTGTCAAGGATGTACCTTTTGTTTTTGATACTAATTTTCTGCATGCATTTGAGTTACTAAAGGAACGACTAACCACAGCCCCTATTATGGTTTCACCTAAGTGAGGGCTGCCTTTTGAACTAATGTGTGATGCTAGCGACTTTGCAGTTGGAGCTGTGTTAGGTCAGAGGATTGATAAAAAGTTCTAGCCAATTTATTATGCTAGCAAGACCTTGACTAATGCCCAGGAGCACTATACCACTACTGAAAAGGAATTACTTGCAGTGGTCAATACTTTCGACAAGTTTCGATGTTATTTGGTGCTATCCAAGACCGTGGTTTACACGGATCATTCAGCCTTGAAGTATTTGTTCGGTAAGCATGATGCTAAGCCTAGAATCATTAGATGGATTTTGCTCTTGCAGGAATTTGATATTGAGATCAAAGATAAGAAGGGTGCGGACAACCTGGCTGCAGATCACCTATCAAGGTTAGAGAATCCAAACTGTGAGGCCTTAGATGAGAGAGCCATTGATGATAACTTCCCAGATAAGCATTTGGAAATAGTTCAAGTATGTACTGATTCCCCTTGGTTTTGTGATTATGCTAACTATTTGGTGGCAAGGGTTTTACCAAAGGGTATGACTACCCAGCAAAAGAAGAAATTCTTTGCTGAGTTAAAATACTACATTTGGGAAGATCCTTTCTTATTTTATATCTTTGCAGACCAAGTAATCAGGCGATGCATACATGGGGAAGAAGTCCATCAAATCCTGAAGCACTGCCATGAAGGACCAATGGGAGGCCACCAGGATGTAAACCACACTGCTAGGAAGGTGCTTGAAGCAGGGTTCTACTGGCCAACCATATTCCAGGATGCTAGAGCATATGTCTAGGTTTGTGATGCTTGTCAGAGGTCAGGTAACATCTCTGCCCATGATGAAATGACCCAAACGAGTATGCAAGTGGTTGAAATCTTTGATGTGTGGGGTATTGACTTCATGGGCCCTTTTCCTTCCTCATCTTGTAATAAGTATATACTTGTGGCTGTTGAATATCTTTCCAAGTGGTCAGAAGCTCAAGCTTTCCCCACTAATGATGCCAGGGTGGTGACTAGGTTCCTAAAAAAATTATTTACTAGGTTTGGTACACCTAGGGCACTGATTAGTGATAGAGGGACCCATTTCTGTAGTTCCCAACTTGAGAAAGTACTAAAACATTACGGGGTATCTCATAGGTTTTCAACACCCTATCACCCACAGACCAGTGGACAAGTAGAGGTAACTAATAGGGGTTTAAAGAGAATCTTAAAGAAAACCGTAGGGGTGATAGGAAGGATTGGGCATCCAAATTGGATGATGCATTATGGGCCTTTAGGACAGCTTACAGAACTTCTACTGGATTTACACCCTATAGGCTAGTGTATGGAAAGACTTGTCATTTGCCTGTTGAATTGGAACACAGGGCACTTTGGGCCCTTAAAACATGCAATCTTGATGTTATTTCTGCAGGTAAAGAGAGGTTATGACAGTTAGATGAGTTAGAAGAATGGCGCCACCAAGCTTATGAAAATTCTTCAATTTACAAAGCTTGAACCAAGAAGTGGCATGATCAAAGGCTGCGTGGCTCTAAAGATTTTCAGGTTGGAGATAGGGTATTACTTTATAACTCACATCTTCGTCTTTTTCCAGGAAAGCTTAAGAGCCGATGGTCAGGACCATTTGTGATCAAGCAAGTCTTTCCCTATGGCACAGTGGAATTGCATCATCCTGACAAGGGAGATTTCAAATTCAATAGGCACAGACTAAAGCACTACTATGGAGACCCATTGGAGGTCGAGGAGCGAGTGCATATGGTGCTTTACCTGAAAGAGTGATAGAAGGAGCGAGTCCAGCTAAAAGACTCAAACAAAAAAAAAGAAGCACTGTGTTTTTTTTATTTTTTTCTGTGTTATTTTATTTTTGTCTATTTTATTCTTTTTCATTTTGTTGAGGTATATTAAAACTTTTAGATTATCTGTGCTTGTTGCTGTGCTTTCTACTTTTATTTCTGTGGTATCCCTTTTGGTCGTATTAATCAAGACAGTGTGATCCTCAAGTGTGGGGTGGTGTGCCTTTATTATTTTGACTCATTTTCCCTCTACTAGTTCAGGACGCCGCATATTGATGCTACTTTTTGCTGATGTTGTATTTGTGCTGACAGTATATCTAGGACAGGATACTTGATTTTTGCTTGATTCTATGCACTTAAATCTTTGATTGTCTTTTGAGCATGTATGATTCAGTCATGAATGGGCAGACATTGTTTCTCATAGTTTATGTTAGAAAGCAGTTTTAATGCCTAATGTATTCTTGACCACGGCTAGATCATACCCTTGTTGCTTGATTTTCTTTCATATTGTTCAATTTTGATTTAGGATGTTGGTAATGCAGTTTGCATGCACTGCTTGATTAGTAATTCATATGGAAATATTTGAGAATCATATGCAATTTAGCCACACTTCAAACGTGAGATTTGAGCCTAAGATAAGCATTTATCACAAATATGCTTTGAATTCTTTTTGTTGAGTGTGTATTTCACTTGATTGTGTCTCTAGAACTTGCTCTGTAATTCTTGTTGAAGTTACATAAACTTTTGAATATCAAATGATTTGGGCAAATTAAAAAAAAAAAAAGCCTACCTTATGTGTCTTCCTTAGTTAGCCACTGTTGGGCCTTGACTTTTCCTTCTTCACTTACATTTTACGCCTCATATTCCTTTCTATACATTTTCTTCTTTCTTCACCCCATTTACTGAAATTTGTGTGATTTACTCTTTGTGCATGGATTAAGAATGCAATACTTTAATTAATGATAGAGCACTAAGTTTTTTTTCATCATTTTAGATGCTCCCTTCAATCCAAAAGTGTATGCATGCAGGCTAATTATGAATAAAGAAAAAAATGATGAATGAAAATGAAAAAAAAAAAAGAAAAGAAAAAGAAAAGAAAAGAAAAGAAAGATAATAATAAGAGTAGCCTGTCTGTTGATTTTATTCTCTGAGCATCTCCAACTTTATTGAAAACTTAGTAAGAATTGTTATGTTTAGCATTTGTTGCATTTAATCCTTTAATCCTTCTTGATGCTTCAATTGCAGGAATTTTCAGCATCTATGCCTCTTCTACCAAAAATTTCTTCCTTACCATCACTTTAATCTCATTACACCCTGTTAAGACCCCCCTTGATTTTGGTATTCAATGTTTAGTAGTAGCGGAGATGAGATTTATGAGCAAGCATATAGTAGACATACTCTTGTGAAGTTGCTTGAGGGATTTTCCTTACCTGTATACACTTTGAGTGATTTGAGTAATCTCTGAGAGGCATTGATTCTTAAATACTGGGCATTGAATTATTGGCTAAGTTGTGTATGCATCGTTATTATCTTCATTCTGTGTCAAGGTTTTGTAATTTGGTCTATGATTAAGTTTCGCGGGGGATGTGTTAGGCATTAATAACTGTGGACTAGGTTTGGACTTTTGAGAAATTGTTGCTGTCTGTTTGAGGACTGAGTTAATGTTTGCTTGAGGACAAGCAAAAGCTTAAGTGTGGGGTGATTTGATATGTTCGATTCTATACAAAATTGCTGGATGTGAATTGTCTATTTTGTGAGCATTTTTTGTAATTTTATTCTTAAAATCACCTAAGTTTGCTTCATTTTCATTTTCAGGCATTTTATCAAGTCATCGTCAGCAAATAGAGCAATTTGGAGCCTGAACAGCTTTAGAGCACTTAAAATAGGCCATTTGGTCTGATTCTGCTTAGTGGGCCCTAGATCAAGCTAATTGGGCCTTGGTTTGGCCATATTGGATCTTGGACCGAGTCAACTAGGAGAAAAAAATTGAATGGGAGTGAAAGAAGACTCGAGCTACCCAAGTCCCAGGCGTGAAATGGATTTGGAAGTGAACAGTGACGCGTGAAGAGCCATCGCGCGAAGGGAGTGAGCTCGTGCACCACCGCTAGCGAGGGAGGACGACCAACGACTGGAGAGGCTTCGCGGACGGTCCTCTACCGCCTTGGCTGTCCGCGGCATCGTTCATGGCGTCTGTAGCGCGAGAGAAGGCTCGCAACCCGTTTCGCCAACCCATCCAGTTCGAGCTTCACTGCGGCATTTTTCGACTGTTACACCGCCCATCGTCGCCTCCTGCACCTCGAGCAAGTCCTCCGCCACATTCCCTCAGCTCACCAGCCGCCGTAGCCCGCCGGACCGAGAGATCTGAGGACGGACCCGTTGCTTTTCGTGACCCGTTCGCATTTTTCTTGTCGGATTTCTGTCCGTTTCCACCATCCGTACGCCGTCTCAGCTTTCCCCAGCTGTCCGCCGCCACCCATCCAACCGGAAGGGAGAAGATCCGTCGGGTACCTGAGAGCTTGGGGTCTGACCCGTCTGACCCGTCCCGTTTTGTTGGACAGCCTTGTACTTCATTATTTTCAGTGTTTTCTGACACTCTTCTAGTCCTTTTTCGGTGGTTTTCCGGCGACCCTTTTGTAAAGACACCATTGGACAATTGAAAAGACAGGATTGCATAAGTTTTTACTATTTTTATCTACTGTTTAATTGACTGTTTGATGGGTTGTTTGCTATTGGATTGTGTGCTATGTGTAAATATGTGTGGCTGAAACTGTAAAATTCATTGAGGTCCCTAATTGTGTTGGATTGCTGTTTAAATTTGCATGGATGTTGAATTTAATGTGTGATCTCCGTTACAATTATGAATTTATGTGTTAGCGTTATTTACGAGACGTCGTGGTAATGTTAATTAGATTCCTTTTTGAGATCGACAGATGATAATTGGAATTGGAAAACTAACTGTAATGGACAATTTGTTAGCGCTTAGAACTAAGGTTAATAAATTGCTGGATTAAGAAGTAATGACTCTTAATAGTGGTGAATTAGATAGATAATGCTGATTTAAAATTTGCCATTAGGAAGAACCAGCCAGTGGTAGATTTTAAGTTTAAGAAATTCATTGAGATCGATAGAGAATTTGAATTTGCATTGGAATTCACTCACAGGTAACATAGTTAAATTCAGTAATCCATTATCCTTCGTGTGTTTGCCAACTGGTGTAGGTTCCCTGATGGATTTACATTTCTTGCCTCCGTGTATTTTCTTCTGTTTCTTGTCGCTGTTAGTTTATTATTGCTTATAGTTAGACGTTAGTTTAGATAACAATTAATCATTTTATTTACTAGGCTAGATAACAGGGAACAAGTAGTAACTCTGGGCTTTCCCGTTCTCGAGGAATACGACCTTGATACTCACCATTGCACTAGGCTGCATCGATAGGTTCACTGCCTTAGGTGTTGTTGCTAGATAGCATTGGCAGCATGCATCACTGCTCTAGCAGTCGATTGTCGGGTCCAGTTGTTCCCAGGAACACCTCATAAAGGGCTAGCAGTCAATAGCTAAGCCTTTAGTAGCTGACTGGTAGCCCTCAGCCAAGACAAGTTCAGAAGGCAGTGAGCTAGCAGCCAACTGCTAGCCTACTATTTTAGATATGGAGTATAATGACCTATTTTGAGAGGAAATTAGCCTAAAATCTCACTCAAACTAAGGATCTAAACTTGGGATATGATGGGTAGCATGCAAGACATAAGGTCACGTGTCACTGGGATAAGAGGATCCTTGTGATAGTGAAACAAAGAGAGTAAAAAAACATAAGAAAGGAAGGAGTAAAGTATTCTAAGTGTATGTATTACAAGCCTACCACTCATACCTTGTTTTAAGCAAAATTCTTGATCTCACATATCTTAATACATATATGTCCTCCTTACTTACACCAAAATCATCCTCCTGATCCTTTTAAAATACCAATAAGGATTTAGGGAAGTGGGCATGTCAAAATACTATATACTCTTAGTTATGCATACAGTCAAGGGGAAGGTGGTAACTCAAATACAAACAGGACCTATAGTCCAATGATCATAGGAAAATACTATAGAAAGGGTATCTCCATTACTTCTATCTCTAGCTCCAACACCACCTAGTACGTAGGCATCTGATACAAACCAGCTTAAATGAGAAAGATTTCTTAGTAGCAATAATCACCTGTATTTAAAAATTAGCTGCTTGTACCATCGTACGAATATGAAAATTCATTACATTCTTTTTCATAATAATTTAAAATATTATGCTATTGGAATAATGTATATGGATTATACAAATATCTCATGCATATACTTATGATTACACATGCACTTCAACAGATATTAATCACATAGGATGCATTCTCAGATTGTAATGGTAACAACTTATATTCTCATATCAGTATATAGAGCATAAAAAAAGAAATCATGCAATTTGATATGGACATAGTCAAAAGCATCATATAAGAAATCTTATAAATATTTCCATCTATAAATGAGTTTTCTCATGGTCATAAGCCACCTGCAATAATTCTTGTGGTTTTCACCATCTGCATTCATTCTCATGGTTAACCGTAAGCATTTATTATTGTGGTTAGCCGTCAGCATTTATTCTCGTATTTAACAGTCAACAATTATTCATGGTTAACCGTCTGTAAAACTTTTCCTAGATTAAAGCCAGTTGTAGCTATTCTTGCAGTATAACCAATTACATCCCTTCTCATGGTATAACCAAATGCAGCTATTCTCGTGGATCAACCATTTGCAGTTATTCTCATTTACGGTTCATGCTCAACTAAAATCTCTTATTTTTCTTCTCTTAGAATTTCTCAAATATTCTCAATTCTCATGTTACCTATTATAATCTAAGATTAACATTTGAGTGAAGAATTAGGTTAATTGTGGATTAAAATAGGTTATTGAGTCAAATTTCCTGAAACAGAGAGCTACAAGTCGACTTTCAGCCTCCTGGCAGTCGACTTCCAACTTGTTGCCCTAAAAATGTTCAAACAGTGAGCAATTAGTCGACTTCCAAGACCCCGATAGTCGATTGCTCTGTTCTTGGCTAATTTCTAGAAGTTAACTTCCAGCCCCTGGTAGTCGACTGCTAGCATTCTGGATACATTTTTGGGCAACTCAAGAGCATGATAGTCGATTGGTAGAGCCTACAAGTCAACACCTATGTTATGCTTTATTTTAGAACTCACCATTGACCAATTATTTTAGCCCAAGAACATGATTTTAAAATAGTTTTGATGATCGAAAACTTAATAACAGCATAAAAGCTTTATTTACCACTCAAAAACTGCCTAAACCACCGATCATTCATGCTTAAATCTTGGATTTAACCTCTTTCTCAAAAACCGTGAAAAACCCATTTTGCATATTTACATTCATGCATTCACAAGTATATTCAATCAGTTTAGAACTTCCAATAGCAATCAAAGACACTAAGAATGTAGGTTTTAATCTCCCTGGAGTTTAATTAAATTTTATAAGAAATGTGCATTAATAATAATTTTGAAAAGAAAGTGGCCAAGTGTCCACATAGTGCCCAAGTGTGCAAAATGATTTTATAAAAGGTGGCCAAGTGTCCACAAGTGCCCAAGTGTGCACAATAATTTTAAAAGGAAAGTGGCCAAGTGTCCACATAGTGCCCAAGTGTGCACAATGATTTTATAAAAGGTGGCCAAGTGTCCACAAAGAGTTATAAAAGTGGCCAAGTGTCCACAAGTGCCTAGATGTGCACAATGATTTTAAAGAGAAAGTGGCCAAGTATCCACATAGTGTCCAAGTGTGCACAATGATTTTATAAAAGGTGGCCAAATGTCCACAAGTGCGCAAGTGTCCACATAGTGCCCAAATGTGCACAACTAATGTATAAAAGAAAGATTAAGAATGACAAGCATAAATATTTTTGTTAAATTCCTGATAATGCATTTTTATAGCAGGCAAGATGTTTTACTAAAAAAGAATATTATTTTATCACATTGACATTTAAATTGATCATACATTGCTTGCCAATTTATATTTATGAATAATGTTATATTTTATTTTCAAGAATGTAGAATTAATTATTTGGTGCTTGCACCTTGATACATATTAGATGATTTTTAAACTTGAATTGTTAAGGTACTTGAAAACTTGTGTTTCTCATTAATATGCTAATATGTATAAGATGCGAACGCTTAGCAGGGCCGGGAGATGAGAGTTTCATTTTGGTTATAAGCAAATTTTTTGTAACCCTGAATTTGGGTCTTAGTCTAGATATATTTTATTTTGGAATTAGGACTATTCTTTTGGCTGCATATATGAGATGTACATTGGAAATCATTGGGAAGGGATATGTGAAGGACCAGTCTATCATTAGCAATTTGTAAGGGAGTCTTAGTGACAGGCCTATTGTCTCCTAACTACTTATGGACGGGTACTTCATATATCTGGGTATATATTTACAGAAATGTAATGAACATTATTGGACATGTATTTTTTTGTATTACATGAAAGTTTTAAATTTTTGCTGTGTAGTTTAGTATTTTAAATTTCACTGTGTATACTAGTTTTAATATGAGAAAAAGATCCCGAACCTATGTGACACCCCATAATTTAATTAGTTTAAATTAATGGTTTTCAATTAAATGGATGGACTTAATGGTGCCATTAATGAATTAGTATAAATTTCTTGCATAATTTAATGGGCTAAATGTTTATATTAAAAAGTTAACTTGAATGAAAATTTAGTGCTTAAAATTAATTCCTTAAATTCTTTTAATTACCTAGCCTAAGTAGCAAGAGAGATGCAAAACAAGATGCAACTAATTAATTGTATGCATAAGTGTGCCTTGCATATGTCTTGCATGAAAGAAGGGAATGGAAAATTAGAATTTCATGCAGCCTCCAAGTCACACGTGAACTAAGAAGGAAAAAGTTGCATGTATTTTGTGTGTGGGACCAATGGACAATGTAACAACGGGAAAGATTCGAAAGAATTTTTAAAGAATTTTAAAAGATAAAACTTGATTTTAACCCTAATCCCAATCAAACGAAGCCTGACACGTATTTTGAGGATAATGACTTGACACAGAAGGTCGCTTGAAGCCAGAAACACGATCAAACAGAAAGAAATGTAATCCCACGATCGAAACTGACTAAGGAGTTTCGTGCGTCACTTTCGCTGACGAGGCCAAGACTTTCGCATGGAAATGCGTGCCAACGCCTGGAGGGATGCCGACACCCTAAAAGATCCCGGTGGCCTGGGAAAAGTCGGGATCGCCTCGAGGCTTTAAATTACGCGAAGCCCGCCATTTCTCCCATTTCACTCTCTCCTCACCACACTCTCTCTCTTCTCTCTTTTCTCTCCACCTTCCTCCACCGTGAACGGCCACCACAGCCACCGTGGGCCGCCACCAAGGGTACCAACCGACACTCATCGCTTCACAACCACCAAAGAACCAACCATCGCCACCAACGGCCGCCGGAGACGCCGGAAAACGCCGCTTTTCCATCGCGCAATTTCACCGATCGATCGCGCCGTCCGACGCCGTTGACCGCCACCGCTTCTACCACCGTAGTTCGAGCCGCCGCCTACCTCCGTAGCTCGGCCGCCGAAGGAGGCCGGACGCGCCGGATCGAGGTAAACGCCGTTCGCCGCGGCGAGACTCTTCGTGGCCGGAAACACCGCTCAAACGGCCGTGAACCGCCGTGCCACCACCGTATTCGGACTCGAGCTTCACGGGCTTCACCGTGGTGTGATTTTCGAGACAAACCGCACTCACCGCCGCGCGCGCCGCTGCACCGCCGCGTCGCCGCAGTGCCGCGTCGGAGTTCCTGGTCGTGCATCCCGAGAAACTGAGATCATCGGGACGTAGAATTCCATAATCCGAGCACGCTGGTAAGGTCCGCTTTCCCAAAAACTGATGTTATATGATTGAAATGGTCACGAACGTAATTAGGCAATTAATTAACCTAGGTAACTATGTAACCGGGTTTAGGATTGAAAATTGGATGACGTGACGAATCTAAATATTCAATTTCATGTCCAGGGAATTAATTGGGCTCGAACCGAGATTTCACAGAGTCCTGATTTGAATTGAAGCGGCCGAGACCAGGTAGGATAATTTACACTTCCTAACCCTGTAATTGATTTAGTGAATACCTAACCGATTTAGACGATTTGTATGGAATTGCGGTCGCTTCGATGGGATAAAATTGCATGCCTGTGTACTGAAAACCCTAATTGCATGTTAGACACCTTGTTTATCGAGTTTATATGCCTTTAGGCGGATTTACTTAGGGTTGGGTACTTGATAGCCGGTATGGGACTAGTTAAGTATCCCTCGTGACAGAAGCTTTTAAACGAAACTATTTTTATCGATTTAACTTTGTCTTGAGTTAGGGATTGCGCGTTAAACCAGACGACCCTAAGAAAGGTTTAGGGAGTATAAGGGTGGATAACCTACACGGGAAACGTTGTGATTTAGGCGTGATACCCTAGAAGCCTGAGGAATAGCCGACCGAGTGCATGTGAGTTCGAATAGAGAGTATGAGGATGAGAATTGGCGTATGTGCACATGCTAGGGGACGCCCTAGATGTTGATTCTCACCTGGTCCTTGAGTGAGTGATTGGTGTTACGGATCACACTCACAATATAGGCTTGATTCGGGTGATTGGTGTTACGGATCACACCCAACGATAAGAGAGGTATTCTCTCTGACTCACGTGCAATTAGAAGATGATTTAGATTCGATTCTGATGGATTTGTAACCAACGTGGATTGAGATACACAGGCATGGGATTTCATTTGATTTTTATGATCGATTTTAAAAGAAACAGATTTCAGTTGTGATATATTGCCGCAATTTCCATGTGTTTAAACGATTTTAAAGATAAGGTATTCCACTTGTTGAACCGATTTCGGAAGACGATTTCGGTGTTCGCACGAGTATTCAACTGGTTTTGAATGATATTTAAATTGTAAATTATTCTCCGGGATTCATATCTCATTAGGTTGTGTACTCGGATGAACGAGGGCGAGCGGTGAGCCAGGCATTTATACCGAGGCTGACTTGAGGATAGACAGAGGATTATTTAGCTTAGGCTTGAATCGTTTGTACATATACTTTGATGACACTATTAATTATCAGATTTTGTTTCTTGTAACTTATGTATGGACTAGTGAATGTATATATGACGTTTCGCATAAAGTATGTATGGATTGTAGCGATGAATTAATGTTACGGTGTATGGATTTATATTAGTATGTTTATCATTGTTATTGGGTGGTTGTTACGTTTTAAACAGTGATTCTCGCATTTGGGATATGACCAAATTACAGAGGAAACTCTGCCGGATTTTCGGTAGAACTTACAGCCGTAAACTTATGGATTTGAATTGAAATGTGTATGAATGTATAATGAGACATGTATATCAGTTTTAGATTTCATTCCAGAGTTATTATTGATGATATATGTATGTGTATTTAGTTAGCTGCGTGTGAATCAGGGTTGAACGGAATCTGAATGGATAACGGAGAATCTATTTGGGTTACGCCAACCAAGAGCGATCCCTTGACGTTCCCACATAGGGAATAAACATTCAGAATGCCACATATGCTTCCGCTAATCAGACGAGCATCGCGTATGACGTATTAGGGGGTCGTTACAATTATGGTATCAGAGCCCTGTTTGTCGGATCTTCTGGTTTAGTGGACTTAGGACTTTAAATCTTCGGGCTTGCAGCTTTAGGATTTTGATTGATTTGACTCTGGCATGATAGGACCTGATTTGAATTGATAATGAACGGAATGATTTTGATGTACTTCTGTTAATTATTGCTGTGTGACTGATCTGTTTGTTTCTGTATCAGATAAACATGGCAGAATCTAGCAGGGACGCCACACGTAGGCCTAGGGGAAGGCCAAGGCACAGAAGCCAGGGTGCGTCAGGTAGTGGTAGCATGGAGACTGAGGTTGACATGCGTGAGATGATGGAATCTATCAGATTAATGGCCGATGCCATGAGAGACCAGGCCACTACCAGTGCCAATGCAATGAGACAGCAGCAGGATGATAGACAGACGAGAAACGACGGAGCCACCCAACAGGTGAATCCACTATATCAGGGATGGATTGAATTCCAGAGAGCAGGTCCATCTCCGTTCACAGGTGCCTCCGAACCAGCTGCTGTGGAAGCTTGGATAAAAGGAATTGAAAAGATTTTCAGGTTGTTGCAGTGCGACGAAGAACAGAAAGTCACATATGCAACATATATGCTGAAGGACGAAGCTGAACTTTGGTGGACAGATGCACAGCAATTGATGGAGAGCCGAGGCATTCCATTGACTTGGGAATCTTTCAAGAGAGTCTTCATGGATCAGTATATCCCTGAGAGCATGAAACAAGCAAAGGAAGCACAGTTCCTGAAGCTCACCCAGGGAGGCAGGCCGTTTGACGAGTATCTGAAACAGTTTGAGGAATTATCAAGGTACTCTACTTACCTGCGAATGCATTACGATGAGGCTTGGAAAGCGAAACAACTGGAAGAAGGCCTCGATCTACCTATGAAGACTCAGTTGGCTACCCTGGAGATTCGAGACTTTGCCACACTGGTGAATAAGTGCAGAATTCTGAGCAAGAATTTAGAACAGAAACAGGCTCAAAATATGACACAGATGTCTGAGGCAAGCCCGGACATAAGCGCCGAAATCAATGTAAGAAGCGGTATGTTTAAACCGCAACCAGGGGCTTCTAGTAGCAGTGGGAGGCGACCTGATAATACTCTTTGTCAGAAGTGTGGTACCAGACATCCAAATCAACCCTGCTGGCATCAGACTCCCCTCCAGTGTTATAGATGTGGAGGCACAGGACACATGGCCAGATATTGCCCTTCCACTGGGAATCACCGACATCCGTAGCCGAAGACCACAAGCTCCAGGAGAGTTTTTACCATGAATGCCGCCAATGTTGATGTGTCCTCGGGCTTGATGCAGGGTAGAGGTAAAATTTATAATTTTTCTTTGATAGTATTGTTTGATTCGGGTGCTACGCACTCCTTTATTGCTGATGCATGCGTAGAACGAATGAGATTACCTGTTCAAACCTTGCCCTGTGACCTATACATATCCACACCCTTGGGAGAAGCCACTATGTCCCCACGAATATGCCTAAATTGCCCTTTAACCATTGAAGATACCTTATTTCTTGTGGACTTAGTGTGTATACCATTGTCAGGGATCGACGTTATTTTGGGAATGGATTGGTTGACTAGGAATCGGGTCTTGTTGAATTGTTCCGAAGGGACAATTACTTATCTAGATAACGTACCGGTGCGTGGTAATGACAGAGCTTGTGAGATAGGTGATATGTCCCTCAATCTCTCTCACGTTGAATTACAGGATAGATTAAGTCAAATCCGATTGTTAGCGACTTTCCTGAGGTATTTCCTTTGGAAATTTGTAAACCGCCACCACCTGAGAGATAGAATTCACCATTGACCTAATTAGGAGCGGGTCCAATAGCTATGACCCGCATCGTATGGCCCCGCAGAATTGAGAGAATTAAAAGTCCAAATCGAAGACATGTTGGAGAAGGGGTTCGTTAGGCCAAGTGTATCATCACGGGAAGCTCCGGTCTTATTCGTAAAGAAGAAAGACGGGAGTTTAAGACTGTGTATTGATTACCGACAATTGAATAAGGTGACCATTAAGAACAAATACCCATTGCCACGTATTGACGATTTGTTTGATCGATTGCAAGCGCGATTGTATTTTCTAAGATAGATTTAAGGTCGATACCACCAGTTAGGGTTAGAGAGGAGGATATTCCCAAGACAAAGATTCAGACAAGATACGGCCATTACGAGTTTTTAGTGATGCCGTTTGGATTGACGAATGCACCCGCTATCTTTATGGATTATATGAACAGAATTTTCAGGCCCTATTTAGATCAATTTGTTGTGGTGTTCATTGACGATATCTTAGTATATTCCAAGACTCACGAAGAGCATGCCCAGCATCTTAACGCGATTATTCTGAGATCTTGGAAGAGAAACAATCAGTATGCAAAGTCGAGAAATGTGAGTTTTGGTTAGAAGAAGTGAAATTTTTAGGACATGTGGTAAATGGGAAAGGAATAGCGGTCGACCCAAAGAAAATTGAAGCAAGATAGATTGGGATCGACCTAGAACGGTCACCGAGATTAGGAGTTTCTTGGGTTTGGCCGGTTATTATCGGAAATTCATTCAAGGATTTTCACAGATAGCTGTGCCATTGACCCGGTTAACTTCGGAAAGGGTAGACTTTGAATGGAGCGAACGGTGTGAGACTAGTTTTCAGATTCTAAAGAGAAATTGACCACCGCCTCTGTACTAATTATTCAAACCCCTAGAACCCTTTATCAGATACACAGATGCATCTTTGAGAGGCCTAGGTTATGTTTTGATGCAGGATGGGAAAGTTGTGGCTTATGCATCGCGACAATTGAAACCTGCAGAGGGGAACTATCCCACCCATGACTTAGAATTAGCTGTCGTTGTGTTTGCCCTAAAGATTTGGAGACATTACCTGTATGGCGCGGTATTCGAGGTATATAGTGATCATAAGAGCCTTAGGTATTTGTTTGATCAGAAGGAATTAAATATGAGGCAGCGTAGGTGGGTAGAATACTTGAAAGACTTTGATTTTGAATTGAAATATCATGCAGGGAAAGCAAATGTTGTGGCCGATGCATTAAGCCGAAAGTCACTACAACTAGCCAGTTTAATGATTAGTGAGATGAGATTACTTGAGGATTTTGGGAACCTTAGCCTCAACGTAATCTCATTTCCGCAAAGATTAGTAATGAGTGACTTTTTGATAACCTGCGAACTGAGAGAATTAATTAAACAAGCCCAACTCGAGGATGAATCCTTGGAGGTATATGCAGTCCAACCCGACTTCGGATTAGCACCTGATGGAGTTTTAATGTTTAGAAAGAGAATAGTAATCCCAAACCATCAAGAATTAAAGGAAAAAGTGTTAGCAGAAGCTCACATAAGCCATTACACTATCCACCCCGGTATTTCCAAGATGTATCAGGATTTAAAGAGAAATTTTTGGTGGCCTGGTATGCGGAAAGATATCACGGATTACGTGAATGCCTGTTTGACTTGTCAACAGGTTAAGATAGAGCATCAGAAACCACGGCTACTTAAGCCATTGGAGATACTGAGAGGAAATGGGATCAAATCACTATGGATTTCGTGGTTGGATTACCTAGAACACCAGCAGGATTTGATGCCATTTGGGTGATAGTGGATAGGTTGACCAAGTCTGCACACTTTTTGCCTGTTAAGGTGCGTTACTCCATGGAGAAATTAGCCGAAGTATACCTTAGGGAAATTGTAAGACTACATGGAATACCGCCAGTATAGTATCTCGATCGAGACCCTAGGTTTACTTGAGATTTTGGCAATCCCTACAAGAAGCCTTAGGAACCCAAATTTAAATTTAGCACGACCTACCATCCTCGGACAGGCGAGCCTGAGAGGACTATTCAAACCCTAGAAGACATGTTGAGGGCGTGTGTGCTTGAGCAGAAGGAAGTTGGGATAAACACCGCCGTTGATAGAGTTTGCATACAATAATGCTTATCACTCTACCATTGGCATGGCACCGTATGAGGCTCAGTATGGAAGGAGTTGTAAGTCACCTTTAAGTTGGGTAGAGATGGGGGAAAGTGCATTGTTGGGACCTGAAATGGTACAAGAAACCACTGATCAAATTAAAATGATCAGGGAAAAGATGAGAGCTGCCCAACAGAGGCAAGAATCCTATGCTAACAAGAGAAGAAGGCCTTTGGAATTTAACGAGGGAGATCACGTATTTACGAGAGTGTCCCCACCACGTATTGGTAGAGCAGATAAGAACTAAGAAGCTAAGTCCTAGATTCCTAGGACCATTCCAAATTTTACAAAGAGTCGGTCCCGTTGCCTACCAAATTGGCGTTACCTCCCATTTGTCCAACCTACATGATGTTTTCCACGCCTCCCAACTTCAGTAAATATGTCCCGAGATCCTGCATGTATTAGAGAATCAACCGATAATATTAAAGGAAAATTTGACTTATGAATCTACTCCTGTTCAAATCCTTGACTATAAGACTAAACAGCTTCGAAGTAAAATGATCCCTTTAGTTAAGGTACTTTGACAGGATGTCGCATCGCAGGAAATGACATGGGAGAAAGAAGATGAAATGAGACAAAGATATCCAGAACTGTTTACAGGTATGAATTTTGGGGACAAAATTTCTTTTAAGGGGGGGAGAATGTAACAACGGGAAAGATTCGAAAGAATTTTTAAAGAATTTTAAAAGATAAAACTTGATTTTAACCCTAATCCCAATCAAACGAAGCCTGACACATATTTTGAGGATAATGACTTGACACAGAAGGTCGCTTGAAGCCAGAAACACGATCAAACAGAAAGAAATGTAATCCGGCGATCAGAAACTGACGGAAGGAGTTTCGTGCGTCACTTTCGTTGACGGAGGCCAAGACTTTCGCATGGAAATGCGTGCCAATGTCTGGAGGGATGCCGACACCCTAAAAGATCCCCGGGTGGCCTGGGAAAAGTCGGGATCGCCTCAGGAGGTTTTAAATTACGCGAAAGCCCGCCATTTCTCCCATTTCACACTCTCTCCTCACCACACTCTCTCTCTCTTCTCTCTTTTCTCTCTCCACCTTCCTCCACCGTGAACGGCCACCACAGCCACCGTGGGCCGCCACCAAGGGTACCAACCGACAGCCCTCACTGCCCACAACCACCAGCAACCAACCACCGCCACCAACGGCCGCCGGAGACGCCGAAAACACGCCGTTTTTCCCCTCCATCGCGCGAAAATTTCCCCAGCCCGATGCGCGCCGTCCGACGCCGTTGACCGCCACCGCTTCACCACCGTAGCCCGAGCCGCCACCGCTTCCGAGAGCTCGGCCGCCGAAGGAGGCCGACGCGCCGGATCGAGGCAAAACGCCGTTCGCCGTGCGAGACGCTTCGTGGGCCGAAAACACCGTTCAAACGGCCGTGAACCGCCGTGCCACCACCGTATTCGGACTCCTGAGCTTACGGGCTTCACCGTGGTGTGATTTTCGAGACAAACCGCACCTCACCGCCGTGCGCCGCCTTGCAGCCGTCGTCACGTAGTATCTTGCCGCCGTCTTGGGAGTTCCTGGGACGTGCATCCCGGAAACCGAGATCACCGGACGTAGAATTCCATAATCCGAGCACGCGGTAAGGTCTGCTTCCCAAAACTGATGTTATATGATTGAAATGGCTGCGAACGTAATTAGGCAATTAATTAACCTAGGTAACTGTGTTACAGGGTTTAGGATTGAAAATTGGATGACGTGACGAATCTAAATATTCAATTTCATGTCCAGGGAATTAATTGGGCTCAGAAGCCGAGATTTCACAGAGTCCTGATTTGAATTGAAGCGGCCAGGAGACCGTAGGATAATTTACACTTCCCGAACCCTAGAATTGATTTAGTGAATACCTAACTGATTTAGACGATTTGTATGGAATTGCGTGCTGCTTTCGATGGGATAAAATTGCATGCCTGTGTGCTGAAAACCCTAATTGCATGTTAGACACCTTGTTTATCGAGTTTAGATGCCTTTAGGCGGATTTACTTAGGGTTGGGTACTTGATAGCGGTATGGGACTGGCCGTTAAGTATCCCTCGTGCAGAAGCTTTTAAACGAAACTATTTTTATCGATTTAACTTTGTCTTGAGTTAGGGATTACGCGTTAAACCAGGACGACCCTAAGAAAGGTTTAGGGAGTATAAGGGTGGATAACCTACACGGGGAAACGTTGTGATTTAGGCGTGATACCCTAGAACCCTGAGGAATAGCCGACCGAGTGCATGTGAGTTCGAATAGGCGTATGAGGATGAGAATTGGCGTATGTGCACATGCTAGGGGACGCCTAGATGTTGATTCTCACCCTGGTCCTTGAGTGAGTGATTGGTGTTACGGATCACACTCACAATATAGGCTTGATTCGGGTGATTGGTGTTACAGATCACACCCAACGATAAGAGAGGTATTCTCTAGACTACGTGCAATTAGAAGATGATTTAGATTCTATTCTGATGGATTTGTAACCAACGTGGATTGAGATACACAAGGCATGGGATTTCATTTGATTTTTATGACTGATTTTAAAAGAAACAGATTTCCAGGTTGTGATATATTGCCGTAATTTCCATGTGTTTAAACGATTTTAAAGATAAGGTATTCCACTGTTGAATCGATTTCTGAAGACGATTTCGGTGTTCGCACCACGAGTATTCAACTGGTTTTGAATGATATTTAAATTGTAAATTATTCTCTACCGGGATTCATATCTCATTAGGTTGTGTACTTTCGGATGAACAGGGACAAAGGTGAGCCCAGACGATAGCCGAGGCTGACTTGAGGATAGACAGAGGATTATTTAGCTTAGGCTTGAATCGTTTGTACATATACTTTGATGACACTATTAATTATCAGATTTTGTTTCTTGTAACTTATGTATGGACTAGGCTGAATGTATATATGACGTTTCAGACAGTATGTATGGATTGTAGCGATGAATTAATGTTACGGTGTATGGATTTATATTAGTATGTTTATCTTCTTTGTTATTGGACTGGTTGTTACGTTTTAAACAGGTGATTCTGTACTTGGGATATGACCAAATTACAGAGGAAACTCTGCCGGATTTTCGGTAGAACTTACAGCCGTAAACTTATGGATTTGAATTGAAATGTGTATGAATGTATAATGAGACATGTATATCAGTTTTAGATTTCATTCCAGAGTTATTATTGATGATATATGTATGTGTATTTAGTTAGCTGCGTGTGAATCAGGGTTGAACGGAATCTGAATGGATAACGGAGAATCTATTTGGGTTACGCTCAACCAGTAGCGATCCCCTGACGTTCCCACATAGGGAATAAACATTCAGAATGCCACATATGCTTCCGCTAATCAGACGAGCATCGCGTATGACGTATTAGGGGGTCGTTACAGACAACACAAAGGGGGATGGAAAATTAATTTTTTAAGCATGCCACAAGTAAAAATAATAGTTCAGATTTTAATTGAAGGGTCACATGGAACCACATGCAAGGTAGGGAAAAGAAGCCAAAAAGTTCAGCCCTTAATTCCCAAGCAAGAATGCATTCTTCCCTCCTCTCTCACATGACTGAATAGGCTAGGGAAAAGTGGTCAGAATTTTTGTGGGACATGCATTAGAGGACACGTGAATTAGGGGAAAACCATTAGGCAAAGATGCAAAATTTTTTTTTTTATATATATGAAGCTTATAAAGTAGTTGCTTGTGAAGGTGGGTAATCTAAAGTTGCAAGGAAAGAAATACCAAGGCAGCAAGCAAAGCCAATTAAGTGCAGAATTTTATTGTGTAAATATGCATGGAGAGAATTTAATTAACCACAAATGAAGGTAGCAAGAAAAAATAATTAAGTGCAGAATTTTCCTAAGTGAAATATGTATATGGGAATATGTGAGGCATGAAAACATGGCAAGGAGGAAGAATTTTAAAGGTGCAGAATTTTATTTGGCTTATTGCACATGGAACACACGTAGAGAAGGAAATTATGGTGAGGAAAAGAAGACAAAAAGGGAGAAAAAATTTTATGCCACAATAAAAGTTTAGTTGCTTGTGAGAATGGGTAACCCAAACTTACAAGGAAGGGAATTACCAATGGTGCAAGCCAAGGAAAGTGTACTTGCAAGTACAAGTAGTGCAAGAAAAATATATATCTATACAAACATAAAGAGTGCAGAATTCTCATGAGGGAAAGAGAAATGTGCATTGTGAGTTTTGGAGGAAGAAGTCAAGAAAGGAAAGGGGGAAAGTATGCATGAAAAGCCACCCATAAACACCATTGAACAAGAGTGATATTCAATAATAACTAAGGAAAAAAGGAGTGTGGCGTGAAATGAGGGAAGACGGGGAGAATTAAAGTTGTTTTATTTTTATGACATGCCACCTAAGCCAAGAAAGAGACAAGAGGGAATTGAAATTGACTTTTACACTACAAACCACACGTGAGGTGAAGGGAAAGAAGAGAGAAAAGGAACAGAGATCTTGCAACATCCAAAACTACACCTACACACATGAAAAAGAGAGAAAGGGAGAGAAACACCAAGCTTAAAGAGGAAGAAGCAAAGGTGGTCAAGAAGAAAAGTAAAAGAAGCAAAGAATCAAGGGAAAGCCAAGAAAAGCCATCTTAAGGTATCAAAGAGGTAGGTTAAAAATTCCAATTTTTGTTCCATGTCTAGATATGCAACTCAATGCCTATATTTAAGTTTTCCATGGAACTTAGGTTGTCTCTACATTCTTGGTTTTAAATGTATGGTTGTTGGCTAGCATGTGTGGTTATGAAGTTGTTGATAGATGAAATAGCATGAAAATTTGGTTGAATCATGTATTAGGTTAGAAGTTGTAATGATCACCAAGGAAGAATCCCTAACTTTTAAGTGTATTAAGGAAAGAACAGAAAGAAAGGAAATGAAATTGCCAAATGAACAAAACTCCCTAGGCTAAGTCCATGAGGTTCATTCTTGGAATTATTTTTTTTAGCCATGCAATATGACTTTGAATCAAAGTAAAGAAATAATTATGGACATTATTAGAATTTTTGGAAAGCAATTATATATTGAAATTAATTTTCCAAGAAAAAGAACTAATTATGGACATTATTAGAATTTTTGGAAAGCAATTATACATTGAAATCAATTTTCCAAGAAAAGAAATAATTATGGATATTATTAGAATTTTTTTGGAAGCAATTATATATTGAAATTAATTTTCCAATAAAAAGAACTAATTATGGACATTATTAGAATTTTTGGAAAGCAATTATACATTGAAATCAATTTTCCAACAAAGAAATAATTATGGATATTAATAGAATTCTTTGGGAAGCAATTATATATTGAAACTAATTTTCCAAGAAAAAGAACTAATTATGGACATTATTAGAATTTTTGGAAAGCAATTATATATTGAAATTAATTTTCCAAGAAAGAGAAATAATTATGGAATACATTAAAATTTTTAGAAAGAAAGCTACATTGGAATCTAGTTCCCAAGGAAAGAGAGAATCATTAGAGAAATTCTTAGAGTCTTAAGACGAGATTGTACATGGGAATTAAACTCCAAGAAGGAGAAATTTTAGGGAGATTACTAAAAATGTGTAGAAAGAAGAAGGGAAAAGTAATATCGAAATTGATAGTACTTTACAAGAGATAGACCTTAGAAATTAACTTCAAGAGAAATAGAAATTTGTTACTTAAACGTTGCAATTTCCCATAAGAAATGTGTCCTTGCCCTAACTTACAAGGAGAAGAAAGTTTCCCTGAAAAAATTTGATAAGATTTTCAAAGGTGGCCAAGTGCCCACCTAGTGCCCAAGTGTGCACAATTACCCTAGGTGGTGGCCAAGTGTCCACATGTGCCCAAGCGTGCACAAAATATTTTAAAGGTGGATAAGTGTCCACGAGTGAACCTATCGATGCAGCCTAGTGCAATGGTGAGTATCAAGGTCGTATTCCTCGAGAACGGGAAATCCCAGAGTTACTACTTGTTCTCTGTTATCTAGCCTAGCAATTAAAATGATTAATTTTCATCTAAAATAACGTCTAACTATAAGCAATAATAAACTAACAGTGACAAGAAATAGAAGAAAATACACGGAGGCAAGAAATGCAAATCCATCAGGGAACCTACACTGGTTGGCAAACACACGAAGGATAATGGATTACTGAATTTAACTATGTTACCTGTGAGTGAATTCCAATGCAAATTCAAATTCTCTGTCGATCTCAATGAATTTCTTAAACTTAAAATCCACCATCAGTCAAGTTTCTTCCTAATGGAAAATTTTAAATCAAAAGATTATCTATCTAATTCACCACTATTAAGAGTCGTTACTTCTTAATCCAAAGAATTTATTAACCTTAATTCTAAGCGATAACAAATTGTCCATTACAGTTAGTTTTCCAAATTCCAATTATCATCTATCGATCTCAAAAAGGAATCTAATTAACATTACCACGACGTCTCGTAAATAACGCTAACACATACATTCATAATTGTAACGGAGATCACACATTAGATTCAACATCCATGCAAATTTAAACAGCAATCCAACACAGTTAGGGACCCCAATGAATTTTATAGTTCAGCCACACATATTTACATATAGCACACAATCCAACAGCAAACAACCCATCAGACAAATAATTAAATAGCAGATAAAAATAGTAAAAACTTATGCAATCCTGTTTTTTTTAATTGTCCAATGGTGTCTCTACAAAATGGTCACTGGAAAACCACCGACAAAGGACTAGAAGATTGTTAGGAAATGCCGAAAACAATGAAGTACAAGGTCGCCAAAAACGGGTCGGGTCGGACGGGTTGGACGGGTCGGACCCCAAGCTCTCGGGTACCCGACGGATCTGCTCCAAATCTGCTCCCTTCCGGTCGGCTAGGTGGCGGTGACACCGGGAAAGCCGAGACGCACGGATGGCGAAACGGATGAAAACCCGACGAAAACGCGAACGGTCGCGAGCAGCGGTCGCGCCTCTCGGGTTCGTCTTCGGATCTCTCAGTCCGGCGGGCTACAGCGGCTGGTGAGCTGGGGGAATGCGGTGGAGGACTTGCTGGAGGTACAGGAGGTGACGATGGGTGGTGGAACGGCCGGAAAACACCGTGGTGAAGCTCGAACTGGATGGGTTGGCGAAACGGGTCGCGAGCCTCCTCTCGCGCTACGGACGCCGTGAACGGCGCTGCGGACAGCCAAGGTGGTGGAGGACCGTGCGCGAAGCCTTTTCGGTAGTTGGTCGGCCTCCCTCGGCGGCGGTGGTGCACGAGCTCACTCCCTTCGCGCAATGGGTCTTCACGCTTCACTGTTCACTCCCAAATCTCTTTCACGCCTTGGACTTCGGTAGCTCGGGGCTCTTTTTTCTCCCTCCCATACGATTTTTCTTTTTCTAGTTGACTCGGTCCAAGATCCAATATGGCAAACCAAGGCCCAAATATCTTGATCTAGGGCCCACTAAGCAGAATCAGCCCAAATGGCCTATTTTGAGTGCTCTAAAGCTGACCAGGCTCCAAATTGCTCTATTTGCTAACGGTGACTTGATAAAATGCCTGAAAACAGAAATGAAGAAAACTTAGGTGATTTTAAGAATAAAATTACACAAAATGCTCACAAAATAGACAATTCACATCTAGCAATTTCGTATGGAATCAGACATATCAAGTGCCCAAGTGTGCACAGCTCAAGTTCATAGAAATTTAAGAAGGATAAGCTTAAATAAATTGATATCGTTATACTAATGTAAGTCACCGCATGAGTATTTATAAGTACATTATTTTCATCTTATTAATATTTTAATTGACCATTTATTGCTTTCCAGTTATATTGTGTATTATGCTGTATTTTATTCCAATAATGTAGAATTGCTATTTTGGTGCTTGCACCATGATACATATTGGTTGTTTTAAAATTGGATTGTTAAGCTACTGGGAAACTTGTGTTTCTCATTATATGCTAATATATATCAAATACGGATGCATAGCTGGGTTAGGGGTTCGAGGTCTTTTTGGGTTAAGAAATTTTGTGACCCCTAATTCTATTTGCTTAGATATACTCTGAATAGAAATAGGATTATTCTCTTAGCAGTAGTCCTGCAAGGTATTTAGGCAAGAACGGGGGAAGGGATAGGTGAAAGACCGGTCCGTCTAAAAAATTTGTAAAGGGAGTCTGAGTGACAGGATTGTTGTCTCCTGACTTCCCAAAGACGGGTACTTTGCATATCCTGATACACATTTACTATTTTGTAATGAACATTATGAAGTTTATTGAATTGTATGAAAGTTTAAATTCCACAAAATAGCATAGTATTTCTTTATTCTGCTGTGCATGTAAGTATAATTAATCTGAGCAAAGGATCCCGAACCTAATGCGTATAACATAATTCGATGGTTTAACTGATCATACTTAAAATAAATAAAAGATAAAGATAATGTACTAAACCTATCTGTTTATATAAGAATTAATACTAGATATGGGCGTTACAACCTAACCTGCTTAATATAACTTAATGGTATAAACGTTCAGATAATAATTAAATAAAGGATAAGAATAATGTACTGATCTTATCTGTGTACATTAGAGGAGTTGTACAACCAGATAAGGGCGTTACATATAATATCCTGTTAACCCCAAGAAACTCTGAACTTCAATCACATTAGTAGGCCTTTCCCAGTTTACTACTGCTTCAGTTTTACTAAGGTCTACTGAGACTCTATCTTTAGAGATCACATACCTTAGGAATTTCACTTCTTCCAAACAAAACTCACTTTTCTAGCTTAGCATGCAATTCTTTCTCCCCAAGTATTTGCAACACTATCTTGAGGCGTTGTTCATGCTCCTGTCTGTTTCTAGAATATACCAACATATCATTAATAAACTCTACCACAAACTGATCGAGATAGGATCTAAAGATGTGGTTCATATAATCCATAAAAATGGCTGAAGCATTTGTCAAACCAAAAGGCATTACTAGAAATTCATAATGTCCACATATAGTTCTAAAAGCAGTCTTAGGTATGTCCATACCTAGTTGATGGTACCTTGAACTCAAATCAATCTTAGAAAAGACAATGGCTCATCTCAGTTGATCTAACAGGTCATCAATCGTAAGGAGGGGGTATTTGTTCTTCACAGTTACTTTATTTTAACTGTTTATAATCTATACACATTCTCATGCTTTCATCCTTCTTTTTTACAAACAACACCGGTGCTCCCCACAATGAGCCACTAGGCCTAATGAATTGTTTTTCTAGGAGGTCCTCTATTTGCACCTTCAACTCACTTAACTCTATAGGAGACATTCTATAAGGTGTTATAAAAATTGGTCATGTTCTAAGAACTAACTTTATAGAGATTGATACTTCTCTCTTAGGTGGAAGGCTCAATATCTTCTGGAAATACATCAGAAAACTCACACACTATAGGGATATCATCTAACTTTTGTTGAACCTCTATCTTTGAGGGACATAAAAAACTCATTCTTTTATTTTTCCTCTCAATTTCCCTGTTTACTGGTTTAGTATCTATGAAAGTCATAGACTTAGCTGAATAGTACAAAATTACATTGTTAGAAGAGAGCCAGTCCATTCCAAGAATAACATCTAATTCAACCAAGGGTAAACATGTAAGGTCCACAATGAAAGGTCTATTTTCAATCACAATGAAACAATTTAAACAGACCAATAAAGTCAAAACATGTTCATCAGTAGGGACGGCTACAGAAAATTTATAAGTAGGTTAGTCATGGGTAATTTCAATTTCTAGGCACACTCTAAAGAAATAAAAGAATGGGTTGTGCCAGAATTATACAATACAATTAAAGAAATATCATTAATAAAACATATACCTTTCATCAAATCCTCAGAATGAGCCATCTCTTTACCTTTGAGGGTATAAACCCTTCCCTTAGTTGTAGGTCTAGGGGTTTCAGTTGGCTTCTTCATAAATGTATAGTATCTAGCATAGTGCCCTAATTTACCACACTTAAAGCAGACGTTTTGTCCTATCAAGCATGGTCTATCTCCATGGTTCTTCTTACATTTTGGACAGTTGTTTAGGGTGGATGAGGCATTCATGGGTCTTTTACCTATTTGAATTTTCACAAATTTACTATCATGTCCCTTAATGTATCCTAATGGTGCCTTCCTCTTGAAGAAGTTGGATTCTCGCTTCCCTTTCTTTAATGCTACTAGGGATTTGGAGGTAATACGACACTTATTTACTAGGGTAGCATAGTCTCTAATTTCTTGGGATGCCACTTCATGGTACAGTTTAGGGTTTAGGCTATTCTCCATATGCATAGCCTTCTATGCTCCATCTGGTCTCCATTTCAAATAAGAGAAGAATTTAGACAACTCTTCATATCGAGCTAAGTATTCCTTGAATGGCCTACCTCTCTGCTTAATTTGCGTGAATTCTCCTTCTTTGGCATTCCTTTCACTTTGAGGGAAGTATTTGTTCAGAAAGACTTCCTTGAATGCATCCTAAGTAACCTGTCCTCCTTGGGCTTCCATCAGTTGCTTGGTTCCTTTCCATCAATATTTAGCTTCCCTTTCCAGCTAATAGGTAGCAAAAGAAACTTTCTGAGCATCAGTGCTCTCTAACACTTCAAATAGTTCCTCCATTTTCTGTAGCCATTCCTCTACTAGTTTAGAATCCAATTCACCTCTAAAAATAGGGTGTCTAGCCCTCTGGAACTCAGTCTAACCACCAGTGGCTTGATTTCTTACTAATTCATTTTCATGTTAAGTGTTCTCACTCTTATCAGTTTGCATTTGACAAAGTGTTTCTGTAGTAACTGTAACATTCGCTCCTAAATTTTGAGAGATGTTTGTTAATTTTAGTTAATTGTTTGTGTATGTTGCATTTATGTTTTGTTAGATTGTATATAGTTGCATAAGTGCCAGAATTGGACTAGAAATGAGTGAGAAATTGACTAGAATGAAGAAAAGAACTAAATTGAAAAGTTGAAAAGTTCAAGTATGATAATCACAATTTTGGCCAAAAGAATTACTATAGCTAACAAATTTTTGTAATTCTCTTGTCAATGGGTTAGGGACAAAATGGAAATTTCCCATATATTTTGAAATTTACCAATTTGAGGCTAAATGATAAGAAATTGGGAATTAATGCAAGTGCTGGATTGTTATATAAATAGGGCCAGGAGTCAGACTCCTTCATTCTAAAACTCAGATTTCTACTTCTAGAGAGAGAAAGTGTGACCGAGTAGAGAGAGAAGTTAAAGGAGGAAGGAAGTGAATCTCATTTCTAGCAAGATTTAAAGTCAAAAAAGTGATTAGAAAGGCATCCACAGGATTAATCAGCATCCAAACATTATTTAAACAAGAATTAAGGTAGCATAATAACCCAATCCCTTTACTTTGGAGCTTACTATTCACATGACTGAAATTTGTGAAATTAAACTTGTTTGAAAGAAAAAGGGATTAAAAACTAAATTATTATTGTTTTAATTACTATTAGGTATTTCTAACAGATTGAAGATACTTGTGCATGCTTAAATTTACTTTTGAAAAATGGGTTCTTCATCTTAAACGAAAATGAGTTTGAATCTCATATTTAGACAAGATTATATGATGTTTTGAGCTATTTTCTTGAGTTAAATGTTTTAAACTCTATAGTATTTTGTTATGCCTGATATCCTAGATCCTTATTAATCTTTTGGAGAAAAGGATCAGGAGGATGATTTTTGGGTATACATAGAAAGGGCATATATGTAATAGGATATGTGAGCTAGGAATCTACTAGCAGTTTTTGTTAAATGGGTATGAGTGACAGGTTTATTGTCTCCTTACCCTAGTTAACGTTTTCACATATCCATAGATATATGTCAAACAGATGACAATGTAGTTATTATGATATGAATGAATGTGAATATATATATGTATATTAATTATTTCATTTGATAAATATTTAAAATTTAACTCGGGTAAAGGAAGTAGTAATTCACCAATCTTATAGTACATTGCTTATATTATTTAAATCACTTTAAAAGGAGCTATATACAATTAGGGGGTTACAGTAACTGCAGCCTATTCAGAGTTAGTCACAGCCTGTGCCCTTATAGCTTTTGCCATACCTCTCATAGTCTGCATAATCTCAGTCAGACCTACATCATTGTCTTGATTCTGGTTACAACTCCTCCTATTCGGTGCCATATTGAACTCTACAAAACAAACATCCCTGAGGTGATTAGTCTCAATAACAAATTATCAAGCAGAGACTTTATAACACTAATAGGAGCTACTATCTTCCCAAGCCTAATTCTTCATTCCTCAAGTGAAAATAAAATACAAGTTAGCCAATTGCCTAGGTATAGCTAACTAACTTGAACTAGTCCCTTCCTTGAGGAATCTACCTTTAACTTAAACGGATGTGCCTTGGAGCAAAAGGGGAGTTGGGACCAAAGCTTAGCATTGGTAAAATTCTCGTACAATAACAGTTTTCATTATAGTATAGGGATGGCACCCTATGAAGCTTTGTATGAGAGGAATTGTATATTGCCTCTATGTTGGTTTGAGGTAGGGGAAAGACAATTGCTTAGGCTAGAGTTGGTACAGCAAACTATAGACCAAATTAGCAAGATCAGTGTAACATTTGCTCCTAATTATATTATGAAAGATGTCTGTTAGCTATTAAATAATTTAATTGTTTGTGTATGTTGTAACATACGCTCCAATTATGATTAAAGAGATGCTTGATAATTGTTAATTTAATATTTAATGCTTGTATTTGTTGCATTAGTGCATATAGTTGCATTAGCCTAGGGACTAAATTGAAAGAAAATAAATAAAGGTTTAGTAAGAGGTGGCTAGGGACTTAATTGAAAAGGGAAAAGATGAGGGAGTCTAAGAGTGCAAAATAGCTCAAAGACCAAATAGCAATTTCCTAGAATCCCTTAAACCTTAGCTGCAACCCTAAATCTTCTATGCACTTCCCAATTTCATCATTTCTAGAGAGAGAAGCAGGAGGGCACCTAAAGAGAGAAAGGGATGAGTTAGGGCACGATGGGAGTTTTGCTGAAGGAAAGGATAGATTGAAGCTAGAACCTAGTTCTGCAGTGAGGAAGGATTATTTCTAACACATTAAACACACACATTCTGCTAAGAATCAAGGTAGCAATCCATCCTAAATCCCTTTCTTTTCTGAAGAGTTTACTGTTGCTGCAAAATATGAATTTCTAACTGTTTGAATTGAGATTGGGGTTAAACCTACATTCTGTATGCTTTTCTATTTCTATGGGATGTTGTGTTGCTGAATGTATGCTCATATATGTGCTTGTAATAGATTTGAAGGGCTGGGTTGTGTTCATCTAGAGGTATAGACTAGTTTTCCTTGCATGTACCATATTTGAGCTAATGGATGAGAAATGTTTTATGAGAAGTAAAGTTTGTTGTATGGAAATTAAGCTTATATTTTTAGAATTGAAAATGGAATGTTACTTGGACTGGGTATTATCAAAATTGTTTTCTAAATCGCACGAGCATAGCAATTGATCGTTAAGTAGGGCAATAACTACCATGTTCCTAGAAAACCCAGAAGTGTAGACAGAGGCTTATCAACTGACTACCAAATTCCTAGCAATCAATTGTCAGGCTTGAGTCTGCACTAAGTAGTTAACTGGCCATCCTCGTAGTCAACTATCATGCTCTTCAAAACCAAAAAGTACAGATAGAGGCTTAGCAGTAGACTACCAAATTTTTAGCAGTCGACTGTCGAGCCCTAGTTTGCACTAAGTAGTCAACTAACCATCCTAGCAATCGATTGTTGTGCTTTTATTTTGCACAGGACGCATTCTATAAAGTCACCACCCAGCTGCCAGGGCCACTTGAGGAATATAGAGAGCCACTAGCTGACTGCTAGCCTTTCAACAGTCTACTGGCAGCCTTCTAGCTTGCGAAGTGAGGTTTTTAATGGCAATTGAGCTTGGTAATTCTCCATACTAACTTAATTAAAGGCTTACAACATAGGCAAGCAAGGAAACTAAGAGTTTTAGGTGATGAAACCCTTGTGATAGTAAAACAAAGAGAGAGCAGAAAACACAAAAAGGGAAAGAGGAAAGTATTCTCAATGTATGCCTTAGGGTAGATAGGCTCATTATCGAGTAACCGATTGTTGGTATGGGATGGCCGTTGGGCATTCCAAGGCTGTGCCATAAATTGGGATGGTTAAACATCCATTTGAACTTAGATGATTTTGAAAACACCGTGATGGTTGCAAACTTTAAGTTAATGTTATCTCCTAAGGGCCATATGAAAAACACATACTTAGAGTTCAGTATAACCATGGGTATGGGCAAATTCACCTAGAGTATATGTAGAGAATAGCATGCTGGGAGTGTGATCCACCTTGAAGGAATGGTAGTGATTCCATAGTATTATGATCTACCCAAAAGCAGAGAGGAAATGATCTAGATAGAGTTGACGGTGATCCCATGAAAGTTATACTAGCCCCGTTTGGGACGAAAGGGAGGAATCCCGTTGGTCAGGCATGATTTGTCGGAAAGGGGCAGGGACCATTAAGGTACTTGGATCCACTGGGGGATACCTCAAAATGTACAAAAGTTAAGGCATGTCTAAATAGACATGCGCTCATTCATATAGATAGTGGTACGTGGAGTTGTTGCTGGGCGACTCTCCCGATTACTCTTAGGGTGTTTTATATACTACTCATATGGTATGAAAGTGAAATGATGGCATGTTTACTATCACACGTGTTTTTATAAGAAATTTTTTATGATGAGAATGATGATGAATGCACTTCCCATGTTTTAAAGATGATATGTTTTGATGAATATACGTATGTATGAGTACACAACATGATTAAATGCTACATGCATTACATCCTATTAGCATGTGATATTTTTTATGAAAGAATGTAGAGCTTTTTCGTGCGAGCATAGTGGTACAGGTCAATGGATTTTGTAACAGGTTGCATTGCTACTGAGATTCAATTCTCATGTTATTGTTGGCCTGTACTAGATGTGTAGGTTCTGGGCTGGAGAAAAGGTAAAGTAGGAGTAAGTACCGACTATGAGGTGCACAAAAGTGACCATTTTGAGATAGACTAGGCGCTTGTTTTATTTGCATAGCTTTCATGATATTTTGGGAAAGGCTAGTAATGATCCATTTTGTATAGCCTAGTTAGACATAGATGTAAATGAAGGGATGCTTAGATGAAATTATAGTGGCACAAGTGGTAGGATTGTTGCCTCCATGCCCAATAGTTAATTGACTATATTTGATTAAGAATGCATGTTTATGTATAGTTAATCTAGGTGTATTCTATATATACTTATTCCACTGCGATGTTGAGAGGACTCGAGAGTAAAGACTAACTCAAATGGAACTTAATTATTCAACTTAGTAAAAATTTTAAAACTTACTCGGGTAGGAGTGATAGTAACACACCATTATTTTGATAATTATATACATTATACCTTTAAACACTTAAAAGGAACCATAGGCTAATGGAGGTGTTACATATGTTGTATTAGTTTGTATATAGTTATATCAGTGTAGAAATTAAATTAAATGGGAGTGAGAAATTGCCTTGAAAGTGGATAGGGACTAAAATGAAGAAGGAAAAAGTTTAAGTATGGGAAACATAATTTTAGCCAAAAGATTTACTGCAGCTAACAATTTTTGAAGCTTTTCACCAATGTTCAAGGGTAAAATGGTAATTATGTATATAGTTTCAAATTTTACCATTTTGAAGTCAAATGATCAGAGATTAGGATCAAAATTTACAATTTTTGGACCCCGTATATAAGGCCGAAAGTCAGACTTCCTCCTTATCCAAATCACTTTCTGAACCTCTAGATAGAGAGACAATTTTTAGAGAGAGAAATAGAAGGAGAAGAGATCAAACTCTACTTCTTGCAAGATTTAAATCTAAAAATGTTCCTACGAAGGTATCTAGCACACCAGCAAACTTACAAATAAGGATTCAAGGTAGCAAAACAACCCATTCTCTCTAATCTCAAATTCACTGTTCATATTATTAACAATGTGATTCTGATGTTATTTGAAGTAAAAGAGGGATTGAAACTACATTCTTGGTGTTTTTGATTGCTATTTAGTTAAATTGCATGAATATACTTATGCATGCTTAAATTAGATCATTAGAAATGGGTTTTATCCATGGACGAAAATGAGGTTAAATCCAAGATTTGAGTGAGATTAAGTTATGTTTTAGGCTTTTTTTGTGTGGTAAATAATGCTCACATGTTGGTTTAGAGTTCATAAATTTCAAAATGGGTTTATAAATAAGTTTTTGGATAAAAATTCTGGGTCATCAACAAGTCATAAAATAGAGCATAACATAAGAGCCGACTAGTATAGTGAAGTAGTCGATTGTCGCGTTCTTCAGATGCCTAGAAACATATTCAAAGGTCTAGCAGTCAACTGCCAACCCTTGAAAGTCGACTATCGTGCTCATATTTTTCAGAATATTACCAATAATGGAGCAATCAACTGTCGGGCCCATGGCAATCGACTTGTAGCCTCGAGTTTGGAAATTTTTGTAAGTAGTGAGTTGGAAGTTGACTGCTAGGTGGTGAGAGTCGACTAGTCAGCCTCTGTTTTGGAAAAATGAACTTAATAACCTAGCTTAAAGTGCAATTAGCCTCAAATTTCACTTAAACAAGGAATCTAAACCTAGAATGTATAATGGGTAACATGAAGTTGAAATTGAGAGAGAAGGGGCAAGAATAAGTATGAAACATAAAAAGAGAAATGTAAAAGTATTCCTAGTGTATGGATAGTGGTAGATGGGCTTATGTTGAGTGATCAACTGTCAGTATGGGATGACAGTTGGGCATTCCACGATTGAGCTAAATGATTTTAAAAACACCGTGATGTTTTCTAATTTTAAGTTAGTGAACTCTAGGGCTAAATAAAATAGTCACATTCTTAGAATTAGACATAAGCATGGCACGAGCCAAATAACCCTAATTCATATGCTTATGATAGTGTTTTGAAAGTTGACCTATTAAAAGGGACAATAATCTCTTGTATGTAAGGGAATAACTGCCAGAGTGGTAGGTAGGGACCCTACTATATGTTATAAGGTAAATAAGGGAAGAACTACCAAAGTCGTGGACAGGGACCCTATTATATGTTATAAGGTAAATAAGGGAAGATTTTCTAGAGCGATGGGCAGGGACCCTGTTGTATTTGATGAATTAGGGAAAGATCTACCAGAGCAGTGGGTAGGGACCCTTGTGTAGTTGGTGTTGAGGTAGATTGTACTTGGATTCACTAGGGGATGCTCTAGATAGTACACTGATATTACTTCACAGTTGAAAGCTGCAGTGGTCAAGAACCATAAGAAAACTCACATATGAGTGTGGATTAAATAAATGGAGTTGTTTGATCGGCAACACTCCTAATTTCTCTTGTTATGATGATGTTTTGGCTATGGCCATTATGATATGCTTTACTTCCTTATTGCTTTATATATGTGAAATTGACTGTTACTAGTATAATATGATCATATGTACAAAATATCTTGTGTGATGGATATGTAAAATGCATTGGCAAGAATGATATGTGATTATATTCATGCATGGTAACTCAATAAACACAATTACTGTATGATGATGAAAGGATGTAATGTATTTTTCGTATATATACTATGGTACAAACTGGCAGTCTTGTAAACAGGTTGTTATTGGTATTAAGATTTATTATCATGAAAAATTACTGGTTTGTATCAGATGCCTAGGTACCAGGTGCTTTTAGAGATAGAGGTGGAGTATGTGGAAATACCCTTTTTGGGATATTTTCCTATTATAAGAGAATTTTGGGTACTTATAATTGTAGAAGTTCCCCAAGCACTTTGAATAGACAGGGGATGATAATTTAAATATTTTGAGCATGTAGATAAATATTTTGAGGTAAGAATGCATGAAGGTGTATAGGTATAAGGATATGTGAGGAAAACGAGGTATGAGTAACATGATTGTTGTCTCCTTACCTTGACTATTTGATTTTGAAAACTCACATATCTATAAGTATATGTCTTGACAGATAACTGACGTATATATGACTAATCATATATGTGAATGACTATGGATATATATATGAGTGTTTTAATTAAATTCTTTCTGCTGCTTAATGTGTGAGAACCCAAGTGTAGCATCCCAAACTAATGAAACTTAATAATTTAACTCAGTAAAAAGTAAAAAAAAAAAAATCAAGTAGAGGTAGTAATAATTCACCAATCTTATAAAATTTAAATCTTAAATTATTTAAGTAATTAAAAGGGAACTATAGGATTAGGGGTTATGTAACACCCCATATTCTCTTGGTTATATTTAAATTAATGTTTCCTTAATTAATTAGATCAGTTACCATAAAATGTGATGTAATTGTTCTAGTGATGTAATGAAGAATAAATGTCACAAGGGAAAGAATGAACCTAGGTATTAAGTAGCATGGAATGTTCATAAAAAGGGAATATATGGAATTAAGTTGTTTAATTTAATTTCCTATTTTCTTTCCTTTTTCCTAACTGAATCACCAAAGGAGAGAAGAGTATGACAAATTGAATATACATGCACATGCAATTAGTGAAAGGAAGGAAAAAAGTTAGCATTCATTAAATATATGTATAGATGCATATGCATTCGGTGGAGTAACATAAAAGCAAGAGGGGATTGGGTGTAAGTAAGGTGTTTAATTTCCCTTCTTTATTTCCTTTGATTCCGCCACCTAAGCATCACGTGAACTAGGAAGGAAGAGAAAAGAATTCAACCTCTAATAAATATATAAACATGTGCATTCGTATCAAGAGTGAGTGGAGGGGGATTTATTTTTATACTAATTAAAATAATGTTTCCATTTGGTGAAGATAAAAGTGAGAAGAGGAAGAAGAACATGACTTTCATGTAACCACAAGACCATAGAAATTGAGAAGAGAGAGAGGATAGAGGCGTGTGGCACTTGACTACCTTCTTTCCTTCTCTTTGTCCGTGTACAAGGCCACCAAGTAATGAAGTTACATGTATAAAACATTGGCCCTTGCATGAAGTAAAAGGAATTCACAAAAGCATGTAGGATACTGAGACATGGTAGTGCGTGGTCGTATCTCTTGAGTGAATCCCTTCTTCCTTCCTTTTGGCGCCACCGAGTGAAGGATTTACTTATACAAATAAAATGCTAAGATATGTGTCTCACGTGAAGGGTGCAACCTACGTGTAAGGGTGCCTTGCGTGACTCTCCTTCCTCCTTTCCTTTAACGTGGCTGAGTGGTTAATCCACTAACACAAGATTTCCATTAAGGTGAATTGTACTTAAAGGACTGGTATGACTATTAAATAATAATTAAGAATGGGAAGGAGGGCGACGTTTCATGTAGTCGAATGGTAAGACAAAATGGCAATCAATGTGAATTGTACCTAGAATACATGTGTAGCACCCAAATGTAAGGGATTAGGTAACTTACACGAGGGGAAATTTCATATGGACACGGCAAGAGAGAGGGAGAGCAGTGTGAATGTTGGATAAGACGCAAAACTTCAAGGAAAATAGGGCTGCATTAGAATTACACTTAAGGCCATGAACAATAAATAAATAATAATAATAATAAAAGAGGAGAATATGGTGTGGCATTCCCTTTTAGCCGATTAAAACACATACAAGAGAGAGAGAACAAAAGGTGCATTAGCAAGGGAAGGAGAGAGCAGCTTCACAATTGGGAAAACACACAAACACATTTCAGTTTGGTGAAGAAAGAGCTTGGCCGAGAAAGGAGCAAAGGATCAAAGGAAAACTCAAAGAGAAAAACCCAAGATAATCTCATCCTAGTTTATCCTTGAGGTAGGTTAGCAAGTTTTGTAAATTGTTCCATGGTTTTACATATATTCACCATATTTTTCCAAGCTTTCATGGAACATTAATTTCTTCTCTACATTTTTGATGATATGAATTTCATGTTGGCTAAGCTTGCATAGTGAATTTGATGTGTTGTTGATGTGCTAAAAAGTGATAGTGTTATCCTCATGAAAGAACTATGGTTAGAAAAAGGTTTAGCATGTGTCATGGAAAACTCTAACATAAAATAGTACTAAACTTTTGTATGCTTTCATGGATAGTATATGAATTAAGTCATAGATATCAAAGATGAAGGTTGCTAGCTAGAATTCTCTTTAAAATTGTAACATTACTCTTGTAGGCTTGCCCAATCTGAAAATGGCTTTTGTAAGTTATGAAATGGCTTGATGGAAATTGTGTAAGAGCAACTACCATTCGGTTTTGGCTATTAGAAGGGAAGAAAATATGGTTGATTAAGGTATAATTAATTAGTTCACCTTTTACACATAATAAGACCCCACATTATTACTAAAATGTAAAAATGGAGAAAAGTGTGTGAGTCTTAAAATTTAGTGTGTAGCATGAACAATAAAGCAAGGGGAATAAATTATTATTGGCAATGGCTACACCAATTAAATGTGGAAGAAAGTATCCTAGAATTTAATGCATGACCTCATTAAGTGTAAAGTATAGAAAGGTGGGAAAAATTTGACAATGTGGCATGAAAAACCTTAGGGATTATTAACTTATCCTTATGGCAACACAATCCCCTATTTTAGCCCTAGTAGCCGAATGCATACGCAAATAATAATGCCTTATAATATGTCTTATAATGGCTAAAGTCAAGGGAAAATAAGAAAGTTAGAGTTAAAGGAAGGGGATTGCAATTTATTCCAATTTATACCACTAATGTTCTTATGTTGAACAATTTAAGAGATTATGGATGGCTAAGTTAAGACCACATACCAATAGACAATTACAACATAATTGATTTATAAAGGTGGCCAAGTGTCCACAAAGTGTCCAAGTGTGCACCATTAATTTATAAAGGTGGCCAAGTGTTGACAAAGTGCCCAAGTGTGCACAATTAAATTATAAAGGTGGCTAAGTGTCCACAACGTGCCTAAGTGTGCACCATTAATTTATAAAGGTGGCTAAGTGTCCACAATGTGCCCAAGTGTGCACAATTAATTTACAAAGGTGGCCAAGTGTCCACATCCCTTAAAGTGTGATCAAAGGTACTTCACACTTTAAGGCAAGGTAAGTTTTAAGAATGAAATGCATAAATGATTATTGTCTGTTCCAGTTTTAACATGTGTCCTATGAAAAAGATGTTTTACTTGAAAGGGAATATCTACTTTTATCACATTGACATTTTAAATAATCATGAAATGCTTGCCAATTATGTATATATATAAATGATACTGTGTCTTGAATAACTAGAATGTAAATGAAAATACTTTGGTGCTTGCACCCTAGTATATATTAGTTCATTTTGAAATAATGAATTTTTAAGCTACTGGGAAACTTGTGTTTCTTATTTGTATGCTAATATGTATCAGATGCGGACGCTTAGTGGTGCTGGGGAAAGATAGAAGTCCCTTTTTCTAAGAGTATTTTGTATTCCTTTATTTTGGAGTCTTGATTCTATATATGTTTTTGAGATTAGAAGTTAGAAGTTAGAATTAGAAAAGGAAAAGGGGGCAATCATTAGGGAAAGGATATATGAAGGACCGATTCATCCCCAGTATTTTGTAGAAGGAGTCTGAGTGACAAGTTTGTTGTCTCCTAACTCCTTATAGATGGGGACTTCATATATCTTGGTATATGATCACAGAAGAATGTAATGGATATTCATTATTGGACATTTATTATTTGTATTATATGTAAGTTTTATAAATTTCGCTATGATAGATTGAATTTAAGTTTTGCTGTGCATAAAGTATGATTATTTAAGCAAAAGAATTTGAACCTAATCCATAATAACAATACTTAATGGTATAAATGCTTAGACGTTGCAAATGAATAATTAAGGTTAAGAGTAATGTATCTAACTTATCTGTTTACTTTGGAGGAGTAGTAATAATAGATAAGGGCATTACATGTTACACTTAGTTAGTATCAGAGCATGGCTACCATGGTTAGCACATAGCTGATTTAGTAGTGATAAATGTTGACTAGGTAGTGAGGGTAGATTCCTCAAGATAGAAACTAATGTGGGATAATTAGCTGAGCCTTGGAAGTTGACTGTCTTGTATTGTGTTTTGACTTAAGGAATGAAGTGCTAGGTTTGGGTAGAGAGTATTCCTTTTTGGTACTATATGATCTCTTATAAATATTTTTTTATTAAGACCAAATCTGCTAAAGGCAAGCAAATCAAATCAACAACAATGGGACAACTCAAGCAGGCTAAAGAAGTCAAAACCTGCTCTCCAGTTGGAATAAAAATAGACAATGGATGAGGTAAACTAGTCACAGGTAAATTTAATCTCTTCACACATTCCAATGAAATGAATGACTGAGTAGCACCAGAATCAAACAATACAATTAAAGATATACCATTAATTAAATATTTACCTTTCATTAAATCATTAGATTGAACGACTTCCTTACCCTTGAGAGTATAGACTCTTCCAGTAGTAGGAGGTTTAGTGGTGTCACCTTGTCTCTTCCATAGTGGAAAATCTCTGATAAAGTTTCCTTCTTTCACGTATCTATAACATACAAAATTTTGTACCTTTGGTTGTAGCCATTTATAGAATCTTTCATGACTTTTATGGCATTTAGGGCAAACATCAGACATTACCGGTCTCACCATAGGCCTTTTTCCTTCCTAGCCTCTGCTATATCTACTATCTCTCCTTGAGAAAAATCTCGGTTGGTTTTGTTTAAAGAAGTTACTCTTTTGCTTTTCTTTCTCAGTCTCTGCCAAATTTTTGGAAACTATGCGAAATTTGTTCACCAATGTGGCATAATCTCGTATTTCCAATGGAGTTACTACATTTTTCAACTCAGACCTCAACCCAACCTCTAGGTGCATTGCTTTTCATGCTTCATCTGGTTGAAGTCTCAGATAAGAGGAAAACTTAGATAATTCCTTAAATTTTGCCAAATATTCATTAAATGTCATGCTACCCTGCTTGATTTGCATAAACTCAATCTCTTTCTCATTCCTCACATTCCAAGGAAAATACTTTTCAAGAAATCCTTCCTTAAATGAATCCCAAGTAATCTGGATTCCCTGAGCCTCTATTAGTTGCTTCGCTCCCTTCCACCAATATTCTGCCACTCCTTCCATTATATAACTGGAAAATAAGACCTTCTGAGCATCAGTTGTACTTAGAACCCCAAATAATTTTTCCATCTTCTTCAGCCATTCCTTAGCCAACTTCGGGTCAAGCTCACCCCTAAAAGAAAGAGGATTTGCTTTTTAGAATTCAAACCATCCATGATACACCGGGTTTCCTACTTGTCCTTCTTGAGGGTTAGGGTTATTTTGGTTGTTCCCCTGTTCCCAAAATTTTTTAAGGACCTGAGTAGTAGCTGCTGCCTGCTCTTTCATAGTATGGGTAGCAGTAGCTGCCTGCTCATTCATAGCCTCTACTACGCCTATCATGGCCTGCACTAGTCTTTGCATATTACCTTCTCCTTCCTTTTCCTTTCCAGAATTCCTCTTAGGTGGAGCCATACTTTACTCTACAAAAAAAATATTACTGAGGTGATCAATCTCAATAACATAATATTTCTAAGAGATCATATGGCACCAAAAGGAAATATTATCTACCCCAAACCTAGCATCCATTCCTCAAGTAGAAATAGAATACAAGTCAGTGAACTGTCTAGATTCAGCTAACTAACCTGTATTAGTCTCTATCCTAAGGAATCTACCCTTTGTTACTGAGCCAGTGCTTAACTAGTCATGGTAACTGTGCTCTGATACCAACTCAATGTAACACCCCCAACCCTAATTCCTTTTAGGTAATAAAATAATATAAGATTGGTGAGTTACTACTACCTCTACCTGAGTACATTTTTAACTTTTTCTAAGTTAAATAGTTGAGTGCCACTAGTTTGGGTTACTATACTTAGGTTCACACGTTACGCATCGAAAATAAATAAAATAATTTAAATGAATAGATAGACATATAGATATTCACATTCACATTTCACTGTATATAATATTTATACATACACAAACAGTAGTATGTGCCAGACATATACCTATAGATATGTGAGCCTGAATAGGGTAAGGAGACAACAAGCCTGCCACTCATACCCGATTTTTAAACAAAATATCCTATCTCACATATATTAATACATATATGCCTTTCTTACTTATATCAAAAGTCATTCTCGTGATCCCTCCAAAAGATATATAAGGATTTAGGATATGGGCATATCAAAAACCTATGATAAATTCCTAGTTATGCATACCATTAGGGGGAAGAACTTCCTATACATATATAATCCATATTTCTTTAACTACTGGGAAAAGCCCTATAAATGGCATCTCTATTATTTCCACCTCGACCTCCAGGAAAATCTGGTACCTAGGCATCTGATACAAATAAGCTTTAATGAGAAATATTTCTCAGTAGCAATAATCACCTGTAATTTAAATATTGCTGAATTGTACCACCGTACAGGTACGAAAATACACTACATTCTTTTTCATAATAATTCAAACATTATGCTATTGGAATAATCTACATGGATGATATAAATATTTCATGCATATACTCATGACTATCTTTGCACATCAACAAATATTCATCACACATGATATCTTCTCAGACTGTAATGGTAACACATCATATTCTCATATCAGTATAGAGTATTGAGCATAAACAAAGAACTCATACAATTTCATATGGCCATAGTCAAAAGCATCACATAGTAATTCTTTCAAATTTCTATTCATAAATGAGATTCTCTTATGGTCATGAGCCACCTACAATCATTCTCGTGGTTTTCATCGTCAGCATTTATTCTCAGGTTATCCATTAACAATTATTCTTAGGTTAACCATCTACAAAAATTTTCCTGGATTAAAGCCAATTACAGCTATTCTCGCGATATAACCAATTGCATCCTTTCTCATGGAATAACCAAATGCATCCCTTCTTGCAGTATAACCAAATGCATCCCTTCTCGTGGATCAACCATTTGTAGTTATTCTCATTTATGGTTTATGCTCATTAAAATTCTCTTATTTCTCTTCTTTTTCTCATGATTTCTCAAGCATACACATTTCTCATGTTACCCATTACAAGTCAAGATTGAATCCTGCATTTGAGTGAAGTATTAGGCTAATTGTGTATAAAAAGAGGTTATTTAGTCCATTTTCTTGAAACAGAGAGCTACAAGTTGACTTCCAGCCTCCTGGCAGTTGACTTCCAGCTTGCTGCCCTAAAAATGTTTCAAACAGTGAGCAATCAGTTGACTTCCAGGACCCCCGAAGTTGACTGCTCTGTTCTTGGATAATTTCTAGAAAATAAGAACATGACAGTCGACTTCCAGCCCCTGGCAATCAACTGCTAGCATTCTGGATATGATTCTAGGCAACTCAGGAGCACGACAGTTGACTGGTAAGGCCTACAAGTCGACTGCTACGTTATGCTCTATTTTTTGAAAGTCCGTTGACATAGATTTTGGCACCAAAAACATGTTTTTAAAATAGTTTTGGTGATTTAAAACTCAATAACAACATAAGAGCTTTTTTTACCACAAGAAAACAACCCAAACCATCGATTATTCATGCTTAAATCTTGGATTTAAACTCTTTTTCAAAAATAAAAAAAACCCATTTCTCATATTTGCATTTATGCATTCACAAGTATATTCAAGCATTTTAAAACATCCAATAGCAATCAAAAATACTAAGAATATAGGTTTTAATCTTCCTAAAGTTCAAAACTATGAAAACTCAGAATTGACCAACCATACATAGTAAATTTTGAAAATGAGGGAGATAGGTGATTTTCTACCTTTCTGCTGATTTCCAATTAGTATTTGATGATGGTGAAGGGTTCTGGTAAGTTTTCCTAGTTCTTGGGATCCTTAATCTCGATTAACAACCTTCTTCCCTCTCAATTCCCACTCTTTCTCCCTCTAACTCAATTTTCCTCTCTCTCTAGAATTTCAAAACTCTGGAAGCCAAAATGAAGAGTTCTTGAAGGTTGACCTTATTTGTAGCTAATTCGGCCTTTTGCAACTTTGTGCCTAATTACCGACCATTCGTCCCAAATTGATAATTCTTCTAACTTTATGTTAAATGACCATTTCATCCTTAACTGCTTGGCAGAAAATTTTCAGAATTCTATTGTTACAGTAAATAATTTGGTTAAATTTATGGCCTATTGCCCTAAAGTTTTAGAATTTCATACCTCTATCCTCACTTCATCTTTTTCCTTATTCTTTCTTTTCCCTTAAGACTCTTTTCCTAATGCAACTACATGTAGCCTAATGCAACAAACACAAGCATTTGATTCATTAAAAATTAACAAACATCTCTTAATGCGTAGAAGGAGCGAATGTTACACAAGACCCTAAAATTTGACTGGATGCTCTCGGGTTTGAAACATTTTGGGATAATAAGCTATAAGTCGACTGCCAGAAGGGTGGAAGTTGACTTGCAGGCCTTTATTTTGGAAAAGTTGACTCAATGACAAATCTTAATGCACAATTAGCCCAATATTTCACTCAAATGTGAGATTTAAACTTGAGATGTAATGGGTAACATGAGAAATAAAAATGTTTTGAGAATAAATGAGAAAGAGAAGAGAAATATGAAATTTTAAATGAGCATGAACCATAAATGAGATTAACTGAAAATGGTTGATCCGTGACAATTGCTACAAATGGTTATACCGTGAGAATCGCTATAACTGGTCTCCGACCGCTAAAGTATTGCAAACAGTTAACCACGAGAATTATTGTAGATGGTTTAAACCATGAGAATTATTGCAAATGGTTATAGACCATAAGAAAATCATTTATGAATAGAACTTTTTAAAGATTTTTTTATAATTTGACTATGTTCATATCAAAATGCTTTGACTTTATTATTTATGCTTTATACTGATTTGTGGATATTATCCATTACCATTGCCATATAAGAATATAATCTCTGTATTGAATAATTTATAGATTTTATATGTATTCATAAGTATATGTAAGATTCTTGCACAATTCATTTATACTCTCCTAATAGTTAAAATATTTAAATTGTTGATAAAAGAATGTAGTGTATTTTTGTGCCAGTACAGTGGTACAAGCATCAATTTTTTTTAATACAGGTGATTATTGCTACTAAGAAACCTTTCTCATTAATGCTGATTTGTATTAGATGCCTAGGTACCAAATTTTTATAGAAATGGAAGTGGAGGTAGTTGAGATACCCTTTTTGGGGTACTTCCCCATTATTAAAGAATTATGGATTATATATCTTTGGGAAGTCCCTCTCATCCCTTGAATGTATGAAACCTTATAACTATATAGTAATATTTTGACATGCCCGTTATCCTACATCCTTATTAATATTTTGGAAGGATCAGGAGGATGATTTTGGTGTAAGAAATGAGGGTATATATGTATTAAGATATATGGGATGGGTATCCATTAGTAGTTTTGTTTGAGGGGTATGAGTGACAAACTTGTTGTCTCCTTACCCTTTGTTAACACTCTCACATATCTATATGTATATGTCTTGCACACAGAGGTTTATGATTTGTAGGAAATATCATGTAAATTGAATGTGAATGTAAATATGTATATCTACATGTCTTATCTGAAGTATTTTATGGATTTCGCTGTGAAACGTGTGAGACTCGAGTGTAGTAATCCAAACTAGTATCACTTAATTAGTTAACTGAACAAAAAGTTAAAAATTTACTCCGGTATAAGTAATAGTAACTCATCAATCCTATAATATGTTATATTATATTATTGAATTAACTAAAAGGAACTATAGGATTGAAGGTGTTACACTGAGTTGTTATCAGAGCACTACTACCACGGCTAGTTGAGTACTAGCTCGGTAGTAAAGGGTAAATTCCTCAAGATAGATACTAGTACAGGTTAGTTAGCTGAATCTAAACAGTTCACTGACTTGTATTCTATTTTGAATTGAGAAATAGAGTGCTAGGTTTAGGGTAGAAGGTATTTCCTATTGGTGGTATATCTGCTCTTATAAATATTATGTTATTGATACTGATCACTCGGTAATGTTTATTTTGTAAAGTAAGCTATGGCTCCACCTAGATGTAATACTGGAAAGGAGAAAGAAGGAGAGGGTAATATAGAGAGAGTGATGCAAGTTATAGAGTGACAGAGGCTATGAGGGAGCAGGCTATTACTACTACTCAGGTCCTTAGGCAATTTTGGGAACAGGGGAATAATAATAGTAACCCTAACATGAACCATTAGGAAGGACAAGCAAGAAATTCGGTGTATCATGGTTGGTCTTAATTTTATAAAGCTAAACCTCCTTCCTTTAGGGGTGAGTTTGACCCAAAAGTGGCTGAGGAGTGGTTGAGAGAGATGGAGAAGCTTTTTATAGTTTTAGGAATGACTGATGCCTAGAAAGTGTTGTTTTCCACTTACATGTTGATTGGAGAAGCAGAGTATTGGTGGAGAAGAGAGAAGAAATTGATGAAGGCAAGGGGAATCTAGATTACTTGGGATTCATTCAAGGAAGCATTCCTTGAAAAGTATTTTCCTTAGAATGTGAGGAGTGAGAAGCAGATTGATTTTATGCAAATCAAATTGGGCAACATGACATTTGATGACTACCTGGCTAAATTTAAGGAATTGTCTAAGTTTTCTTCCTATTTGAGACTTCAACCAAATGAGGCATGAAAAGTAATACATCTAGAGGTTGGATTGAAATCTGAGTTAAAGAATGTTATAGCTCCATTAGAAATCAAGAATTATGCCATGTTATCAAAAAAATATCGTATAGTTTCCAAAAATCTGGCGGAGATTGAAAAAGAAAGTCAAAAGAATAATTTCCTCAAAAGAAGATAACCAGGATCATTTGGAGGGAGAGATAACAGGTTTGGTAGAGGCTCAGAAGGTAAAAAGCCAATAGTGAGATCAATGATGCCAAATGTTTGCCCTAAATGCCGAAAAAGTCATGAAGGACCCTGTAAATGGAAACAACAATATGTGCAACAGGGCATGTGTAATAAGTGTGGGAAGTATAACATCCGCTCCTAGTATGATTAAAGAGATGTTTGTTAGCTATTGATTTAATCTTAATGCTTGTGTACGTTGCATTAATCTCATATATTAGCATTATCCTAGGGACCTAAGTGAAAGGAATGAAAGTTGATTTAAGAGTATGGCCAAGGACTCATGTGAAAAGGGAAAATGTGCTGAGACCAAATACACAAAGTGGGTCAAGGACTAGAATGCAAATAAGGGAACTTATGTTCAGAAACCCTAAAACTATAGCTAAACCTTAAATCCCCACACACTTTCACCCACCTGTATTTTAGAGAGAGAAGTATAAGGGAAAAATAGAGAGAGAAAAGGGTGAGCTAAGGCAAGAAAGGAGAGATTTTGCTGAAGGAAGGGTAAATTTGAGGCTAGAAATCAATCCTACAGCAAGGGGATAGTCTTCCTAGCACATCCTACAAACACATTTGTAGGAAATCAAGGTAGCAATCCATCATAAACCCCTTCTTATCTGAAAATTTTACTATTGCTAGAAAATATGAATTTCTAAATGTTTGAATTGAGATTGGGGTTAAACCTACATTCTACATGCTTTTCTATTTCTATGGGATGATGTGTTGCTAGAATGTATGCTCATATATTTGCTTGTAATTGATTGGAAGGGCTGGGTTGTGATCATCTAGAGATATAGACTAGTTTTCCTTGAATGTACCATGTATGAGCTAATGGATAAGAAAGATTTAATGAGAAGTAAAGTTTGTTGTATGAAAATTAAGCTCATGTATTTATAATTGAAAATGGAATGCATTCTGGACTGGGTACTATCAAAATTATATTTTTTGAACTGCAGCAGAATATAACAGCCGAATACTATGTATGGGGCAATCGACTGTCGTGTTCCTGGGAAACCTAGAAGTGTGGACATAGGCTTAGCAGCTGACTACTAGATCCCTAGCAGTCAACTGTCAGGCCTAGGTTTGCACTAAGTAGTCTACTTGCCATCCTCACAGTCGACTGTCGTGCTCTTATTTTTGCCCAAGATGCATTCTAGTAAGCGACCAGCCGGCTTCTGTAACACCCGCCCCTAATACTTTGCATTTTATAATGGCATTGTTATTATTATTATTATTATTATTATTATTATTATTATTATTATTATTATTATTATTATTATTTATGTGATGCTAAGGATGGTTTATCAAAGAGATAGAATGGACAGTTTCATTAAGATAGAATCACTTTTGCCATAAAGGGGTCAAAATTGAAAATTTGTTAAGGAAAGGTAAAATAGTAATTTTACTATAAAGAGGAAATATATTTTTATTCTCTTATTTCATGAAATTATATTTAAGGACTTTCATTATTTTCATTTAAGAGAGAAGAAGAATCTAGTTTGGGAAGGGATAATGTCCACTTTGATGGTAAAATGGCAATTTTCCTTGAAAAGGGCAAAATCATAATTTTACCCTAAGGGTATATTAGCAATTCTGCATAAGGTAGAGAAAATTTAATTTTTACCTAAATACTCCATGGAAACCGAATTTAGAAGTGTTTACCCATTTATTTTCAAGAGAAAGAATACGTGTGAATATCATGGTATTAGCATAAAGGACAAAATGGTAATTTAGCCTTAGGGGCAAAATGATAATTTTTTCAAAAGAAGGGTAAATTATTAATTTCATAAAAATAAGTTTTATGAAACTTTATTTAAGTGATTTGTGCCCATTAAATTCGAAAAGGGTGGAAAATAGGGTTAAAATGGCCATTTGGACATAAAGGGTAAAAATAGTAATTTCCTTAGGGACATATTGGTAATTTTCCAAAAACATGAGGGGTAATTCTAGAATTTCAAAATTCTCGAGGGCAAAAACATCCGAGCCCATGGAAGTTCCACAAAATTACATTCCTAAGGAGAGTGGATGCCATTCTTGAAAAGGAGAAGTAGTAAGTGTAAATTGGTCATTTCACACCAAGGGCATTTTTGTAATTTCACCAAAACCCTAATTTAAGTCTTCTTCTTCCTTTAGGAGAAGAAGAAGTCAAAGAAGAGAAGAGGAGAGGGTGCTAGTCAAACACACATCTAAGCTTGGAGAAGAAGGATTTCAAGGCAAAACAACTTGGAGATTCTACTAATCTTGCATTTTTAAGGTAGCTAAACATACCTAACCCATTCTTTTCTTGTTTTATGGTGTGATTAAAGTATTCTTAAAATTGTTAGAAGGATGGGTTTTCTCTCTCTACATTCTTATGGAAGATTTACTTAAATGGGGTTTGTGTATGATGAAATCTTGTTGTGTTTATGGCTATGGATATGTTGAAATGCTTGATAACACAAGAGATAGAAATTTCTCAAGATTGGAGCCTAACTCTTGGAAAAACCTAATGTTTACCATGGCTAAAATGTTGTGTATTAGAGTGAGAAAATGGTGAATTTACATGAGATCTATTTGTTTATGATTGTGTTGCAAGCAAAATAGTGAAAAAACTTTATTTCCGTGCTTGTCTCTCTTTGGCTGAATGGTTGTCATGGTGAGGGTGCTGAAATTTGCTTGAAAATGTGTCCAAAAATAGTGAGAGAACTTGATATAAAATGGTAAGAGAGAGAAAATTTAGCTAGGATGATGTCTTGATACTTTTTCCATTTTCTAACTTCACCATTAACCAAAAGAGTGTGACTTACCCATCTTGGCTGAATGGATGCATGTATATGGTGCTGAAATTTCATTGGAAAATGGTTAGAAAACCTTATAAGTTTAGTTATAAGAAATGAGGAGAGAGAAAGTTATGGTATTTTTATGTTTCTAGCAAATGTACCATTTTAAAGTTTCACCACTTCACCTTAAAAGTGTGCTTACAAATGTGAAGTTGTAAAATTGTGTGCATGGTAACATTAGGCATGAAAAATGAGCTAGAAAAGTATGAAAAAGGAAGGTTCAAAGTGCACTTACCTAATTTGGAGGTGTGAGAAAGTTGATGCTTGCTGCCAATGCTATCTAGCAACTACACCTAAGGCAGTGAACCTATCGATGCAGCCTAGTGCAATGGTGAGTATCAAGGTCGTATTCCTCGGGAACGGGAAAGCCCAGAGCCACTACTTGTTCTCTGTTATTTAGCCTACCAATTCAAAATAATTTCGATTCTAATCAAACTAAAAACTAAGCTAAATGCAATAATCACTAGTCAGCGCTAATTAACAAGAAGATGAATTAGTTGAGACAGTAACGAGAAACCCACTAGGAACCTAAACTAGTTGGTAAATACGAAAGATAATGGATGACTGAATCTGATTCTGCTACCTGTGAGTGAATTCTAATGCTAATGCAAATTCAAATTCTCTGTCGGTCTCAATGAATTTCTTAAACCTAAAATCTACCACTGGCTGGTTCTTCCTACTGGTTAATTTTAGATTAGCATTATCGATCCAATTCACTATTATTAAGAGTTGTTACTTCTTAATCCAGTAACTTATTAACCTTAGTTCTAAGCGATAACAAATTATCCGCTACAATTAGGTGTCTAATTTCAATTAAAATCTATCGATTATTAAGAGAAATCTAAAGAGCTTTCAGTGCAACGTCTTGCCAATAAAAACATACACAATCATTCATAACAGTAACGGAGATCACAGAATCAATGTTCAACCATCCACGGAAAGTAAATTCAAGCTACCAACATAGTTCAGGACCCAGCGGGTTTTACAAATTTAGTTACACATAAGCATCATCCAACAATTCAGAAAATCCACAATTCAGAGAGAAAAGCAATGTAAAAATTATATACGTCCCTCTTCTCTTGAGAAATAGATCAAACAGTGCAGAATATTCGTCGAAAAGTTGCTAAAAAATGACCAGAAATTGCAATTTTGAAGCTGTCCAATGGGTCACAATCGGGTCGGGTCGTGGGTCACGGATACCCGATCGGAAATAACTCCAAAAACCACCAGAGTTACGGCGGAAGGTTGCAGGAGGGGTGCCGAACGACTGAGGGATGATTTCCGGTGGCCTACAACGCAACCGACGCTGGATGGGTCACGAAACGCGGTTGGGTTGCGTCACTTAGGTCCGTCTCGGGTTACGTAATCTGTCACGTTACGGCGGCCGATGGTTTGTCGGAAGGTGCGACTAGGCTGCCTGAAGCTATAGGAAGCGTCGGTGGGCGATGGGTCGGTCAGAAAACGCCGCAAAACGCCGCGATGTGGAGCAGTTTTTCCTCTCGGATTACACGTCTTTCTCGCCGTTCTTCTGCTGTCCGATGGCAATGGGTGGTGGTGGTCGGTTCTTCGTCGTCTCCTGCTGCCTGGGTGAGGTCACGCCGCCGCAGAGCATCGGTCAGGCGAGCCGTGGGTCCCTCGATTGCCCTCTGGTTTCGTGAAGGGTGTGTGTCTTTTTTTTTACTGTTCCAACCTCCTCCAAATTCACTGTTCCAAGCTTCCAAAAATCTCCTTTTTGCACACTGCTCGGCCTCCTTCCTTGGGCTCATGCTCTAAAGGCCCATTAAGGGCTTTGGCTTGGCCCAATAAGAGGAAAATGGCCCAACTGACTCAAAATAGCCGTTTTAACTCCAGAAAAGTCTCGTTTGCTGATGATAGATTGATAAAAAGCCTGAAATGCAATAAAATACACATTTAGGTGATTCCTAGAATAAAAATACACAACAAATACATATAAAATGGACATAAAATATTAGGTAAAATTGTGTAAAATAAGACATATCAAAAGTGTTATGCATAATTATGGAAATTGTTAAGTGCATAGCTTAAGTGCTTGGGTAACTCCTTCAATTCCAAGGTTGGGGGGTCCTCAATTGAAGGTTTCACCTTCTGCACCTCTGACCTGTTAAGAGAAACAAAAGAATCAGTCAAGTTGCTGGGCTCAACAGCCAGCAAGTGAGCTAGTTGTTCCAACACTTGCTCGTTGGACAACTCATCCTCTTCTCCTTGTAATGCCACCTGTAAAGGGTCATCAAGTAAAAATTCCTGCAATTCAGATTCAACCACATCATCCAAGACATCCACAAAATATACAGTATCATCATGATCTAAAGATTGTCTCTTAGAGGTAGCTAAGTCAAAGGTAACAGTTTCATCCCCTACTCTAAGTTTCAATTTCCCATCACAGACATCTATAATAGCCCTAGACGTTGCAAGGAAAGGCCTACCTAGAATCAAGGGTACGCTACTCTCACCCTCCATATCCATCACAACAAAATCCACAGGAAATATAAATTTATCAACCTTTACAAGGACATCTTCAACTATACCTCTAGGATATTTAATAGTTATATCAGCTAATTGTATGTTCATCCTAGTAGGTTTTGGCTCACCCAATCCCAGTCTATCAAACAAGCTAGTAGGCATCAAATTTATGCTAGCTCCTAAATCAGCTAAAGCATCCATGACAGACAGATCACCAATTACACAAGGTACAGTAAAACTCCCTGGATCACGCCTCTTAACAGGTAGCTTGTTTTGTAAGATTGCTGAGCACTCCTCATTCAATGTCACTAGTCCCAAATCCTCCAGTTTCCTCTTGTTGCTTAGTATTTCCTTCAAGAACTTTGTATAGCGAGGCATCTGCGAAATGGCTTCAACAAAAGGAAGGTTAATCCTCAGCTGTTTAAATAGATCAAGAAACTTACCAAACTGTTGATCTACTTTCTCCTGCTTCAGTCTAGCTGGGTATGGAATGGGTGGCTGGTACTCTCTTATGGGGCTCTTCTTGCCCTCAACTTGCACCGGCTTAGTTACCTCAGGCCCTTGGTCCTTATTGACACTTGTATCCTGCACATCATTATGATCATCAGTAGGTAAAAGTAAAGGACCAGCTACTTGCTTACCTGATCTTAGAGTGATAGCCTTGCAATGCTCCTTTGGATTAGACTCGGTGGTGCTAGGGAGCGTCCCTGGCTGTCTTTCAGCCAACACCTTAGAAATCTGGCCTATCTGATTCTCTAAGCTTTGAATGGAGGCTTGTTGGTTTCTAAGTGCTGTGTCCATTTGGTGGAATTTGCTCTCTGAAGTGGACACAAACTTCATCATCAATTCCTCTAGATTGGGCTTCTTCTCTTGCCCTTGAGGAAATTGACTTGGAGCAGCTTGCTCTTAGGGTTGCTGTTGGTGCAACCGTTGAAAACCTGGTGGACCCTGGTTATTAGTGTTTCTCCATCCAAAATTGGGATGATTCCTCTACCTGGGGTTGTATGTGCTGCTATATGGATTGTTCTGCTGTCTCAGAGCGTTCCCCATGTAATCTACCTGTTCAAAATCAGAAGAACCACTGTGAGAAGAAAATGAAGAAGAGGGGTTAGCAAAAATACCTCCCGCATTACAATTGACACCATAATGCGGGCCACCACAGAAATCGCAGCTTGACTGTGCTGCATGCACTGGCATCTGGAGTTGGTCAATCTTCTTAGCTAGAAGCTCCACTTGAGTTGCCAAGGTTGATATAGAGTCTGACTGGTTGACCACTCCCTGCCGTCCTAGCCTATCCCTTGAGGATTGCCACTGATAGTTGTTCATGGCCATTTCCTCTATTAAACTCTGTGCCTGTTCAGGGGTTTTATTATTTAATGCACCCCCTGCTGCCGTATCCACCATCTGCCTTGTGGCTGTATTTAAACCACTATAGAAAGTCTGCACCTGCATCCACACAAACAATCCATGATGTGGGCAACACCTCAGTAAGTCCTTGTACCTCTCCCATGCATCATACATACTCTCATCAGCCATCTGCACAAAAGAAGAAATGTCATTACGTAGTTTTGCAGTCTTAGCTGGTGGAAAATATTTGTACAAAAACTTTTCAGCCAAATTCTCCCAAGTAGTGATGGAGTTAGGTGGTAGGGATTGCAGCCATCTCTTTGCTCTATCTCTCAAGGAAAATGGAAACAATCTAAGCAGAATGGCATCATCAGTGGTTCCATTAATCTTGAAAGTGTCGCATATCTCCAAGAAGTTAGCTATGTGGGCATTATGGTCTTCGCTGGGCATCCCTCCAAACTGTACCATTTGTTGCACCATCTGAATCACATTTGGCTTGATTTCAAAATTGTTAGCTGCTATTGTAGGCCGAGTAATGCACGTCTGTGTCCCTTCCAATGAAGGTCTAGCGAACTCGTACATCGTTCTATTGGCTTCGTCATTATTATTTGCAGTTGCCATCTTTGGTGATGTAGGGTCAGGGATCTCAATTGGTTCCTCCTCCAATATCTCAACTGGCACCTCCTCCTGATGACAGTGTGCATGAGTCTACAACAGTCGTTTTGGATCGGATAAAGGGTCTACAAGTACAGGAGTAGAACTCCTAGTCATAAACTACCTGAATCCAATAACAGTGAAACAGTCCACCAATCAGATTAAAGAGTAATAAACCAAAACAAAAAGTAAAACAAGACAGATAAAACTCAATAACAGAAACAATAACGAAACAAATAAAAACCTACCAAAATAATAAAAAAAAATAATCCAAATAAAAAAAATAAAATAAAATGAAAATAGGACAAAATGAAACTAATAAAAACTAATAGCTGAACGCAGAGAAAGACACACTAACCAGAAACAAAAACAAAACAGAACAAATAAAAATGACTAAAGTAACAAATAGCAAATTCACTCTAGTTTTCACCAAAATGTTCCCCGGCAACGGCGCCAAAAACTTGATGCTTGTTGCCAATGCTATCTAGCAACTACACCTAAGGCAGTGAACCTATCGATGTAGCCTAGTGCAATGGTGAGTATCAAGGTCGTATTCCTCGGGAACGGGAAAGCCCAGAGCCATTACTTGTTCTCTGTTATTTAGCCTACCAATTCAAAATAATTTTGATTCTAATCAAACTAAAAACTAAGCTAAATGCAATAATCACTAGTCAGCGCTAATTAACAAGAAGATGAATTAGTTGAGACAGAATAGCAAACCCACTAGGAACCTAAACTAGTTGGTAAATACGAAAGATAATGGATGACTGAATCTGATTCTGCTACCTGTGAGTGAATTCTAATGCAAATTCAAATTCTTTGTCGGTCTCTATGAATTTCTTAAACCTAAAATCTACCACTGGCCGGTTCTTCCTACTGGTTAATTTTAGATTAGCATTATCGATCCAATTCACTACTATTAAGAGTCGTTACTTCTTAATCCAGCAACTTATTAACCTTAGTTCTAAGCGATAACAAATTGTCCGCTACAATTAGGTGTCCAATTTCAATTAAAATCTGTTGATTATTAAGAGAAATATAAAGAGCTTTCAGTTCAACTTCTTGCCAATAAAAACATACACAGTCATTCATAACAGTAACAGAGATCACATAATCAATGTTCAACCATCCAAGGAAAGTAAATTCAAGCTACCAACAAAGTTCAGGACCCAACAGGTTTTACAAATTTATTTACACATAAGCATCATCCAACAATTCAGAAAATCCACAATTCAGAGAGAAAAGCAATGTAAAAATTATATACGTCCCTCTTCTCTTGATAAATAGATCAAATAGTGCAGAATAGTCGCCGAAAAGTTGCTGAAAAATGACCAGAAATTGCAATTTTGAAGCTGTCCAATGGGTCACAATCGGGTCAGGTTGTGGGTCACGGATACCCGACCGGAAATAGCTCCAAAAACCACCGGAGCTGCGACGGAAGGTTGCAGGAGGGGCGCCGCACGATGGAGGGATGATTTACGGTGGCCTACAACGCAAGCGACGCTGGATGGGTCGAGAAATGCGGTCGGGTCTCGTCACTCGGGTCTGTCTCGGGTTGCGCGATCTGTCGCGTTACGGCGGCCGATGGTTTGTCGAAAGGTGCGACTAGGCTGCTTGAAGCTGTAGGAAGCGTCGGTGGGCGGTGGGTCAGTTGGAAAACGCCGCAAAACGCCGCGATGTGGTGGTGGTGGTTGGTTCTCCATCGTCTCCTGCTGCCTGGGTGAGGTCACGCCGCCGCAGAGCACCGGTCAGGCGAGCCGTGGGTCCCTCGATTGCCCTCTGGTTTCGTGAAGGGTGTGTGTCTTTTTTTTACTGTTCCAACCTCCTCCAAATTCACTGTTCCAAGCTTCCAAAAATCTCCTTTTTGTATGCTGCTCGGCCTCCTTCCTTGGGCTCATGCTCCAAAGGCCCATTAAGGGCTTTGGCTTGGCCCAATAAGAGGAAAATGGCCCAACTGACCCAAAATAGCCGTTTTAACTCCAGAAAAGTCTCGTTTGCTGATGATAGATTGATAAAAAGCCTGAAATGCAATAAAATACACATTTAGGTGATTCCTAGAATAAAAATACACAACAAATACATATAAAATGGACATAAAATATTAGGTAAAATTGTGTAAAATAAGACATATCAAAAGTGTTATGCATAATTATGGAAATTGTTACCATAATGTCTAAATAGTAGAAATAATGCTTGGAATGAACCAAATGGGTTAGAAATGCCAATCCATCATGCTTTTCTTGCTTTGGCCGAATGCTATATGCATTTTCCCATGAATGGCTAAATTTATATGTTAATAGAAATTGAGCTTAGTAATTCTTTATACTAACTTAATTAAGGGCTTACAACATAGGTAAGCAGGGAAACTTAGAGTTTTGGGTGATGAGACCCTGGTGATAGTGAAACAAAGAGAGACCAGAAAACACAAAAAGGGAAATAGGAAAGTATTCTCAGTGTATGCCTTATGGTAGATAAGCTCATGATCAAGTGACCAATTGTCAGAATAGGACGGCTATTGGGTATTCCACTGTTGTGTCATAAATTGGGATGGTTAAACATCCACTTGAACTTAGATGATTTTGAAAACACTGAGATGGTTGCAAACTTTAAGTTAGTGTCATCTCTCAAAATGTGATATGAGAAAGACCTACTTAAAGTTAAGCATAACTATGGGCATGGGCCGATTCACCCTAGAGTATATGTAGAGAATAACGTATCGAGAGTGTGATCCACCTTGAAGAAATGGTAGAGATTCCATAGTACTATGATTCGGCCAAAAGCGGAGAGAAAATGATTAGGGTAGAGTTGACAGTGATCCCATGAGTTTATACAAACCCAGTTTAGGACGAAATGGAGGAATCTTGCTAGTTAGGTGTAACATCCCATTTTCTCTTGATTAGTTTTAAATTAATGATTCCCTTAATTAATTGGATGAGTTTGATATAAAGTATGATGAATTTGCTTGTGCAATTTAATGCTAAAGGAAATTTTGTGTTAATCGAGAGAGTTAGTGAATTGGAAAGGAAATTTTGTTGAAGTTAAATTAAAGAAAAAAGGACAATGACTTCGACCTTAAGAAAATAAAGGAAAGGAATGAAATGTAGTAAATATTGACTTCTTTTCCTTTAATTCAAACGAGAAGAAAAGTGAGCAAAAAGTGATTCATTTTTTATTCTTATGCTAATTAAAATAATGCTTCCATTTAGTGATTGTGACGTGTTATAATTTTATTTTAATGCTTTCAATTAGTGAGGAAGATAGAAAAGAGAAAGAGAGAGTGACCGAATGGTTTTATCAATCAATAAGTAAAATAAACCAAGGAAAAAGTAGTTAAATATGTGTGGGTACAGTGAAGCAAGAGTGCAAAATTGTTTAAATAAACATACATCTAGGTAGGCATATGGCAAGGACAATTGGAGATGGAAGAGAGAAGGAAGAGACGTGTAATATAAGTTTCCTTCCCTTTCCCTTGTGTTACCTTCAATGTGCCTGAGAATGGAGACTAAAGTGTGCCTTGCATGAACCATGTGCTTTATCTGAAGAGGTTTACATGAATTCATTTCATTCCTTTCCTTTGGTGCCACCGAGTGATGGAGTAAACCTATATGCATAAGGCTAAGACGTGAGGCTTGCATGGAAGGTGCAGCTTACGTGAAATGAAAGCCTTGCGTGAACCTCCTTCCTTTCCTTCCTTGACATGGCCGAGTAGAGCAAATGGTACAAGATTGCATGGAGAAATAGAGTGTACTTAAGTACACATGTGGCTATAATATAAGGACAATTAAAAACAAGACTAAAAGGAGGTGTAGCATCCCATTTAACCATTAGATAGAAGAGAGAAATTGCATTTTAATATACATGTATACAAGCATACGACATATACCTTGGGGGAGGGAGGGAGAGCAACGTGAGTATTAGATAGAACACAAAAAGCTTTTATGAGGGGGGGAGGAGCTACCCGAGAAGGAAGAAAGCAAAGAGTAAAGGGAAAATTCAAAGGAAAAGCCAAGACAATCCCATTTTAGTTCATCCTTGAGGTAGCTTAGCAATTCTTTTAATTTTATTCCATGGTTTAGAATACATTTGTTATGTTTTTCCAAGCTTTCATGGAACATTAGTTTCCTTTCTACATTCTTGAAAATGTGAATGTCTCTTGGCTAAGCTTGTTGATGTGTCTGATTTTATACAAAATTGCTTAATGTGATTGTCTATTTTGTGAGCATTTTGTGTAATTTTATTCTAAAAATCACCTAAGCTAAGTTATTTTTCATTTTCAGGCATTTTATCAAGTTATCATCAGCAAACGAAGAAATTTAGAGCCTAAATAGCCTTCAGAGCACCCACAATAGGTTATTCGGGCCAATTTTGCTTAGTGGACCTTGGATTAGATTAATTGGGCCTTGGACTGGGCTAATTGGAGGGAACAAGTGAGGATCCATGTGAGAAAAAGAGAGCAGCCCATGTGAGGCCCGTGTAGCGTGCAAAGCAGGGAAGACTTGAGCTTGGAACAATGAAATTAAAAAGAAAAGAAGAGATCCATTGCATATCCATTAGCTAGCATTGAACAGTACATAAGAGGCACACCCGAGAGAGCCACCATGCATTAGAGACACGAGGGAGAGAAGACCTGAACGGAGTATCTGACCAAAGATCGGTGGCAGTGCGACCACACCACAACACTAGGAGACGATGGGCAAGTCATCACCATCGCCTATTGCCGTCAAAAAGCTGTAAAATGGCAAGAAAAGGCACACAATCCGAGAAGAAATCTTTATGAGTTTGTGACATTTTATAGAATTTTTTTACCGACCCACCATTCACTGTTGCTCCTTACAACTCTAGGCAACCCAGTCGCACCTTCCAACGTAGCTCCAGCCTCTGTAACACGATAGATCGCACGACCCGAGAAAGACCTGAGTGAAGCGATTAGGTCATGTTTGGTGACCCGTCCATCATCGTCTGCCCCGTTAGCCACTGGAAGTTATTCCTCCGCCTTGTGATGCCTCTCCTGAAAACTTCTACTGCAGCTCCGGCGGTCTATGGAGCTATTTTTCGTCGGGTATCCGCGATCTGCCACCCGACCCAATTGTGACCCATTGGATAAATTTTAAATTGCATTTTCTAGTTTTTTTCTAGCAGCTTTCTGGAGACTATTCTTTACTGTTCCATCTGTCATTCAAGAGAAGAGGGATGTATATAATTTTTATACTGTTATTTCTCTAAATTGTGGATTTCCTGGACTATTGGAAGATGTTTCTTTGTAACTAAACTTGTAAAACCCATTGGGTTTTGAAGTATGTTGGTAGCCTGATTTTAATTTGTATAGGTGATTGAATATTTTTTATGTGATCTCCATTATTATTATGAATGACTGTTTATGTTTTCATTGACAAGACGTTTTAATGGAAGCTCGTTAGATTTCTTTTAATAATCGATAGATTTTAATTGAAATTAGACACCTAATTGTAATGGACAATTTGTTATCGCTTAGAACTAAGGTTAATAAATTGTTGGATTAAGAGGTAACGACTCTTAATAGTAGTGAATTAGACTGATAATGCTTATCTAAAATTAACCATTAGGAAGAACCAGCCAGTGGTAGGTTTTAGGTTTAAGAAATTCATTGAGCTCGACAAAGAATTTGAATTTGAATTGGAATTCACTCACAGGTAGCAGAATCAGATTCAGTCATCCATTATCTTTCTTGTTTACCAATTAGTTTAGGTTCCCATTGGGTTTGGTTTTCTATCTTGATTAATTCCTCTTCCTTTCAATTAGCTGACTAGTTATTATTACATTTAGCTTAGTTATTAATTTAATTAGAACCAGAATCACTTTGCATTGTAGGCTAGATAACAGAAAATAAGTAGTAACTCTAGGTTTTCTCGTTCCCGTGGGATACGACCTTGATACTCACCATTGCGCTAGGCTACATCGATAGGTTTAGTACTTTAGGTGTAGTTGCTTAGGTAGCATTGGCAGCATAACACCTCAAGTTTTTGGCGCCGTTGCCAGGGAATTTTTTGTGAAAACTAGAGTAAAATTGCTATATGTTACGTTAGCCACTTTTATTTATTCTATTTTGTTTTTGTTTCTGGTTAGTTGTGTCTTTCAATTTGTTCAGTTATTAGCTTTTATTAGTTTCATTTTGTCTTTTGTTCATTTTATTTTATTTTTTGATTAATTATTTTGCTATTTGAGTGGGTTTTTATTGGTTTTGTTTTTGTTTCTGTCGTTGGTTTTTATCTGCCCTATTTTACTTTTTGTTTTGGTTTATTACTCCTTGATCTGGTTAGTAGGCTATTTCACTATTATTGGATTTAGGTAGTTTATGACCAAGAGTTCCAATCCTGTACCTGTAGACCCTTTATCCGATCCAGAACGACTGTTGTGGACTTGTGCATATCGTCGTCAGGAGGAGGTGCCAGTTAACATATTAGAGGAGGAACCAGTTGAGATCCCTGATCCTACATCACCAAAGATGGCAGCTACAAATAATAATGATGATGCCAACCGAACGATGTACGATTTCGCTAGACCTTCATTGGAAAGGACACAGATGTGCATTACTCGGCCTACAACAGCAGCTAAAAATTTTGAGATCAAGCCATATGTGATCCAGATGGTGCAGCAAACTATACAATTTGGAGGGATGCCCAGCGAAGACCTTAACGTTCACATGGCCAATTTCTTGGAGATATGTGACACTTTCAAGATTAATGGAACTACCGATGACGCCATTCGGCTTAAATTGTTTCCATTTTCCTTGAGAGATAGAGCAAAGATATGGCTACAATCCCTATCACCTAACTCCATCAATACTTGGGATACTTTAGCTGAAAAGTTTTTGTACAAATATTTTCCACCAACTAAGACTGCAAAAATGTGTAATGACATTTCTTATTTTGTGCAGATGGCTGATGAGAGTATGTATGATGCGTGAGAGAGGTACAAAGACTTGCTGAGGTGCTACCCACATCATGGATTGCCTGTGTTGATGCAGATGCAGACTTTTTACAGTGGTTTAAATACAGCCACAAGGCAGATGGTGGATGCAGTAGCAGGGGGTGTATTAAACAATAAAACCCCTGAACAGGCACAAAATTTAATAGAGAAAATGGCCATGAACAACTATCAGTCCCAATCCTCAAGGGATAGGCTAGGACAGCAGGGAGTGGTCAACCAGTCAGACTCTATATCAACCTTGGAAGCTCAAGTGGAGCTTCTGGCCAAGAAGATTAACCAACTTTAGATGCCAGTGAAGGCAGCCCAGTCAAGCTATGAGTTCTACGGTGGTCCATATTGTGGTGTCAATTGTAATGTGAGAGGCATGTTTGCTAACCCCTCTTCTTCATTTTCTTCTCACAGTGGTTCTTCTGATTTTAAACAAGTAGATTACATGGGGAACGCTCTGAGACAGCAGAATAATCCATACAGCAACATGTACGACCCTGGGTGGAGGAATCATCCAAATTTTAGATGGAGAAATACTAATAACCAGGGTCTACCAAGTTTTTAGCAGTTGCACCAGCAGCAACCCCAGTAACAAACTGCTCCAAATTAATTTCCTCAAGGGCAGGAAAAGAAGCCCAATCTAGAGGAATTGATCATGAAGTTCGTGCCCACTTCAGAGAATAAATTCCAGCAGATGGACACAACACTTAGAAACCAAAAAACCTCCATTTAGAACTTAGAGAACTAGATAGGCCAGATTTCTAAGGTGTTAGCTGAAAGACAGCCAGGGACGCTCCCCAGCACCACAAAGTCTAATCCAAGGGAGCATTGCAAGGCTATTACTCTAAGATCAGGCAAGCAAGTATCTGGTCCTTTACTTTTACCTGATGATGATAATACTGATGTGTAGGATGCAACTGTCAAGAAGGACCTAGAGCCTGAGGTAACTAAGCCGGTGCAAGCTAAGGGCAAGAAGAGCCCTATAAAAGAGTACCAAATACCCATTCCATACCCTGCTAGACTGAAGCAGGAGAAGGTGGATCAGCAGTTTGGTAAGTTTCTTTATCTATTTAAATAGCTGAGGATTAACCTTCCTTTTGTTGAAGCCATTTCACATATGCCTTACTATGTAAAGTTCTTGAAGGAAATATTGAGCAATAAGAGGAAAATGGAGGATTTGGGGTTGGTGACACTGAATGAGGAGTGCCTAGCGATTATGCAAAACAAGCTGCCTGTTAAGAGGCGTGATCCAAGGAGTTTTACTGTACCTTGTATAATTGGTGAACTGTCTGTCATGGATGCTTTAGCTAATCTAGGAGCTAGCATAAATTTGATGTCTACTAGCTTGTTTGATAGACTAGGATTGAGTAAGCTAAAACCTACTAGGATGAATATACAATTGGCTCATAGAACTGTTAAATATCCTAGAGGTATAGTTGAAGATGTCCTTGTAAAGTTTGATAAATTCATCTTTCTTGTTGATTTTGTTGTGATGGATATGGAGGGTAAGGGTAGCATACCCTTGATTCTAGGTAGGCCTTTCCTTGCAATGTCTAGGGCTATTATAGATGTCTGTGATAGGAAGTTGAAACTTAGAGTAGGGGACAAAACTGTTACTTTTGACTTAGCTACCTCTAAGAGACAATCTTTAGATCATGATGATATGTATATTCTGTGGATGTCTTAGATGATGTGGTTGAATCTAAATTGCAGGAATTTTTACTTAATGACCCTTTAAAGGTGGTATTACAAGGAGATGAGGATGATTTGTCCAACGAGCAAGTGTTGGAGTAACTAGTTCATTTGTTGGCTATGGAGCCCAGCAATTCCACTGACCCTTTTGTTTCTCTTGACAGGTCAGAGGTGCAGAAGGTGAAACCTTCAATTGAGGATCCCCCGACCTTGGAATTGAAGGAGTTACCTAAGCACTTGAGCTACGCCTATTTGGATGAGGCAGAGAAGTTGCCAGTAATTATAGCAGCTGACTTGACACCTGAGGAGAGGGAGATGACTTTGACCTCTCTCAAGAAATACCCTAGAGCCTTTACTTACAAGATGGCAAACATTCCTGAGATTAATGCTAGTTATTGTTCACATAAGATCCTGATGGAAGATAGCTATAGGCTAGTGGTGCAGCCACAGAGATAACTGAACCCAAACATGAAGGAAGTGATGAAAAAGGAGGTAATTAAACTTCTTGATGCAGGTTTGATTTATCCTATTTCTGATAGCTCTTGGGTGAGTCCTGTGCAAGTTGTACCTAAGAAAGGTGGCATGACAATGGTCAAGAATGAGAAGGATGAGCTGATATCCACTAAGATGGTAAAAAGTTTTTAGGTTTGCATTGATTATAGGAGACTCAATGATACAACTCGAAAAGACCACTTTCCTCTTCCTTTCATTGACCAAATGCTTGAATGTTTAGCAGGTCACATGTTTTATTGCTTTATGGATGGTTTTTCAGGTTATTTTCATATTCTTATTACACCTAAAGACTAAGAGAAGACCATATTTACCTGCCCATATAGGACGTTCGCTTACAGGAGGATGCCTTTTAGACTGTGCAACACCCTAGCCACTTTTCAGTGGTGCATGATAGCAATCTTTCATGACATGATTGAGGAGTCTATAGAGGTATTTATAGGTGACTTCTCAGTTTTTGGTAACTCTTTCTCCCATTGTCTGATTAATTTAGAACGTATGCTTGCAAGATGTATAGAAGCAAACTTAGTTCTTAATTGGGAAAAGTGTCACTTTATGGTGAGAGAGGGGATTGTTCTTGGGAATAAGATATCACATGCAGGGATGGAGGTAGATAAGGCTAAGGTTGAGACCATATCAAAACTACCACTCCCTAGTTCTGTTAAGGCTGTTAGGTGTTTCTTAGGGCATGCTATTTTTTATTAGAGATTTATTAGAGATTTCTCTAAGATTGCTAGGCCCTTGACTCAATTTCTTGTAAAAGATGTACCTTTTATTTTTTATGATAATTGTTTACAAACATTTGAGTTATTGAAGGAACGACTAACCATAGCCCCCATTATCGTTCCATCTAAGTAGGGTATGCGTTTTGAACTAATGTGTGATGCTAGTGACTTTACAGTTGGAGCTGTGTTAGGTCAGAGGATTGATAAAAAGTTCCAACCAATTTATTATGCTAGCAAGACCTTGACTGATGCCCAGAAGCACTATAGCACTACTGAAAAGGAGTTACTTGTAGTAGTCTATGCTTTTGACAAGTTTTGATGCTATCCAAGATCGTGGTTTACACGGATCATTTAGCCTTGAAGTATTTGTTTGGTAAGCATAATTCTAAGCCTAGACTCATGATGCGTGCTGCCAATGCTATCTAGCAACAACACCTAAGGCAGTGAACCTATCAATGCAGCCTAGTGCAATGGTGAGTATCAAGGTCGTATTCCTCGGGAACGGGAAAGCCCAGAGTTACTACTTGTTCTCTGTTATCTAGCCTAGCAATTAAAATGATTAATTTTTATCTAAACTAACGTCTAACTATAAGCAATAATAAACTAACAGCGACAAGAAATAGAAGAAAATACACGGAGGCAAGAAATGCAAATCCATCAGGGAACCTACACCGGTTGTCAAACACACGAAGGATAATGGATTACTGAATTTAACTATGTTACCTGTGAGTGAATTCCAATGCAAATTCAAATTCTCTATCGATCTCAATGAATTTCCTAAACTTAAAATCCACCACTGGCTGGTTCTTCCTAATGGCAAATTTTAAATCAGCATTATCTATCTAATTCACCACTATTAAGAGTCGTTACTTAATCCAGCAATTTATTAACCTTAGTTCTAAGCGATAAAAAATTGTCCGTTACAGTTAGTTTTCCAATTCCAATTATCATCTATCGATCTCAAAAGGGAATCTAATTAACATTACCACGACGTCTCGTAAATAACGCTAACACATACATTCATAATTGTAACAGAGATCACACATTAAATTCAAAATCCATGCAAATTTACACAGCAATCCAACACAGTTAGGGACCCCAATGAATTTTACAAATCTAGCCACACATATTTACAGATAGCAAACAATCCAACAGCAAATAACCCATCAGACAGTCAATTATACACCAGATAAAAACAGTAAAAACTTATGCAATCCTGTCTTTTCAATTGTCCAATGGTGTCTCTACAAAAGGGGCACTGGAAAACCACCGACAAGGGGCTAGAAGATTGTCAGAAAATGCCAGAAACAATGAAGTACAAGGCTGCCCAACAAAACGGGTCGGGTCGGACGGGTTGGGCCAGAGTCGCGAACGCGGCGCCGTCGCGTCACTCGAGTCTGTCTCGGGTTACGCGATCCGTCGCGTTACGGCAGCTGATGGTTCGTCGGAAGGTGCAACTAGGCTGCCTGAAGCTGCAGGAGGCGTCGGTGGGCGGTGAGTCGGTCAGAAAATGCCGCAAAATGCTGCGATGAGGAGCAGTTTTTCCTCTCGGTTCGCGCACCTTTCTCGCCGTTCTGCTGCTGTCCGACGGCAATGGGTGGTGGTGGTGGGTTCTCCGTCGTCTCCTGCTGCCGAGGTGGGGTCACGCCGCCGCAGAACACCGGTCAGGCGAGCCGTGGGTCCCTCGATTGCACTCTGGTTTCGTGAAGGCTGTGTGTGTTTCTTACTGTTCCAATCTCCTCCCAATTCTACTGTTCCAAGCTTCCAAGACTCTCTTTTTGCACGCTGCTCGGCCTCCTCCCTTGGGCTCATGCCCTAAAGGCCCATTAAGGGCTTTGGCTTGGCCCAACAAGAGAAAAATGGCCCAACTGACCCAAAATAGCCGCTTTAACTCCAGAAAAGTCTCGTTTGCTGATGATAGATTGATAAAAAGCCTGAAATGCAATAAAATACACATTTAGGTGATTCCTAGAATAAAAATACACAACAAATACATATAAAATGGACATAAAATATTAGGTAAAATTGTGTAAAATAAGACATATCAACTCATTAGATGGATTTTGCTCTTGCAGGAATTTGATATTGAGATCAAGGATAAGAAGGGTGCAGAGAACTTAGCTATAGATCACCTATCAAGGTTAAAGAATCCAAACTATGAGGCCTTAAATGAGAGAGCCATTGATGATAACTTCTCGAATGAGCATTTGGAGGCAGTTCAAGTATGTACTGATCCCCTTGGTTTTGTGATTATGCTAAATATTTGGTTGCAAGGGTTTTACCAAAGGGTATGACTACCCAGCAAAAGAAGAAATTATTTACTGAGTTGAAATACTACATTTGGGAAGATCCTTTCTTGTTTAGGATTTGTGTAGACTAAGTAATCAAGAGATGCATACATGGGGAGCAAAATTCGCCAGATTTTGAGGTATTGCCATGAAGGACCAACGGGAGGCCACCAAGCTACAAACCACACTGCTAGGAAGGTGCTTAAAGCAAGGTTCTACTGGTTAACCATATTTCAGGATATTAGATCATATGTCTAGGTTTGTGATGCTTGTTAGAGGTCAGGTAACATCTCTGTCCGTGATGAAATGCCCCAAACGAGTATGCAAGTGGTTGAAATTTTTGATGTGTGGGGTATTAACTTCATGGGCCCTTTTCCTTCCTCATCTGGTAATAAGTATATACATGTGGCTGTTGAGTATCTTTCCAAGCGGTCAGAAGCTCAAACTTTCCCACTAATGATGCTAGGGTAGTGACTAGGTTCCTTAAAAAATTGTTTGCTAGGTTTGGTACACCTAGAGCACTGATTAGTGATAGAGGGACCCATTCCTGTAGCTCCTAACTTGAGAAAGTACTTAAACATTATGGGGTATCTCATAGGTTTTTAACACCCTTTCACCCGCAGACCAGTGGACAAGTAGAGGTAACTAATAGGGGTTTAAAGAGAATCTTAGAGAAAACCGTGGGGGTGAGTAGGAAGGATTGGGCATCCAAATTGGATGATGCATTATGAACCTTTAGGACAGCTTATAGAACTTTTATTGGATTTACACCATATAGGCTAGTATATGGAAAGACTTGTCAGTTGCCTGTCAAATTAGAACACAGTGCACTTTGGGCCCTTAAAAAATGCAATCTTGATGTTATTTCTGTAGGTAAAGAGAGGTTGTGGTAGCTGAATGAGCTAGAAGAATGGTGCCACCAAGCTTATAGAATTCTTCCATTCACAAAGCTCGAACCAAGAATTGGCATGATCAAAGGCTGTATGGCTCTAAATATTTTCAGGTAGGAGATAGGGTATTACTTTATAACTCACGTCTTCGTCTTTTTCCAAGAAAGCTTAAGAGTTAATGGTCAGGACCATTTGTAGTCAAGCAAGTCTTTCTCTATGGCACAATGAAATTGCATCATCCTGACAAAAGAGATTTCAAAGTCAATGGGCATCGACTGAAGCAATACTATGGAGATTTATCGGAGGTCGAGGAGCGAATGCACATGGTGCTTTACCTGCAAGAGTGATAGAAGGAACGAGTCCAGCTAAAAGACTCCAACAAAAAGGAAGTAGTGTTTTTTTTATTTACTTTATTTGTGTTATTTTATTTTTGTCTATTTTCTTCTTTTTCATATTGTTGAGGTACATTAAAACTTTTAGATTATCTTTGCTTATTACTACACTTTATGCTTTTATTTTTGTGGTATCCCCTTGCTGTACACTGAGGGCAGTGTCTTTCTCAAGTGTGGGGTGGGTATCTATGATTTTGATGCTGCAGTTTGCTGATGTTGTATTTATTTTGATAGTGGATATAGGGTATGATACTTGATTTTTGATTGATTCTATGCACTTGAGTCTTTGATTGTCTTTTGAGCATGTATGATTCAGTCATGAATGGGTAGGCATTATTTCTTACAGTGCATGTTAGAAAGCAGTTTTAATGCCTAATGTATCTTTGACCACGGCCGGGTCATACCAGTGTTGCTTGATTTTTTTTTCAAATTGTTTAATTTTTGATTCAGGATGTTGATAATGCAGTTTGCATGCACTGCTTGATTAGTAATTCATATGGAAATATTTGAGAACCATATGCAATTTAACCACACTTCAAATGTGAGATTTGAGCCTAAGATAAGCATTCATTATAAATATGCTTCGAATTCTTTTTGTTGAGTGTGTATTTCACTTGATTGTGTCTCTAGAATTTGCTCTGTAATACTTGTTGAAGTTACATAAACTTTTAAATATTAGATGATTTGGGCAACTTAGGATACACTATTTTTACCAAAAGCCTACCCTATGTGTCTTCCTTAGTTAGGCACTGTTGGGCCTTGAATTTTCCTTCATCACTTGCATTTTACACCTCATATTCCTTTCTATACACTTTCTTCTTTCTTCACCCCATTTGCTGAAATTTGTGTGATTTACTCTTTCTTTAGGGATTAAAATGCATTGCCTTAATTGATGATAGTACACTAAGTTCTTTTTATCATTCCAGATGCTCCCTTCAATCCAAAAGTGTAAGCATGCAGACTACATATGAAAAAGAAAAAAAAAAGGAGATAATAATGAGTAGTTTGCCTGTTGATATTGTATTCTCTGAGCATCACCAATTTCATTGAAAACTCAGCAAAAAATTGTTATGTTTAGCATTTGTTGCATTTAATCATTTAATCTTTCATGATGCTTAAATTGCATGAATTTTTAGCATATATGCCATTTCTATCAAAAATTTCTTCCCTACCATCACCTTAACCTCATTACAACCTGTAAGACCCCTTGATTTTGGTATTCAATTTTTTTAGTAGTAACGGAGATGAGATTTATGAGCAAGAATATAGTAGACATATTCTTGTGAAGTTACTTGAGGGATTTGTACCTTACTAGATTACACTTTGAGTGATTTGAGTAATCTCTGAGAGGCATTGATTCTTAAATAATTGACATTGAATTGTTGGCTAAGTTGTGTATGCATTGTTATTATCTCCATTCTTCCTCAAGGTTTTGCAATTTGGTCTATGATCAAGTTTCACGGGGGGTGTGTTAGGCATTATTAACTACGGACTAGGTATGGACTTTGAGAAACTATTGCTATTCATTTGAAGGCTGAGATAATGTTTGCTTGAGGACAAGCAAAAGCTTAAGTGTGGGGTGATTTGATGTGTTTGATTCTATACAAAATTACTTGATGTGAATTGTCCATTTTGTGAGAATTTTGTGTAATTTTATTCTAAAAATCACCTAAGTTGCGTTATTTTTCATTTTCAAATATTTTATCAAGTCATCATCACCAAACGGAGAAATTTTGAGCCTAATTTAGAGCACCCACAATAGGCTATTCAGGCCAATTTTGCTTAGTGGACCTTGGATCAGATTAATTGGGCCTTGGACTGGGAAAAAGTGAGGATCCATTTGAGAAAAAGAAAGCAATCCATGTGAGGCCTATGCAGCGTGCAAAGCAGGGAAGACTTGAGCTTGGAACAGTGAAATTAAAAAGAAAAAGAAGAGATCCATTGTGCATCCATTAGCTAGCATTGAACAATACGCAAGAGGCACACCCGAGAAAGCCACCACGCGTTGGAGACCTAAGGGAGAGAAGACCCGAACAACATCCGAGCGGAGCTTCATGGCGGCGTGACCTCACCCCGACACTAGGAGACGACGGGTAAGCCACCACCACTGCCCATTTCCGTCAAAAATCAACAAAATGACGAGAAAATATGCGCGCTCTGAGAGGAAATCTATATGAATTTGTGATGTTTTATGGCATTTTTTGGCCGACCCACCAGCCGCTGTCACTCCCTGTAACTCTAGGCAACCCAATCACACCTTCTAATGTAGCTCTGACCTCTGTAACATGACGAATCACACGACCTGAGACAGACTAGAGTGACGTGATCTGGTTGTGTTCTGCGACCCGTCTAGTGTCGTTAGCCCCGTTGGCCATTGGAAATCGTTCCTCCATCGTGCGGTGCCTCTCTTACAACCTTTTTTCGTAACTTTGGTGGTTTGTAGAGTCGTTTTCTATTTGGTATCTGCGACCCGCAACCTAACCCAGTTGTGACCCGTTGGACAGATTTTAAATTACATTTTTTGGTCTTTTTTCAGCAGCTTTTCGGTGACTATTCTGCATTGTTCCATCTGTCGTTCAAGAGAAGAGGGACATATATAATTTTTACACAGTTATTTCTCTGAATTGTAGATTTCCTAGACTGTTGGATGATGTTTTTGTGTAACTAAATTTGTAAAACCCATTGGGTTCTAAACTATGTTGGTAGCCTGAGTTTAATTTGCATGGGTGATTGAATATTGTTTATGTGATCTTCGTTACTGTTATGAATGACTATTTATGTTTTCATTGACAAGACGTTGTAATGAAAACTCATTAGATTTCTTTTAATAATCGACAGATTTTAATTGAAATTGGACACCTAATTGTAATGGACAATTTGTTATCGCTTAGAACTAAGGTTAATAAATTGCTGGATTAAGAGGTAATGACTCTTAATAGTAGTGAATTAGACTGATAATGCTGATCTAAAATTAACCATTGGGAAGAACCAGCTAGTGGTAGGTTTTAGGTTTAAGAAATTCATTGAGCTCGACAGAGAATTTAAATTTGAATTAGAATTCACTCACAAGTAGCAAAATCAAATTCAGTCATCCATTATCTTTCGTGTTTACCAACTAGTTTAAGTTCCCATTGGGTTTGCTTTTCTGTCTTGATTAATTCCTCTTCCCTTCAATTAGCACTAATTAGTTATTATTGCATTTAGCTTAGTTATTAATTTAATTAGAACCGGAATCACTTTGCATTGTAGGCTAGATAACAGAAAACAAGTAGTAACTCTAGGCTTTCCTGTTCTCGTGAGATACGACCTTGATACTCACCATTGCGCTAGGCTGCATCGATAGGTAAAATGGATGTGGTTATTGATGTGCTGAAATGGATATTGTTATTATCATGAAAGAACTATTGTTAGTAAAATTCATCATGTATCATGTAAAGCTCTAACATAAGATAGTGCTGAAATTTTGTACTTATGCATGACTAGTATAGGTTTTAAGTTATAGACATCAAAATGAAGGTTGCTAGCTAGAATTTGGTTTACAATTTATGACATTGCTCTTGTTGGCTTACCAAATCCAAAAGTGGCCTTTGTAAGGTATGAAATGGCTTGATGAAAATTGTGTAAGAGAGATTACACTTTGGTTTTGGCTAAGAGAAAGAAAGAAAATATGGTTAATTAAGGTATAATTATCTAGTTCACTTTTTACACATGATAAAGCTCCCGTTATTATTAAAATGTAAAACTTTAGATAGGTGTATAACCTTAAATTTAGTGTGTAGCATGAACTAAGAAAGTAAGTGGAATAAATTGTTAATGGCAATGGTTACAAAAATTAAATGTGGAAGAAAGTACCTTAGAAATTAATGCATGATATCATTAAGTTTAAATTATAAAAATAAGGGAATAATTTGACAATGTGCCATGAAAAAACCTTAGGGAGTATTATCTTGTCATGATGGCCGAAACAATCCCTCAATTTAAATTGAAGTGACTGAATACGTATGCAATGGTAGATGACTTATAAGGTATCTTATAATGGCTAAAGTCAAGGAAAAATGAGAAATGTTATAGTTAGATGAATGGTGATTGCAATTTATTCCTATTTATGCCATCTATATTCTTATGCTGAAAAAATTTATGAGATTATGGATGGGTAATTTAAGACCACATAACAATAGACAATTGTAACACAATTATTTTATAAAGGTGGCCAAGTGTCCACAATTCTTAAGGTGTGACTGAAGGTTCTTCACACTTGTGACCTAGTGAGGTGTGACCGAAGGTGCTTCACACTTGTGACCTAGTGTTCACAATTATTTTATAAAGGTGGCCAAGTGTCCACATTTCTTAAAGTGTGACCGAAGGTGCTTTACACTTCGAGATAAGGTAAGTTTTAAGAATGAAATGTATAGCTGATCATTGTTTATTTCAGTTTTTAACATGTATGATCCCATGAAAACATGTTATAATTGAAATAAAAATATCCACTTTCATCACATTGACATTCCAAATACTCATGCAATGCTTGCCAATCGGTCATATACTAGGATGTAGATGGAAAAATATTTTTTTGTGCTTGCACACTGGTACATATTAGTATATTTTAAATGATGAATTGTTAAGGTACTAGGAAACTTGTTTTCTCATCTATATGCTAATATATTTCAGATCTGAATGTTTAGCAATGTCGAGGAAGGATGAGAGTAGTATTAGAAGAAGTCCTTTTGTTAAGAGCATTTTTATAGTCCTTCATTTTGGGTCCTAATTTTACATATTGTCTATTTTTTGGATTAGAATTAGGACTATTATTTTTGGTTGTATATAGAAAAGGGAAAAGGGCAATTTTTGGGAGAAGGATATGTGAAGGACCGGTTTATCCCTAGTATTTTGTAAAAGGGGTTTGAGTGATAGGCTTGTTGTCTCCTAACTCCTTATGGATGGGTACTTCAGATATTCTGGTATATGTTTATAAAAGGATGTAACAGATATTTATGATTGGACATTTATTATTTGTAATGTAAAATTTTTATGAATTCTGCTGTGATGTATGAAATTTTAATTTTCGCTATGCATAAAGTATGGTCATCTAAGCAAAAGAACCCGAACCTAATCCATAATAATAATACCTAATGGTAAAAATGCTCAGACATTGTAAATGAATAATTAAGGTTAAAAGTAATGTATCGAACTTATCTGGATACATCGGAGGAGTTGTAATACTAGATAGGGATGTTACATCAGGGATGATCTTTTGGAAAGGGGCAGGGACCATTAAGGTACTTGGATCCACTGGGAGACACCTCAGAATATACAATGGTTAAGGCATGACTAGATAGCCATGTGCTCATTCATATAGATAGTGGTGCGTGGAGTTGTTGCTGGGCGACTCTCTCGATTACTCTTAGGGTGTTTTATATACTGCTCATATGTTATGAAAGTGAAATGATGGCATGTTTACTATCACGCATATGTTTTATAAGAAATATTTTATGATGAGAATGATGATGACTGCACTTCCCCTATTTTAAAGACGATATGTTTTGCTGAATATACATATGTATAAGTATATAACATGATTAAATGCTACATACACTACATCCCAATAGTATGTGATATGTTTTATGAAAGAATGTAGAGTTTTTCGTGCGAGCATGGTGGTACAAGTCAATGGATTTTGTAACAGGTTGTATTGTTATTGAGATTCATTTCTCATGATAGTGTTGGCATATACCAGAAGTATAGGTACTCTTGGGCTAAAGAAGAAGGTAAAGTATGAAGAATTGTCCAATTTGGGCATACAGATTGTCTAATTTGAATAGCTTAAGTACATGGTAGAATGGAGCTAGCCTTTATGATATTTTGAGAAAGGCTAGTGTAAGATTAGTTTGTATAGCCTATTCTAACTTATCTGTGTAAAAATTAGGCTGAATTAATGAATAGACTAATAGATGGGGTTATGAGTGGCAGGATTGTTGCCTCTATGCCCAATAGTTAATTGACTATATATAATTAAGAGTGCATGTTTATGTATAGTTGATCCTGGTGTATTCTATATATAATCGTTCCGCTGCGATGTTGAGAGAACCCAAGAGTAGAGACTAACCTAAATGGCACTCAATTAATTAACTTGGTAAAAATTTTAAAAAATTACTTGGGTAAAAGTGATAGTAACACACCATTATGAAGATAATTATATATATTATACCTTTAAACACTTAAAAGGAACCATAGACTAATAGGGGTGTTAAATTTGTTGGTATCAGAGCATGGCTACCACGGTTGGCACATAGCTGACTTAGTAGTGATAAGTGCTAATTAAGTAGTATGGGTAGATTCCTCAGGATAGAGACTAATACAGGTTAGTTAGCTGAGCCATGGAAGTTGCCTACTTGTACTATGTTTTAACTTGAGGAATGGAGTGCTAGGTTGGATGTATAGTATTTCTTGTGGAGCCATATATTCTCTTATAAATGTTTGTTATTAAGACTAATCACCTCAATAATATCTGTTTTGTAAAGTATGTCGCCTCCCAGGAGAAATGGTATAAAGGACAAGGATGGAGAAGTAAATTTGGCTAGGGTAATGTAGACCTTGATGGGGATGGTGGAGGCCATGAGGTAACATGCTGTTTCTGCCACACAAAAAGTGACTACCACTGCTGAAGTACTAAGACAGATGCAGGAGGATAGGAATGTAAATAGAAACCCTATCCTTGAAGGAGAACTAGTGAAGGATCAGACCTATAAGGGATGGTCTGAGTTTCGAGTGAGATTAACCCGAAGCTTGCTGAAGAATAGTTGGCTGAAATAGAGAAGTTGTTTGCAGTTCTGGGGAGTATAGAGGCCCAAGAGGTTCAATTCTCCACCTACATACTGGCGAAATAGGTTGAGCACTGGTGGAAGAAGGCCAAGCTATTAATAGAGGCCCAAGGAGTCCAAATCACCTATAACTCTTTTAAGGAGGTATTTTTGGAAAAGTACTTCCCCCAGAACATAAGGAATGATAAAGAAGTAGAGTTCATAAAGTTAAGACAGGGCAACATGTTCTTTGATGACTACTTAGCAAAATTTAAGGAGTTGTCCAAGTTCTCCTCTTACTTGCAAGTTAGGTAGGATGAAGCATGGAAGGCCATGCTCTTATAGGTAGTGCTGAACCAGGAATTCAAAAAGGTCGCGGCCCCTATGGAGATAAAGAATTATGCTCTGTTGGCTAACAAGTGCCACATAGTGGTGGAAGGCCTAGCAGAGGCTGCTAAGGAGAAGAAGGAGTATAATCCCCTTAAGAGAAAGATGCCACAAGACTCTGCTAAGGGCAAAGAGAGTTAAACTGGAAAGAAGCCTATGGGTGGTTATTTTACTTTGAATGACTGTCCTAAGTGCGGGAAGAATCATGGGAATAAGCCCAGTTGGATGGGACAAAATGTCTGCTACAAGTGTGGTAAGCCAGGACACTTTAGTAAAGAATGCCCATTGTGGAAGTAACCAGCTGAGGCCCCTAAGCCTCTAACTAAAGGGAGAGTCTACACCCTCAAGGGCAAAGAAGTGGACCAATCCAATGATTCCATTAAAGGTCAATGTTTTATAAACGATATTCCTTTAATTGTACTATATGATTCTGGCGCTACTCATTCCTTTATTTCTCATGAATGTGTGGAAAAGTTGAGCCTACCTATGACCAAACTCCTATATGATTTGTTTATTTCTACTATGGCTAGAAAACATATTTTGACTTCATTAACTTGCCTAAACTGTCTTATTATTGTTAAAAATAAGCCTTTTGCTGTTGACCTTATCTGTCTGCCTCTGGTAGATTTAGATGTTATCTTGGGAATGGATTGGCTGTGTTATCATAAAGTGGTTTTAAATTGTTTTGAGAAGTTTGTGACTTTTATGGATACTATACCTGTAAATAGAGGTATTGAGGAAAAGATCCAAAGATTATGATTCCTGTGTTCTTCTGAGGTTGAGAGTCAGCATAAGCTTGATAGTATCCCTGTAGTTAAAGAGTTTTCTAATGTCTTTCTTGAGGAAATCTCTAGTCTTCCACTAGAGAGAGAAGTATAATCTCTATAAAGTTAGTTCCTAGGGTGGGACCAATCTCTATAACACTATATAGGATGTCTTCCTTAAAGCTCAGTAAGCTTAAGGTTCAGATAGAAGACCTTTTAGAGAAGCAATTCATTAGGCCTAATGCTTCATCATGGGGAGCACTGGTCTTGTTTATGAAGAAAAAGGATAGAAGTATGAGAATGTGCATCTACTATAGGCAATTGAATATGGTAACTGTGAAAAACAAATACCCACTCCTTAGGATTGATGACTTGTTAGATCAGTTAAGAGGAGCAGCTGTGTTTTCTAAGATCGATCTGAGGTCGGGTACCATTAGATCAGAGTAAGAAGTGAGGATATACCTAAGACCACTTTTAAGACTAGGTATGGGCATTACAAATTTCTTGTGATGTCGTTTGGCCTAACAAATCCTCCAGCTATTTTCATAGATTACATGAATCGCATCTTTAGACCCTACCTTGATCAGTTCGTGGTAGTGTTCATTAATGATATTCTTGTATATTCTAGAAATAGGGAAGAGCATGAACAATACCTTAGAATTGTGTTGCAAGTGCTTAGGGAGAGGTAGCTGTATGCAAAATTAGAGAAATGTGAGTTTTGGTTAAATAAGGTGAGGTTCCTAGGGCATATGATTACCAAGGATAGGGTAGCAGTAGATCCTAGTAAGACTGAAGCTGTGGTTTATTGGGAGAGACCTACAATGGTAACTGAAATTCATAGTTTCCTTAGATTAGCTGGTTTCTATTGAAGGTTTATCCAAGGATTTTCATAGTTAGCGATGTCACTGACCAAGTTGACTCGAAAAGATGTTCTATTTAGATGAGATTTTGAATGTGAACATAGTTTCCAAACCTTGAAGGAAAGGTTAACCATTGCACCGATGTTAATTATCCCAAATCCTCTAGAAAAGTTTGAGTTGTACTACGATACATCCAAGAAAGGTCTAGGATGTGTCCTGATACAAGAAGGGAAGGTAGTGGCCTATACTTTTAGACAGTTAAGGCCCCATGAGAGTAACTACCCTACTTATGATCTAGAATTAGTAGCCATAGTTTTTAACTTGAAATTTTGGAGGCATTATCTTTATGGGTCTAGGTTTGAGGTATTCAGTGACCACAAAAGTCTCAAGTACCTCTTCGATCAGAAGGAGCTAAATATGAGACAAAGGAGATGGATGGAGTTCATTAAGGATTACGATTTTGAGTTAAAATGCCATCTAGGAAAGGCTAATGTGATGGCAGATGCCTTGAGTAGGAAATCTCTCCATATAGCTCAAATGATAGTGAGTGAGATGAGCTTGATAGAGAATTCTAGAAATTTGAGTTTATTTGCATTGATGCTACCAGATAGAATATGTATAAGTGAATTGCGGATTGAGAGTAACCTTAGGACTCAGATCCTAGAGGCCCAACAGGAGGATGAATTCTTAAAGTCCCTAAAGGACCCCAAGGAATTCCATAAGGAGGTAGATGGGATAATGACTTTCCATAATAGAGTTTATGTCCCGAGTCTAGGGGAATTGAGGGAGAGAATCTTAGAAGAAGCCCATAAGAGAAAATACACTGTTCATCCTGGTGCCACCAAGATGTACCAAGATTTGAAGGGAAGATTTCGGTGGCCGAGCATGAAAAAGAACACCGATGAGTATGTTGCTAAGTGCTTAGTATGTCAGCAAGTGAAGATTGAACATCAGAAACCTACTAGATTATTGAAACCTCTTGATATCCTTGAATGAAAATGGGATAAGATCTCTATAGACTTTGTAGTAGGCTTACCCAGGACTCAGTCAGGAAATAATGCCATTTGGGTGATAGTAGACCGATAGACTAAGTCTGCACATTTCCTACCCATTAAGATCAATTTCTCTCTAGACAAATTAGCTTATCTATATATCTAGGAGATAGTGAGACTGCATGGAATCCCTACTAGTGTTGTATCAAATAGAGACCCTAGATTTACCTCTAGGTTTTAGAGAGCTTTCCAAGAAGCCTTTGGTACTAAGCTAAGCCTGAGTATCGCATGTCATCCTTAAACAAACGGACAAACAGTGAGAACCATTCAAACCTTAGAGGATATGCTTAGGTCATGTGCCTTAGAGCACAAGGGAAAGTGGGATCAAAGCCTAGCATTGATAGAATTCTCATACAACAATAACTTCAATTCTAGCATAGGGATGACACCCTATGAAGCCTTGTATGGAAGGAAGTGTAGATCACCTCTGTGTTGGTATGAGTTAGGGGAAAGACAATTGCTCGAACCAGAGTTAGTTTAGCAGACCACAAACCAGATTAGAATGATCAGGGATAAGATGGCTAGAGCAAAAGATAAACAAAAGAAGTATGCTAAAAAATGAAGGAAACCACTGGAATTCAATGAATGGGATCATGCCTTCCTCAGGGTTTCACCGATTATTGGTATAGGTAGGGCCATTGAGTCTAAAAAATTGAATTCGAGATTTATTCGGCCATTCCAAATCCTTGGTCAATCAACATACCAAATAGCATTACCACCATTCTTATCGAACCACCATGATGTTTTCCATGTCTCACAACTTTAAAAATACATCTATGACCTATCCCAAATTCTTGATGTAGTAGTGTACAGTTAAAAGAAAATTTAACTTATCATCCAAAACCAATGAGAATTATCAGGAATGAGGTCAAGTAATTGAGGAATAAGGCCATCCTTCTAGTTAAGGTTTTATGGGATCAGTTATTTCCACAAGACGCGACATAGGAGAAGGAAAAGGACATGAGGAAGTCCTACCCAAAATATTTGAATATGTACATTTTAATTTTAGGGACGAAATTATTTTAAAAGAGGGGAGAAATGTAACATTCGCTCCTAGTATGATTAAAGAGATGTTTTTTAGTTGTTGATTTAATCTTAATGCTTGTGTATGTTGCATTAATCTCATGTAGTTGCATTAGCCTAGGGACCTAAGTGAAAGGAATGAAAGTTAATTTAAGAGTATGGCCAAGGACTCAAGTGAAAAGGGAAAATATGCTGAGACCAAATGCACAAAGTGGGTTAGGGACTAGAATGAAAATAAGGAAACTAATGTTTAGAAATCTTAAAACCCTAGCTAAACCCTAAACCCCCACACACTTTCACCCACTTGAATTTTAGAGAGAGAAGCATAAGGGACAAGTAGAGAGAGAAAAGGGGACCTAGGTCAAGAAAGGAGAGATTTTGCTGAAGGAAGGGTAGATTTGAGGCTAGAAATTAGTCCTACAGGAAGGGGATAGTCTTCCTGGCACACCCTACATACATATTTGCAGGAAATCAAGGTAGCAATCCATCCTAAACCCCTTTCTTTTTTGAAAAGTTTACTGTTGCTGAAAAGGATGAATTGTTTGAACTGAGATTGGGGTTAAATCTACATTCTACATGCTTTTCTATTTCTATGGGATGCTGCGTTGCTAGAACGTATGCTCATATATGTGCTTGTAATTGATTGGAAGGGATGGGTTATGTTCATCTAGAGATATATACTAGTTTTCCTTGAATGTACCATGTATGAGCTAATAGATGAGAAAGGTTTAATGAGAAGTAAAGTTTGTTGTATGGAAATTAAGCTCATGTGTTTAGAATTGAAAATGGAATGCATTCTGGACTAGGTACTATGAAAATTATATTTTTTAAACTATAGCGGAACATAACAGCTAACTGCTACATATGGAGCAGTCGACTGTCATGTTCTCGGAAAACCCAAAAGTACAGACAGAGGCTTAGCAGCCGACTGCTAGATCCATAGTAGTCAATTGTCGTGCTCTTATTTTTGCCCAGGTTGCATTCCAGTAAGTGACCAGCTGGCTGCCAACAATGTCTATAGAGAGCTATCAGCTAACTACTAGCCTTGCAATAGCTGACCGACAACCCTTTAGCTTGCGAAATGAGGTTTCTAATGGCAATTGAGCTTAGTAATTCTTTGTACTAACTTAATTAAGGGCTCACAACATAGGTAAGTAGGGAAACTAGAAGTTTTGAGTGATGAGACCCTGGTGACAGTGAAACAAAGAGAAAGCAGAAGACATAAAAAGGGAAAGAGGAAAGTATTCTTGGTCTATGCCTTAGGGTAGATAGGCTCATGATCGAGTGACCAATTGTCGATATGGAACAACCGTTGGGCATTCCACGGTTGCTCCATAAATTAGGTTGGTTAAACATCCACTTGAACTTAGATGACTTTAAAAACACCGTGATGGTTACAAACTTTAAGTTAGTCTCATCTCTCAAAAGGCCATACGAGAAACAAATACTTAGAGTTAAGCATAACCATAGGCATGGGCCGACGCGCCTTAGAGTATATGTAGAGAATAGCATACCGAGAGTGTGATATACCTTAAAGGAATGGTAGTGATTCCATAGTACTAGGATCTGCCCAAAAGCGGAGAGAAAATGATTCGAGTATAGTCGACGATAATCCCATAAGTTTATACCAGCCCCGTTTGGGATGAAAGGGAAGAAGCTCGCTGGTTACAAATGATATGCCAGAAAGGGATAGGGACCATTAAGGTACTTAGATCTACTAGGGGACACCTCAGAATGTACAATAGTTAAAGTATGACTAGATAGCCATGCGCTCATTCATATAGACAATGGTGTGTGGAGTTGTTACTGGGCAACTCTCCCGATTACTCTTTGGGTGTTTTATATATTGCTCATATGTTATGAAAGTGAAATGATGACATGTTTACTATCACACATATGTTTTATATGAAAGTAATGATGATGAGATTGATGATAAATGAACTTCCCATGTTTTAAAGATGATATGTTTTGATGAATATGCATATATATGAGTATATAACATGATTAAATGCTACATGCACTTCATCCCAATAGTATGTGATATCTTGTATGAAAGAATGTAGAGTCTTTTATGTGAGCACGGTGGTACAAGTCAATGGATTTCGTAACAGGTTGCATTGCTACTGAGATTCATTTCTCATTTTAGTGTTGACATGTATCATATGTGTAAGTCCTCTTGGGCTAGAGAAGAAGGTAAAGTATGAAGAAGTGTCCAATTTGGGCATACAGACTGTTTAATTTGAATAGTATAATTAAATGGTAGGATTAAGCTAGCCTTCATGATATTTTGAAAAAAGCTAGTGTAAGATTATTTTGTATAGCCTATTCTAACTTATCTGTATAGGAATTAGGCTAGATTGATGAATAGACTAATGGATGAGGTTATGAGTGGCAGGATTGTTACCTCTATGCCCAATAGTTAATTGACTATATCTAATTAAGAGTGCATGTTTATGTATAGTTAATCTAAGTGTATTCTATATATAATCATTCCACTGCGATGTTGAGAGAACCCAAGAGTAGAGACCAACCTAAATGGCACTCAATTAATCAACTTGGTAAAAAGTTTAAAATTTACTTGGGGTAGTAGAAGTGATAGTAACACACCATTATGATGATAATTATATATATTATACCTTTAAATACTTAAAAGGAACCATAGACTAATAAGGGTGTTACAAGAAGGAAGGACACTATATTAAGGATTGCCCCCAGTGGAAAAGACAAGATACCATTAAACCTTTTACTACAAGAAGATTCTATACCCTTAAAAGTAAGGAAGTGACTCATTCCAATGATTTAATGAAAGGTAAATATTTTAATTAATAATGTATCTTTAATTGTACTATTTGATTTTGGCGCGACTCATTCATTCATTTCGTTGGAATGTGTGAAAAGATTAAATTTACTTGTGACTAGTTTACCTTATCCATTGTCTATTTCTATTCCAATTAGAGAGTAGGTTTTGACTTCTTTAGCCTACTTGAATTGTTAACAATGTAATCTTGGATTGTTTAGAAAAGTCTGTGACTTTTGTAAATACCATACCTATAAATAGGAATAATAAGGAAAAGAATGAAAGGATTCATTTTTTATGTTCTTTTAAGATTAAAATTCAGTATAAACTTGAGACTTTCTCTATAGTGTGTGAATTTTCAAATTTTTTCCCCATTGAAGTCTTAAGTCTTCCACCTGAGAGAGAGATAGAATTCTCTATAGAGTTGATTCCTAGAACGGGACCAATTTCTATAGCACCCTATGGAATGTCTTCTATAGAGTTGATAAAATTGAAGGTGCAGATAAAGGATCTTTTGGAGAAACAATTTATTAGGCCTAGTGCTTCACCATAGGGAGCAATGGTATTATTTGTGAAAAGGAAAGATGAAAGTTTAAGGTTATGTATAAACTATAGGCAATTGAACAGGGTAACAATAAAGAATAAATATCCACTTCCTAGAATAGATGATTTGTTGGATCAATTGAGAAAAGCTACTATTGTAACACCCCATAACTTTAATTAGTCTAAATTAATATCCTTTACATTAGGTGGAATTAATTATGTCATTTAATGATTAGCTATAAATTAAATACTTCGTAATTAATTAGATGAATTAGCATAAACAGGTGCGAAATTTCTTGCATAATTTAATGGCTCAAATGGGTATTCTAAAAGATAATCTTGCATAAAATTATATGTTTAATTTAATTCTCTATTTTTCCTTTTGAGTCACCTAGGTTAATTGCCACAAGGAAAGCAAGCAAAGGATGCATATAAACACACACGTGCAGTGGGTAAAGAATATAAGTTTTATGTTCTATAGATGGGCACCCATTGGATGAAGTGGAAAGGAAATAAGAATAAAGCATTGAGAAAATGTATATATAGGTATGTATGTATGGCTACACGTGCAATTGGGAAGAAGGATGCAAAAATTAAAAATATAGATATATACACAACCACATGGCTAGGAACATTGGAAATGCAAGGAGTGTATGGCAATTACATAAACACATGCATGTGGAGTTGGTGAAAGAAGAAGGAAAAACTTTTGTGTAAATTGTATGCATGGTTTACGTGAAGTGAGAAGGGAAAAGTACACAAGGGATGCAACAAGGAAATGCATTTGCATATAAGGGGGAGTAAAAAGGAAGCAAGAGTACAAAGTCTAAGCACACGTGAGGTATGAAATAAATAAATAAATAAAGTATGCAGTGTCTTGCCTTCACCTTAGCCGAATGAAAATTGAAATAGGAAGAAAAGGGAATGGAGGCAGGTATAATAATAATAAATTAAGGGAAGGAGGAAAATAAAGAGCATGAGGGAAAAGGTGAGAAGTGGCGTGAAGCAAGTGTCTAAGTTAGAGTGCAAGGAAAGTAAAGTGTACTTGAAAATACACTCATGGAAATTAAACAATAATAATAAAAGAGAGGAAGTGACACGCCACATTAGCTAAAATGAAAGAGAGAATAGCATGAAATTTTTGCTGCATGCACTTGACAATCTCATTAAAAGAAACAAGTAATGCAATGTAAATGAAAGGAATGAAGTGTAGATTTTTATAGTGAAAATAAGATTGAGTATGCAACAAGAAAGCCCCACAAATTACAAAGAATAAAAAGAGTTCAGCTATTAAATAGAAAAGCGCAGAATTTTCATGTACCACACGCCAAAGCCAAGGAAAAAGGGGAGAAATAAAAAGGAAAAGGTGTAGCCATGAGGGATGGCATGACAAGAGGGAAAGGTTCAACTTGCAAGCAAAGAAAATGGTACTTGGAAGTACACGTGGCATATAAGCAAGGTCAAATCAATAATAAGCAAGAATAAACCAAAATTTAAATGAAGAATGTGCTGCACGTGGGGATGGAAATGAAATTGAATTGGTGACATACATACACCCCCACACAAGGAAAGAGGAAAAATTTTAAATAGAATAAAGGAAGAAGAGTGTGGCGTGAAAGTAAGGGAAAAGAAATGTCTATAAGCAATGGTACCTAGTAATAAACCAGAAGTAAACAAAAATAAATGAAGAAGGTGCGGCACTAGACCACACGTGAAGGAGGAAAGAGAATTTAAATTGTAAGTTTACAAAGAGACATGCACACATGACCCAAAGAAAATAGGCAAAAGGGAGTTCAGAACTTCATTTTTTCATGCATGCCACACACCCACACGTGAAAAGAGAGAAAAAGAGAAAAGAAAAAGAGAGAACTTTGAGGGAGAGGAGGGAGCATGTGAAGCACCAATTGTGAGGATGAAGAAGTAAAGGTGATCAAGAAGGGAAGCAAAGGGAGCAAAGAATCAAGGGGAAGCCAAGCAAACCATCTTAGGGCACCAAAGAGGTTAGTTAACAATTCCAACAAAGTCATGTTCCATATTTTAGTGTGTGTGATCACCATATTTTCATAAGTCTTCATAGAGCATGATGTTGTTTCTCTACATTCTTGAAAAATGCATGTTCTATTGGCTAAGCTTGTATGATAGGTTGATGTGATGAAATGAGTATTGTTATTAAGTAAAAGTAATATATAGCATGCTCATAATGAATTAGGCTTGAGTATGAGAAAAAGGGAGTTATGATTTTGAGAACCATTTTACATGGAACTCCTTTTGGCTGAATAGAAGATGAGATTTAATACTAAATGGATGTTAAACTTTTGATATGATTAGGTTAAAGAATTTCCCTTAAGCCAAAATTATTCTTAAACTTGGTAGACTTTCATAAGAAATGATGTTATTGCTATTATTCAAGAAAGGGAATTATTCTTGAACCTAGTAGAAATTTCCTAAGAGATGACATTATTATCTCTTAAAAAGGGAAGTTACTAAAATTTTATTAGAGATGTACATTAAAAATTAATTGTCAAGAAAGGAGAAATTATTCTTAAAAATATTATAATTTTTGGAAAAAAAAATTTTACATTGGAATTAATTTTCAAGAAAGAAGAAATTATTATTGAAAATATTAGAATTTTCATAAGAAATGTACATTGATATGAATTCCCAAGAAAGGAGAATTTATTCTTAAAGATAGCAGAATTTTATACAAAATATACATTAAAATTTTATATTCAAGAAAGCAGAAATTATTCTTGAAAATATTAGAATTCTTAGAGAAAATGTACATTAGAATGAATTTCCAAGAAAGAAGAAATTATTATTGAAAATATTAGAATTTTCATAAGAAATGTACATTGATAGGAATTTCCAAGAAAGGGGAATTTACTCTTGAAGACATTAAAATTTTAAAGAGATGTACACTAGTATTATTTTTTCAGAAAAAGAAAAATTTCCCTTCAAATTTGATAAAGAATTACAAAGGTGGCCAAGTGTCCACATAGTACCCAAGTGTGCACAATGACCCTAGAAAGATGGCCAAGTGTCCAAAGTGCTCAATTGTGCACAAGAAATTTTTATAAAGGTGGCCAAGTGTCCAAAAGTGTCAAAGTGTGCACAAGAGATTTTTATAAAGGTGGCCAAGTATCCATATAGTGCCCATGTGTCCACAACCATTATATAAAAGTAAGTTTTAAGAATGACAAGCATAAATGGTTTTCTTAATTTTTCAATAATGCGTTTTATAGTATGCAAAGATATTTTATTTGAGATATATATTATGTTTATCACATTGACATTTAAATTAATCATACATTGCTTGCTAATTTACGTTTATGCATAGTGCTATGTTTTATTTCAAGAATGTAAAATTAAATATTTGGTGCTTGTACCCTAATACATATTAGTTGTTTTTTTAACCCAAATTGTTAAGCTACTGGGAAACTTGTGTTTCTCATGATATACTAATATGTATTAGATGCGGACGCTTAGCAAGGTCGAGACATAGAGGCTTCTTTTAGTTTAAGAAATTTTTTTGTAACCCCTATTTTGGGTCTTAGTATAGACATATTGTTTAGAATTAGGACTAATCTTTTAGCAGTAAGAGGGATATGTGAAGGACCGGTCCATCCTTAGTAATTTGTAAAGGGGTTTGTGTGACAGGATTATTGTCTCCTGACTCTTGATAGACGGGTACTTCATATATCCTGGTATATGTTTACAAGAAATGTAATGGACATTATTAAACTTGTATTTATTTGAATTACATGAAGGTTTTAATTTCTGCTGTGTAGTTTAGTATATGTGTTATCTATTCCACTGTGCATACAAGTTTTTAATCTGAGCAAAAGATCCCTAACCTAATCCGCTTAATGAAACTTATTTGTGTAATTGCTCAAACATTAACTAAATAAAAGGACAAGAATAATTTATCGAACCTATCTGTTTGCATCGGATGAATTGTAATACTAGATAGGGAGAGTTACAGCTGTGTTTTCCAAAATTAACTTAAGGTTGGGGTACCATCAAATCAGAGTGAGAAAAGAAGATATACCTAAGACAGCCTTTAGAATAAGATATGAGCATTATGAATTTTTTGTAATGCCATTTGGATTGACGAATGCTCCAGCTATTTTCATGGATTACATGAATCGTATCTTTAAACCCTACCTTAATCAATTCATGGTAGTTTTTATTGATGACATTCTTCTATATTATAAAAATAGTGAAGAGCATGAACAAAATCTTATGATTATGTTGCAATTGCTTAGAGAGAAGCAATTGTATGCTAAACTTGAGAAGTGTGAATTATAGTTAGAAGAGTTAAGATTTCTAAGTCATGTGATCATTAAAGATAGAGTAGCAATAGATCCTAGTAAGAAAGAGGCGGTGGTTGGTTGGGAGAGACCCACAACAGTGACAAAAATTTGAAGTTTCGTTAGATTAGCTAGTTATTATAGGAGATTTATTCAAGGGTTTTTGCAAATAGCGTTGCCTTTGACTAAATTGACTAGAAAACATGTTCCATTTGTGTGTGATGCCAACTGTGAACATAGTTTTCAAAATTTAAAGGAAAGACTGACAACCACACCTGTCTTAATCATTCCATATCCATTAGAAAATTTTAAACTGTATTGTGACACATTCAAGAAGGGTATAGGGTGTGTCTTGATGCAGAATAGAAAAGTAGTAGCATAGCATCTAGGAAATTAGGATCCCATGAGAAGAATTATCCTACCCATGATCTTAAGTTAGCAGCTATAGTATTTGCCTTAAACATTTGGAGACATTATCTCTATGGATTTAGATTTGAGGTATTTAGTGACCACAAAAGTCTCAAATACCTTTTTAACCAAAAAGAGCTGAATATGAGGCAGAGGAGATGGATGGAATTTATTAAGGATGATGATTTTGAATTAAAGTACCATCTAGGAAAGGAAAACATAGTGGTCGATGCTTTTAGTAAGAAATCCCTTCATGTAGTTCACATGATGGTGAGTGAAATGAACCTAATTGAGAAGTTAAGGAATTTGAGTTTGTCCACTTTGGTGTTGCCAAATAGGCTATACCTAAGTGAAATAAGAATTGAGAATAATCTTAGGACTTAGATTCTAGAAGCCTAAAGGGAGTATGAATTCTTAAAGTCCCTAAAGGATCCAAAAGAATTCAAGAGAGAGATACAAGGGGTAGTAACCTACCAAATAGATTATATATTCCAGAATTAGGAGAATTAAAGGATAAAATTTTAGAGGAAGCCCATAAGATCAATTATACTATTCATCATGGTGCCACTAAGATATACCAAGACTTGAAGAAAAATTTCTGGCGGCCAGGTATGAAAATCACATAGCTAAGTATGTTTCTGAATGCCTAGTATTCTAGCAGGTGAAAATTGAACATCAAAAACTTGCAGGAATGTTACAACCTCTAAAGATTCCCGAATGGAAATGGGAGAAAATTTCCATGGATTTTGTAGTGGGTTTGCCTAGAACTCAGTTAGGAAATGATGCAATATGGGTGATTGTGGACAGATTAACTAAATCTGGACATTTCCTACCTGTTAGAATAAATTTTTCATTGAATAAGTTGGCCCAAGAGGGGAAGTAGCACCCCATTGACCGAATACATGAGGGAATGGAATTAGGATTAGTATTTGGATATACATACATGCACACATGCATGGGAGGAAGGGAGAGGAGAAAGAGAGAGAGAGAGAGAGAGCATTTCATACTTGAAGAAAACACCTAAACTACACGTGGTGCCCACTAGCTAAGAAAATAAAGAAAAGAGAGAGGACATTTTAAGGGAGAAACACACACCCATGTTCGTTAAGGGAGAGAGGAAGAATTAGCCAAAAAAAAAGGAAAGGCAAAAAGGAGCAAGGAAGAGGTAAAGGGAGAAGAGTACTTTCTCCTTTGATACTACATATTTTGAGAAAAAACTTTAACATAATTTTTTTCTGGATTGCAATAGCCAACAGTCATGGATATGAGATGTCAAGTCATTAATGGGTATATTTTTTAGAGAACATATAAACTAGATCGACCCACAGTGAAAATGCTACATAAATTCTTATGGATTGTCATAAGCACTTCTCATAGTGACCATTATGTTTATAATCCTTTAACTTGAAGTCACCGTAATTCTTATATGATAAGTTATATATTGTGATATTATTTAAAGTCATCTTTAATAAGGTGACTCAATAGGAAGTATTTGGGCATGTTGCTTATCATGTAAAGGGATATAGGTGGTGTAGATGGAATTTTGTCCTTCCTTTTGAGGTGAGATATCCATAGGCCCTTTGATTAAGAAGAGACTAAAAAATGCATGGCCATACTCAAATAGATTAATATGTGATATTGATTTATTTGTTATTAATTAGCCTACTCAGGGATTAAGAAAAAGGGGAAGCCAAGAAAAATCCATCATAGTGCATATTTGAGGTAGGTTAATAATTTCTAAATTGTGTTCCATGTTTAATACATGAAATCACCATGCTATTACAAACTTCCATGGAACATTATTATCTTCTCTACATTCTTGATGAAATGAATGTTATGTTGGCTAAGCATGTATGATAGTTTGGGATGTTGGTGGATATGATGGAATGAATATTGTTGTTTATGGAAGGATGATGGTTATTTAATGATGTTTTCATGATGAATTATGGTTGAATATGATAGAAATGTATGTCTGATTTTGAAAACCATGTTCTCCTCCACAAAAAAACTCCCTTTTGGCCGATTGGAAGATGAAAGCTCACACTAAATTGATGTGGAATTTTTAGCTATGATTGGTGTAGAAAAAAATTGACCATGGATGAAATAGGGTACACCATTTTAATGGTGTTAATTAAGGAATAGAAAATGAAAATTTGAATTACAACATAGTCCATATTTCTTGAATTTCCCTTAGGCCAAGTTCATGAAATTCACTCTTGGAACTTATTAGAACCTTGGAAGAGATTTATATTATTCAAGAAAGGGAAAATTAATCTTGAAACTTATTAGGATTTTTTTTTTGAGATGTATATTATTATTATATTTTTCAAGAATGAAAAATTCACTCTTGAAATTTATTAGAATTCCATAAGATATTCATATTATGATTATTTTTCAAGAATGGAGAATTAAATTGATTTAGGTAACATTTTCATAAATAAATCTAACAAAGAGTTTAAGAAGAGATAAAAAGTGCCCAAGTGTGCACAAGAATTTTATAAAGGTGGCCAAGTGTCCATAAAAGTGCCCAAGTTGCACAAGAATTTTATAAAGGTGACCAAGTGTCCATAAAAGTGCCCAAGTTGCACAAGAATTTTATAAAGGTGGGCAAGTATCCACAAAGTGCCCAAGTGTGCACAAGAAATTTTATAAAGGTGGCTAAGTGTCCACATAGTGCCCAAGTGTGCACAATTATTTTATAAAGGTGGCCAAGTGTCCACATAGTGTCAAGTGTGCACAACTAATGTATAAAGGTAAGTTTTAAGAATGATAAGCACGAATGATTTTTGTTCATTTTGTGATTACATGTTAATAGCATACAAAGATGTTTTACTAAAAAGAATATTATTTTACCACATTGACATTTCTAATAATTATACAATGCTTGCCAATTTGTGTTTATGAATAATGCTATGTTTTAAATACCAAGAATGTAGAAGTAAACATTTCAGTGCTTGCACCCTAATACATATTAGTTGATTTTTAAACTCTGAACTATTAAGCTACTGGGAAACTTATGTTTATCATTTATATGCTAATATGTATCAAATGCGGACGCTTAGTAGTTCTAGGGAAGATAAAAGTTCTTTTTGGTCAAAAGTAATTTTTTTGAAACCTCTTATTTTTGGGTCCTGATTCTAGATGTATGTTGGGATTAGAACTAAGACTATTATTTTGCCCATGTATATGAAAAGGAAACAGGAAAATTTCTGGGGAAGGGATGTGTAAAGGACCTATTTGTCCCGTATTTGTAAAAGGAGTTTAAGTGGCAGGATTATTGTCTCCTGACTCCTTATAGACGGCTACTTCATATATCATAGAATATATTCTCTGAAGGATGTAATGATCATTTATTATTGGACATTTATCAGTTGTAATATAAAATTTTTAAATTTCTATTGTGTAGTATAGCCTTTTAATTCCGCTATGCATACGAGATTTAATATGAGCAAAAGACCCCGAACCTAATCCACTTTAATGAGACTTAATGGTATAACTGCTCATACTTAATAATAAAAGGATAAGAATAATGTACCAAACTTATCTGTTTACATCAGAGGGATGGTAATACTAGATAAGGGCATTACATTATGCATGAGTCATATATACATAAGTATAGTATGTATTCATGAAAGCATAAACATAATGCATTATAAAAGAGTTCACCATTTACAACATTTTATAATCATCATTTTATCATTCATAACATTTCATAATTATCATCTTTTCATAATGATTATAGTTCACCATTCATACTAGTTCATCATAATATACGTATCATAAACATATGCATATCTCATTCATCATCTTAAGATCATAACATCAAGGAAAAATATTCATAACATTGTGGCTAGTGCAACCTTTTTCATCAGATAATTGTACCATCTCTTAGATCGATCCCACCAATGGGATTACTCCCTTTCATCCTAAATAGGGCTAGTATAGCCTCAATGGATCATCTCTTAGATCAATTCCGCCAGCGAGATTATTCCCTTTCGTCCCTAATGGAATTCTACATGTATCAGGGTGCAAGTACCAAAATAATTAATTCTACATTCTTAGAATAAAATACAACATAATTCATAATTATAAATTGGCAACCAATATACGATCCATTAAAATGTTAATAGGATGAAACGAAAATATTGTCAAATAAAACTTGTTGTGACATACATTACCATACATTAACAATTTATTTAGGCTTATCATTCTTAAATTTTCTTTGTATTTTAACTGTGTACACTTGGGAACTTGGGGACACTTGGCCACCCTTAGAACTCTTTGTGCATACTTGGCACTATGTGGACACTTGGCCACCACCTAGGGTCATTGTGCACACTTGGGCACTAGGTGGGCACATGCCCACCTTTAAAATTTCTTTATCAATTATCCAGGGAAAATTTTATTTTCTTGAGAATCATTATTAATGCACATCCCCTTTAAAATTCTAATAACTTCAAGGATAAAATTCCTTTTCTTAGAAATTATCATTAATGTACTTCATTTGGAAATGCTATTAATTTCAAGGATAATTCTCTCTTTCTTGTAGTTTAATGTAAATATACATTTCTTATGAGAAATTTCAATATTTAAGGAAAATTTCTCCTTTTCTTAGAAATAATTTTCAAGGTATATTTCTTATTAAAATTTCATATTAAAGAATAATTTCTCCTATCTTGGGCATTTATTGCTAAGGTGCATTTCTTGTGAAATTCTAATAATTTCAATAATGATTTCTTTTTCTTGGAAATTTATTCCAACGTACATTTCCTTTTTTTAAAAAAAAAAATTCTAGTAATTTCAATAATAATTCCATCTTTCTTGGAATTTACCTTTAGTGCACATTTTCAAGAAAATTCTAATATTTTCAAGAATAATTTCCCCTTTCAAAAAAAGAAATTAATTTTTAATGCAACTCTCTTATAAAATTCCCATATCTCTAAGAATAAATTCTCCTATTCTTGGAATTTATTATTAGTGTATATCTCTTATGAAAACCTCAATATCTTCAATAATAATTTCTTCTTTCTTAAAGACCAAATCTTTATGTATATTTCTTATGAAATTCCATTATCCCTAAAAATAAATTTTTCCTTTCTTGAATGATAACAATAGTATTAATTTTTATGGAAGTCTACCAAGTTCAAGAAGAATTTTGGCTTAAGGGAAAATCCTTAACTTTATCATAGCAATTTTTCAACATCCATTTAGCATCAAATCCCCGAACATATAGAATCCTCATTTCATCACATCAACTTAACATACAAGCTCAGCCAATAAAGCATGCATTTTATCAAGAATGTAGGATAATAACATCATGCTCCATGGAGGACTTATGCAAAACATGGTAGTTACTAAAACATGGAACATGAGTTTGTTGGAATTTTTAACCTACCTTGCTTCCCTTACTTTGAATTCTTTCTTGCTTCTTCTTTTATTTTTTTTTTCTTTGTCTAACTCCTTCACTTCTTGCCTTGACCAAATGAGTGGAGTTTCTATCAATTGTGGTTTCTCACTTTCCTTTTCTCTTTTTCTCTTCCTCTCTTTTCGTGTGTTTGTTGCATTTGTGTCTATTAAACTCTCTTAATTCCCCCTTTTTTCTTTCTTGACTTAGGTGGCGCATAGGTGTGTGTGTAGGTTCCAATTGCATTCTATTTTCATTCCCACAGATGCTATAGTGCAGTAGACACATCTATCTTCTTTGTCTTTTTGTTTTATTATTATCTTAACATTGCTTATGCCACATAGGTATTTTCAAGTACCATTTAATTTTTTCCTTACAAGTCATCCCATTCCTTACTTTTCACACTACCTTAGCCTATCCTCTTTCTCTCTCTCTCTCTTTTTCTTATTTCCATTCTATACTTGGCCACGCATGGAGAAAGATGCTGCCCTTCTCTTTTCTCCCTATAATTTCACATGCCCAAGCGTACGTCCGACACAAAGAAATTTGTTGCACTTTTTCCCTTTAACTAGGTCCCTTTTTCTTGGTTGAAATCGATTTTCCTTCTCTTTCACGTTAAGTGCATCCCACAAGCAACTAGTTTTGCACAAAAATTCTACACCCTCTTGGATTGCTTGTTGCACACTTCACACCACCTTTCCTCCCTCTTTTCTTCCCTCACGTGTGGGTGTGCTTCTCATTCACCTATTGCCGTGTGCATACTCCTTTGCACAAGGGAATAGAATTCCCATTCCCCTTCACGTGAGATGTATTCAAGACACACCAATATATATATTTATATTTTTGGACTCTTTCCTTTCCTTGCACGTGGCTATCCCCACAACCACTCTTCTTGATTGATAAAATTCTACACCCTTGTTGATGCATGCATATTTATTCATTAATTAATTTCCCTTCCTCCTTCCTATTGTCCATTGGTCCCACACAAGATGTATGCAATTTCTTTCCTTATAGTTCATGTGAACCATGCACAAAATTCATGCAAAATTTTTTCTTCTTCCACCCATTTGCACGTGAAACCTATGCAAGTCCACAATTCATGACACCCCTTTTTATTTCTTTGTTTTACTTCTTCATTTGGATGTGTATATATACATATATTTATTGTGTGATAACTCTTTTCCTTTTCCATGTGTTCTTGTCGTGAGGTTATCTATATGTATATACATTTAGCTTTAATTCTCTCTTTCCTTTGGCAATTTGGCTAGCTTATTGAAAGGATAAAATAAAACAAGTACTTTAATTTTGTGTAAGCTTAACTTTTAATATAACTATTTTGGGCCATTAAATTATGCAAGTAAAATTTACCCCTCCTTAAGTTAATTTATCTAATTAATTATGAAGTAAGCAATTCATACTAATCATTAAATGACTCCATTAATTCCATCCATTTAATTAAAGGACATTAATTTAGGCTAATTAAATTGTGGGGTGTTACACTTTTTCATCATAAGATATAATACGTACCATATGTTATTAGGGTGCAATGCATGCAACATATTCTCACATCATGTGCTCAAATTTATGCATGTACACTTTAATATATAACTCTGCAATAAGGGATGTCATTCATCATCATTGTCATCATAACTTTCATATAATTTTTTGAGAGCAATTTTTTAGCGATGATTTTTTTGTTACTAACGTGTGTTTCTATAATTTTTTAACTAATATTATTGTTGCTATAATTTTTATTTAAATAATTAAATTAAAAAATAACAAATTTAAAATTTTATTTTTCATAAATTAAGTTAAAAATGTATAATTTAAACAATATTAGGATTAAAAACTTAATAAAATATTAATTATATAGTTATAACTTTAAAAATTATTTAAATAAAAATTACATTAATTTTAAAAACTTTTATTCATATTAAATTATTTTTATATTTTTTATTTATATTAAATTATTTTTATTTAAATAAAATCAAAATAAAATATCTAAATATATTGATATTTATATTAATATATTAAGAAAATAAAAAACATATAAATCTAATTCTGAATTAGTATATTTTATATTAATTATTAAATTCTATTATTTTATTAATAATGATTATTCTTATTATCCATAAGTCCCTCATGTGGTTTTAGTGTACACTTCCTTACTTGCAAACTTTGGGTTACTTCTTCCCAAATTCACGTTACATCTTCCCCTTTTTTCTTCCTTTTGCCGGTGGGTTTGTCTTTCATCTCTTTCTCTTTTTTTTTTCATTTTCTATTCAATTAAATGGGCTACATGCTTTTCTCATTCTTCATGTATTTTGTTTCCTCCTTCTCCTTAGTTAATTATTATTAATAAAAAGTCCCACATGCAGCCCCCTTTTTCCTTGGGATCTTGTGGTTTACTCAACGTATTAGTCACATGTGTACTTTTAAGTACCATTTACTTCTCTTACACTCTTCCCTTGTCCACTTGCTCACGCCAAAGAAGGGAAGGAAGAAGAAGAACCCATGCAGCTCCATTCCTCATGTAATGTATAGCTCCTTCTACCCTTACATTTTCTACGCGGCTTAAGAGGAATGGATGCCATCTTTATTTTTTCTAAATGTTATTTCATGGCTGCTTGTGTACCTTAAAGTACACTTTACCTTTCCTTGCACCCTTGGGTTAACCCCTTAAACACGTTAAAGGAAGGAAGGAAGGGAGTCACATTTCATCTTACATGGTTTTTATTCAATCATGGCTGCATCCTTTTCCTTGTTCATTCGATCACGTAAGGAGGGAAGGGAAGGAGATCATGAGTTACTCCTCCCACATGCCACCTCTTTTGCATGTAACACCTCCCTTTCCTCTCTTATACTCTTGATCCACATACACACACATATCTAACTATCATCATCTTTCCTTTGTTTATTTAGAATTAAATTCTGTACCTTGTATGGCTCACGCAAGCTACTTCCTTTTTCTCTTCTTAATTTGATCTCCCCCACTACATGTATGCATGCATATTTCTTCCCAAGACTCTTACGTGCTCTCTCAAACACTCACATGCATGTTACTTAATTCAAATTCTGCACTCTTCCTCTAACTTGTCTCCTTCCTCAATCATATTTCTAAAACCTCACATGTCATCAAGTGCAGCCCATTATCCATTTCCATTCTCCTATTACCCATTGGACATTTGAGATTAAGGCTAAAGGGAAGGAAAGAGGCTTAATGCCACTTGTCTTTATTTTCCCACTTGCACATGTATACACATATACACATATATATATTTGAGATGCTTTATTCTTCTTTCCTTTCCCACTTCACGTAAGACTTGCATTTCATGCAAGGCATATGTGGGTCCCACTTTGCCACTTCATTCAATGGGTGTATATATATATAAAATCATTCAAGACTCTTATCCTTCACCAATTTGGACGTGCATGCATTCTTTTTGAATTGGCTATACTCTTCTCTCCTTTTGTGCTTCAATTAGTCAAAAAGGAAATTAATGCAACCATGTTAAATGTATTAAGCATCTCGGGCAAAAGTATTCTTAATTATTCTAAACACCAAGCTACACAAGCAAATTCATGCAATTAAAGAAAAGAATGTAGAATTTTAAAGAAAACTTTTCATTTGTCTTTGTTGACTCTTTAGCTTGAACTTGCATAGAAAGTATCTAGACAGGATTTGATAATTTCAGCTTGCACTCTAAAAGCTTTTGAGAAAAGGATTAAGTCATCAGCATAGAAGAGATGAGTAATCGATGGGTTGATAGGTTTCCACAAATTTTAATTCATTGCCTTCTCAATGCAATGAGCCAATATTTTAATAGAAAGAAAAAAAAAGATATGGGAATAATGGATCCCTTTGTCTGATTCCACGAGGCACTAAGAAAGAGCTAGTCTTTTCACCATTCCATAGAACTTGTATATTGTAACATCCGCTCTAACTATTTATGAGAGATTTTTGTTAGTTATTAAATAAGTTAAATACTTGTGCATGCCACATTAGTTTGCATATAGTTGCATTAGTACAGGGACTTAATTGAAAGAGAATGGGGACTAGAATGAAAAGAAAAGAAGTTAAGGGAATTATGTAAATCCCCATTAGCTAAGGAATAGCAAATGTAATTTTAGCAAAAAAGGAGTTACTATAGCTAACTAATTTTTGAAATCTCTCGCTAGTATTTTAAGGGCAAAATGTAATTCTTCATATAACCGGGAAAATTACCATTTGAGGCCGAGTAACCAAAAACCCAACCCTAACTTGGGACACGGGTTACAGTTTTCCCAACTACATAGAACTACCTATAAGCCAAAACCTAGAACAATTCATCACCAAAAAACTCATTTTCTGACTTCTAGAGAGAGAGGACGTTCTAGAGAGAAAGGGAGAGATTGTGAAGGAGAGGGATCCTAATTCATATTAAAACCTGATATGAAGTAGGAAATCTCAAGAGGGAAAATTTGAGAAGGCATCTAACCCTACCAACACATTTCTTAATAAGAATCAAGGTAGAAAACAATCTAATTCCCTTATCTTTGTAAAATACTATTCATTTTATTGAAAATTGTGATTTTAATATTGTTTGAGTTAAGAGAGGGGTTCAAACCCACATTCTTTGTGTTTTTAACTTTTTTTGGGTGTTTATGCTATATCTATATACTTATGCATGCTTTAATTAGATTGTTTGAAACTTTGAGATATGGGTTTTACTGTTCACCTTGTTTGGAATATGTTTAGATTTCCTTTGATGGATGATATTGAGCATAAGAGTGAGTGATGTTTGAAGTAAATGATGAATTGATGTTAGAAACTAAGTTCATAACTTTTTCTAAAATTGAAAAGATGTGAAATTCGGACTTAATAACCCTCTATAATAGTAAAATTTAAGACTCAAGAACCTATAAATCGACTTTCATGTTCTTTAATTCAAAATTTTACAAAACTGGCAAGTAGCAACCGACTGCCAGCTCATGGTAACCAACTGTTTGGCCTTCAGTAAATGATTATAAGCTTACAGTAGACTATTAGTCGACTGCAATAGGCGTAACAATTGACTGGTAGATCTCTGTTAGGCAATAGTCGACTGATATAGTTCTGGTAGCTGATTTGTAACCTTCTGTTTGAGTTTTCAAGGTTTTATTTCTATAAGTCGACTGCTATGAGGTGTAAGTCAATTAATAAGTGGAAAAATAGTGTTATTTATAAAGAATTCATTTTGAAAGAGCCACCTAGTCTTTGAAAGGAAATCTTAAAAGTTTAGAAGAAGTTTTTAAGTTCAAGTTTCTATTTTTCTTAAGTGTATGCTCAATAAGGTTAACAATAATGTCATAATATAAGAAAATTACACACTTCGGGTAACATGTAATATAAGGTTGAAAAAGAAAAAGAGTAGAGAACTTAAAAGAGAAAAGAGAACAGTATTTCAAGTGTATATACTAGTGGTAGATAGGCTTATGATTGAGTAACCAACTATCGATATGGGATGGTCATTAGACATTTCACAGTTGAAGCATAAATTAGGATAGTAAAGCATCCACTCAATCATAAATGATTTCAAAAACTCTATGATGGTTACAAATTTTAAGTTAGTGAACTCTTATATGAACAATAAAAGGAGTCACGTACTTAAAGTTAAGCATAATCATAGCATGAGCTGAATCACTCTAGAATATATGCTTGTGAATAGCATGCTGGGAATGTGATCTATCAAAGAATGATGGTGATTCCATAGCCTCATAATCCATAAGGGTGAGCAAGCGTGATCTGTCAGAGTTAATAGTGATCTCGTGAGTTATACCAGCCCTATTTGGGATAAAAGGGAAATGAAGTATCCAAAGGGATATTGATCTCATTGGTTAGGGCTGATCTGTTAGAGTTGTCAGGGACCATTTAGTGAGTTATACCAGCCCTATTTGGGATGAAAGGGAAGTGAAATATCAGAATAGATATTAATCCAGCTGGTTAGGGATGATCTGCTGAAAGGGTAAGGACCATTGAGTACTTGGATTCACTGGGGAGCACTCTAGATAGTACATAATGGTCATGGACAGTTAAGGTTCAGGGATCACAAGGAACTCAACTTAGAACTCATCTATGAGTATTGTAGGAGCATATAGAGTTATTTTCTGGGCGACTCTCCCAATAGCTCATTTGTGTTACTATGGCGCATATATAATGAAATAACATATCTTGTATTGTTGACATTTGGTGAACTATAAATGTGCATGCATTCATAAGTACATGCCATAATTGTATAATTCAAGCATTATATCCCAATAGATACTATTTTCTATTTAATGATGAAAAGAATGTAGTAGAGTTTTGTATGAGTACGGTGGTATAGGCCAGTGATTTTTAAACAAATTGTTATATTATTGAGATTTATTCTCACATAAACCCTGAGGTGTATCAGATGCTTAGATATCAAATTTTGCTGGAATTGGATATAGCTCTGGTAGAAATGCCCACTATAGGATATTTCATAGTGGTTAAAGAAGTGTGGGTAATTGCTATTTTGGACATTCTTCCATCGCCCCCACCTATAGGAGGGGTGGAATCTCATGATTAGTATAATAGTAATATGTTTTGACATGTCAATATTTGGAATAAAATCTTAAAAGACCATTACCTTAACCCCTTACTATGGTTTTTGAGAGGGTCAGGATAATTTATTTTGATGTATAGGAAAGAGAAGGGGCATATATGTATTCAAGATATATGAAAGAAATGGTATTATCCACTAGTAGGGTTTTGATAAGGGTATGAGTGGCAGGTCTATTGCCTCCTTACCCTAACTGACTAACTGATGCTCACATATCTATAGGTATATGTCTTAGGAAAGAAATGACGTATGTGATTGTATATACACATAACTGATCAGAATGTACATAAAATGTGTATGTAATATTTTTTTCTTTATTTCTAATGAATTACAGCGAGAACCTGAGTGTAGAGACCTAAACCAATGGCACTTAATTATTTAACTTGGTAAAAGTTAAAAATCTTTACTCAGGTAGAGGTAGTAGTAACTCACCAGTCTTATATTATATTATATAATATTATATAAATAATAAAAAGAAACTATAGGATTAGTGGTGTTGCACTTTAGTTGGTATTTGAGCATAGTTATCTAGGTTAAGAAGGGTAGAATTCCTCAAAATATAGACTGATTCAGGTTAGTTGACTGAGTCTAGGTAGTTAATGACTTGTATTGTATTTTAGCTTGAATAGAGTGCTAGGTTTGGGTAGATAGTATTTCCTATTGGTGACATATGTTCTCTTATAAATATTATGTTATTGAGATTGATCACCTCAGTAATGTCTATTTTGTAGAGTGAGATATGGCCTCACCTAGGAGGAATACTGAATAAGAGAGAGAGAATAAGGCTAACCTGATAAGGGTAATATAAGTTATGATGGGAGTAGCCAAATTTATGAGGGAGCAAGAAGCTGCCACTACCTAAGTCCTCAGACAATTTCAGGAAAATGAGAACAATAATTGCCCTAACCCTAACTCTAATGAAGGATGAGCAGGAAACCTAGTTTATCATGAATGGTCAAAATTTTAGAAAGGTAAACCTCCTTCCTTTAGGGGTGAGTTTGACCCAAAGGAAGCAGAAGAGTGGCTGAGAGAGATGGAGAAATTGTTCATAGTCCTTGAGAGTATCGACTCTCAGAAATTGTTATTTTTCACTTACATGCTGGTCGAAGAGGCAGAACATTGGTCGAAAGGATCAAAATAGTTAATGGAGGCTCACGGAGTCTAGATCACTTGGGAATCATTTAAAGAGGTGTTTCTAGAGAAATATTTTCCTCAAAATGTGAGAAATAAGAAGGAGATAGAATTCATGCAGATTAAGCAAGGAAATATGACTTTTGATGAATATCTTGCTAAATTTGAGGAATTGTCAAAATTCTTTTCATCCTTAAAGCTTCAACTAGATGAGGCATGGAAGACCATGCATTTGGAGGTTGGGTTAAGACCATAGTTAAACAGTACGATTGCTCCGTTAGAAATCAAGAATTATGCGACATTGGCAAATAAGTGTCGCATAATTGCTAAAAATCTAGCAAAAATTGAAAAAGAGAAATAAAGTCAACTTCCTCAAACAAAAGCAATCAATATCTTTTAAAGGAAGGAATAACAGGTTTGAAAGAGCCCACAGAGGCAAGAGGCTAATGGTGAAGTAGGCAGTACCTAATGCTTGCTCAAAATGTGGGAGAAATCATAATGGGCCTTGTAGGTGGAAACAAGGTGTTTGCTTCAGATGCGGGAAGCAGTGACATTTTGTTAGGGATTATCCACAATGGAAGAAACTAACTAAAACCATTACACCTCCAACTACTGGAAGAGTCTATACCCCTAAAGGTAAAGAAGTGGCTTAGTCCAATGATCTGATTAAAGGTAATTACTTAATAGGTGATGTATATTTGATTGTACTAGTTGATTTTGGCGCTACTCATTCTTTCATTTTTTATGAATGTTTGAAAAGATTAGATATACTTGCATCTAGTTTACCCTATGAGTTATCTATTTCCATCCCTGTGAGAGACCAGGTTTTGACTTCTTTAGCTTACTTGAATTATCCAATCATTGTTAAGAATAAACCTTTTTTTGTTGACCTCATTTGTTTACCATTAACTGATTTGGATGTTATTCTTGGGATAAACTGACTGTCTATAAATAATGTAATCTTTAATTGTTCTAAACAATCTATGACCTTTTATAGATACCATACTTGCAAATAGGGGTATTAAGGAAAAGATCCAACAAATGTGTTTTCTATGTTCTTCTGAGATTGAAATTCAGCATAAGCTCAATGACATCCCTGTAGTTAGTGAATTTTCATATGTGTTTCTATAGGAAATCTTGAGTCTTCCACTTGAAAGGGAGGTAGAATTTTCTATAGAGATAGTTCTTAGCATGGGATCGATCTCTATAACACCTTATAGTGTAACACCCCCTTAGCCTATAGTTCCTTTTATATTAATTTAAAGAGTGTAATATATAAATATCATAATAATGGTGTGTTACTATTACTTCTACCTGAGTAAATTTCAAACTTTTACCATGTTGATTAATTGAGTGCCATTTGGGGTCGGGTTCTACAATTTAGTTCTCGAAGCGGAACAACAAAACAATATATATATAGTTTAGTCTAGATAACTATACACGAACATGCATACTTAATTTGTTAATTACCATTAAGTAACTATTGGGGCATGGAGGCAACATCCCTGCCACTTATAACCCCATTAAATGGCCTACTGATAGTTGCTAGTTAATCCATATACATTCAAGTTAAGATAGGCTATACAAGAGATAATCTATACTAGCCTTTCTCAAAAATCATAAAGACTAGTACAAAATAAATATATGCCTATACTATCCAAAATAAATAATTCCATGTACCCCATAAAGGGTACCTCTCATCAAGTTACCTTCATAGGACTACACATATGGTACATACCAGAATATATGTGAGAATTTAATCTTAGTAGTAATGTAACCTATCTTGAAAACCACTAACTTGTACTACCATACTTGTATGGAAAGTCTCTTCATTCCTTTCATTATAAAAATGTAATACATACTATTGGGATGCAGTGCATGGAGTATACCTTTATGTCATGTACTCATATTTATGCATGTATATTTAAAATATATAAACTTTACAATATGGGATGTCCATTCATCATCAATTTCATCAAAACTTTCATATCAAAAATTCCATGGGGTAACAAACATACCTTTACATTTAACATATGAGCAGTAGAAACAAAAAAATCATACAAGTTATCGGGAGCGCTACCTAGCAAACAACTCTATGTACCACTACATACATGTATAAGTTCATGACTATTCAGCCACTCATTACTTTTTGTATTATCTAAGGCGTCCCTTAGCCGGATCTAAGTACCATCACATAACCAACGAGATTGTTGTCAACTTTATGTAACTCATCTCCTTTCCTCAAACGAGATTGGTTATCACTCATGGGTTGTTGTCTGACTCTGGATAGGTCCTATTCAGTTTAATTTTGTGGATCATGAGGCTATGGAATCATCATCCCTTTCTGATGGATCACACTCTTGGTATGGTATCCTTTAACATATACAATAGGGTGATTCGGCTCATGTCTTTGGTTATGCTTAACTTTAAGTATGTATTTCTTAAATGGCCTTTGGAATATGACACTAACTTAAAGTTCGCAACCATCACGGTATTTTCTAAATCCTTTATGTCAAAGCAGATGTTAACCATCCTAATTCACAGCACAACCATGGAGTGGCCAACAACCATCCCATACCAATAATCAATCACTCGATCATGAGCCTATCTACCACTAATACATATGTTTAGAATACTTAACTCCTTACTTTCTTATGTTTTTTCGCTCTCATTGTATCACTATCACAAGGATCCTCTCATCTTAGTAACACGTGACCTTACATCTTACATGTTACCCACTACATCCTAGGTTTATATCCTTAGTTTGAGTGAGATTTTGGGCTAATTTGCTCTCAAAATAGGTTGTTGAGTTCCTTTTCTGAAATAGTGGGCTAGCAATTGACTGATCTTATGCTGCTAGTTGGCAGCTAGCTTGCTGTCCCTTAAAATCTATCTTAGCTAAGAGCTACAAGTCAGCTACTAAAGGCTTGGCAGTTCTTGTTAACCTTCTGTGAGGTAATTTTGGGAAAAATTAGACTCAACAGTCGACTACTAGAGTGGGCAGTCGGCTGCTAGCTTTCTAGAAAACTAAAAACATGGTAGTTAACTTCCAAGGCTGGCAGTCTACTGGTAGCATCCTGTCTGCTCTAAAACTTACTGCTACATCTAGAGTTTTGCCTTAAAAACATGTTTTCAAACTATTTTCACAAGCCATGAACTCAACGCCAGTAGTTAATCATAATATAACACTTATAACCAACCCAAAACTCAACTTAACGTCACTTAACACTATGATCAAACTATATTTTTGTACTTAAGACACAAGCCTACTTTCAAATTAGTTACAAGCATAATAAACATAACCATTTAGCAAGCATCACCCAATAGAAGTTAAAAACATAGAGAATTTAGGTTTAAACCCTAAACATAGGTCAAAACATTCATAATAACATTTTTCTAGCAAAGAGCTAAGCATTTCAAAAAATAGGTTTAGGTTGAGTTACTACCTTGATTTCCTGAAGAATGTGAGTGTACAATGTGTTAAAATGGTCTTTCCCTTGTTGTAAGACCAATCCTTAACCTCAAATCCTTCCTTCTTTCAACAAATCTTCTCCCCTTTGCCCTAACTCACCACATTCTCTCTCTACTCACCCTTCTCTTTATCTTTCTAAAAATGCTAAAGTTTAAGTTGTGTGTTAGGGTTTACTATTTCTAAATTATTAATTCTAACTATTTGCACTCTTGCCTTTGGGCTATTTTGTGACTTTGGCCTAGCTAAACTTTTCCTTTTCGATTTAGTCCTTAGTCATACTTTATCTTAGCTTTCATTTCTTTCAACTAAGTCCCTGTACTAATGTAACTATATACAATTAATGCAACATACGCAAGCATTAAACTTAAATTAACAACTAACAAGCATCTCTTATTCATATTAGGAGTGGATGTTACATTTCTCCCTTCCTTTAAAATAATTTTGTCCTCAAAATTAGAGTGTACCAATTTGAATAACTCTGGGTAAGACTTCCTCATATCCTCTTCCTTCTCCTATGTCGCTTCTTGTGGAGATGACTGACCCTATAAGACCTTGACTAGAGGGATAACCTTGTTCCTCAATTGCTTAACCTCAATCCCGATAATTCTCAGAGGTTTTAGATGATAAATTAAATTTTCTTTTAACTGTACTGTACTGGCATCAAAAATACATTTATTAATAGCTCTACCTATACTAGTGATAGGTGATACCCTAAGGAAAGCATGATCCCTTTCATCAAATTCTGGTGGTCTCCTTCTCTTGTTAGCATACTTTTTTTGCCTATCTTGAGCCTTAGCCATTTTATCACTAATTGTAACCCCCAATCCTATAGTTTCATTTTAATTACTTAAATAATTTAGGATTGAAATTCTATAAGATTGGTGAATTATTACTATCTCTAACCAAGTCAATTTTTTTTACTTTTTATCGAGTTAAATTATTAAGTGCCATTAGTTTGGGTTGCTACACTCAGGTTCTCACACGTTACAAAGCAGAAAGAATTTAATTAAAACACTCATATATATATATCTATAATCATTCACATACATGATTAGTCCTATACACATAAGTTACCTATCAAGACATATACCTATAGATATGTCAATTTTCAAATCAATTAGTTAAGGTAAGGAGGCAACAATCATGCCACTCATACCCTTTTTTCCTCACATGTCCTTATACAAATATGCCTTCATGCTTTCTTACCTCAAAATATTTATCTACATGCTCAAAATATTTAAATTATCATCCCTTGTCTTTTCAAAGTGCTAGGGGAACTTCTATAATTAAAAGTACCCAAAATTCTTTAATAATAGGAAAATATCTGAAAAAGGGTATTTCCACAAACTCTATCTCTATCTTTAAAAGCACCTAGTACCTAGGCATTTGATACAAACCAGTAATTTTTTATGAGAATAAATCTTAGTAGCAATAACAACCTATTTACAAGACCACTAATTTGTACTACTGTACAGATACAGAAAATACTCTACATCCTTTCATCATCATACAATAATCATGTCTATTGGGTTACCATGCATGAATATAATCACATATCATTCTTACTGATGCATTTTACATATCAATCATACTGGTAACATAGTCAATTTCACATATATAGAGCAATAAGGAAGTAGAGCATATCATAATGGCCCTAGCCAAAACATCATCATAAAAATAGAAATTAGGAGTGTCATTGAGCAAACAACTCTATTTATTTAATCCACACTCATATGTGAGTTTTCTTATGGTTCTTGACCACTGCAGCTTTCAACTGCTAAGTAATATCAGTGTACTATCTGGAGCATCCCCCAATGGATCCAAGTACAATCTACCTCAACACTAACTACACAAGGGTCCCTACCCAGCGCTTTGGTAGATCCTTCCATAATTCATCAAATACAATAGGGTCCCTGCCTATCGCTCTAGCAGGTCTTCCCCTATTTACCTTATAACATACAACAGGGTCCCTGCCCACCAATATGGCAGTTCTTCCCCTATTCACCTTATAACATACAACAGGGTCCCTGCCCATCACTATGGCAGTTCTTCCCCTACATATAAGAGATTAGTATCCCTTTTGATAGGTTATCTTTCAAAATACTATTCACAAAGCATATGAATTAGAGTAATTTGGCTTATGCTATGGTTATGTCTAATTCTAAGTATATGACTCTTTTATTTGGCCTTAGAGTTCACTAACTTAAAATTAAAAACCATCACAGTGTTTTTAAAATCATTTAGTTCAACCATGGAATGCCCAACTATCATCCCATATCAACAGTTGATCACTCAACATAAGCTTATCTACCACTATCCATACACTAGGAATACTTTCACATTTCTCTTTTATGTTTTATACTCATTCTTGCTCTTTCTTTCTCAACTTTAACTACATGTTACCCATTATACATTCCAAGTTTAGATCCCTTGTTTGAATGAAATTTAGGGCTAATTGTACTTTAAGCTAGGTTACAGAGTTCTTTTTTCCAAAATAAAGGCTGACCAATTGACTTTTGCCACTTGATAGTTGACTTTCAGCTCATTGTCTAAAAAAATTTCCAATTTCAAGGGCTGTAAGTCGACTACCATGGGCTCGACAGTCGACTGCTCCATTCTTGGTAATATTCTGGAAAATATGAGCACGGCAGTCGACTTTCAGGGGCTGGCAGTCGACTGCTCGACCTCTAGATGCATTTTTAGACATTTAAAGAGCGCGACAATTGACTACTTCACTCGACCAGTCAGTTGTTACATTACGCTTTGTTTTATGACTTACTATTGACCCTGAATTTTTATCCAACAACTTGTTTGTTAGCCTATTTTGAAATTCATGAACTCTAAACCTACATGTGAGCATTATTTACCACATAAAAATAGCCCAAAACACAACTTAATCTCACTCAAATCTTGGATTTAACCTTATTTTTGTCCATGGATCAAACCCATTTCTCATAATTTGATTTAAGCATGTATAAGTATATTCATGCAATTTAAAACACCCAATAGTAATAAAAAACACCAAGAATGTAGTTTCAATCCCTCTTTTACTTCAAATACTTTCAAATAACATCAAGAAGTGGGGTTTTGCTACCTTGAATCCTTGTTTGTAAGTTTTTTAGTGTGCTAGATACCTTCTTAGGCACGCTTTTAGATTTAAATCTTGTAACAAGTGGAATTTGATCCCTTCTCCTTCTCCTTCTCTCTCTACAGGTTCAGAAAGTGATTTGGATAAGGAGGAAGTCTAACTTTTGGCCTTATATAAGCGGTCTAAAAATTGTAAATTTTGATCCTAATCTCTAATCATTTGACTTCAAAATGGTGAATTTTCAAATTATATACATAATTACCATTTTATCCCTGAACTATTGGCGGAAAACTTTAAAATCTGTTAGTTAAAGCAAATCTTTTGGCTAAAATTGTGTTTCTCATACTTAAACTTTTTCCTTTTTCCTTTTAATCCTTATCCACTTTCAAGTCAATTCTTACTCCCATTTAATTCAATTTTCTACATTGATGCAACTATATGCAGACTAATACAACATACACAAACAATTAAATTATTTAATGGCTGACAAGCATCTCTTATAAGATAATTAAGAGCAGATGTTACATTTCTCCCCTCCGTCCTCAAAATTTGTATGTACTTATTCAAAAATTTCTAAAAAATTTCTTCTCATCTTTACTTCTTTCTCCCAGGTTGCCTCTTACAATGATGATTGATCCCAAAATACCTTTACTAAGGGAATAGTCATATTTCTCAATTGTTTGACCTCAGTACCAATGATTTTCAAAGGTTTTGGAGTATGAGTTAAATTATCTTTCAATTGTACTGTATTGGCATCAAGAATTTTTGAAGGATTGGGAAGATATTTATGGAGTTGAGAAATATGAAATACATCATGGAGATTGGACAACAATGGGGGTAAAGCAATCTAATAAGTGGATGGACCAATCTTCCTAAGGATTTGAAAGGGTCCATTATATCTTGGATTCAAGTTCCTGGACTTAATAGCCCTACCAATACCGGTAATTAGAGAAACTTTAAGGAATACATGATTCCCTTCATTGAATTCCACTGGCCTTCTTCTTTTATCAGCATAACTTTTCTGTCTATCCTGGGTCTTAGCCATCTTTTCTTTAATCATTTTAATTTTATATTAGTTTGCTAAACTAATTCTAGCCCTAATAGCTGTCTCTCCCCCACCTCAAACCAACACAAGGGTGATCTACATTTTCTTCTATACAAGGCTTTAGAAGGAGCCATCCCTATGATGGAGTGGAAACTATTATTGTAAGCAAATTCTACCATAGGTAAATTTCTATCCCAACTCCTTTTTTGCTATAATGTACATGCCTTAAGCATATCTTCTAGAGTTTGTATGGTTCATTCAGTTTGCCCATCAGTTTGTGGATAATAAGCAATACTGAAACTAATTTTTGTGTCAAAGGCCTCTTGTAAGGCTCTCCAAAATGTAGAAGTAAACCTAAGGTCTCTATTAGATACTATGTTAGTGGAAACTTCGTAGAGTCTCACTATTTCTTGTATATACAATTCGGTCAACTTATCTAGTGAAAAATTTATTTTTATAGGCAGGAAACGTGCAGACTTAGTTATTTTATCTATTATTACCCAGATTGCATCATTTCCTGATTGTGTTCTAGGTAAACCCACCACAAAATACATAGAAATTTTATCCCATTTCCATTTAGGGATTTCAAGAGGTTATTGTAATCCTGCAAGTTTTTTATGTTTAATTTTCACCTACTGGCATACTAGGCATCTAGCAACATACTCAACTATATGCTTCTTTATACCTGGCCACCAAAATTTCTTTTTCAAATCTTGATACATCTTAGTGGCACTAGTGTAACGCCCGTAACACCCCTTAGCCTATGGTTCCTTTTAGTTCCCTAAAAGATATAATATGTATATTATAATAGTAGTGTGTTACCATTACATCTACGCGAGAAAATTTAAAACTTTTTACAAGTTAATTATTTAAGTGCGGTCTGGGGTGGTCTCTACTCTCGGTTTTACACTCAATCTTGCAATAGAATAAAATGTGATACATCAATTACTCTAGCTAGATGTACAAGTATCATGCATAAATACTTCCATAATTAACATAGTGTAATGCCCTTATCTAGTATCACACTTCTTTCGATGTAAACAGATAAGTTTGGTACATTATTCTTATCCTTTCATTATTAAGTCTGAGCAGTTATACCATTAAGTTTTGTCTAAGTGGATTAGGTTCAAGATCTTTTGTTCAGATTAAATCTCATATACACAACGAAAATCAAAATACTATACTACATAGTGAAAATTTAAAACTTCATATCATTTAAATAATAATGTTCAATAATTGTCCATTACATTCTTTGTAAATATGTATTCGGGATATATGAAGTACTCGTACATCAGGAATTAGGAGACAACAATCCTGTCACTCAGACCCCTTTACGAATAATGGAAATTAACTGGTCCTTCACATATCCTTTTCCCAACAATTCCCATTGACATTTTATTTACACATCCAAAAGAATAGTCTTAATTCTAATCCAAAACATATCTAGAATCAGGATCCAAAATAAGTAGTTACAAAAATTTCTTTGATCACAAAGAAACTTCTACTTCGCCGGCCCCGCTAAGCGTCCGAATCTAATACATATTAGCATATGAATGAGAAACGCAAGTTTCCCAGTAGCTTAACAATTCAGGGTTTAAAAATGTTACTAACATATACTAGGGTGCAAGCACCAAAAACATTTATTCCTACATTCTCAAATTTTGAAAACCATAACCTCATTCATAAATATAAATTGGCAAGCATTGCATGATCAATTTATGTGTTAATGTGATAAAATGATATTCTTTTCAAGTAAAACATCTTTGCATGCGCTTAAACACATTATCAAAAAATTAACAAAATCATTTAGGCTTATCATTCTTAAAACTTACCCTTATAAAATCTTTGTGCACACTTGGGTACTTTTATGGACACTTGGTCACCTTTATAAAATTCTTGTGCATACTTGGGCACTTTTGTGGACACTTGGCCACCTTTATAAAATTCTTGTGCACACTTGGGCACTTGTGGACACTTAGCCACCTTTATAAAATCTCTAACAATTTTCAAGAGAAATTTTCCTTTTCTTGAAAAATAATACTAATGTACATCGCTTTAAAAGTCTAATAAACTTTAAGAATAAATTCCCCTTTCTTGGAAAAAGAATACTAATGTCCATTTCTTATAAAACTCTAATAACTTCAAGAATAAATTCCCCTTTCTTGGAAAATAATATTAATGTGCATTTCTTATAAAATGCTAATAAACCTCAAGAATAAATTCCCCTTTCTTGAAAAATGATATTAGTGTGCATTTCTTACAAAATGCTAATAAAATTCAAAAATAAATTCCCCTTTCTTGAAAAATAATATTAATGTACTTATAAAATGCTAATAAACTTCAAGAATAAATTTCATGGACTTGGCCTAAGGAAATTGGTTACTTTGCAATTCAAATTTCCCTCTTTTATTCCTTAACTAACACCATTAAAATGGTATAGTCTCCTTCCTCCATGGTCATTTTTCTCACTAATCACAACCAAACTTTCACACCCATTCAATGTAAAATTTCATCTCCTACTCGGCCAAAAAGAGTTTCATGGGGAATAATGGTTCTCAAACTCATACATCCATTTCTGTCATGAAAATATCACTAATTATTGATAATCCTTACATAATAACAACATTCATTTCATCACATCAACCAACATCCCAATCAATCACACATGCTTGGTTAACATAACATGCATCATATCAAGAATTTAGGGAAGAAAATCATGTTCCATGAAAAACTTGAAAAAAAACATGGTGGTTACACCTATAAAACACGGAGCATAATTTTTTGAAATTGTTAACTTACCTCAAAGATGACTAGGGTGGAATGATCTTAGCCCTCCTTTGAACTACCTCTTACACCTTGCTTCCTTTTTCTTTGGCTAGATTCTCCCTCTTCTTGCCTTAACCGAATGCAAGTGATTGTGGCTGCTCTCCTTTTCTTTTCCTTTTCTGTGTGTGTTTGTGTCCAAATGACACTCTCCTCTTCCCTTTTCTCTTTTTTTTCCTTTTCTTGTTTGCAATACACAATTTACTTAGTGTTCATGCTAGCTCACTCTTATTGCTCACATTGTCTATAAAAAAATTATAGAACAAATTGGGAATTGCGTGTGGCCTAAGTGCACCCTCATTTTTCCTTGCAACTTTGGTGTTTATTAACCCAATCTTCATGCTAGCCTTCCTCTCTTGTCATCTTTTCCATTCGTGTAGTGGGCTGCATGCTTTTCTCCTCTTTGCTTCTAATTATTCTTATCATCCCTTAGCTCCACGTGTGGTTTTAGTGTAGCCTTAGTGCAGCCCCCTTTTTCCTCCATTATTTTTGGTTTATTATTAATTTAACATTGCTTATGAAACATGTGTACTTTCAAGTACAATTTTCTTTGCTTGCAAGTTTATCCTATCCCTTTTTTTTCCATGCTATCTCTCCCTTTTTTTTCTTAATTATCCATGGCTGCATGTGTACTTGTAAGTACACCTTGTATTGTTGATATTTCTTGTTGATTAAGTGCAGTCCCATGTTCCCACGTTAAGCCCTCTCTCCTTCCTCCATAACTCACGCTGCATCCATTTTTTTAATTAATATTTAAACAAAATCTTGCACTCTTTTTCCCTTGTTCACTCGGTCACGTAAGGAAGGGAGGGAAGTCCACGTAATACAAGCTTCATAATCCCCCTTTTTGGCTACTCGGTTACGTTAAGGGGAAGATGATCACGCTGCATTTTTCCTTTCCTTCGTCCATTGCATATAGGAGTGTTAACTTGTTTCCTTTCTCCCCTTGATTGAGGTGGCGTGCTGCACTTTGTTTTCCCCTTGGTCACACCACCCTCATTCCCACTTTCATTGTTTCATGGGAATCATGCCATATACTTGCACTTCTTTTATTTCAAATAAATCTCCCTCTCCTTTCGATTCACGTGTGTTTTCATATGTATATTTAATTGCTATTTATTCATTGCATTCCCAAATGTTCCTAGCCGTGTAGTTCATGTACTTCTTATAAAAATTCCTGCACTCCTTGCTTAATTATTTTCCTTTCTTACATATATTTTCCTAACCTCACATGTCATCAAGTATAGCCCTTTATCCATGCCATTTTCCTATTACCCATTGGCCATTTGAGATTAAGGTTAAAAGGAATGCTATTTCTTCTTCTCTCTTTTCCTTTTGGCTGTGTAGTTTAACATATATATACATATGATTTAAAATTCACATTCTCCATCAATCTCACGTGCAATTGTCATACACTTCTTCTTCCCAATTGCATAGGTAGGTTTTATATGCATTTTTGATTTACTTTTCTTTTGGAACTTAAGCTAAGTGATACAAAAGGAAGAATAGGGAATTAAATTTAACACCTAATTTTATACAAGATTATCTTTTGGTTATCTTTTGGCTTACCCATTTTTGAGCCATTAAATTTTGCAAGCAAATTCACCCCACTTTATGATAACTCATCTAATTAATTATGAAGCATTTAATTTATAACTAATCAAAGAATATGGGGTGTTACACATAGAATAACTATTAGGGCATGGAGACAACATCCTTGTCACTCATAGTCCCATCAAACATGTCTATTCATAAATCCTGGCTAGTCTATATACATCTAAATTAATATAGGCTATACATGAGATAAACTATGCTAGCACTTCCTCAAAAATCATGAAGACTAGCCCGATAAATTAAAAGCCTACACTATCTTGAATGACTTTCTCAAAATACCCATGGAGGGTACCTTTCCTTAGGTTACTTCCATCTCTAGCCAGTACCTACACATTTGATACACACCAACATTCATGTGAGAATTGAATCTCAGTAGCAAGAAAACTAGTTTTAAAAATCTAATGACTTGTACCGCTGTAATTATATGAAAATACCCTACATTCTCATCTTAACATTCAAAACATAACATGTACTATCGGGATGCAATGCATGAATCATGCTTCCATGGATTGTGATTAGGTGTATGCATGTGCTTTGAAAGATGTGAACTTAAATCATCATGGGATGTCATCTCAATATCATGCTTTATCATAAAACTTCCATCTCATACATTTCATTTGGTAACACCAACATATTTATTTAAGAAATATGAATAGGAATTAAACATATAATGAGAGTCATCGGGAGTGCCACCCAATGACTGCCTCCATGTTCCACTTTATAACAATATACATAACCTTGTGACCACTTAGCCATTATACATGTTTCTTTATACTATCTAGATCATTCCCTAGTGGATCCAAGTACCGTGTGGTCACTGCCCTTATCGCATATTATTCCATATATAATGAGAATTTACTTCCGTTCCTACCTCGTAGGGACTGCCTATGATAGTGGTCACTGCCTTTATCGCAGATCATTCCATATAAAGTGAGAATTACTTCCTTTCCTATCCCATATTGGACTGCTTATTTAGCTTATGGTATTATATCCCAGTATGCTATTCACTAAGATATAACTAGGATGATTCGGATCACGCCATGGTTATGCCTAACCCTAAGTATGTGTCTACTTTAATGGCCTTGAAAATTACACTAACTTAGAGTTCGCAACCATCATGGCGTTTTCAAAAACTATTTAAATTTAAGTGGATGTTTAACCATCTTAATTCATAGTATAACCTTATAACTACCAAGGCCATCCTATACCAACCATTAGTCACTCAATCATGAGCCTATCTATTCTACTACATACCCTAGGAATACTCCCCTCCTTTTCTTTTCCATGGATTCCTTTATTTTTCCTTCTCTATCACAAGGATCGCTATGTCCAATGTGATTCTTACAAGGATCATCATGCTTGAGTAAGTTATAACTTGATTGTTACCTATTACCATTTCATCGAAAGATTTAATCTTGTGTTTAGGTGAGGTTTTGGGCTAATTCTCCATCAAAATAAAGGTATAGAGTCCATTTTCTTTCATTTTGGGCTGGCAATTGACTGCCCTTGAGTTGGCAATCGATTGCTAGCTCTCTGTCTAAAATAAGAAACTAAACCTAAGATCAACCAGTTGACTGGTACAAGCCTGACAGTCGACTGATAGCCCATTATAAGCCCGACAGTCAGCTACTAAGGTCTGGCAATAGACTGATGCATTCTAGTATGTTTTCTAGGTAACGAAAAACACGGCAGTCGACTTCCAGGGTCTAGCAGTCAACTGCTAGTGCTTTGTACTACATAAAAAAATTTGATATACCCAGATTTTTTGTCCTAAAACATAGTTACAACTCATGTCGAGGTTTATAAACTTAGTGCTATCATATAGGCATCATTTAACATCAATAAACGGCTTACATTTCCATTACATTTCACGCAACACAAAGAATAAACCCCATTTTTGCACTCAGTGCAAAACTCCATTTTTAGACATCATTTACAAGCATACAAGCACATTCATTCAACAAGCAATACCGAATAGACATATAAAACATAAATAATGCAGGTTTTAAACCCTAATACAACTTAAAACATTCATAAACATCATTTTTAGTTAATAGCAAACATTTCATGAAAGTGGAGTTTAGGTTTTGTTGTTACCTTGGATTTTCTAGGAGTTAGACATGTATATGATGTTTAGATGATGCCTTCCTAGTTGTGGAACACTTCTTTAGCCTCAAATCTGGCCTTCCTTCAAGCTAAATGCCCTTCACTCTTGCCCTAAGTCACTCTTTCTCTCTCTACTTGCCTTTTCTCCTTCTCTCTCTAAGTTTGCTGAAGTTTGAGTGTTATAAGGGTGTTTAGGGTTTAGCTTGGGGTTAAGGGTAGTTTAGTAATTGCATTTTAGCCCTTGAGTCATTTTACAACTTTTTCTTGCTTGAAATTTCCCTTTTCAATTAGGTTCCTTGTCACACTTTTAGCTTAACTTTCATTTCTTACAACTAAGTCCCTGCACTAATGCAACTATATGCAACTAATGCAACATACACAAGTATTTAATTTTCAATTAACAAACACCTCTTAATCACATTAGGAGTGGATGTTACATTTCTCTTCCCCTTAAAATAATTTCGTCCTCGAAATTAGAAAGTACCTATTCAAAAAACTTTGGGTAGGACTTCCTCATGTCCACTTCCTTTCCCACATTACCTCTTGTGGGGATGATTGATCCCATAAGACCTTAACCAGAGGGATAACCTTATTCCTCAATTGCTTGAACTCATTCCTGATGATTTATAAAGGTTTTGGATGATAAGTTAAATTTTCTTTTAGCTGTACTGTATTGGCATCAAGAATGTACGATGGGTCATTGTGAGACATGGAAAACATTATGGAGGTTTGACAAAAATGGTGGAAAAGTTATCTGGTAGGCTAACTGACTAATTCTTTTCAAAATTTGGAATGGTCCTATGAATCTTGGATTTAACTTTCTAGACTTTATGGCTCTACATATACCAGTAATGAGCGACACTCTGAGGAAAACATGATCCCCTTCATTGAATTTCAGTGGTCTCCTTCTTTTGTCAGCATATTTCTTTTGCCTATCTTGGGCTCTAGCCATTTTATCCCTGATCATCCTGATTTGGTCTGTAGTTTGTTGAACCAACTCTAGCTCAAGTAATTGTCTTTCCCCTACCTCAAACCAACACAGAGGTGATCTACACTTCCTTCTGTCAAAAGCTTCATAGTGTGCCATCTGTAACACCTTAATCCTATGGTTCCTTTTAGTTAATTCAATAATATAATATAACATAATATAGGATTGATGAGTTACTATTACTTCTACCCAAGGAAATTTTTAACCTTTCATTTAGTTAAATAATTAAGTTCTACTAGTTTGGGTTACTACACTCAGGTTCTCACACGTTACACAGCGAAAATCAATAAAATACTTTAAATAAGACATATAGATATATGTATTTACATTCACATTCAATTTACATAATATTTCTTTCAAAACATAAACCTTTGTGTGTGCAAGACATATACCATAGATATATGAGCGTGTTAACCAAGGGTAAGGAGATAACAAGTCTATCACTTATACCCTTCAAACAAAACTACTAGTAGATACCTATCCCACATATCTTAATACATATATACCCTCTTTTCTTACACCAAAATCATCCTCTTAATCCTTTTAAAATATTAATAAGGATGCAGGATAATGAGCGTGCCAAAATATTACTATACAGTTATAAAGAGGGACTTCCCAAACATATATAATCCATAATTCTTTAAGAATGGGGAAGTACCCCAAAAAGGATATCTCAACTATCTCCACTTCCACTTCTATAAATATCTAGTACCTAGGCATATGATACAAATCAACATTAATGAGAAAGGTTTCTTAGTAGCAATAATCACTTGTATTAAAAAAAAATTGTTAACTTGTACCACTGTACTGGCATGGAAATATACTACATTCTTTTATCAACAATTTAAATATTTTAACTAGTGGGAGAGTATACATGAATTGTGCAAGCATCTTACATATACTTATGAATACACCAAAAATCCATAAATTATTCAATACACAGATTATATTCTCAGATAGTAATGGTAATGGATAATATTCACATATCAGTATAGAGCATAAACAATGAAGTCGAAGCATTTTGATATGGCCATAGTCAAAAGCATCATAAAACAAATCTTTAAAAATTTCTATTCATAAATGAGTTTCTCATGGTCCATGCCCATCTGCAATAAATCTCACGGTTAACCGTCTGCAATAATTCTCATGGTTAATCTTTTGAAATACTTTAGCGGTCGAAGACCAGTTGTAGTGATTCTCGTGGTATAACCATTTGAAGCAATTCTCGCAATCAACCATTTACAATTAATTTCATTTATGGTTCATGCTCATTTAAAATTTCATATTTCTCTTCTCTTTCTCATTTATTCTAAAAACATTTTCATTTCTCATGTTACCCATTACATATCAAGTTTAAATCTCACATTTGAGTGAAATATTGGGCTAATTGTGCATTAAGATTTGTCATTGAGTCAACTTTTCCAAAACAGAGGCCCGTAAGTTGACTTCCACCCTTATAGCAGTCGACTTGTAGCTTATTATCCCAAAATTTTTCAAACCTGAGAGCTACCAATTGACTTCCAGGGCCCTGATAGTTGACTGTTCTATTATTGGCCAATTTTTGGAAAATAAGAGTATGGCAGTCGACTTCCAACCCCCTGGCAATTTGTTGTTAGCACTTTGGATGCATTTTTGGGCAACTTAAGAGCACAACAGTCAATTGGTAAGAGCTACAAGTTGACTGCTACGTTATGCTCTATTTTTCAGTTTGCACGTTGACCTAGATTTAAGCTCAAGAACATGTTTCTAAAGTAGTTTTGATAATTAAAAACTCAATAAAAGTATAAGAATTTCATTTATCACACAAAAATAGCCTAAATTATTGATTATTCTTGCTTACATCTCAGATTTAAACTCTTTCTCAAATACAACTAAAAACCTATTTTCCAAAATTTCATTCAAGCACTCGTAAGCATATCCATGCAGTTTAAAACATCCAGTAGTAATAAAAAACACTAAGAATGTAGGTTTTAATCTCTCTCAAACTTAAATAATAGAAAAATCAAGGTTTTCAACCATGAATCATAACATTTCAAAAATAAGAGAGATTGGTGATTTGCTACCTTGTTGCTGATTATATGTTGGTCTATAATGATTGTAAAGTGTTATGGGATGTTTTCTTAACTCCCAAAATGCTTAAATCCACCTGATAGTCTCATTTTCTCATAATTCCTTCTCTTTATCTCTTTAACTTCTCTCTCTTTCTAGGATTTCAGAACTCAAGATGGAAAATGGATAGGTCTGAAGTCTTCACCTATTTATAGGTGATCCAACCCTTTGCAATTTTACTCTTAATTCCTAACCATTTGGCCAAAAATGATAATTTTTCCAACTATATGTTAAATTACCATTTTTTCCCTAATTCACTGCCAAAAATGCTAGTTGCTACAGTAAATCTTTTGGCTAAAATTATGAGTTTTTGCCCTATAGTTTTAGAAATTCACACAACTTCCCTCACGTCCTCTTTTCCATTTCAGTTTAGTCCTTATTCCCTTTCTTTCCTTTAAAACTCTTATTCTAACTTATTTTAATGCATCTACATGCCATTTAATGCAACAAATACAAGAATTGAATTTATTTAAATCAACAACCATCTCGTAATGCGTATAAGGAACAGATGTTATATTTCTCCCCTTTTTAAAAAAGTTTTGTCCTCAAAATTTAAAATGTACCTAAACAAATAACTCTGGGTGAATTCTTCTCATATCATCATCCTTTTCCCATGTAGCTTCCTGTGGTGATGACTGATTCCACAATCTTTTACTAGTGGAATCATCTTATTCCTTAATTGTTTGACTTCAGTATCAATGATTTTTAAAGATCTAGGATTGTAAGTGAAATTATCTTTCAATTGTATAGTACTAGCATCAAGAATATAAGAAGGATCTGGGATATATTTATGAAGTTGAGAAACGTGAAAAACATTGTGGAGATTAGACAAAAATAGAGTTAATGTTATTTGATAAGCGGATGAACCTATTCTTTTCAGAATCTAGTATGGTCTAATGTATCTAGGATTCAATTTCTTGGACTTAATAGCCCTACTACTACCAGTAGCTGGAGATACCTTGAGAAAAGCATTATCCCTTTCTGTAAATTCTAATGGTCTTCTCCTCTTATCAGCATAACTTTTTTATCTATCTTGGACCTTAGCCATTTTCTCCTTGATCATTTTTATCTATTAGTCATCTATTAAACTAATTCTAGCCCTAAAATTTGTCTCTCTCCCACCTCAAACCAACATAATGGTGATTTACATTTCCTCCTATACAAGGCTTTATAAGGAGCCATTCCTACACTAGTGTGGAAATTGTTATTATAAGAAAATTCAAATAAAGGAAAAATTCTATCCTAACTCCCTTTTTTTTCAAATGTAAAAGCTCTAAGCATATATTCTAGAGTCTGGATAGTCCTTTCAGTCTGCCCATCAGTTTGAGGATGATAAGCAGTATTGAAGTTCAACTTAGTACCAAGCAGTATTGTGGAATAGTAAACATGCCTTTACTTTAAACATATGAGCAGGTAAATAACACATCATAAGAGTTATTGGGAGCGTTGTCTAGCGAACAACTCTACGTACCACTGTCTATATGCATAAGTTTGTGACTATTCAATTACCCTTTAGCTATAACTCTAGCTTTAACTTTAACTTTACCTCTTTGTACATTCTGAGGCGTCCCTCAGCTGGATCCGAGTACCATTCTCATAACTAGTGGGATAGTTGTCAACTCTACCCAATGTCTCCCTTCCCTTTATAGGATTGGTTATCAACTCATGGGATCACCATCAACTCTACCCGGATTATTTCCTCTCTTCCTTTAGGCGAATCATAATACTATGGAATCACCATCCCTTTTTGATGGATCACACTCCCAGTGTGCTATTCTCTAACATATACACTAGGGTGACTCAGTTCATATCCATGGTTCTACTTAACTCTAAGTTTGTGTTTCTTAAATGGCCTTTATAAGATGACACTAACTTAAAGTTTACAATGATCATGGTGGTTTCAAAATCATCTAAGTTTAAGTGGATGTTTAACCATCCTAATTTATGGCACAACCATAGAATGCCTAATAGTCGTCTCATACCGATAATTAGTCACTTGATCATGAGCCTATCTACCACTAGGTATACACTTGGAATACTCTCCTCTTTCCTCTCTTATGTGTTATGCTCTCTTCATTTCACTATTAAAAGGATCTCCTCATCCAAATAATTCATGACTCTTTCTTTTACATATACCCACTACATTCTAGGCTTAAATCATTAGTTTGAGTGAGATTTTAGGCTACTTTCCTTTTAAAATGGTCATTTGAGCTCATTAACTAAGTCAAACTGATGACAGTCGACTGCTATCTCACTGTCCATTTTTCCCTGTCTTGGCTGAGAGCTACCAATCGGTTGCTATGGGCTTGGCAATCGGCTACTAGCCTCGATAGTTGACTTCTAGGGGCTACCAGTTGGCTGCTAGCTTTTTGAAATTTTTTTAGAAAATGAAGAACACGACAGTCAACTTCCAGAGGACTAGCAATTGCTGTTAGCATTCCGTCTTACTTTTCTTAGCGGATGATGAACACGACAGTCAACTTCTAGGGTTGGTAGTCAGCTGCTAGTGTCTAGTCTGTTTTAAAAATCAGTGTTTCACCCAGGGTTTTGCCTCAAAAACATGTTCTTAAACCTTGTTCTCAAACTATGAACTCAAAGCTAACATTTAGACATTATATAACCTTATAACAAACCTAAAAATCCACCTAACATTTTCAACTAAGATCAAACCACATTTTCGTACTTAGGGCATAGCCACTTTCATAATCAATGACAAGCATAAATGAGAAAAACTAAATTAGTAAGCATCACCCAATAGTAGTTAAAAATACAGAGAATGTATATTTAAACCCCAAACTTAACTCAAATATTCATAAATCACATTTTTTCAACAAAAGTTGAACATATAAAAAAAGCGGTTTAGGTTGAGTTTCTACTTGGATTTAATTCGAAAATGTGAATGTATGATGTGCTAAAAGGTCCTTTCCTTGCTATAGGACTAATTCCCAACCTCAAATTTGTCTTTCCTTTTGTAAATCTCCCTCTCCTTGCCCTAACTCAGCCTTTCTCTCTCTATCGCCCTTCTCTCTCTCTTTGAAAATCTTCTAAAGTTTAAGTTATATGAGTTAGGATTAGGGTTTTTGAAATATCAACTCTTCTTATTTGCATTCTAGTCCTTGGTCATTTGTGTCTTTAGTCTCAATACACTTTCCCTTTTCAATTTGGTCCTTAGTCACACTTTAGCTAAACTTTCATTTCTTGCAACTAAGTCCCTACACTAATGCAACTATAAGCAATTAATGCAACATACACAAGCATTAAACTTAAATTTGCAATTATCAAACATCTCTTAATCATATTAGGAGTAGATGTTACATAATGATATTTTGGAAACTTTTTCTCTTTTCACTTTAGTTCCTTAACTTTTCTTTCAATTTAGTCCCTCTCTTCTTTAGGAAAACCTAGGGCTATTAAAAAAATACATTTAGGTATGCAATTGCTAAATTTAAGAATTTATAACATACCTGAAAATATAAAAAGCGGATATTACATGGAATGCAGCGACACTAAGCTAAAGAGAACACAGTTGATAGGAGATGGGATCTTATGGGTTAGCAATCGCCTCGTAGTGATGTTGTCAAATAAAATGTAGACGGATCAGTTCTTATTGGTAATAGTGTAGCTTGTGGAGAGATCATAAAAAATGTCGTAGGTGACTTTTTAGTGAGATTCACCAATAACCTAGGAACATGCTCTATTAATGCAGCAGAACTTTTCACTGTTCAAGAAGGTTTACAGCTATCTTAAACAATGGTTTTAAGTTCATTGTTCTTTAGGGTGATTTTAAAGTTGCTTTGGATTTAATCAAGATGAACAACAAACTCTATCCTTATTCCTCTATCATTAGAAGAATCCAAAACCTCACCAAGAGAGATTTGAGAGTTATGATCCAGAATACTTATCATGAAGGAAATAGAATGGTTGACTTTTTGGCACATTAGGGCCACTACCTAAACTTTAGCGCGACCACCTTCTAGGATATTCCGTTTGAAGGAAGGCAGATACTATTGGAAAATGTTTCAGGGGTCTCCTTCCCTAGAGCCTGGTGTTGCTTAGCTTTTTGCTTAGCCTTTTTGCACCAAAAAAGAAAAAATAGACCAGTCATTGAACGAAAAAGACAGTTAGTTCATGATTTATTGATCCAATTGTAATTAAATTGTAGTCAAATCAGTAGTACTATATCTATTAATTTTATATAAAAAATAAAAATATTATTAAATTAACTAAAAGTTAATGCGATAAAAAATAAATTTTACTCTATTTAAGTTATTTATGTAAAAATATTTCTTTTACATATAAAAAGTTAATGTTTTAAAATATAATTAATATTTAACCAAAAAATTTGACACATATATCTTAAATACTACTAGTTTCGTATTGCATGTCCCATATTTTGAAGAGTTGTCATAATCTTTAATATTTCTCACCTTTCAATTCAAAGTTGTCGTCTCATTCTTTTTTTTTTTGAAAAGGCTATATATGAAATAGTTTCAATAAATAGTTTTCTAGAGCTGCTTATAATCATAAAATTTTTTAGTTATGTAAAAAGTTACTTCATTGTAGCATCTACTAATATGAAATTTTTTTTAAAAAAAAAAAGAGGAAAGGTGATGTGAAAGGACATAGCAGTCATGCGTCACATTGTCCGTGGTAGAAAAGTCCTTCTGGCATTAAAATAGTTAACTAGCAAGCATCTCAATTTCAATATTCATAAAGTTCAGCAAAAAAGGCATCATCAGGCTTGCAAGGATTTTTTATGCAACAATCCAAAGAAGATTACATTCTTCCTCTCATTCTTCAATCTTGCCTCTTTCCTTCTCTTTTTTTTTTCTTCTTTTCTCTTATTATTATCTATTTTCCATCATTTTCTCATTATCCTTCTCTTTATCTCTTCTCTTCTATCTTATTTTTTCCTTCTTTCCCATTCTTTTACCATTTCTAATTACTTATACTTCTTTTTTCTTCGTTTCTTTATTCTTTCTCTCTCTTTGTTCTCTCTCTTTCCTATAATTTTCATCTTTCTCTTTGAAAAAATAGTAGAAAAATTAAAGGAAGATTTTGCAAACCGTTTGAATCACCTACTAATCAATTTTTTCTATTTTCATGATCTTTTACCTGCTTTTTTTATTCTTAACCAATTTTTTCAATGGTCAGTTTCTTAAGTCATTTAGATTGGTGCCACGGTTGGTGCACAATTTTTTCAATTCAATCGGTCGGTTTAGTTCGATTTCTTTAAAACTGTAAATTAGTAAACATGATAACAGAATTTTTAGTGTTTATGTGAATTTATTTATTTTAATTATGTATAATTTTACAAACTAATTCTGCTCAGTTTAATCATTTGAGTTAGGTAAATTTTACATTTATATAAAATTGGAGTTAAGGTAACACTATAAGAAAAATAAGAATTAGCAACGAAAAAATCTGTTGCTATTACCATGAAAATTCGTCTCTAAAATTTTCAGAGATGGATTAGCGACGGAACGTATTTTGTCGCTAAAAAGGGCATGGGTAAATATTAGAGATGGAAAAGTATGATCCGTCTCTAATTAGAGACAAAAATATCCATCTCTAAAATAGACAATCCGTCTCTAATTACAAGAAAAACAGGAAAAAATTAGGTACATATTAGAGATGGGATAGTAAAATTCCATCTTAAATCCGTCTCTAATTAGAGATGGAATTTTCCATCTCCAAATGGGGAAATTCCATCTCTAATTAGAGACAAAATTTTGTCTCTAAATGGGAAATTTAGTCTCTAAATTTTGGTCATGAATAAATTAATTCGTCTCTAAATCATGAGTAGCTACTCTTTTCCTTTCAATAATTTTATAACAAATTAGTTAATAAACCACCCAAATATTTGATAAATTACATAACATTATATTAAAATAACATATTTAACATTTATACAAAGCCATGTTTTAGAGCACAAATATCTAAAAGTCATTTAAACATCATCATCATCATTATCATATTGTTGCTTGTCTCTTGCAGGACCTGACTCTCCATCCCCTTTGTTAATAGGGATATTTTCTAACTGATGAAATAATTGGCCGAACAGGCGATCGTATTCTTCAAACTTTTCCTTGTCAGTAGCTATCACCTGTTTCTGCTCATCAATTGTTTGTTGTAGAGCAGCATTTGCTGCTAATGCCACTTGTGATTCTGGAGATTGTTGTGTGGACCCCCTGTCCAACTCCTCTTGAAATAGAGGATAGAGCCACGATATAGGTGCAACTAAAGCCTCCGTTGAAGTGCTTCTAATTGCAGGTGCCTCAAATCTGACACTAAAAACTCAACCTTTTTTGTTTATGCAACCCACCACTTCTAACCAAATCGATATCTCTTCCTTCTCAGAGTCGTATTCTTAGATGTATGAACTTATGCTTGGGAAGATCTACTTGATTTGATTCTTTTATATTCCTACAAATTAAAACCACATTAAACATAAGTGTAAAATATAAGCATCATTCAGAATGATATCATACCACAGAACAACAACACTTTTAGCATAACCCATGAAATTATGACCAAAACAATACCATAAAAATAATACTACAAAATAGCAATACTTTCAAGCTAAGCCATGAAATTATGACCAAAACAGTAATACCATAAAATCATAACAATACTTTTAGCATAACCTATAAAATTATGACCAAAACAGCAACACCATAAAAATAGCCCACCACAAAATAATACTTTCAGTAATATTATTAAAATCAAAATCAGTAAACCACATGAACACTAGTGGGAAGAACAAAATGAAATTAGTAATATATGCATCTAACATCCTAGCAAGCAAAAATACTATCTCTTACACTTACATATGCATCAGCTAACCTCTGATCAACAAATTCTCCATTGTCCTTTCTCTTTTGATTGCACATAAACAAGTCAAACAATAACGGCTCCTTTCCCAATTGTTGTCTCTGTTAATATCAGAGAATAATAATTTGTTTGTTAAATAATCTAAAGCCAAATAAACATTGCATTAAAATAACAATTTTCAATGAGTTTAATATTGTACCATCCTTCTCCTATGCTTTGACACAAAAATAGAGCCACAACTATGCAAAGATCCTCCCTTAGCAAAGGCTCGATTCTTCTTTGATTGCTCTTGTCTCATTATGAAGTCTTCAGAATTCCAATCCTATATCAATTCATCCATCACATGCTCTAGAATCCAAATTGAACTTTTACCTTTGCCCACCTCGTCTCATACTTTACACATGATGCCTCAGAGGCGTTATGCAGCCTTATGATTCTAATTTTTCCTAATTTGCTTGCCATACTGATCAAGCCACTTATAAGATTTCTGCATAAAAGAGATATCTATGTTCAGATTGTAAACTTACCTTAATGGATGTGAAAAGTAAATGTGAATAACATAAAGTAAATTGAAAGTGATAAAACAAATTTCCCATTCCCCAAACCACAAGTTCCTCAGTTATGGAGGTGTATCCTTCCAATTATAACATGGCCATGGATAACTATTGTGATCTCCCTAAAAACGTCCACTACAGGATAAAAGATGCATATTCCAATATTTTTTTAAACCTAACATTACTAAAAATGATACCTGATGAAATTAAATAACACAGTCATTTGAAAATTAATACTTACGTATCTTTATGTGGATATATCCATGTTTTACCATCCATAGGGTCTTTGCCCCAAGGCCCATGTGTAACACCCACCTTCAATATTTTTGATATATTATTATTGTTATTAATAATGATAATTTATGTAGATGTTATTATTTATATGGTGTCAAGAATGAATTACCAAAGGGGTAGAATGGACATTTTCATCAAAGTAGAACTAACCTTACCACAAGGGTAAAATTGTAATTTTATCAAAGAGGGCAAAATAGTAATTTTTCATAAGGGAGAACGACCAAATTTTTCACTTAAGTACTTTATGAAATTGTGTTTGAAGGCTTTTACCCTTTTATTTTAAAAAGGAGAAGGAATAAGGGTAAAAATAATTATGTTGCCATAAAGGCCAAAATGGTAATTTTTTTTCTTAGGGGCAAATGGTAATTTTAGCTCAAAAGGGATAAATTCATAAAAGAGACTTCATGAAATTTTATTTGATGAGTTTTAGATTATAAATTTTGAAAAAGGGGGAAATGAAGGTAAAATGGTTGTTTGGATATAAAGGGTAAAATGGTAATTTTTCTTAAGGACATAATGGTAATTTTTGAAAAAGTGAAAGGATAAAATGGTAATTTCCTATGGTAGAAGGGTAAAATGGTCATATTTCATAAGAGTTTCATAAAATTATAATTTGAAGGAGAGATCATGCCATTCATGAAAAAGAGAAGTAATAAGGGTATAATGGTTATTCTACACCAAGGGCATCTTGGTAATTTTACCTAAACCCTAAAATAAGTCATCTTCTTCATGAAGGAGAGGGAGAAGTCGAAGAAGAAGGAGAGAGGGGAGAGTGGCCAAGAGTTTTCCAAGCAAAGGAGAAGGGGAAAATTAAGGCAAACCGCTTGGGAGATTCCAATAAAGGTTTATCTTAAATTCAAATAAAGGTTTGACTTGTAGGAGTATGTGTGTTCTACCTCCTATCCATGTTATTAATTAGTGTAAAGCATTTATTTGAAAGGAACAAAATAATGAAGTTAATTAAAATGAAATGAAAGAGAGATGTAATAAAATAATTGAAAAAAATTTGAAAATTTTAGGCAATAGATAAAGAGATATAAAATAAAGGAGATCTAAAATAGTTGAAGAGTATATGGTAAAGTAGTTTTGATAGATTAAAAAAAACTAAAGTTAAAATGAATAGAACGAAAGGAGCCACCCCACACTTAAAATGAACACTGTCCTCAGTGTATAGCAAAATGAGAAGAACTCATTGAAAAATATAAGCTGAAATTAAACTAAAGTATAGGGAAAACATTACTTATTTACTATGTTGGTGGATTCAGAGGAGATGGTGCCATAAGATCCTCAAAGTAGATGTCCAAGTTGTCTAAGTCAACAAAGGAAGGTGGTAGTGTATCAACTAGCCACTGGATCTGGGAAGTCACCTGATCTAACTACTGTATATGTCTTTATAGTCCTGCTAAGATGTGGCTAAGAGTGTTCTAGAGAGTATCTTGGTGCTCTTTGATCTCTTGCTAAAATTGTAACAACCACTACTAATATGATTAAGAGATGTTTGTTAATTGTAAATTTAAATACTTGTGTATGTTGCATTAATTACATGTAGTTGCATTAGTGCAGAAACCTAGTTGAAAGAAATAAAATCTAAGTTAAATTATGACTAGGACCAATTTGAAAGTACAAGTTCAGCCAAGAAAAAGTTGAAAAATGATTCAAGGACTAAAATAAAAATAACTAAACTACACTTAAACCCTAGTTGAACCCTAAACACCCTTATAGCACTCAAGCTTCAGTAAACTTAGAGAGAGAAGGAGAAGGGTGAGTAGAGAGAGAAAAGGTGACTTAGGGCAAGAGAGAAAGGCATTTGGCTTGAAGGAAGGCAAGATTTGAAGCTAGATAAGTGTTTTATAGTTGGGAAAGTGTCATATAAGCATCAAATACACGTCCATTACAAGGAAATCCAAGGTAGTAGCAAAAACTAAACCCCATTTTCATGAAATGTTTGCTCTTAATTAAAAATTATTTTTATGAAATTTTTAAGTTGTATTAGGGTTTAAACCTACATTCTCTATGTTTTAAATGTCTATTAGGTATTTTTTACTGAATGGGTGTGCTTGTTATGCTTGCAAATGATGTCTAAAGTTAATTTTTGCCTTAAGTATGAAAATGGGATTTGATCTTTATGTTGGGTGAAATGTAATGGAAATGTGGGTTGTTTATTTATGTTAAATGATGTCTAGATGTTAGTATTGAGTTCATAAACCACTGGAATTAGTTGTATTTATGTTTTGGGGCCAAAGACCTAGGTATATTATAAATTTTTAAGTGATACAGAACATTAACAGCTAACTATCATGTTCTTTGTCTACCTATAAACCAGTTTTGAATGCTAGCAGTTGACTGCCAGACCTTAGAAGTCAACTGTCGTGTCCTTTGTTACCTATAAAATGAACCCATAATGCATTAACCGACCGTTAGACCTTAGCAGCCAACTTTTGGGGCTAATAGTCAATTGCCAGGCCTAGAGCAGTCGAATGGTTACTTTGGGTTGGCTTCCCATTTTAGACAGAGAGCTAGCAACCGACTGCCAGCAAGAGGGTAGTCAACTGCCAGCCCAAAATGAAAGAAAATGAACTCTATACCTTAATTTTGATGGAGAATTGGCCCAAAACTTCACCCAAACACAAGATTAAAACCTGAGATGTAATGGTAACATGTAACATTCGACATTGGACATGGTGGTCCTTGTAAGAATCACATTAGAAATGGTGATCCTTGTGATAGTGAAAGAAAAAGAAAGGAATCCGTGAAAGATCAAAAGGAGAGGAGTATTCCTAGGTAATGTATTAAGATAGATAGGCTCATAACTAAATGACCAATGGTTGTTATGGAACAGCCTTAGGAGTTCCATGGTTGTACCATGCGCTAGGCAAGTAACCATCTAGTTGAACTTAAATAATTTTGAAAACACCGTGATGGTTATGAACTCTAAGTTAGTCCAATTTTTAAGACCATTAAAGTAAACACATACTTAAAGTTAGGCATAACCATGGCATGAGCCGAATTGATGCTTGTTCTGCTAATGCTACCTAAGCAACTACACCTAAGGTAGTGAACCTATTGATGTAGCCTAGTGCAATGGTGGGTATCAAGGTCGTATTCCTCAGGAACAGGAAAGCCTAGAGTTACTACTTGTTCTCTGTTAACTAGTCTGGCAATTAAAGTGATTGATTTCTAACTAATCCTAATAATTAACTAAGTGCAATTAAACTACCAGCGACAAGGAACAGAAGAAAATATATGGAGGCAAGAAATGCAAATCCATTAGGGAACCTATACTGGTTGGCAAACACACAAAGGAAAATGGATTACTAAATTTGACTATGCTACCTGTGAGTAAATTCTAAGTTAAATTCAATTTCCCTCTCGAGAAAATTAAAATTCTAAATCTAAGAATCTACCACTGGAATATCTTCCTAATGATTGATTTCAGATCAGCCTTATCAGTCTAATTCACCACTATTAAGGATAGCTACTCCTTAATCCAGCAATTAATTGACCTCATCTATAAGTGAAAATTAATTGTCTGTTACAATTAGATGTCCAATTTCAATTATCACCTCTTAATCTAAAAAATAAATCTAATTAGCTTTCATTACAACATCTTATCAACGAAAACATAAGCATTTGTTCATAAAAGTAACAAAGATCACATAACTAACATTCAATTATCTATGCAAATTAAAATAGCAATCCAACACAGTTAGGAACCCTAATAACTTTTACAAGTTCAGCCACACATATTTACAGACAATTCTATCAGATAATCCATCAAACAACCAATTATACAAGATAAAAATAGTAAAAATTATGCACGTCCCTGTCTTCTCAAGTGCCCAACAATAGCTGCACAGATTGGGTGCTAAAAAACTACCAAAAAAATGCCTGGAAATTAAATTCCAAAGTTGTCTAGGAAAACGGGTTGCAAGCCGGGTCACAGGGTCAGATCCTTGGGGTCTCGAGTACCCATCAGAAAATGGCTGCAATGACGGCCTAAGCTGGGTCAGAAGGTCATGGTGGGGGAACTGATCGACAGAGGACTAACTTTTGGTGGCAAACGGGACAAACGATGCCAGAACCAACTCTAAATGCGAAATGGGTTGCGATTCAGGTCCATCTCGGATCTCTCCAATCTAGGTTGTTCGACGGCTAGTGAGTTAGGGGAAGGTGGCGAAGAAGTTTCTTGAAGTTGCAAAGAGTGGCAGCAGGCAGTAGGTCGGCCAAAAAAGTCACAAAATGCTATGAACTAGGATAAAAATCCTCTTGGATCACGTGCCTTTTTCTCACTATTTTGCTGCTTTCTGATGGTAATGGGCAGTGGTGGTGGCTTGCCCGTCGTCTCTTGTTGCCAGGTGAGGTCGTGTCGCCACGGAGCTCTGATTGGACACTCCGTTTCGGGTCTTCTCTCCCTTGGGTCTCCTTCGAGTGATGGTTCTCGGGTGTGTGCTTTGCTCGTATTTTTCCCTCTAATTTCAATGTTCCAAGCTAAATTGCACATTTTCCTATTCATTCCAGCCCGGTCCACACACTTTCAACGCTCAATAAGGGAAGTAGTTCGACCTAATAAGAGAAAAATAGCCTAAATGACCCAAAATGGATACTTTGACTCTAAAAAAGTGATGTGCTACCAAAGAATTATATATAGCCACACCTTAAGGCAGTGCACTTGTCAGTGTAGCTTAGCGCAATGGTGAGTACCAAGGTCGTATCCCATGGGAACAGGAAAGCCCAGAGTTACTACTTAATCATTATTATCTAGCTTGGGAAGAATAGTGATGAATTTTTATCTAAATCTAATTATCACTCTCTTGACTTTGAAGGAAAAGTAAAGTAAGTGTTAAGACCATGAATTATCAAGTTCTAGACAAGAAAACCCATTAGGGTCTTAGACTAGATGATATGTAAACAAAAGATAATGAGTTATGAAATTGACTGTGCTACTTATGTAAAACAAATCCAGATTTTCAGTTGGTTTCAATGGATTTCTTAAACCTATACCTTCCATTGGCTATTCGTGTCTAATGGTCAAGTTTGGATCATCATTAGGCTTTTTAGGAGTTTCTTTTGGTCTGCAGTTGTCAACCTCTTAGTTTGAGCAAAGATCAACTGTTCTCTCTAGTTAGTTTTCCAATTCCAAACATCATCAGTTAGAGTATTTGAGAGGAATCTACATAGTTTTTCTTACGACGTCTCGTAATAAAACTTGATTATTCTTTAACTAGAGGAAGATCACACAATTCAATTTATAACCCAATCATATTCAAATCAAAGCATCAACATAGTCTAAGAACCCCAATTGGGTTCTTCCAATATAGCTACTCATGTTTATGAATAAAACAATAAGAATTAAATCAAAGGAAGAAGAGCAAAATGGAAATAAAAACATCCTCATCTGTCGAGTTTTGGATGACTAGTTTAGATTTTGAACTCCCTTTTTAATTATGGTTCAAATTGCCTCTTGATGCTTCCCAATATCTTTCATCAAATCTGGATTGGCTCTCCACGGCTTGTGACCTTTGTGGGGAGGCAAGGGAATTGAAGTTTTAGGCTCCAAAGACTAGCAAGGATTGTCACACTTTAAGCTACTCCAAGTGCTCCTCATTTCCTTCTCTTTAGATGCCTAGAAGTGATGCCTCTCCTCCCTTGTGCCTTCTCCTATTTATAGGCAAGAGAGGCACCTCTCTAAGCTTCCACACGGCCATATGGCAGCCTAGAAAGTGGCATGGCTGTGTGGTAGCCTAAGTGGATGACATGGCTGTGTTGTAGGCCATGTTCTAGAAGGCATTCGTCCGTGATGATTTTTCAGCCGTTTCTTGGTTGAAATTTATTGCTCTGTCCATGTATAAAAGTGTATAAGATGTCTTTGTCATGTGGAGAGGTGTGTTCTAGAAGGGAGCATGGGCATGTGGCAGGGTGTGTTCTAGAAGACTTAATGAGTGCCCATGAGAAATAGTGTATTTTTAGGTGCTTTGAGCCTTTGGATGCTTGGTTTTGGTCCATTTCTTTTTGAAACTGCTTTATACCTAGGAAAAGCTTTGATAACATGTATTCAAGTAAAAACATGGGTATTTATACATAAAACACATAAAATGCAACCCTAAAGTGAGTGAAACTTAGCCTTTAAATATGTATAATTATGTGTTCATCATAATACCCCACACTTAAACTTTTGCTTGTCCTCAAGCAAACTTTCATTCAATTCATAAGAAACAATAACAGGTTTTCATAGTCAATACATACTCCATAGTTTATGAAACTTGATGCTATATGAATCTTAACCATGATTCTTGGTATTGCAGGCCCTTCACAAATAACAAAGATAGTTAGATTGAATGCACTTCCTTAATAAGAAGTTCATGATTTGATTAGGAACCAATGCCTTACAGAGATCACTCAATGTTGCTCAGAAGTGTATATGGGTGAAGTGAAATCTCTCAAGCAATCTCATGATGCCATGCATTCCATATGCTTGCTTATAAATCTCGTCTCCACTATTTGTGAAAACTTGAATATCATGATCAAAGGGTCTTGACAGGGTTGTAATGGGGCTTAAGGTAGGTGAGGAATTTGGGAGAAAAGGGTACAGATATGTTGAAAATGCATGTGATCCTAAGGAAATTCCAAGGATTAAATGCGGAAGACATAGCTTTTACTAAACTTTTTAGTTTAGAGAATACCACTTCAAGGATAGTACAGAGACTACTTTGATACCTTTCTTTTTCTTTTCTTCTTCTTCTTTTTCTATCTTTCTTTCTTTCATTTTTCTCTTCTTCATATATCATTTTTCTTCTCTTTTTTTTTCTTTCTTTTTGTAGTCTTGCAGTCTTTCTAATATTCAGTCTTGGATTGCGGGGGTATCTCAAAATAAAGAGGAGACTCAGTGAATCCTATTTATTGAGGAACTGCATTTTAATCCAGCTATGAAGAACAGAACACACAAGTTTCAACATATTGGGTGGAAAAGAAAGATAGTGTAGAAAGTGGAATATGAGGTGTGGAGGTGTGTATATATATATATGGAAGGACAAGTCAAGGCTCAATGATGGTCAACTAAGGGAAACACATAGGGTAGGCTTTTTAGTTATTAGTGGTGTAATCCTAGTTACCCAAATCATATCTGATATTCAAAAATTCATGTAATTTTGACAAGTATTACAAAGCAAGTTCTAGAAGCATAGTAAAATTAAATGCACCCTTAGCAAGAAAAAATTTTGAGCATTTTTGTGATGAATGCTCCTTTTAGCTCAAATCCTCACATTTATAGGGTGTGATTTTATAGGTTCCTAAAAATTTCAATAAAATTGCAAGTTAAGTAATGCATGCATGTCTTCCTATCCATATTATCAGCTAAGAGTGTATGCAATGTAGAATATGGTGCAAGATGTGGGAGCATCTAGGTGCCGTAGAACTATTTTTCAATATGAACCATGAAATACATTTATTGTCTAATATGAATTTAAAATAAGAGTTTGACTTTTGCCTTGCACTATTGTAAGTGTGTGTCTTAAGTTCATGTTATGACTTAACTTATAAAGCGATGCTGTAGAAAATGCCAATTCCAAAAAAAAATGGCAATTACTAATATGATATACTTTGGAATGCACATATTGGATAGCACTTTATTGAGATGCTTATTTGTAATGTGATGTGCTGATCAAAGTAAAGACAAAAAAGTAAAGTAAAACTATAAAGTAGAACTAAAAAGAAAGTTACTATGAGGCGTCCACCCCACACTTCAGAGAAACGTTGTCCTCAAAGTTGGAAAGATGGTGGAAATTTTTAAACACCTATACAAGAATAAAGGAAACATTATTGATTACGGCCATGCCCATGATGGATATATGGGCAACGTGCGTCCTGCCAAAGTCAAATTCTGGATGTGCTCATGTAGAACTCCGACCTTCTTTGCTAGTCGAGTGATGTAGGGACCAAAGCATATGATACATTGCCAAACATCTTTTGTGAAAGTGGAAATCTGGGTTGCTAACACGTACCCAAGATCTACCTTCCTATGTTGATGCATTGCCCAGAGGATGAACAGGTCTATCAGAGTGACTTCATCAAAATTCTCTATCTGACCTATAAGAGAGTGAGATAAGAAGGGATGAAAACACCTCAGGCTGTGTGGTAAGTACCTTACTTTGGCATTGCTAGGGGTGTATTGGCTAGGTCTAGTGGTGATCATATTCCACATAGTGTGGGAAGTGACTGTCAGAGTGTAAAGGCATCCTGTGTATGTGGCTCCGTTCAGTTCCTCTATAGTCAATAATCCTATATGCCATTTGAAGTATGGTATGGACATAGCAAAGTCTATTCCAACTAGTCGGAAGGAAATGGTCTCTTGCTCTCTCCAATCAGTGATATGTTCCTTTAAGGAGAAAGTACTATAGAATTCTAATGTTAATTCCTTGTATGTGGTCTCACTAATGCTGAAGAATCTTGTATATGGTGGTGTGTCCAAAAGAATATTCTGTTCTATAGTCAAGGTTTTAGAGATGATGTAATGTCTAGATTCCATGGGTTTGAACCAAAAAGCTTGATATTTTTCTTCTTCCTCATCTTTGTGAAAGATCAGCAGAGGGTGGCGACTTTCAAGGTCAGCTACGGGGGTACCCCTTCTTATTGAGGTGACACTATAATAGGAAGAGCTTGATATGGCCTGACAAATGGATGAAGAACTCAGAGTGACCCCCATTCCAGATGCGGTACTGGAGAATGAAGAGGTCGACATGATCCTTAATTGACTTCAAGTTACTTCTACAGATATTAAGAATCCAAGGCGAATAATTATGCAATGTCTATCCCATTTATTTATTAAACTAAAGAAGAAAGATTCCATTGCTAGAATCTCGATGTGTGCATGAAAAGAAATCAACACTTTTTTTTTGTATAGTTTTTGCATGGTAGTAATTAAAAAGAATAAAGAAAAGATTTCAAGAATATAATTTTCTATTCTTCAAGAATGAATTTTCTTGATCAAGATTCCATCTTTGAAATTCTTTATTGATCTAAGAAGGATGCATGGCCATGTATAGCAAGAAAGATTCTATCAAGAATCCTAGAAACCATAAAAAGATTTGTAGTTTCTAGATTTTATGTTCAAGAGAGGATAATTCTTGAAGGCTAAAATGGCAATATATAAGAGGTATGGATTTTGGTCAAGAATTTATTTAGCCAATAAACCTTGAAAGAAAAAAAATGCATTATGAATATAAAAAGAATTTTAAATATGCAAGACTTATGAATCTTGGAATTATATGAACAAAAAAATGGAATGGAGGAGAATTAAAAATGAGAAAAAGACTTATGCATAATATATGATTCTTGAAATGAGAAAAAGAATGAAGAATTAAAAAAAAATTTTGAATGTTTATGAAAAGATAAAAGAGAATTAAGAAATATACTTACTTAGACGGAAGAAGACTAGGCCTAAGACAGAGAGAGCTAGGGAGGCCGAAGTTGCAAGAAGGAGAATGAGAGAATTGCTTACCTCAATTGCTTACCTCCTTATATATGCATTGCTTCCTTTGCTTTGGCTTCTCCTTGTTCTTGTGGGACATGGATTTCACGCACACAAGGAGTAGTCTAGCATTTTTGGATTCTTTGGATAAGCCATTTATTTTCAAGCACTTAAGGATTTAATCTTCAAGATGATTTAAATTATCTCTAGGATATTATTTAAAAGATTTTTAAGAAAACCTCATCCTTTAGTATTTAAACATCCTTGATTTTCATTTTAATGGCCTTTTAATTAAAATTTGAAAATTAAAGATAAGGCATTTAAAATCAAGAATGGTTTATCATGAAGAGTTAGCTTCTCCTTTTCTCTAGACTTTTTGCTATCTTATTCTCACCCATGTAAGCTGAAAAATTCTTTTTATTAACTAATGAAACTTGAGAAAAGAAAATGGAGGAAAAATTATTTGTATTTTTCAAAATATATGAACTAAAAGGAAATTAAATTTTTATTTCTTTTTATTTATTTATTTATTTAATATATATATTATTATTATTTATTTTTATATATATTTATTTATTTCTTTTTAGAGTTTATTAACTTACCTATTTAACTACCAAGTCATGGAGGAGTATTACCTGGTCTTTTATTGGGTCACCATGATAAAGCTTGAGACAGTGCCCATTTACCTTAAAATTTCCCTGGTTAGGGTCATGAATTTCAACAGCACCATAGGGAAATACCTACTTAATGGTGAAAGGTCCTGACCATCGGCTTCTTAATTTCCCTGGAAAGAAGTGGAGACGTGAGTTGTGCAAGAGTACCTTGTCTCCTACTTGAAAATTTTTAGACCAGCGTATTCTTTTTTCATGCCATTTCTTTGTTTGGGCTTTGTAAATGGAAGAATTTTCGTATGCTTGGTGTCGCCATTCTTCCAATTCATTGAGCTGCCACAATCTTTCTTTCCCTAAAGAATCAACATCAAAGTTACATGTTTTAAGGGCCTATAGTGCCCTATTTTCTAATTCAACAGGTAAATGGCAAGATTTCCCATACACAAGTCTATATGGTGTGAATCCAGTGGATGTCCTATAGGCTATTCCAAAAGCCCATAATGTATTGTCTAATTTAGTCGCCCAGTCTTTTCTATTTATTCCCATAGTTCTTTCTAAGATTCTCTTTAATCCCCTATTAGTTACTTCAACTTACCCACTAGTTTGTAGGTGATAGGGTGTAGCAAGTTTGTGGGTTACTCCATAGCGTTTGAGTACCTTCTCTAATTAGTAGTTACAAAAGTGGGTTCCTCAATCACTAATTAGTGCCCTAGGTGTACCAAACCTAGTAAATAGTCTTTTTAGGAACCTTGTTACTACCCTAGAATCATTAGTGGGGAAAGCTTGGGCTTCTGACCACTTTGAGAAGTATTCAACCACAACTAGAATGTACCTATTACCAAATGAAGGGAAGGGTCATATGAAATCTATACCCCATATATCAAATATTTCTACTACATTTATGCTTGTTTAGGGAATTTCATTTCAGGCAGAGATATTACTTGACCTTTGACATTCATCACAAACCTGGACATAATTTTGTGCATCCTAGAATATAGTAAGCCAATAAAATCATGCTTCTAATAACTTCCTAGCAGTATGATTAACTGCTTGATGTCCTCCTGTTGGTTCCTTGTGACAATGGTTTAGAATTTGATTGATCTCTTCCCCATGTACACATCTTCTAATCACCTGGTCTACACAAATTTGAAATAAAAAGGGGTCTTCCCAAATGTAATACTTTAGCTCGGCAAATAATTTCTTCTTTTGCTGAGTTGTCATATCCTTTGGTAAGAATCTGGCGACCAAATAGTTAGAAAAATTAGAGAACCAAGGGAGGTTAGAATATACCTGCATTACCTATAGGTGTTCTTCTAGAAAATTTTCATTTATTGCTTCTTCATCCAGAGCCTCAAAGTTTGGGTTCTCAAGTCTCGATAGGTGGTCTGCAGCTAAATTTTCTGCACCCTTCTTATCTTTCACCTTTACGTCAAATTCCTTCAGCAATAGTATCCATCTGATTAGTCTCAGTTTAGCATTATTTTTCAAGAATAAATACCTCAGAGCTGAATGATCTGTGTAGACCATGGTTTTTGAGAGTACTAGGTAGCTCTAAAACTTGTCAAATGCATATACCACCACAAGTAATTCTTTTTCAGTAGTGGTGTAGTTTTCCTGAGTGTTAGTCAATGTTTTGCTGGCATAGTAGATGGGTTGGAAGTTCTTGTCAATCCTTTGGCTTAGAACTGCTCCAACCGCATAATCACTAGCATCACACATTAGCTCAAAAGGTAATTCCCATTTAGGAGATATCATGATGGGGGCTATGGTCAGTCTTTCTTTTAATAACTCAAATGCCTGCACATAGTTACTATCAAATTCAAAGGGTGTGTCTTTGGCAAGCAACTAAGTCAATGGTCTGGCAATCTTGGAGAAGTCCTTTATGAATCTTCTATAAAATCTGGCATGTTCTAGGAAACTTCTTATTGCTTTCACAGAGCTAGGAGGTGGAAGCTTTGATATAACTTCGATTTTAGCTTTGTTAACTTCCAAACCTGCATGGGATATTTTGTGACCTAGGACAATCCCTTCCTTAACCATAAAATGGCATTTTTCCTAATTCAGAACCAAGTTTGCCTCAACACAATGAGTTAACATTTTTTCTAAATTGGCTAGGCAATGTGTGAAGGAATTGCCAAAAATAGAAAAGTCATCCATGAATACTTCCATTGAATCCTCGATTATGTCATGGAAGATTGCCATCATACACCTTTGAAAAGTGGCAGGTGCATTGTACAGTCCAAAGGGCATCCTTCTATACGTAAATGTTCCATAGGGGCAGGTGAAGGTAGTCTTTTCTTGGTCCTCAAGAGCAATAGGTATATGAAAATATCCTAAAAAACCATCAAGAAAACATTAAAACATATTACCTACCAATCTTTCAAGCATTTGATCAACGAATGGAAGGGGAAAATGGTCTTTTTGGGTTGCATCATTTAATCTGCGATAGTCTATACAAACCCAATAACCAATTATTGTTCTTGTTGGTATAAGCTCATCCTTCTCATTCTTTATTACCGTAGTGCCTCCTTTCTTTGGCACCACCTACATAGGACTAACCCAGGAGCTATCAGAAATGGGGTAGATTAACCCTACATCTAGAAGCTTTATTACTTCCTTCTTAACTACCTCCTTCATGTTCGGGTTCAGACGTCTCTGTGGCTGTACCACCGGCTTATAGTTATCTTCCATTAGAATTTTGTGTGAGCAGTAGCTGGGATTTATCCCTGGGATATATAAGATTTTATATGCAAAAGCTCGGGGGTACTTTCTAAGAGAGGCTAGGGTCATTTCCCTCTTTTCGGGAGTTAAGTCTACTGTTATAATCACTGGCAGCTTCTCTTCCTTGTCCAAGTAGGCATAGTTTAGATGTTTGGGTAACTTCTTCAATTCTAAGGCTGGAGGGTCCTCAATCGAAAGTGTTACCTTTTTCTCTTTTTCTTAATCTATGGAAAGGATATGGTCTATAATTTCATCTGATTCAACTGGAGCAGGGTTGCTGGACTCCGTATCTAATAGATTTCTCAATTATTGCAACACCTGTTCATTTGTCAGACCATCATCTTCTAGAAGAGTCTCTGGGGAAGAGTCACTCAATAGGAATTCCTGTAGGTATGCTTATATTTCATCATCCAGGACATCCATTGAGTATGTTGTATCATCATGGTCCATAGATTATCGAATGGAGTCAGCTAGGTTGAAGGTGATTGTTTCATCTCCTACTCTAAGTTGCAACCTTCCATCACAGACATCAATAAGAGCTCTAGACATCACAAGGAATGTCTTTCTAAGATCAGTGGCATATTGCTTTCACTCGTCATATCCATCACCACGAAATCCATGGGAAATATGAACTTGTCGACTCTTACAAGCACATCTTCCACTATCCCCCTAGGATACTTGACTGTTCTATCTGCCAATTGTATGCTCATCCTAGTGGGTTTTGGTTCACTTAGCCCAATTTTATCAAACAAGTTGGTAAGCATTAAGTTAATACTAGCTCCTAAGTCGGCTAAAGCATCCTTGATCGGGAGTTCACCAATTACACAAGGCACGCTAAAGCTCCCTGGATCACGTTACTTTGTAGGCAGCTTATTTTGTAAAATGGCTGAGCATTCCTCGTTCGAGGTTACCAACCTAAGGTCTTCTAATTTCCTTTTGTTGCTTAATATCTCTTTCAAGAACTTTGTATAACAAGGTATCTGCGAAATAGCTTTAACAAAAGGTAGATTGATCGTCAGTTGTTTAAATAAATCTAAAAACTTACTGAACTGTTGATCAATATTCTCCTGCTTCAGTTTAGCAGGATATGGAATGGGTGGTTGGTATTCTGCCACAGAGCTTCTCTACTTCTCACCATGAATTGGTTCCTCTTTTGCTGCTTTATTTTCTTTATTTATCTGTTCAGTCAGTAGCTTTTCATTATCCTTTGGCAAGGGTAGAGGCTCGATCAATTCCTTACCTAACCTCAGAGTGATAGCCTTGCATTACTCTCTTGGATTAGATTCAGTGGTTCTCGGGAGCATGCCTGGCTGTCTTTCTGTTAACATTTGAGACATTTAGCCTACCTGATTTTCTAAATTTTAGATTGAGGCCCGTTGATTTCTAAGATCTCTCTCTACCTGTTGATGCTTGTCCTTTAAAGAGGCTATAAATTCAATTAATAGCTCCTCAAGGTTGGGCTTCTTTTCTTATCCTTGAGAGAATTGGGCTGGAGGATTTTGTTGAGATTAGTGTTGATACAATTATTGAAATCCTGGTGGTCCCTGGCTATTATTGTTTCTCCATCCAAAGTTTGGATGGTTCCTCCATCCGGGGTTGTATTTATTGCTGTATGGGTTTTTTTGCTGTCTTAGGGCAGTTCCTATGTAATCTACCTGTTCTAACTCAGCAGACCTATAGTTAAATGAATAAGAGGTTGAAGGGGTTGCAAACATACTACCTGTATTGCAATTTGAACTATAGTGTGGACCACCACAAATTTCACAGCTTAGCTGCACTGCTTGTACTGGCATCTAGAGTTGATCTATCTTTTTGGCCAGGAGCTCTACTTGAGCTGCCATAAGTGATGTGGCATCTGCTTGATGGGCTACTCCTTGCCATACTATTCTTTCTCTAGAGAATTGCCATTGGTAGTTATTCATGGTCATTTCTTCTATTAGATTATATGCCTGCTCAGGGGTCTTGTTATTAAGAGCTCCCCCCTGCTGCTGCATCTACCATCTACCTGGTGGCTGGGTTCAATCCACTATAAAATGTTTGTACCTGCATCCACACAGGCAGTCCATGATGTGGGCAACATCTGAGCAGATCTTTGTACCTTTCCCATGCCTTGTACATGCTTTCATCATGTATCTACACAAAAGAAGAAATATTATTGCACATCTGTGTAGTTTTGGCAGGAGGGAAGTACTTATATAAAAAATTTTCTACCAACTCATCCTAAGTGGTGATAGAATTGGGGGGTAGGGATTGCAATCATCTCTTGGCCCTATGCCTTAAGAAAAATGGAAACAACCTAAGCCTAATGGCATTATCAGTGGTTCCATTTATCTTAAAGGTGTCACATATCTCCAAAAAGTTGGCGATATGAGAATTGGGGTCCTCACTGGGCAAACCTCCAAATTGTATTGTTTGTTGCACCATTTGGATGATGTTTGGCTTTATTTCAAAATTATTGGCTACTATGGTAGGCCGACTAATGCATGTTTGAGTCCTTTCTAATGAAGGTCTAACAAAATCATACATTGTTCGTTTACCATCATTAGTGTTATTATTAGCCATCTCTTGTGATGTATGAACAAGAATTTGAACTTGCTCCTCCTCAATATGTTAGGAATGTGATCTTGTGTTAAGATATCATTTACGCTCAAAAAGAGGATTAATCGATTCAGGGTTTGTACTCCTGGTCATAAACTGTGTAGAGATAATTGATAATAAAACTTAAGAAAAAATAACTAAACAAATTGGGTGATAAAAGAAAAATAACAGAATAAATTAAATTGACTAAAGTAACAATTCTTAATTTTGCTCTAGTTTTCACACAATAATTCCCCGGCAACGGCGCCAAAAACGTGATGTGCTACTAAAGAACTATATGTAGCCACACCTTAAGGCAGTGCACCTATCGGTGTAGCTTAGCGCAATGGTGAGTACCAAGGTCGTATCCCACGAGAACGAGAAAGTCCAGAGTTACTACTTAATTGTTGTTATCTAGCCTGGGAAGAATAATGATGGATTTTTTTCTAAATCTAATTATCACTCTCTTGACTTTAGAGGAAAAGTAAAGCAAGTGTTAAAACCACGAATTATCAAGTTCTAGACAAGAAAACCCATTGGGGTCTTAGATTAGATGATATGTAAACAAAAGATAATGAGTTATGAAAATGATTGTGCTACCTGTGTAAAACAAATCCAGATTTTCAGTTGGTTTCAATGGATTTCTTAAACCTATACCTTCCATTGGCTATTCGTGTCCAATGGTCAAGTTTAGATCAGCATTACGCTTTTTAGTAGTTTCTCCTGGTCCGTCAACCTCTTAGTCCGAGCAAAGATCAACTGTTCTCTCTAGTTATTTTTCCAATTTCAAACATCATCAGTTAGAGTATTTGAGAGGAATTTAAATAGTTTTTCTTACGAAGTCTTGTAATAAAACTTGATTATTCTTTAACTAGAGGAAGATCACACAATTCAATTTATAACCCAATCATATTCAAATCAAAGCATCAACATAGTCTAAGAACCCCAATTGGGTTCTACCAATCTAGCTACTCATGTTCATGAATAAAACAATAAGAATTAAATCAAAGGAAGAAAAGAAAAAGGGAAACAAAAACATCCTCATCTGTCGAGTTTTGGATGACTAGTTTAGATTTTGAACTCCCTTCTTGATTATGCTTCGAATTGCCTCTTGATGCTTCCCAATATCTTTCTTTAACTCTAGATTGGCTCTCCACGGCTTGTGACTTTTGTAGGGAGGCCAGGGAATTGAAGTTTTAGGCTCCAATGACTAATAAGGATTGTCACACTCTAAGCTACTCCAAGTTCTCCTCGTTTCCTTCTCTTTAGATGCCTAGAAATGATGCCTCTCCTTCCTTGTGCCTTCTCCTATTTATAGGCAATGGAGGCACCTCTCTAGGCTTCCACATGGTTTAAAGATTTTATTCAATTCATAAGAAACAATAACAGGTTTAAAGATAGGTTACATTACTACTGAGATTCAATTCTCACGTTATTGCTAGCATGTATCATATGTGTAGGTCCTAGGTTGGAGAGAAGGTAAAGTAGGAGTAAGTACCCATGGTGGGGTATATAAAAGTAATCATTTTGAGATAGAATAGGCACATGTTTTATTTGCATTAGCCTTCATGATAATCCATTTTGTATGGCCTAGAAAGACATAGATGTAAATGAAGTGATATTTAGATGAATTTATAGTGGCTTGAGTGGTAGGATTGTTGCCTCCATGTCCAATAGTTAATTATCATATTTAATTAAGAATGCATGTATATATTTAGTTAATCTATATGAATGCTTATTCCGCTATGAGAGTAATTAAAACCTAAGAATAGAGACCCAACCCCAAAAGGAACCATAGAGTAAGATGGTGTTACATTATGCATGAGAATTGTGCTTAGGAGTGGCCGAAAATTCACAAAAAGGGTGTAAGGAAGATTGAAGCTTACCACTTTATGGAAGAGTGTCATAGCTAGAAGTCTTTAAATAGGTAAGCAAGTCATGTCCTAGTAGGAGAGAGGTTCTGCTAATGAAGAAAAGGAAGGGATAGACTTTGATTTTGAATTTTGGATAAGCCATTTATCTTTTGAATTTCTTTGAAAATAAATTTTTAAAGGATCCTTGATAACTTCTTGAATTTTGAACATGATCTTGCTCTTTTGAAAATATTTGAAAAGATCCTAGGTATAAGATGATCATATTTCAAAAATTCCTATGATCTTCTTAAGAAGGTGTTTTGAAAGTGTTTGAACCTTTGATGACCATCCCTCTTAATCTTTGAAAACCATGGATAACTCAAAATTGAATTTGATATTTTTTAAAGGTTTTTCATAATTCAAAAAGAGCTTGATGATTCTTAATTTTAATGATAAGGAAAATTTGAAAGATTGAAGAAGATAACTAAAATGATTTGGAACTTATTCTTAAAGCTTTTCAAAATTAAGGGTGAAGCAAATTTGAATTGTTTGAAAAGTTTAAGATAGTGTAAGACAATTCAAAAAGGCTTCATATTTAATATTTAAAGAGTTAAAGATAACCCTAGATTTCAAAAATTTGTAAGATGATTGTAGTTCAAGAATGATTTATCTTTCACTTTGCCTTACCTTAAATTTTTGAAATCAAGTATCAAAATTTTCGAAAGTTTTTAAGAGGACTTAGAGGATAACTCTTTTTGTTTGAAAATAATTCTTTTTGAAAGTAATTTGAAATTTTGGAAGGATTAAGACAATAAGGGAAATTTTGGAATTTAAAAAAAAGTTTTTATAAAATGAAAGATTTAATTAAAACAAAGAGTTATCTCTTATGATAGGCTTTCATGATTACTTAAGAATATTCTAGTGATAGGTTATCATGTAAGTTTGATTTTCAAGTGATAGCTTACCACTTGTGTAACATCCGCTCCAATTATTATTAAAGAGATGTTTGATAATTGTTAATTTGATGTTTAATGCTTGTGTATGTTGTATTAATACATGTAGTTGCATTAGATTAGGGACTAAATTGAAAGGAAATAAATGAGGGCTTAGTAAGAGGTGGTTAGGGACTCAATTGAAAAGGGAAAGCTAAGTGAGGCAAGAGTGCAAAACAGCCTAGGGACTAAAGAGTAATTTTCCAAACTTCCTAAAACCCTAGCTGAAGCCCCAAAACTCCTAGACACTTCTAAACCTTCAGATTTTAGAGAGAGAAGGACAAGGGGTGAGTAGAGAAAGAAAGGGGCGAGCTAGGGCAAGAAAGGAGAGATTGTGCTGAAAGAAGGGCAGATTAAAGCTGGAAATTAGTTCTACAACAAGGAGGGGATTGTTTCTAACACATTCTACACACACATTTGCAAGAATCAAGGTAGCAATCCATCCTAAACCCCATCTTTTTCTGAAATGTTACTGTTGTTGGAAAATATAGATTTTTACATATTTGAACTGAGATTAGGGTTAAAACCTACATTCTGTATGCTTTTCTACTATGATGGGATGTTTTTTTGCTTAATGTATGCTCATATGTGTGTTGCAATGGATTGGAAGGGCTGGGTTGTGTTCATCTAGATATATAGACTAGATTTCCTTGAATGTACCATGTTTGAGCTAATGAACAAGAAATTTTTAATGAAAAGTAAAGTTTGTTGTATGGGAATTAAGCTCATATGTTCATATTTGAAAATATAATTCATGCTGGACTGAGTTTTATCAAAATCATGTTTTTTGAACTACATCGGAGCATAGCCTAATCAAGCTAGCGAGGCGATCGGCTAGTGTGTTCCTGGAAAACCCAGAAGTGTAGACAGAGGCTTAGCAGCCGATTGCCAGACACCTAGCAGTCGACTGTCGAGCTTGGGTCTGCACTAAGCAATCAACTGGTCATCCTCGCAATCGACTGCCGTGTTCTTAAAAACCCAAAAGTGCAAATAGAAGCTTATTAGCCGACTGCCAGGTTTCTAGCAGTCGACTGTCGGGCTCAGGTTTGCACTGAGCAGTCGACTGGCAGTCGATTGTCATGCTTATAATTTTACCCAAGATGCATTTCAGAAACCCACTAGCTGGCTGCCATCGAGCTTAAAAATTGGCACTAGAGGATTATAGAGAGCCACCAGCTGACTGCTGGCCTAAGATGTATTTTAGAAAGCCACCAGCTGGCTGCCAGCGAGCTTACTGATTGGCACTATAGGATTACAGAGAGCCACCAGCCGACTACTAGCCTTCCAGCAATCGACTGGCAGCCCTCTAACTTGCAAAATGAGGTTTTTAATGACAATTGAGATTAGTAATTCTTCATACCAACTTAATTAAGGGCTCACAACATAGGTAGGCAAGGAAACTAGGAGTTTTGGGTGATGAAACCCTTAGGATAGTTAAAGAAAAGAGAGCAGAAAACACAAAGAGGGAGAGAGGAAAGTATTCTCAATGTATGCCTTAGGGTAGATAGGCTCACAATCGCGTGACCGATTATCGGTATGGGACGACCATTGGGCATTCCATGGTTATGCCATAAATTGGGATGGTTAAACATCCACTTGAACTTATATGATTTCGAAAACACCGTGATGGTTGCGAACTTTAAGTTAATGTCATCTCTCAAACGCCATGAGAAACACATACTTAGAGTTAAGTATAACCATGACCATGGGCCGATTCACCCTATAGTATATGTAGAGAATAGCGTACCGAGAGTGTGATCCATTGGAAAGGGATGGTGGTTCCATAGTATTATGATCTGACCAAAAGCAGACAGGAAATGATCTGGGTAGAGTTGACGGTGATCCTATGAGAGTATACCAGCCCCATTTGGGATGAAAGGGAGGAATCCCGCTGGTCAGGGATGATCTGTCAGAAAGGGGCAGGGACCATTATGGTACTTGGATCCACTAAGGGACGCCTTAGAATGTACAAAAGGTTAAGGCATGGCTAAATAGACATGCGCTCATTCATATAGACAGTGGTGCGTGGAGTTGTTGCTGGGTGACTCTCTCGATTACTCTCAGGGTGTTTTATGTACTGCTCACATGTTATGAAAATGAAATGATGTTATGCTTACTATCCCATATATGTTTTATAAGAAATGCTTTATGATGAGAATGATGATGAATATACTTCCCATGTTTACAAGTTGATATGTTTTAAATGCACATGCATACATATGGGTATATAACATGATTAAATGCTTCACTCATTGCATCTCTATAGTATGTTATAAGTTTTATGAAAGAATGTAGAGGTTTTCCGTGCGAGCATAGTGGTACAGGTTAACGAATTTTGTAGCTGGTTGTATTGCTACTGAGATTCATTTCTCACCATAGTGTTGACATGTACCAGATGTATAGGTTCGCTTGAGCTGGAGAAAGAAGGTAAGGTATGCAGAAGTGTCCTATCTAGGCACACAAACTTTTTAGTTTAGATAGTATAAGCACGTGTTAGAATTGAGCTAGCCTTTATGATATTTTGAGAAAGGCTAACGTAGGATTATTTTGTATAGCCTATTCTAACTTATCTGCATATTAATTAGGCTAGATTGATGAATAGACTACTTAATGGGGTTATGAGTGGCAAGATTGTTGCCTCCATACCCAATAGTTAATTAATTATATTTAATTAAGAATGCATGTCTATGTATAGTTAATTCAGGTGTATGCTATATGTGTTTATTCTTTTGTGACAATGAGAGAACCCGAGAGTAAAGACTAACCCAAATGACAGTTAATTAATTCACTTGGTAAAAGTTTTAATTGGACTCAGGTAGAGGTAATAGTAACACCAATACTCTGATAATTATTTTCATATTATATCTTTTTAAATACCTAAAAGGAACCATAGGCTAAAGAGGGTGTTACAACTTGAAGTTATGATAACCTATCCCTTGAAATCATGATAGCTTATCACTTAATGTCATGATAGCTTATCTCTTGCCCTGAAGTCATGATAGCTTATCACTTACCTGATAGGTTATCATGAATCCTTTAATCCTAGCCTTTCCTTCTTTCAACTGAGCTCACTGGACAAAATCCCCTTATTTTTCCAAGTAAATTGGGAAATTTTATTGACATATGAACATAATTGCGAAATAAAGGATAAGGAAACAAAAGAAAGATATTTGTTTTTTTTTCTAAGTCCATTAACTGAACTCATTTATTTACCAAGTAATAAAGGATAATTACCTGTGTAACATCCGTTCCTTCTATTAATAAGAGATGTTTGTTAATTTTAATGAATTGAATGCTTGTGATGTTGCATTAGATTATTGTTAATTTTAATGAATTGAATGCTTGTGATGTTGCATTAGATTACATGTAGTTGCATTAAGAGGAGGGACTAAATTGAAAAGAAAAGAACGGGGACGTAAGTGAAAAGAAAAGGTTTAATGGAGGAAATTGTGTAGGATTTCAATACTCTAGGGTAGTAAACTGTAATTTTAGCCAAAAGAGTTACTTTAGCTACCAGAAATTTGAAATTTTCCTACCAATGGTTCAGGGCCAAAATGATAATTAGGCATGTGGTCGGAGAAATTATCATTTTGAGCTAAATGATGCAAAATTAGGATCAAAATTGTAAATTGCAGAGCCCTTATAAATAGCTGGAAATAACATTACCTCCCTATTTTCATCTTGAGCATCAGCTTTTAGAGAGAGAAAGAAGAGCTAGAGAGAGAAAGTGAAGAATGGAGAAGGAAGAGAGAATTATAGTACAATTTGAATTGAGAATTTGTAGTAGAAAGAAGTAAGAAGGCATTTACTATCATTTACACAATTCTTCAGCAAGAAACAAGGTAACAAACAACCTAATCCTCTCCATTTCAATTTTAGTACTCATATGCTGAAAAATGGTGATTTTTATGTATTTAAACTAGAGCGAATTTTAAAAACTACATTCTTGATTTTTTTGAATGCTACTGGGTGATTTAAATCGCATGAATATACTTATGCATGTTGAAATGAGATTTTGAAAAATGGGTTTTTACCTACTGTATGAAAATGAGGTTTAATCTAAGATTTGAGTGAAAATAAATGGTAGTTTGGGCTATTTTTATGTGTAAAATGATGATTATGTCACTACGAAAAAAAAAAGAAAATAGTGGTGCTTTAAGTAATCAAGCGCCACTAAAACAACTTCATGGTGCTTGTCTAAGTGCCACTATTTTTGGTGTTAGGAACACATTTTCTGGCACTTCTATGAAGCCGCAGGTATTTGTGCCATGATTTAAAATCGTAACGCCTGCTAAGCGCCATAAACATTTTGCGATTACTGGCGCCTTCTAAGCGCCACTATATTTTTCAGTTGATTTTTTTTCTTAATAGTGTCACCTTGCAATCTAAAATTTATTTTTTACTTTTGATTGTTAAAATGAAGCTCTCAAGAACCTAGAAGATGAATTTTTGTGAATACAAGCTGGGATTATGTGGAGTTGGCTTTTCATCCTTAAAAGCTTGCAATGCTTCTGATCATGTCAATCCAAACAAACCTGAACCTTATGGAGCTAGTGTGAACACTCTACCAACACAGGCCTACCATCAACTCAGAACCCACACAGGTCGAATCCTCACTAAAAATCCTAGCCCAACACCCAAGCGCATAAATTAAACCGCACATAGATAAATTAAAACTCCACAACCAAATCAAAAGCCCCAAACAAATGGAGCCTCACAGTCAAGTCCATACCCCAAACAAATCAAAAACTAAAAGGAAAAAAAGAGAAACTGACCGACAATCGAACGAGTGAATGACGAGTGAGTAATGGTGGAATGGTGAGAAGTGATGGAATGCATGAACGATTACCAAAAATTTTTGAAACGCCCAAGTGAGTGAATGCCGATTGATTGAAAACGTGAGAAATGCCAGAAATGCTTCTCCAAAATGTTACACCAGAGCGGGGGAAAATTTGGAGGGGTTCTGCAAAAATTTGAAAGGAATACGTGAGAAAAGTTCTACTGAAAAGGAATTTTGACGCTTCTAAAGCGCCACTAAAAGCCTCCAAGCACCACTAATTTTGTAGAGCTTTCAATTTGCGATGCTTGCTAAGTGCCACTAAATTAAAATCAATTTTCTAAAGTTTTTAAATCAATTTTTGGATGGAAATTTTGCGGCGCCTGTAAGCACCGCTAAACTTTGAAAAATATTTGAAATAATACCGACCTTTTTAAGGTGCCACTAAAATGAAAACATCAATTTTACGTGCCAGTAAATTAAAAAAATATTATTTTAAATTTTAGAGCACTTTAAGCGCCACATCCCCTCATAGGCACAGCAAAAAATAAAAAATTTTGTGGTGCCTATTGAAGCGCTACTATAATAATATTTTAGCGATGCCTTAAGTGAAGTGCTACTAAAGCACTGCAAAAACATTATTTTTTTTGTATTGTGTGATGGTATTGAGTTTTTGATTATTAAAAAGGACTTACAACCTTGTTCTTAGGCTAAAATATTAGTCAATGGATGATTTTTGAAAACAGAGTATAATGTAGCAGTTGACTGTCGTTTTCTTTAGTTGTCCAGAAATGTGTACAGAGTGCTAGCAGTCGATTGCTAGCCCGTGAAAGATGACTTTTGTGCTCATATTTTCCAAAAATTGGCCAAGAACATAGCAGTCGACTATCAGATTGGGGTAGTCGACTGGTAGCCCTTGAGTTTAAGAAATTTTGAGGCAGTGAGCTGCAAGTCGATTGCCAGAAGGGTGGAAGTCGATCGATAGGCCTCTGTTTTGGAAAAAATAAACTCAATAACCTAATTGGGGTATAGTTAGCCTAAAACTCTACTTAAATGAGGGATTAAAACCTAAAAATTTTGTAATAGGTAACAAGAGGGTGAGAGTGAAAGAAAAAGAGCGAGAATGACGTGAAATTTGAAAATGAATAAGCATGAGAATTTCAAGAGAAATGAAAAGTATTCCTATTGTATGGATAGTGGTAGATAGGTACATATTAAGTAACTAATTGTTGGTATGGGACAACAATTTGGGTACAGGTAGTAGTAATTCACCAATCCTGTTGTATATTATATTATATTATTGATGTAACACCCCCTCATTTCAATTAGCCTAAATTATTGTTCTTTAATTAATTGGATACAATTGCTTGCGTGATTTCTTTATTTAAATTAAATAGGCTCTCAATTTGTAAGATATTAGATTTAGATTACCTCTTCATTTTAGCCAAATTTAGGTGTTTAATTTAATTCTTCTTCCCTTCACCTAGCCTAATTACCAAGGAGAAAAGCAAACTAAATACCTATATATATATATGTTCACACATCTAAGAGCATGGAAACGCAGGGAATGCATGGCAATAAAGACACGTGCAATTGATGTAGGGAAGGAAAAGGGTTAGCATCCAATATAAATATACATACATATATATATATACACATATGCCTTAAGTGAAGGGTAAAGGGAAGCAATGGAGAGGGGCGTTTGACATTAAGCTTACCCCTTCCTTTTGCCCAAGTGGCTAAATGGCCTTTCCCATTTAATAAGTAAAATGAGACAAGGAAAAGAATATATATATAGCTAGTGGTGTGCGTGCATTATGAAGTAATAGTGCAGAATTTAATTACAATAAGAATATTGCATGTCTACGTGTAAAGGGGGAAATAAAATTAAGGAGAGAGAAGGAAAGAGCTTGCGTGGAGTGTGTGCCTAATGTGGGAAATGTAGCTTGCATAAATCAAAATTTTCCTCCCCTTTTTGGATGCCACCACATGAGGGAATGGTGGGTAAATGCATGCAGCTAGAGCGTGAAACGTGTATGAGAATTTCTTAGACCAAATAGTTCATGTGAACCCCTCCCTTTCCTCTATTTTGGCACTACCACGCGATGGAGTTGCTGCAAAGGACGTAGGCTCTTACGTAAAGCAAAGGGAATCCACATAAGCATGGGGAATGACGAAGACATGGTAGTTCATGAGGAAGTTGCAGCCTATGTGTGATGGTTCTTGCATGACTCTCCTTTCCTCACTTCAAATGTGTCCAAATGGTTAACCCAAAGGTGCAAGGAAAGGTAAAAGTGTACTTTAAGGTACACATGCACCCATGAAATAATAATAATAAGAATAAGGGCAGTACCCTTTTAGCCGAATAGAAATGAGATGGGGGAGAGAAGCTAGCGAGAAGCCCACCTTTTCCCTCCCATTAGTATGACCAAAGAGCCAAAGGAGAAATTAAGAAGAAAAAGGAAAGGTGTAGCCATGAAGAATGGTGTGAAAGGAAAGGATTGGGTAACTTGCAAGCAAAGCAAGTTGTACTTGGAAGTACACATGTGGCATAAGCAAGGCTAATTGTACTTACAAGCACAAGGTGTCCCAAGAAATAATTTTAATTGGAAATGAGAAATTGTAGAGTGGTGTGAGGGAGAAGGAATTAGAATGGTTTTTCTAATATGAATGCATGCCACTTAAGCAAGAGACAAAAAGAGTTGGGAATTTCATGCAATAACCAGATGTGAAGGAAGAAAAGAGAATGGAAATTGGAAATTTTATTCTTACAAGGATGTATGCACACGTAACCCAAAGAGACAAAAGGGAGTTGAAAACTTCACTTTGCATGCATACAACAACCATACGTGAAAAGAAAAGAAGAGAGAAAGAAAATAAAAAGGGAGGGCGTGAGTTTGAGAAAAAACACCAAAAGTGTAAGGAGGAAGAAGGGAAGGTGATCAAAAGGGAAGCAAAGGAATCAAACGAACAAGGAGGAAGCAAGGAAAGGTTAAGCTAAAGTCCATTCTAGTCATCATCAAGGTAGGTTAACAATTCTTTATGATTTTGTTCTATGTTTTTGTTTATGCAACCAACATATTTTACAAGCTTTCTATGGAACATAATTGTTTTCCTACATTCTTGACAATATGTATATATCTTGGCTAAGCATGTGTGATTGATTAGGGATGTTAGTGGATAAGATGGCAAGAATATTGTTATTGGAAAGATTAGGGTAGATAATTTTGTATTCATAATGGCCATGAAGGACGAAAACCCTACCATTTAATGGTGTTAGTAAGAAATAGAAGAAGGAAATTGAATTGCAAAATAACAAATCTCCCTAGGCTAAGTCCATGAATTTATTCTTGGAATCTATAAGTGTAATGCCCCTATCTAGTCTTATTGTTAACTCTAACATCAAGAGATACGTTTGGTACATTATCTTTACCCTTTATTTTATTAAAGTCTGAGCAGTTAAACCATCGAATTATATTATGCGCATTGGGTTCAGGATCCTTTTCTCAAAATAAAAACTTACATGCACAGAGGAATAAAAATACTACACTACGCAGCAGAAATTAAAAGCCTTCATGTAATTCAAATGAATACATGTCTAATAATTTCCATTACATGCTGATAAGACATATCCCCAGATATATGAAGTACCCATCCCTCGAAAGTCAGGAGACAACAGGCCTATCACTCAGACTCCCGTACAAATTAAGGGGAACCAGTCCTTCACAAATTTTTTTCCCCTATATACCCCAATTACAACTCATGTATACAGTCAAAATAATGTCCTATTCAAATCATATCTAGCTAGGACCAAAAATAGGGGATTACAAAAAAAATCATGCTTAATCAAAAAGGTTGCTACCCCGAGGCCTCGCTACGCATCCGTATCTAATACATATTAGTACATAGGTGAGAAACACAAGTTTCCCAATAGCTTAGCAATTCAGAGTTTTTAAAATCAACTAATATGTACCAGGGTGCAAGCACCAAAACATTTAATTTACATTCTTGATATTAGGCATAATATTACACATAACTATAAACTGGCAAACACTACATGATAAATTTAGAAGTCAACAAGGATTAGATAACTCTTTTTCAAAGGCATGTATTCTCATAAGCTTACCGTCGTTATTACGAAATTATTAGAGCGTTTATGCGTGTTATGTGAACACTAGGTCACGGGTGTGGAGCACCTTCAGCCACACCTCCCTAGGTCACCCGTGTGGAGCACCTCCGACCACACCTCATAATTCGTGGACACTCGGCCACGTACATAGAGTAATCACAAGCATTAGGTCATAAGCATAGAGCACCTTCGGCCACGCCTCATTAGGCCGCCCTTATAGAGCACCTTTGCCACACCTTGTAAATCATGGACACTCGGCCATGTACATAAAATCATCAGGATACTAGATCACAAGTATAGAGCACCTTCTGCCACACCTTACTAGGCTGCCTATGTGGAGCACCTTTGGCCACACCTCGTAAATTATGGACACTCGGCCACTATACATTCATCGTGATCACTAGGTCACGACATGGGGAACCTTTAACATTTCTTACGAAAAGTTCAATATTTAAGGAATAGTTTCTATTTTCCTTAGAACAATTTCTAAAGTACCCTTTCCTATAAAATTCTAATCACTTCCATAATAATTTCCTTTCAAAAATACTAATAATAGCCATAAAATTTCCCTTTTATTAGGAAATTAGTTCTAATATAATTTCTTGTTAAAAATACTAGTAATGGCCATAAAAATTTCCATAATTACATGTAGTATTATTACTAATCATAATTTCCCCTAACCTCATGCAATATCATTAATAGTCATCAATCTCCTCTAATCTCATGTAATACTACTTTTATTCCCAAATTTTTGCTAGTCTCATGCAATACAATAGAAATCATAAATTTGCCATAGTCCCATGCATTATTATTAGTTATCATTCATTTTGAGCAAGGCATTCTTTTTTTTTTTTTTTCATAGGTTACATGTATTGACATTAATTAGGAGACTCACAAGTTCTCTTCACCATTAAGATCAATAACTCAATCAAGTTTTATTCAAAAATCAAAAATGTAGATGAACACTCTAGTCCCATGGAAAATAAAATTTTAAAGCATGTATGCTAAATCATGGAACTAAAATGATTGAATTGCTAACCTACCTTGCTTCCCTTGCTTTGATTCCTTTCTTGCTTCTTCTTTCTTTTTCTTTGTCTAACTCCTTCACTCCTTGCCTTGACCGAATGGGTGGAGCTCCTCTCAATTATGGCTGCTCAATTTTCTTTTCTCTTTTTCTCTTCCTCCCTTTACATGTGTGATATGTCTTATTTTACACAATTTTACCTAATATTTTATGTCCATTTTATATGTATTTGTTGTGTATTTTTATTCTAGGAATCACCTAAATGTGTATTTTATTGCATTTCAGGCTTTTTATCAATCTATCATCAGCAAACGAGACTTTTCTGGAGTTAAAGCGGCTATTTTGGGTCAGTTGGGCCATTTTTCTCTTATTGGGCCAAGCCAAAGCCCTTAATGGGCCTTTGGGGCATGAGCTTAAGGGAGGAGGCCGAGCAGCGTGCAAAAAGGAGAATTTGGAAGCTTGGAACAGAGAATTGGGAGGAGATTGGAACAGTAAGAAACACACACACCCTTCACGAAACCAGAGCGCAATTGAGGGACCCACGGCTCGCCTGACCGGTGCTCTGCAGCAGCGTGACCCCACCTCGGCAGCAGGAGACAACGGAGAACCCACCACCACCACCCATTGCCGTCGGACAGCAGCAGAACGGCGAGAAAGATGCGCGAACCGAGAGGAAAAATTGCTCCACATCGCGGCATTTTGCGGCGTTTTCTGACCGACCCACTGCCCACCGACGCCTCCTGCAGCTTCAGGCAGCCTAGTCGCACCTTCCGACGAACCATCAGCCGCCGTAACGCGACGGATCGCGCAACCCGAGACAGACCCGAGTGACGCGACCCGACAGCGTTTCGCGACCCGTCCAGCGTCGCTTGCGTCGTAGGCCACCGAAAATCATCCCTCCATCGTGCGGCGTCCCTCTTGCAACCTTCCGCTGCTGCTCCAGTGTTTTTTTGGAGCTATTTTCGGTCGGGTATCCGTGACCCACGACCCGACCCGATTGTGACCCATTGGACAGCTTCAAAATTGCAGTTTCTGGTCATTTTCCAGTAGCTTTCTAGCGACTATTCTGCACTGTTTCATCTGTTGTTCAGGAGAAGAGGGACGTATATAAATTCTACATGGTTTTTCTCTTTGAATTGTGGATTTTCTGGGTTGTTTGGATGATGTTTATGTGGAACTAAATTGGCAAAACCCCTTGGGTCCTGAACTATGTTGGTAGACTGAATTTAATTTCCATGGATGGTTGAATATTGATTTCGTGATCTCCGTTACTGTTGTGAATGACTGTTTATGTTTTCATTGGCAAGACGTTGCATTGAAAGCTCTTTAGATTTCTCTTAATGATCGATAGATTTTAATTGAAATTGGACACCTGATTGTAGTGGACAATTTGTTATCGCTTAGAACTAAGGTTAATAAATTGTTGGATTAAGAAGTAACGACTCTTAATAGAAGTGAATTGGATCGATAATGCTAATCTAAAATTAACCAGTAGGAAAAACTAGCCAGTGGTAGATTTTAGGTTTAAGAAATTTATTGAGACCGACAGAGAATTTGAATTTGCATTAGAATTCACTCAGGTAGCAGAATCAAATTCAGTCATCCATTATCTTTCGTATTTACCAACTAGTTTAGGTTCCTAGTGGGTTTGTATGGCTCGTCTCAACTAATTCATCTTCTTGTTAATTAGCGCTGACTAGTGATTATTTCATTTAGCTTAGTTTTTAGTTTGATTAGAATCGAAATTACTTTGAATTGGTAGGCTAAATAACAGAGAACAAACAGTAGCTCTGGGCTTTCCCGTTCCCGAGGAATACGACCTTGATTCTCACCATTGCGCTAGGCTGCATCGATAGGTTCACTGCCTTAGGTGTTGTTGCTAGATAGCATTGGCAGCAAGCATCAAGTTTTTGGCGCCGTTGCCGGGGACTTTTGGTGAAAACTAGAGTGAATTTGCTATCTGTTACTTTAGCCATTTTTTATTTTTTCTGTTTTGTTTTTGTTTCTGGTTAGTGTGTCTTTCTCTACGTTCAACTATTAGTTTTTATTAGTTTCATTTTGTCCTTTGTTTATTTTAGTTTATTTTATTTATTTGGATTATTTGTTTTATTATTTTAGTAGGTTTTTATTTGTTTCGTTATTGTTTCTGTTATTGAGTTTTATCTGTCTTGTTTTACTTTTTGTTTTGGTTTATTACTCTTTGATCTGATTGGTGGACTGTTTCACTGTTATTGGACTCAGGTAGTTTATGACCAGGAGTTCTAATCCTGTACTTGTAGACCCTCTATCCGATCCAGAACGACTGTTGTGGACTCGTGCACACCGTCGTCAGGAGGAGGTGCCAGTTGAGATATTGGAGGAGGAACCAATTGAGATCCCTGACCCTACATCACCAAAGATGGCAGCTGCAAATAATAATGACGAAGCCAATAGAACGATGTACGAGTTTGCTAGACCTTCATTGGAAGGGACACAGACGTGCATTACTCGGCCTACAATAGCAATAACAATTTTGAAATCAAGCCAAATGTGATTCAGATGGTGCAACAAACGCGATGCTTGGAGGGATGCCCAGTGAAGACCCTAATGCCCACATAGCTAACTTCTTGGAGATATGCGACACTTTCAAGATTAATGGAACCACTGATGATGCCATTCGACTTAGATTGTTTCCATTTTCCTTGAGAGATAGAGCAAAGAGATGGCTGCAATCCCTACCACCTAACTCCATCACTACTTGGGAGACTTTGGCTGAAAAGTTTTTGTACAAATATTTTCCACCAGCTAAGACTGCAAAACTACGTAATGACATTTCTTCTTTTGTGCAGATGGCTGATGAGAGTATGTATGATGCATGGGAGAGGTACAAGGACTTACTGAGGTGTTGCCCACATCATGGATTGCCTGTGTGGATGCAAGTGCAGACTTTCTATAGTGGTTTAAATACAGCCACAAGGCAGATGGTGGATGCGGCAGCAGGGGGTGCACTAAATAATAAAACCCCTGAACAGGCACAGAGTTTAATAGAGGAAATGGCCATGAACAACTATCAGTGGCAATCCTCAAGGGATAGGCTAGGACGGCAGGGAGTGGTCAACCAGTCAAACTCTATATCAACCTTGGCAACTCAAGTGGAGCTTCTGGCTAAGAAGATTGACCAACTCCAGATGCCAGTGCATGCAGCACAGTCAAGCTGCGAGTTCTGTGGTGGCCCGCATTATGGTGTCAATTGTAATGCGGGAGGTATGTTTGCTAACCCCTCTTCTTCATTTTCTTCTCACAATGGTTCTTCTGATTTTGAACAGGTAGATTACATGGGGAACGCTCCGAGACAGCAGAACAATCCATATAGCAGCACATACAACCCCGGGTGGAGGAATCATCCCAATTTTGGATGGAGAAACACTAATAACCAGGGCCCACCAGGTTTTCAGCGGTTGCACCAACAAAGAACCCCAAAGAAGAAGTCGCTCCAAGTCAATTTCCGCAAGGGCAGGAGAAGAAGCCCAATCTAGAGGAATTGATGATGAAGTTTGTGTCCACTTCAGAGAGCAAATTCCACCAAACAGACACAGCACTTAGAAACCAACAAGCCTCCATTCAAAACTTAGAGAATCAGATAGGCCAGATTTCTAAGGTGTTGGCTGAAAGACAGCCAGGGACACTCCCTAGCACCACCGAATCTAATCCAAGGGAGCATTGCAAGGCTATCACTCTAAGATCGAGTAAGCAAGTAGTGGTCCTTTACCTTTACCTCTTGATGATCATAATGATGCGTGATACAAGTGTCAATAAGGACCAAGGGCCTGAGGTAACTAAGCCGGTGCAAGTTGAGGGCAAGAAGAGCCCCATAAGAGAGTACCAGCCACCCATTCCATACCCTGGCTAGATCAAGCAGAGAAAGTAGATCAACAGTTTGGTAAGTTTCTTGATCTATTTAAGCAGCTGAGGATTAACCTTCCTTTTGTTGAAGCCATTTCTCAGATGCCTCGCTATGCAAAGTTCTTGAAGGAAATACTGAGCAACAAGAGGAAACTAGAGGATTTGGGACTGGTGACATTGAATGAGGAGTGCTCAGCAATCTTACAAAACAAGCTACCTGTTAAGAGGCGAGACCCAGGGAGTTTTACCGTACCTTGTGTAATTGGCGATCTGTCTGTCATGGATGCTTTAGCTGATTTAGGAGCTAGCATAAATCTGATGCCTACTAGCTTGTTTGATAGATCGATTGGGTGAGCCAAAACCTACTAGGATGAACATACAATTAGCTGATAGAACTGTTAAATATCCTAGAGGTATAGTTGAAGATGTCCTTGTAAAGGTTGATAAATTTATATTTCCTGTGGATTTTGTTGTGATGGATATGGAGGGTGAGAGTAGCGTACCCTTGATACTAGGTAGGCCTTTCCTTGCAACGTCTAGGGCTATTATAGATGTCTGTGATGGGAAATTGAAACTTAGAGTAGGGGATGAAACTGTTACCTTTGACTTAGCTACCTCTAAGAGACAATCTTTAGATCATAATGATACTGTATATTCTGTGGATGTCTTGGATGATGTGGTTGAATCTGAATTACAGGAATTTTTACTTGATGACCCTTTACAGGTGGCATTACAAGGAGAAAAGGATGAGTTATCCAACGAGCAAGTGTTGGAACAACTAACTCACTCGCTAGCTATTGAGCCCAGTAACTTAACTGATTCTTTTGTTTCTCTTGACAGGTCAGAGGTGCAGAAGGTGAAACCTTCAATTGAGGACCCCCCAACCTTGGAATTGAAGGAGTTACCCAAGCACTTAAGCTATGCCTATTTGGATGAGGCAGAGAAGCTGCCAGTAATTATAGCAGCTGACCTTACACCTGAGGAGAGGGAGATGACTTTGACCTCTCTTAGGAAATACCCTAGGGCCTTTGCTTACAAGATGGCGGACATTCCTGGGATTAATCCTAGCTATTGTTCACACAAGATCCTGATGGAAGATAGCTATAGGCGGTTGGTGCGACCACGAGACGATCGAACCCAAACATGAAGGAAGTGGTGAAAAAGGAGGTAATTAAACTTCTTGATGCAGGTTTGATTTATCCTATCTCTGATAGCTCTTGGGTGAGTCCTGTGCAGGTTGTACCAAAGAAGGGTGGCATGACAGTGGTCAAGAATGATAAGGATGAACTCATACCCACTAGAACGGTAACAGGTTTTCGGGTTTGCATTGATTATAGGAGACTCAATGATGCAACCCGGAAAGACCATTTTCCTCTTCCTTTCATTGACCAGATGCTTGAACGTTTGGCAGGTCATATGTTTTATTACTTTCTTGATGGTTTTTCAGGCTACTTTTAGATTCCCATTGCACCTGAAGACCAAGAGAAGACCACCTTTACCTGCCCATATGGAACGTTCGCGTACAGGAGGATGCCTTTTGGATTGTGCAACGCACCAGCCACTTTTCAGCGGTGCATGATGGCAATCTTCCATGACATGATCGAGGAGGCTATGGAGGTATTTATGGATGACTTCTCAGTTTTTGGTAACTCCTTCTCCCACTGTTTGCTTAATTTAGAACGTATGCTTGCAAGATGTATAGAAGCAAACTTAGTTCTTAATTGGGAAAAATGTCACTTTATGGTGAGAGAAGGGATCGTTCTTGGGCATAAGATATCACATGCAGGATGGAAGTGGATAAGGCTAAGGTTGAGACCATATCAAAACTACCACCCCTAGTTCGATTAAGGTCGTAGAAGCTTCTTAGGGCATACCGTTTTTATAGGAGATTTATTAGAGATTTCTCTAAGATTGCTAGGCCCATAACTCACTTCCTTGTCAAGGATGTACCTTTTGTTTTCGATACTGATTGTCTGCATGCATTTGAGTTACTAAAGGAACGACTAACCACAGCCCTAATTATGGTTTCACCTAAGTGGGCCTTTTGAACTAATGTGTGATGCTAGTGACTTTGCGGTTGAGCCGTGTTAGGTCGAGGATTGATAAAAAGTTCTAGCCAATTTATTATGCTAGCAAGACCTTGATCGATGCCCAGAGCACTATACCACTATTGAAAAGGAATTACTTGCAGTGGTCTATGCTTTCGACAAGTTTCGATGCTATTTGGTGCTATCCAAGACCGTGGTTTACACGGATCATTCAGCCTTGAAGTATTTGTTCGGTAAGCATGATGCTAAGCCTAGACTCATTAGATGGATTTTGCTCTTGCAGGAATTTGATATTGAGATCAAAGATAAGAAGGGTACAGAGAACCTGGCTGCAGATCACCTATCAAGGTTAGAGAATCCAAACTGGGAGGCCTTAGATGAGAGAGCCATTGATGATAACTTCCCAGATGAGCATTTGGAGACGGTTCAGGTATGTACTGATTCCCCTTGGTTTTGTGATTATGCTAACTATTTGGTGGCAAGGGTTTTACCAAAGGGTATGACTACCCAGCAAAAGAAGAAATTCTTTGCTGAGTTGAAATACTACATTTGGGAAGATCCTTTCTTGTTTCGTATCTGTGCAGACCAAATAATCAGGCGATGCATACATGGGGAGGAAGTCCACCAAATCCTGAAGCACTGCCATGAAGGACCAACGGGAGGCCACCAAGCTGCAAACCACACTGCTAGGAAGGTGCTTGAAGCAGGGTTCTACTGGCCAACCATATTCCAGGATGCTAGAGCATATGTCCAGGTTTGTGATGCTTGTCAGAGGTCAGGTAACATCTCTACCCGTGATGAAATGCCCCAAACGAGTATGTAAGTGGTTGAAATCTTTGAAGTGTGGGGTATTGACTTCATGGGCCCTTTTCCTTCCTCATCTGGTAATAAGTATATACTTGTGGCTGTTGAGTATCTTTCCAAGTGGCCAGAAGCTCAAGCGTTCCCCACTAATGATGCCAGGGTGGTGACTAGGTTCCTAAAAAAATTGTTTGCTAGGTTTGGTACACCTAGGGCGCTGATTAGTGATAGAGGGACCCATTTCTGTAGCTCCCAACTTGAGAAAGTACTAAAACATTACGGGGTATCTCATAGGTTTTCAACACCCTGTTACCCACAAACCAGTGGACAAGTAGAGGTAACTAATAGGGGTTTAAAGAGAATCTTAGAGAAAACCGTAAGGGTGAGTAGGAAGGATTGGGCATCCAAATTGGATGATGCATTATGGGCTTTTAGGACAGCTTACAGAACTTCTACTAGATTTACACCCTATAGGCTAGTGTATGGAAAGACTTGTCATTTGCCTGTTGAATTGGAACACAGGGCACTTTGGGCCCTTAAAACATGCAATCTTGATGTTATTTCTGCAGGTAAAGAGAGGTTATGGCAGTTGGATGAGTTAGAAGAATGGCGCCACCAAACTTACGAAAATTCTTCCATTTACAAAGCTCGAACCAAAAAGTGGCATGATCAAAGGCTGCGTGGCTCTAAAGATTTTCAAGTTGGAGATAGGGTATTACTTTATAACTCACGTCTTCGTCTTTTTCCAGGAAAACTTAAGAGCCGATGGTCAGGACCCTTTGTGATCAAGCAAGTCTTTCCCTATGGCACAGTGGAATTGCATCATCCTGACAAGGGAGATTTCAAAGTCAATGGCCACAGACTAAAGCACTACTATGGAGACCCATTGGAGGTCGAGGAGCGAGTGCATATGGTGCTTTACCTGAAAGAATGATAGAAGGAGCGAGTCCAGCTAAAAGACTCGAACAAAAAAAAAACACTATTTTTTTTATTTATTTATTTTATCTGTGTTATTTTACTCTTGTCTATTTTCTTCTTTTTCATTTTGTTGAGGTACATTAAAACTTTTAGATTTTCTGTGCTTGTTGCTGTACTTTCTACTTTTATTTCTATGGTATCCCCTTTAGCTGTACACTGAGGACAGTGTAATCCTCAAGTGTGGGGTGGTGTGCCTTTATTATTTTGACTCATTTTCCCTCTACTAGTTCAGGACGCTGCATTTTGATGCTATTTTTTGCTGATGTTGTGTTGACAGTATATCTAGGACAGGATACTTGATTCTTGCTTGATTCTATGCACTTAAGTCTTTGTTTGTCTTTTGAGCATGTATGATTCAGTCATGAATGGGCAGACTTTGTTTCTCATAGTTTATGTTAGAAAGCAGTTTTAATGCCTAATGTATTCTTGACCATGGCCAGGTCATACCCATGTTGCTTGATTTTCTTTCATTTTGTTCAATTTTTGATTTAGGATGTTGATAATGCAGTTTGCATGCACTACTTGATTAGTAATTCATATGGAAACATTTGAGAATCATATGCAATTTAGCCACACTTCAAACGTGAGATTTGAGCCTAAGATAAGCATTTATCACAAATATGCTTTGAATTCTTTTTGTTGAGTGTGTATTTCACTTGATTGTGTCTCTAGAACTTGCTCTGTAATACTTGTTGAAGTTACATAAACTTTTGAATATCAGATGATTTGGGCAACTTAAATTTTACACCTCATTTTCCTTCCTCAGTTAGCCACTTTTAGGGCCTTCAATTTTTCTTCATCACTTACATTTTACACCTCATTCCTTTCTTTTCACTATCTTCTTTCTTCACCCCCTTTGCTGAAATTTGTGTGATTCATTCTTTGTACAGGGATTAAAATGCATTGCCTTAGTTGACAATAGTGCACTAAGTTCTTTTTATCATTCTAGATGCTCCCTTCAATCCAAAAGTGTAAGCATGCAGGCTAATTTTGAAAAAAAAAAAAACAAAACAAAAAAACAAAAGAAAAGAAAAGAAAAGAAAGATAATAATAAGAGTAGCCTGTCCGTTGATTTTATTCTCTGAGCATCTCCAACTTTATTGAAAACTTAGTAAGAATTGTTATGTTTAGAATTTGTTGCATTTAATCCTTTAATCCTTCTTGGTGCTTTAATTGCATGAATTTTCAGCATTTATGCCTCTTCTACCAAAAAAAAAAAAAATTTCTTCCCTACCATCACTTTAGCCTCATTGCAACCCTGTTAAGACCCCCCTTGATTTTGGTGTTCATTGTTTAGTGGTAGTGGAGATGAGATTTATGAGCAAGCTTATAGTAGACATATTCTTGTGAAGTTGCTTGAGGGATTTGTGCCTTACCTGTATACACTTTGAGTGATTTGAGTAATCTCTTTGAGGCATTGATTCTTGAATAATTTCCATTGAATTGCTAGCTAAGTTGTGTATGCATCGTTATTATCTCTATTCTGCATCAAGTTTTTTTTTTTGCAATTTGGTCGATAAATAAGTTTCACGGGGGATGTGTTAGGCATTATTAACTGTGGACTAGGTTTGGACTTTTGAGAAATTGTTGCTGTCTGTTTGAGGACTGAGTTAATGTTTGCTTGAGGACAAGCAAAAGCTTAAGTGTGGGGTGATTGATATGTCTTATTTTACATAATTTTACCTAATATTTTATGTCCATTTTATATGTATTTGTTGTGTATTTTTATTTTAGGAATCACCTAAATGTGTATTTTATTGCATTTCAGGCTTTTTATCAATCTATCATCAGCAAATGAGACTTTTCTGGAGTTAAAGCGGCTATTTTGGGTCAGTTGGGCCATTTTTCTCTTATTGGGCCAAGCCAAAGCCCTTAATGGGCCTTTAGGGCATGAGCCCAAGGGAGGAGGCCGAGCAGCGTGAAAAGGAGGAGAAATTGGAAGCTTGAAAGAGGGGAATGGAGAGGATTGGAAGAGGAAGAAACACACACACCCTTCACGAAACCAGAGCGCAATCGAGGGACCCACGGCTCGCCTGACCGGTGTTCTACGGCGGTGTGACCCCACCTCGGCAGCAGGAGACGACGGAGAACCCACCACCACCACCCATTGCCGTCGGACAGCAGCAGAGCGGCGAGAAAGGTGCGCGAACCGAGAGGAAAAACTGCTCCATATCGCGGCGTTTTGCGGCATTTTTCGACCGACCCACCGCCCACCGACGCCTCCTGCAGCTTCAGGCAGCCTAGTCGCACCTTCCGACGAACCATCAGCCGCTGTAATGCGACGGATCGCGCAACCCGAGACAGACCCGAGTGACGCGACCCGACAGCGTTTCGCGACCCGCCCAGCGTCGTTTGCATCGTAGGCCACCGAAAATCATCCCTCCGTCGTGCGGCGTCCCTCCTGTAACCTTGCGTCGCTGCTCCGGTGGTCTTTGGAGCTATTTTCGTTCGGGTATCCGTGACCCACGATCCGACCCGTTTCTGACCCGACCCGTTTGACCCGCTTTGTTGGACAGCATTGTACTTGATTTTTCAGGCATTTTTCTAGCAGTTTTCCGGTGACCCTTTTGTAAAGACACCATTGGACAATTGAAAAGACAGGATTGCATAAGTTTTTACTGTTTTTATTTGCTGTATAATTGACTGTCTGATGGGTTGTTTGCTGTTGGATTGTTTGCTATCTGTAAATATGTGTGGCTAGATTTGTAAAATTCATTGGGGTCCCTAACTGTGTTGGATTGCTGTTTAAATTTGCATGGATGTTGAATCTAATGTGTGATCTCCGTTACAATTATGAATGTATGTGTTAGCGTTATTTACGAGACGTCGTGGTAATGTTAATTAGATTCCCTTTTGAGATCGATAGATGATAATTGGAATTGGAAAACTAACTGTAACGGACAATTTGTTATCGCTTAGAATTAAGGTTAATAAATTGCTGGATTAAGAAGTAACGACTCTTAATAGTGGTGAATTAGATAGATAATGCTGATTTAAAATTTGCCATTAGGAAGAACCAGCCAGTGGTGGATTTTAAGTTTAAGAAATTCATTGAGATCGACAGAGAATTTGAATTTGCATTGGAATTCACTCACAGGTAACATAGTTAAATTCAGTAATCCATTATCCTTCGTGTGTTTTCCAACCAGTGTAGGTTCCCTGATGGATTTGCATTTCTTGCCTCCGTGTATTTTCTTCTATTTCTTGTCGCTGTTAGTTTATTATTGCTTATAGTTAGACGTTAGTTTAGATAAAAATTAATCATTTTAATTGCTAGGCTAGATAACAGAGAACAAGTAGTAACTCTGGGCTTTCCCGTTCCCGAGGAATACGACCTTGATACTCACCATTGCACTAGGCTGCATCGATAGGTTCACTACCTTAGGTGTTGTTGCTAGATAGCATTGGCAGCAAGCATTACGAGGAGTATAAGGTGATCAAAGGAAGGCCAAGAAAAACTCTTTCTAGTCATCCTCCAACTAGTTTGACAATTCTTGAAACTAGTATCCCTCGATTTCGCATGTGCATGTCTATTTTACCAGCTTAGATAGGACATTATTGCAAACTTACATTCTTGATATTATCCATGTTCGCTGGTTAAAATCATAGAAATAAAGTTAAATTAAATTAGGCAAATAAGATTCATAGCTAACGGTGATAAAGATATATTGTACACCGATGAAAAAAAAAAAGAAAGGAAATGCAATTGATAAGAGAAAACATAGATAGGTACATGATTTACGATGTGTGGCCAAAGGTGCTCCACATGGGCAACCTAGAGAGGTGTGGCCGAAGGTGCTCCATGCCCATGACCTAGTGTTCACGATTACGCTATGTACGTGGCCGAGTGACCATGATTTACGATGTGTGGCCAAAGGTGCTCCACATGGGCGACCTAGCGAGGAGTGGCCGAAGGTGCAGGTAGCAGTCCTATTTTGATTTATGTGAGATTTTGTAACCCTATTTCAGGCCATAGTTCAGATATATTTGGTTTAGAACTAGGGTTATTATTTTGTCCATAGACATAGGATATTTGAAGGACTGATCTATCTTTGAAATTTGTAAAGGAGTTTGAGTGACAGGATTATTGTCTCCTGACTTCCTATGGACAGGTACTTCATATATCCTGACACGTTTTTATAGAAATGTTATGGACATTATTGATCATGTATTTAATTGAATTACATGGATGCTTTAATTTCGCTGTGCATGTAAGTTTATAATCCGAGCAAAAGATCCCAAACCTAATCCGCTTAAATTAATTTAATGGTATATTTACTCAGACATTAATTAAATAAAGGATAAAGATAATGTACCGAACTTATCTGTTTATATCAAAGTTAACAATAAGACTAGATAGGGGCGTCACATTAAGTTGGTATTAGAGCACAGCTACTAGGTTAGAAACAGGGTAGATTTCCTTAAGTAAGGGACTAGTTCAGGTTAGTCAGCTGTATCTAGGCGGTTGACTAGCTTGTATTGTGTTTTAAACTTGGGGAATAGAGCATTAAGTTTGGGAAGATGAAAGTTCCTGTTGATGTTATATGTTATCTGCTTAATAATCTGTTATTGGACTAATCACCCCGGTAATACTTGTTTTGCAAATTGGTAGTATGACACCGGCACAGAGAGGTAGACCACGGACCCGAGATCCTGGGATAAATGTTAATGAAATTATGCAGACCATGAGAGACATAGCGGATGCTATGAGAGCCCAAGCTGCAGTCACAACCGAGGCGCTCCACCAAGCCCAGATAGATCGAACCGAAGAGACCCAGACAGGGGTAGAATAAGTGAGGACCCAAGCAGGTAGAGGTCATTCTGATTTCCAGAGAGCTAGGCCTTCCGTTTTCTATGGCCTGGCGAATTCAAAGAAGGCTGAAGAGTGGGTTCAAAAGATGGAAGAAATGTTTGAAGTACTGAGGACCATAGAGCCGCAGAGAGTCACCTTCGCCACCTACCAACTAGAGGGGGAGGCGAAACATTGGTAGAGAGGGATGAAGTAACTGATGAAAGCTCAAGGGACTCCACTCACTTGGGAGAGCTTTAGAGACTCCTTCCTAGAAAATACTTCCCTCAAAGTGAGCGGAATGCAAATGAGAGAGAGTTTATGCAGATCAAGCTGGGTGGTAGACCCTTCGAAGAACATCTGGCTAGGTTCGAAGAGTTTTCCAAGTTCTCTTTGTACCTAAAGTGGAGACCCAATGGAGCATGGAAGGCCATGCACTTAGAGAACAGCTTGGACCCAGATTTGTACCATATAGTGGCTGTACAGGAGATTAGGAACTACCCGACGCTAGTAAATAAGTGCAAAATGGCCTCCAGGTCCTTGGCTATACTACAATAGAAGAAATAGGAGGCTGACTCCCTTAAGAGAAAGAGCCTAGTCAAATTTAGCAGAGGTCGTGACAGGAAGTTCCAGAAAAGCCAAATTGGGAAGAAGCTAGTGGGCACTTTAACACTCCAGCGCGACTGTTTGAAGTTTGGAAAGAATCACAGGGATAGGCCACATCTGATGGGGCAAAACATGTGTTACAGATGTGGAAAGCCAAGACAAATCACCCAAAACTGCCCGACCCTGAGGAAGCCAGAGGAACCTGCCAGACCTCTTACCAAGGGAAGGGTGTATACCTTAAAGGGGAAGGAGGTAGCCCAGTTCAAAGATTTGATGAAAGGTACATGCTTTATTAATGATATTCCTTTAATTGTATTGTATGATTCTAGCGCCACCCATTTCTTTATTTTAGTAGATTGTGTTCACAACTTGAAATTACCCACAACCACCTTACCTTATGAACTTTTCATAGCTATACCCACTAATAAACGTGTGTCTATGTCCTTGATTTGTTTAAACTGTTCCATTATGATTGCAAACAAAACCTTTATGGTAGACCTTATCTGTTTACCCATGGTCGACCTAGATGTCATCCTTGGTATGGACTGGCTCTCTTTAAACAATGTTATCTTGGACTGCTTAGCTAAGTCTGTGACTTTCATAGACACTAGGGTAGTAAATGTAGGGATAGAGAGGAAAAACCAGAGGATGGGATTCTTATGTTCCTCGAAGGTAGAAAGTCAGCAGAAGTTAGAAACCATACCCGTGCTCAATGAACTTTCAGATGTGTTTCTAGAAGACATTACTAGTCTCCCACTGGAAAGAGAAATAGAGTTTTCCATAGACCTAGTTCCTGGGGCAGGCCAATTTTTGTAGCACCCTATAGGATGTCCTTGATGGAGTTAAAGGAGTTAAAGAAACAGATAGAGGACCTCTTAGCAAAATAATTCATTACACCCAGTGTGTCATCTTGGGGAGCTCCTGTGTTATTTGTTAAGAAGAAGGATGAGAGTATAAGGATGTGCATAGATTATAGACAGTTGAATAAGGTAACAATAAATAATAAGTATCCTCTCCCTAGGATCGATGACCTATTAGACCAACTGAGAGGGGCCACTATCTTTTCCAAGATTGATCTAAGGTTGGGATATCATCAGATCAAGGTTAGGAAAGAGGACATATCTAAGACCGCCTTTAGGATTAGGTATAGGCACTATGTATTCCTCGTAATGCCTTTTGGACTGACAAATGCCCTAGCTATTTTCATGGACCATATGAACCGCATATTTAGACCTTACCTTGATCAGTTCATAGTGGTGTTTATCAATGACATATTAGTGTATTCCAGGGATAGACGGGAGCATGAGCAATATCTAAGGATGGTGTTGTAAATACTCAGGGAGAAGTAGCTGTACGCTAAGCTAGAAAAGTGTGAGTTTTAGTTACAAGAAGTCAGTTCCTAAGGCATGTGATCTCTGATAAGGGAGTGTTTGTAGACCCCAGTAAGACCGAGGCCGTAGTAAACTAGGAAAGACCTACTACAGTGATCAAAATTAGGAGTTTTCTGGGTTTAGCGAGGTACTATAGGAGGTTCATTCAGGGGTTTTCACAAATAGCGATGCCAATGACCAAGTTGACTCAAAAGGATGTTCCGTTTGTGTGGACACAAAGTGTGAACAAAGCTTCCAAACACTGAAGGATAAATTGACCACTGCACCTGTGCTAGTTATCCCTGACCCTTTAGAAAAGTTCAAGTTATACTATGATGCATCTAAGAAGGGGTTAGGACATGTACTGATGCAAGAAGGGCGAGTAGTGGCCTATGCTTCTAGGCAGCTAAGGCCGCATAAGAGAAACTACATTACCCATAACTTAGAGTTAGCGACTATAGTGTTTGCCTTAAAGATTTGGAGACACTATCTCTATGGGTCTAGATTCAAGGTATTTAGTGACCATAAAAGTCTCAAATACATCTTCGACCAAAAGAAATTGAATATGAGACAAAGAAAGTGGATGGAATTCATTAAGGACTATGATTTTGAGTTAAAATACCATATGGGTAAGGCAAACGTTGTGGCTGATACACTGAGTAGGAAGTCTCTCCACATAGCTCGTCTAATAGTGAGCGAGATGGATTTAATAGAGAAATTTAGGAACATAAGGTTATCTACTTTGGTGTTACCAAATAAGATCTGTCTTAGTGAGTTAAGGATTAAGAACACCCTTAGGGCATAAATCTTAGAAGCCCAGAAGGAGGATGAATTCCTAGGATCCCTAAAGGATTCAAAGGAGTTCACAAGGGAGGCTGACGAGATAGTAACCTTCCAGGGTAGGATGTATATCCCTAAGATAGGAGAACTGAGGGATAAGATTTTAGGGGAAGATCACCAAAGTAAGTACACTGTCCATCCAGGAGCCACTAAGATATATCAAGACTTGAAGGAGAAGTTTTGGTGGCCAGGAATGAAGAAGAACATAGTGAAGCATGTAACTAGATGCCTGGTGTGTCAGCAGGTCAAGATTGAACATCAGAAGCCTGCTGGGTTATTACAACCCTTAGATATCCCCGAGTGGAAGTGGCACAAGATTTCTATGGACTTCGTGGTAAGACTGCCTAGAACCCAATCAGGAAATGATGCTATCTAGGTCATAGTGGATAGGTTAACCAAGTCCGCTCACTTTCTACCCATTAGAATTAACTACTCATTGGATAGACTAGCACAGCTATACATTCATGAGATAATAAGACTTCATGGAGTACCCATTAGCATTGTTTTAGATAGGGATCCCAGGTTCACCTCCAAGTTTTGGAGAGCCTTGCAAGAAGCCTTTGGAACTAAACTAAATTTTAGTACAACCTATCATCCTCAAACTGATGGACAAATAAAGAGAACCATTCAAACGTCAGAGGATATGCTTAGGGCTTATGCCTTAGAGTACTAGGGAAACTAGGAAAAGAGTCTGTCGCTAATTGAGTTTTCTTACAATAACAGCTTCCACTCTAGTATAGGCATGGCTCTCTATGAGGCCCTGTATGGGAGGAAATGTAGGTCACTGTTATATTGGTATGAAGTGAGGGAGAGGCAGTTATTAGGTCCCGAGTTAGTACAACAGACCACTGATCAGATTAAGATGATTAGAGAAAATTTGGCAAAAGCTCAGGACAGGCAAAAGAGCTATGTTGACAGGAGGAGAAGGCCTCTAAAATTCGAGGAAGGAAGCCATGTTTTTCTAAAAGTGTCCCCGACTACTGGGATTGGTAGAGCTATGAAGTCTAGAAAGCTAAGTCCCAGATACATTAGACCTTTTTCAAATATTGAAGAGAGTGGGTCCATTAGCATACCAAATAGCCTTACCCCCACACCTGTCAAACCTTCACAATGTTTTCCATGTCTCCCAGTTTTGAAAGTATATATACCCGACCCCTTCCATATAATTGACGTCAGTACTCTGCAATTAAAGGAAAATCTGACTTACCACCCGAGACCTATTCAAATCATCGATACTGAGGTCAAGACCCTAAGGAATAAGGCTATTCCTCTAGTAAAGGTCTTATGGGACCTGACGGCACCACAAGAGGCTACCTAAGAGAGGGAGGAGGACATGCACAAGACCCATCCAGAATTATTCTTATGAGGTATATATAAATTTCAAGGATGAAATTATTTTAAGGGGAGAGAACGTAACAACCTAATTTTTCAAATAAATTAAATGGGGTAAAATAAATTTTTATTTTGTTGAAATTGAATTAAGGAAAATTTTATGAACCTTTAGCTAAAATTTGAGAATTTTTCAGAATTAAATTATATCTGATAGCAATATTTTGATCTGCCTGAGGCACCTTGCGGATAATTTTGCGAAGCTTGCAATCGTTTGAAAATTTCTAAATTCCTTCTATATCATCCTAAATTTTGCCTAGATCGAAGAAATGTGTCTGAAATTCAGCTAGGGAAAAATGGAAAAAGACCAAAATGCCCTTAAGGGCCTTAAATATTCAAACCCTCTCATTTTCTCTCATTTTTCCCTCTCACACAACATTTTCTCTCTCTCTCCTCTCCCTTACGTGAGCCACATTGTCTATTATCTTCACCACACCCGTTCATTGTCTAGCCAAGTTATGACCGTCTGTTGCTGCCAGAAGGTCTAGTAGCTCAGCCCGACGCCACAGCAAGACATCGTAGCGACCAACGACCACCACAATCGCCGAAAAATGACCTATTTTCCTTTCTGTCACGTTTTCAAGGCCATGTCGCGATCTTCGCAGTCTGACGCTGTCTGAGCACACTGTTGCCATTGTTGGGAAGCCTGAGCTGCCAGCTTTCTCTGCCAGCTTTTAGCTGGCGAAGCACCATCGCCACGTACCCGGAACGAGGGAAAATAGTTTTTGATGTTTGTCACCTTCGTCGTCTGAAAATGATGTCTAAACGATCGTGTTTCGCCAAATAGACATCGGATTCGGCATCCTCGAGTTACAGGCTACATTATAGTGTATTTTTCGACTACGGCCACTGTGCGCCACTATGTGCCATAGTCAAAATTGTTGAAAAATCACAAAAATTAAATCTTGAGCTCTTAGAACCTCTGGTACAATTTAAAATACCCTAATTTGATGTTTTCCTATAGATTTTATGCCGATTGTTCCTTAAAAATTGAACCGAAGTGAAAACCTGGCATTTATTGTAAGGAAGTAAGAATTAAAAGGAAGCGAGGTGTATAAGGAGATCAAAGGAAGGCCAAGACCAGCTTTTTCTAGTCATGCTCCAGGTAGTTTAACAATTCTCGAAACTAGTGTCCCTTGATTTCGAATGTGCATGTCTATTTTTACCAGCTTATATGGGACATTATTGTAAACTTACATTCTTGATATTATCTATGTTCGCTGGCCAAAATCATGGAAATAGAGTTAAATTAAATTAGGCAAATCAGAGTCATAGCTAAAGGTGATAAAGATATATTGTACACTAATGAAAAAAAAGGAAAGGAAAAACATAGATAGGTACACAATTTACGATGTGTGGCCAAAGGTGCTCCATACCTATGAACTAGGACTTACGGTGAGTTCATAAAGGTGGCCTTGTGTCCACATAACACCCTAGGCGCTCAATTAACTTAGATTGATAAATGTAAAAGCTAATACATAAGTAAACTGCATAATGTCGTGATAACATGTATAATTTCATTTAGATATGTTTCATTTGAAATAGAATATCTGATTTTTATGTTAACATCTAAATTATTAAGTTATGCTTGCCTGATTTCATTTATGGATAAAATTATGTTTTAATATCAACAATATAGAATAAAATGTTTTGGTGCTTGAACCCTGGTACATATTAGTTATTTTCTTAAAATCTAAATTGTTAAGCTATTGGGAAACTTCTGTTTCTCATTACTGTGCTAATATGTATTAGATGCGGACGCATAGCCAGAGCGGGAGGTAGCAGTCTCATTTTGATTTATGTGAGATTTTGTAACCCCATTTCGGGCTATAGTTTAGATATATTTGGTTTAGAACTAAGGTTATTCTTTTGGCTGTAGACATAGGATATTTGAAGGACTGATCCATCTTTGAAATTTGTAAAGGGGTCTGAGTGACAGGATTGTTGTCTCCTAACTTCATACGGACGGGTATTTCATATATCCTAATACGTGTTTACAAAAATGTTATGGACATTATTGATCATGTATTTAATTGAATTACATGGATGCTTTAATTCCGCTGTGTAGTTTAGTATATTTTGATTTATTCCACTATGCATGTAAGTTTTTAATCTAAGCAAAAGATCCTGAACCTAATTCTCTTAAATTAATTTAATGGTATAACTACTCAGACATTAATTAAATAAAGGATAAAGATAATGTACTGAACCTATCTGTTTATATCAGAGTTAACAATAAGACTAGATAAGGGAATTACATTTATCGTGATCACTAGGTCACGACATGGGGCACCTTTAACATTTCTTATGAAAAGTTCAATATTTAAGGAATTGTGTCTATTTTCCTTAGAATAATTTCTAAGGTACCTTTTCCTATAAAATTCTAATCACTTCCATAATAATTTCCTTTCAAAAATACTAATAATAGCCATAAAATTTCCCTTTTATTAGGAAATTAGTTCTAATATAATTTCTTGTTAAAAATACTAGAAATAGCCATAAAAATTTCCATAATTACATGTAGTATTATTACTAATCATAATTTCCCCTAACCTCATGCAATATCATTAATAGTCATCAATCCCCTCTAATCTCATGTAATACTACTATTATTCACAAATTTCCCCTAGTCTCATGCAATATAAATAGAAATCATAAATTTGCCATAATCCTATGCATTATTATTTGTTATCATTCATTTTGAGCAAGGCATTCTTTTTTTTTTTGCATAGGTTACATGTATTGACATTAATTCCATTAGGAGACTCACAAGTTCTCTTCACCATTAAGATCAATAACTCAATCAAGTTTTATTCAAAAATCAAAAATGTAGATGAACACTCTAGTCCCATGGAAAACAAAATTTTAAAGCATGTATGCTAAATCATGGAACTAAAATGATTGAATTGATAACCTACCATGCTTCCCTTGCTTTGATTCCTTTCTTGCTTCTTCTTTCTTTTTCTTTGTCTAACTCCTTCACTCCTTGCCTTGACCGAATGGGTGGAGTTCCTCTTAATTGTGGCTGCTCACTTTTCTTTTCTCTTTTTCTCTTCCTCTCTTTACGTGTGTTTTTTGCATGTGTGTCTATTGAAACTTCTCAATTGTCCCTCTTTTTCCTTCTTCCCTTAGGTGACGTGTGGAAGTGTGTGTATAGGTTACACAAAAAAAAAGAGAAGAAAAAGATGAATTTTTCTTCTCCCTTTCACGCTAACCTTCGTTCATGTGAGTGTCCATATTTTCACGCTTCGTTGCTTCTTCTTTCCTTCCCTCTACATTTTTATTCGGTTATGTGTTCTCCCTAGTGTCAACGTCCTTCTCTCCTCCTTTTTGTTCACCATTCAAGCTTGTAGGTGTACTTTTAAGTACACAATTACTTGCAATCTTGGTATTGTCTAAAGTTTAGGTGCTGCCATTTTTCTTTAATTTTCCATTCTATATCCGGCCAGCTAGAGTGTAGGACGCTACACTTTCTTTTTCTCTTACTAGTGTTCTTTAATTATTATAAGAGTACCATTCACACTTCCTTGAAAGCCTACCTTAACCACTAACTCACGCAAGAAGAAGAGAAGGAGAAAGTCACACCTTGCTTCCTTGCTCTTTCGTCCCTTCTCCCTTTAATTTTCCACATGCTTATGCTCATTTTTATAAAAAAAATTCTGCACTTGTACTCTCTTGCTTGAAACCTTGGTCTTTCCTTTCCTTGCAAGTTTAGATTGTTCACTCTCACAAGCAACCAAAAAAAATGTTACACCCATTTCCTACCTTGCGTGTGGTCCCGTGCAACAATTTACATGAAATTTCTTTCCTTCTTAGCTCACATGTGACTTGTCCATGGTCTTCAATTTCTATTCATCCTTCACCCCTCCAAGGATTCCTAACCGTGTAATGTATATATATATATATATTTTAAAATTCTGCATCATTTTGTTGCGTGCATGTTTATTTATAAATTAAGTTTCTCTTCCTCCTTGTTATCCCTTGGTCCCACCTAAGGTTCTTGTGTCTTCTTTCCTTCATAATTCACGTAAGGCTTCACCTATCCATGTGTTGGTTTGTGTTTCCCTCTTCCTTCCCTTAGGTTGCGTGACACCTAAACACACATATATACTTATATACATTTTTTTTGTTGAATCCTTCTTTCCCCTCTCTATACACGTGAGCCATGCATAGAGTACATGCAAAATTTCCTTCCTTTCACGTGGATTACATGAAAATACATGCAATGCACACTCATGCCCATATATTTAAATAATTGCATCTCACTTTACTTCTCACTTGGTACTTAGGCTAGGTAAATAAAAGGAAATCAAAGAACTAATTTTAAGCACCTAATTTTTCATGCAAGTTTACTTTTTAATATAACCATCTTGGCCATTAAATTATGCCAGTAAAATTTTCATTTCCTTGAGCTAATTCATTAAATTAATTAGCAAGCAAGCCATTAATTAAATGACACCATTAATTCTACCCCTTTAATTAGAGACCATTGGTTTAGACTAATTAACTTATGGGGTGTTACAATAAGCTTTGCACCATGAAATGAATTCAAAAAAAATGGGAATTTATTATTGAAAGAAAGGAAATTGTTCTTGACTTAGTACAATTTTAAAAGAAAATTAATTTTCAGGAAAGGAGAAAATTATCCTTGAAATATTAGAATTTTTCATAAGAAATGCACACTAGAATTAATTCCCAAGAAAGGATAAATTATCCTTGAAATATTAGACTTTTTTATAAGAGATGTGCATTAGAATTAATTTCCAAGAAAGGAGAAATTATCCTTGAAATATTAGAATTTTTATAAGAAATGTACATTAGCAATTAATTTCTAAGAAGGGAGAAATTATTCTTGGTATATTAGAATTTTTATAAGAAATGTACATTAGAAATTAATTTCCAAGAAGGGAGAAATTATCCTTGACATATTAGAATTTTTATAAAAAATGTACATTAGAAATTAAATTCCAAGAAGGGAAAAATTATTCTTGAGAATATTAGAATTTTTATAAGAAATACATTAGAAATTAATTTCCAAGAAGGGAGAAATTATTCTTGATATATTAGAATTTTTATAAGAAATGTACATTAACATGAATTTCCAAGAAAGGGAAATAATTCTTGAAGTTAATAGATATTTTCATAATAAAATGCATATTAGAATTAGCTTCCAAGAAAGAGGGAATTTACTCTCAGAGACATTAGAGTTTTAAAGAAATGTACATTAGTATTATTTTTCAAGAAAGGAAAATTCTCCTTGAAACTTGATAAAGAATTTTAAAGGTGGCCAAGTGTGCACAAAGAATTATAAAGGTAGCCAAGTGTCCACATAGTGCCCAAGTGTGCATGTAACACCCCATAATTTAATTAGTCTAAATTAATGGTCTTTGATGAAAGGAATTAATGGTGTCAATTAATTAATTAATTATTATTAATTGCTAATTAACTAGATGGATTAGCTTAATGAGGGGAAATTTTAGGGTGCATAATTTAAAGGCCTAAAAGGGTTATATTAAAAAGTAAACTTGCACAAATTTTTTAGTTGCTTAAAATTAATTCTTGAATTTCAAGAAAGAAGCAATGTAAGATGCATTTAATTAAACATGTGCATGAGTGAGCCTTGCATGTATTCTATATGAAAGAAGAGAATTTTGCATGCATGGTCCACGTGAAAGGAGAGAGGGAAGAACGATGCAACAAGTATATATATATGTGTGTGTGCATAGGTGACACATGAATTAGGGAAAAGCTAGCATAAAAACCAAATTCTTCCTTCCTTTCTTTGGACGCTACATGTGAGGGAAGTACAACACCTTGCATTAAAATATATGCATGCATGTACATGGCCAAAAGAGGGGGTGAAGGAAGAGAAATCAAGTTATGAATAAATATGCATGCATGAGCCACAAGAATTGAGAAAGGAAAAGAAGAGTGTCACGTGAATTAGGAAGGAAAAGAGAGAATAGAAAAAGAAAAAGAAATACCGAGGTTGCTTGTGAAAGTGGAAAATCTAAACTTGCAAGGGAAGGAAATGCCAAAGTTGCAAGCAAAAGAGTACAAGTGTAGAATTTTTTAGGAAAATGAAAATAAAATGCAATTAAAATCTTCACCCAACCACATGCCACCTAAGCTAAGAAAGAGACAAGAGGGAATTGAAACTTTGGCTTATATACTACAACCCACACATGAAGGGGAATGGGAACCCCATTTCCTTGTGCAAAAGGGGATATGTACATGGAAAGATTGGAGAGAGATGCACACCCACACGTGAGGGAAGAAAAGAGGGAAGAAAGGTGGTGTGAAGTATGCAACAAACCATCCAACATGCGCAGAATTTTTTGTGTAAAAATTGGTTACTTGTGGACTACATCTAACATGTAAGGGAGGTAAAGTCCACATATAGCATAAACAAAAAAATAAACCAATGAAAGGAAGTGGGATTAGAGAGGCACATGCCACCTAGGTTGCAATGTATACGTAAAATAAGAATTAAGAAGGAATGGGAATTGTGGCGTGGGAAGAGGGAAGAGAGAGAGAGAGATAGTTAAAGTTGTTTTAAATTTTTATGGAACAAAAATGCTAGGGAATACACACGTGAAACGGGAGGGTCTAGTGTTGAGCCTTCTCTTTGAAGTGAAGCAAGGAAAAGCAAGGGAGTAAGAGTTGGTTTCCATGCAACATAATCATACGTGAGACAAAGGAAAAGAAGAGAAATCGGAAAAGAAGAAAAGAACGGAAAAGAGAGAGCAAAGGAACCAAGGTAGGTTAGTAATTCCTTTATTTTAGTTCCATGATTTAGTATACATGCTTTAAAATTTTTCTTCCATGGGACTAGAGTGATTATCTACATTCTTGATTTTGGGGATAAAACTTGATTTAGTATGCATGATAAATATAGGAGTTAGCTAAGGTGAATGAAATTAAAAGACGTGATTCTCTTACAAGTATGAAAGAAATTAGCTCCAGAGATCATCTTAATGTTTGGGTTACTTAAGTTATTGATCTTAATATTGAAGTGAGCTTGTGAATCCCCTAATGAAATAAATGTCAATACATGTAACCCATGCAATAAGGAATGCCTTGTTCAAAACAAATGGAAAATTTATGGTAGCTAATAATAATGCTTGAGATTATGGGAAATTTATTTATACTCACAATAATGCATGTGATTAAGGGAAATGATTTACTAGGATAGTAATGGATATTATTGTTATGATCACCTATGAAACTAATTAATGATGAAAACAATCATGAGAAATTTGATTCGGAGGGTTTAAGACTAATAATAATTATCATGGATGGGAGGAACATTATTATGGAAATTATTAGAATTTTTAGAAAGAAAAATATATATTGGAATTAAATTCCTAAATTATTATGGAAATTATTTAGAAATTTCTAGAAGGAAAACGCGCATTGGAATTAATTTCCAAGAAAAGAAAGTGATATTGAGATTATTAGAATTTCATAAGAAATTGTATCTTAGAAATTATTTCTAAGAAAGATAGATACTATTCCTTAAACATTGGATTTTCCATAAGAAACGTATAATTACATTAAACTATAAGAAAGGGAAAAGTTTTCATTGAAATTAAAGTACTCCCAATTAAGTATATTAATGGTAAAATCCAAGAAAAGAAATGTTAAGTTATTAGAATTTAAGAGGGGATATATGCTAATGATAATGCTCAATAAAAGAAACTTTTCCCTGGATAATTAAAGAAATGTTAAAGGTGGCCCAGCGCCTATATGGGGCCCCGAGCGTGCACCAGTGACCTAGTGAGGCATGGCCAAAGGTACTCCATACCCATAACCTAGTGTTCACATTGAATTTATGTATGTGGCCGAGTGTTCACGATTTATGAGGTGTGGCCAAACGCGGCCTGTAACATATGCTCCAATTATGATTAAAGAGATGTTTGATGATTGTTAATTTGATGCTTAATGCTTGTGTATGTTGCATTAGTGCATATAGTTGCATTAGCTTAGGGACTAAATTGAAAGGAAATACATGAAGGCTTACCAAGAGGTGGCTAGGGACTCAATTGAAAAGAGAAAAGTAAGTGAGGCCAAGAGTGCAAAATAGCCCAGGGACCAAAGAGCAATTTCTCGAACTTCCTAAAACCCTAGCCGAAGCCCCAAAACTCCCACACACTTCCAAACCTTCAAATTTTAGAGAGAGAAGGAGAAGGGGCAAGTAGAGAGAGAAAAGGGTGAGCTAGGGCAAGAAAGGAGAGATTGTGCTGAAAGAAGGGCAGATTAAAGCTACAAATTAGTTCTACAGCAAGGGGAGAGTCATCCTAGCACACCAAACACACACATTTGCAAGGAATCAAGGTAGCAATCCATCCTAAACCCCATTTCTGAAATGTATAAAACTTTTAGGATAAATATGATTTTGAATGTTTTAAGTTGATTTGGGGTTTAAACCTACACTCTGTATGTTTTTCTATTTCTATGGGGTGTTGTGTTACTAAATGTATGCTCATATGTGTGCTACAATGGATTTGAAGGGTTGGATTGTGTTCATCTAGATATATAGACTAGATTTCCTTGAATGTACCATGTTTGAGCTAATGAACAAGAAATGTTTAATGAAAAGTAAAGTTTATTTTATGGGAATTAAGCTCATATGTTTATATTTGAAAATAAAATGCATGCTGGACTGCGTTTTATCAAAATCATGTTTTCAGAACTACAGCAAAGCATAGCAGCCAACTGCTAACCAGAGGCAGTCGATTATCGTGTTCCTGGAAAACCTAAAAGTGTAGACAAAGGCTCAACAGTCGACTACCAGATACCTAGCAGTCGACTGTCCGGCCTGGGTCTGCACTAAGTAGTTGATTGGCCATCCTCACAGTCAACTATCTGGCCTAGGTTTGCACTGAGTAGTCGACTGACAGTCCTAGCAATCAACTGTCGTGCTTATATTTTTACCCAGAATACATTCCAGAAAGCTACCAGCCAGCTGCTGACTGCTAGCTTACTGATTGGCACAGAGGATTACAGAGAGCCAACAACCAACTGTTAGCCTTCCAGCAGTCGATTGGCAGCCCTCTAACTTGCGAAATGAGGTTTTTCATGGAAATTGAGCTTATTAATTATTCATACTAACTTAAATGAGGGCTCACAACAGGGGTAAGCAAGGAAACTAGGAATTTTGGGTAATGTGCAAAGTCACTTTTCACTTGGATGAGAATGGTCCTTGTGATAGTGATACAAAAGGGAGCGGAGAAACATAAAAAAGGAAGAGTGAAGTATCCTAGGCATATGCACTAGTGGTAGATAGGCTCATAAGTTGAGTGACCGATTGTCAGTATGGGACGGCTGTTGGCATTCTACGGTTGTGCCATGTATTAGGATGGTTAAACATCCACTTGAACATAGATGACTTCGAAAACACCATGATGGTTGCAAACCCTAAGTTAATGTGTCTTCCAAGGGCCATAAAGAAACGTATACTTAAGGTTAAAGCATAACCATAGGCATGAACCGAATCACCGTAGTGTATATGTTAGAGAATAGCGTACCAGGAGTGTGATCCACTAGAAAAGGGGTGGTGATTCCATAGCCTCATAATCTGTGGAAGCAGAGAGGATAAGACCTGTACATAGGTTTTATAGTGATCTCATGATTTATTGAGATTGTACATTGGATCCTGCTTGGGGATGCCTCGGTAATACTATGTAGTAGGGTTACCGTAGTGGCGCAGTTAGTCACGAGGATAGCTCAATTATTGTAGTGGCGCAGTTAGTCACGAGGATAGCTCATTCATCTATGTAGTGGTACGTGGAGTAGTTGCTGGGAAACACTCCCGATAGCTCGTATCTTATGATTGTTTCCTCCTTCTCAAAAGGCATGTTTATTACCCTATAGAAAATGTTTTATGATGAAAACGATGATGAATGCACTTCCCATGTTTTAAAGTTGATATGTTTTAAATGCACATGCATACATATGAGTATATACCATGATTAAATGCTTCACTTATTGCATCCCCATAGTATGTTATATGTTCTATGAAAGAATGTATAGGTTTTCCGTGCGAGCACGGTGGTACAGGTTATTTTGTAACTAGTTGTATTGTTACTGAGATTCATTTCTCACAATAATGTTGACATGTACTAGATGTGTAGGTTCCCTTGAGCTGGAGTAAGAAGTTAAGGTATGCAGAAGTGTCCAATCTAGGCACACAAACTTTTTATTTTGGATAGTATAAGTACACGTTAGGATTGAGCTAGCTTTCATGATATTTTGAGAAAGGCTAGTGTAGGATTATTTTGTATAGCCTATTCTAACTTGTCTGTATATGAATTCGGCTGGATTGATGGTTAGACTATTTAATGGGGTTATGAGTGGCAGGATTGTTGACTCCATACCCAATAGTTAATTGATTATATTTAATTAATAATGCATTTCTATGTATAGTTATTTCAGGTGTATGCTATATGTGTTTATTCCGCTGTGATATTAAGAGAACCCGAGAGTAGAGACCAACCTAAATGATAGTTAATTAATTCACTTGGTAAAAGTTTTAATTAGACTCGGGTAGAGGTAATAGTAACACCAATACTCTGATAATTATTTTCATATTATATCTTTTTAAATACCTAAAAGGAACCATAGGGAAAAAGGGGTGTTACATGGCCTAACGATGTGTGGCCAAAGGTACTCTATGGCCTTGACCTAGTGCTCGTGATTACGATATAGACGTGGCTGAGTGTCCATGAATTACGAGGTGTGGCCAAAGGTACTCTACATGCGAGACATAGGGCGGGGTGGCTGAAGGTTCTCCATCCTTGTAATCTGTTGTCCTGATGATTTTATATGTATAGCCAAGTGTTCATGATTTACGAGGTATGGCCAAAGGTGCTCTACACGGGCAGCCTAGCGAGGCATGGCCGAAGGTGCTCCAAGCCCATAACCTAGTACTTGCGATTACGCTATATATGTGGCCAAGTGTCCACGAATTACGAGGTGTGGCCGAAGGTGCTCCACATAGGTGACCTAGGGAGGTGTGGCCAAAGGTACTCCACACCCGAGACCTAGTGTTCACGTAACACACATAAGCATTCTGATAATTCTGCAATAACACCGATAAGCTTATGAGAATACGTGTCATTTGAAAAAGAATTTTCTAATTTTTATTGACTTCTAAGTTTATCATGCAGTGTTTTCCAGTTATGGTTATGTGTAATATTATGCTAAATATCAAGAATATATATTAAATGTTTTGGTGCTTGCACCCTAGTACATATTATTTGACTTTAAAAATGCTGAATTGCTAAGCTACTAGGAAACTTGTGTTTCTCACCCATGTGCTAATATGTATCAGATATGGACGTGTAGCAGGGCCGTGGGGTAGTAGTCTCTTTTTGATTGAGTAAGATTTTTTTGTAATCCTTATTTTGGTTCCTAGTTAGATCTGATTTAGAATAGGACATTATTTTGACTGTATATATGAGTTGTATTTGGAGTATACAGGGAAAACATATATTTGAAGGACCAAACCATCCTTTATTTATACGAAAGTCTGAGTGACAGACCTGTTGTCTCCTAACTTCTGATGGTCAGGTACTTCATATATCCAGGGATATGTCTTATCAACCTGTAATGGAAATTATTGGACATGTATGTATTTGAATTACATGAAGGTTTTAATTTTCGTTGTGTAGTGTAGTATTTTGTTCCACTGTGCATGTAAGTTTCTATTCTAAGAAAAAGATCCCGAACCTAATCCGCTTAATATAATTGAATGGTATAACTGTTCAGACACTAATCAAATCAAGAATAAGGATAATGTACCGAACCTATCTCTCGATATCGGAGATAACAATGCACAATGACCCTAGGAAGGTGGCCAAGTGTCCACATAGTGCCTAAGTGTGCACAATGAACCTAGAAAGGTGGCCAAGTGTCTATAAGTACCCAAGTAAGCACAAGAGATTTTTTATGAAGGTGGTTAAGTGCCCAAGTGTGCACAAGAGATTTTTATAAAAGTGGCCAAGTGTCCAGATAATGCCCAAGTGTGTACAACTATTATATAAAAGTAAATTTTAAGAATGATAAGCTGAAATGGTTTTGTGATTTTTATGATAACTTATTTTATAACATGCAATATCTTTTACTTGAAAGAATATTATTTTATCACATTGACATTTAAATTGATCATACATTACTTGCCAATTTATAGTTATGCACGATGCTATATTTTTATTCCAAGAATGTAGAATTAAATATTTTGGTGCTTACACCCTGATACATATTAGTTGATTTTAAACCCGAATTGTTAAGCTACTAGGAAACTTGTGTTTCTCATTATATGCTAATATGTTTCAGATGTAGACACTTAGTAGGGTCCGGAGATAGCAGTGCTTTTGGTTTAAAGAAAATTTTTGTAATCCTATTTTGGGTCCTAGTTGTAACATCCGCTCCTAAAATTTGAGAGATGTTTGTTAATTTTAATTAATTGCTTTTGTATGTTGCATTTATGTTATATTAGCTTGCATATAGTTGCATGAGTGCAAGAAGTAGACTAGAAATGAGTGATAAATTTGACCATAATGAAGAAAAGGACTAAAATGAAAGGTGGACGAGTTTAGGTATGACAACCACAATTTTGGCCAAAGGATTTACTGTAGCAACAGAATTTTGAAAGCTTCCCGCCAGTGAGCTAAGGACAAAATGGTAATTTAACATATAGTTGGAAGAATCACCATTTTAGACCGAATGGGCGAAAATTAAGAGTAAAATTGCAAAGGGTTGGACTGCCTATAAATAGGCCAATCCTTTAGACCCTTTAATTACTGCTTGAAAGTCTGAACTTTAGAGAGAGATAGTGGACAAGCTAGAGAGAGAAACTAAAGGAAAAAGACAGAGAATCCTACTTCTAGCAAGATTTGAAGTTAGAAAAGTGATTAGGAAGGCATCTGCAGCATTAATCAGCATCTATACATCAGTTAAACACAAATTAAGGTAGCATAATAACCCAATCCCTTTATTTCAGAGTTTACTGTTCATATTACTGAAATTTGTGAAATTGAACTTGTTTGAAAGAAAAAGGGATTACAAACTACATTCTTATTGTTTTTAATCACTATTGGGCGTTTTCAACCGATTGAAAATACTTGTGCATGCTTAAAATGATTTTTAAAAAATGGGACTTTCAGCTTGAATGAAAATGAGTTTTAATCTCAGATTTGGACAAGATTACATGATGTTTTGGGCTATTTTCTTATGTTAAATGTTGCTAAGGAGTTTATCTTGAGTTCATCAATTTCAAAATGGATTTAGAAACAAGTTTTTGGATTGAAATTTTGGGTCAACGGCAATTTACAAAACAGAGCAAGGCGCAGCAACCAACTGCCCCGATGCAGCAATCGACTGTCATGCTCTTGAGATGCCTAGAATCATATACAGAATGCTAGAAGTCGACTGTCGGGCACCTGAAAGTCGACTGCCACGTTCTTTATTTTTCCAGAAATGCCCAAGAACAAAGCAGCCGACTACCTTGACCCAGTAGTCGACTGTCGAGCCCAACAGTAAGCTAGCAGTCGAATACCAGCACCTATCAATCAACTGCTAGCTCTCTGTTTGGAATTTTGAAAATTTAGACAGAATGCAATCAGTCGACTTGCAGCATGATACCAGTTGGCTGCCACCTTTTGTGATGAAAAGATGAACTTAATGATATATTTGAATGATATATAGCCCAAAAAGTAAATCCAAACTATAGATTAAACTCAAATTGCAAGCAAGGTAACATATACTTTGAATGTAAATGAGAAAGAGCATGAAACTGATGAAAGTTAAAAAGGAAAAAGCAAGAATGCATAAGAGAAATGAAAATTGTATTCTTAATATATGTATTTGTGGTAGATAGGTCCATATCTAAATGACTGATTACTGTATGGGACGGTGATTGGATATTCCGCGATTATCTTGATAGTTGTGAATTGTAAGTTAGTGACTTTAATGGCCAATGTAAATGAAAAGTCACATACTTAGAGTTTACAGAACTATAGTATGCACCGATTCACCCATATATATATGTTTATGAATAGCGTTTTGAGGACCCCAGTATGTACTTAATGTGTGGGACCCATAGTTGGGAACTTTATGGTACTTGGATCCATTGGAGGATGCTCTAGAATGTACACAATGTTATATGCAGTCGAGGACTGCCAGGCAGAGTTGCCACAGTACATATGCAAAAACATGGAGTGGTGCACATGTTGCTCCTCAAGATTTCTCTTATTATGCAATTATATGATGATGATTGGCAGAAGCCAATGAGAAGTGCTCTTATTTCCTTATCGCTCTTTATTTTATGATGAAAGTTATATGAATGATGCTATGTTAACTATATGTTTTGATGAGTTTATGTGATGTATACTACGAGCTGAACATATAAAGTAAGCAATTCATGCAAGTATGAATGTTAAATGAAATGTTATACAGGATCACCCAATGGATGTATTGTTTTGTGAAAAAGAATGTAGAATTTCTGTATGAGTTTACGGTAGTACAAAATGGCTATTTTGAAAAATGGTTATTAATGCTACTAGGATTTATTCTCATAAAAATGTTGGTTTGTATCAGATGCCTAGGTTCCAGATAGTACTAGAAGTGGAGGTAGAAGTGGTGGATATACCCTTCCTAGGGTTTTTTCAAGTGATTCATGAAGTGTGAGTTGTGTATATATGGGAAGTTCCTCCCACACCTTGAGGATGTAATGTTCTAAGAAAGTTTTTGGTATGCCCCATACCCTGAATCCTTGTGATATTTTAGTAAAAGGATCAGGAGAATAGTTTTGATATGTAAGATAAGGGAATATATGTATTAGGATATGGGAGCTAGGAATCCACTAGCTATTTTTGTTAAATGGGTATGAGTGACAGGCTTGTTGTCTCCTTACCCTAGCTAACACTCTCACATATCCATAGATATATGCCTAATGAATTATATGCATATACTATAAATGAATGTTTATGTATATGAATATATGTATGCACATGTATGTTATTTTAACTAATATGTTTTTAATTTTCGCTACGTAACGTGTGAGATCCCGAGTGTAGTAGCCCAAACCAATAATACTTTTTATTCACTTAATAAATAATTAAGAATTGACTCGGATAAGGGAAGTAGTAATTCACCAATCTTATAGTATATTATTTATATTATTTAATCAACTTAAAAGGAACTGTAGGATTCGGGGGTTACACTAGTCCAGCTATATTTAGTTTAGAATTAGGATTATTCTTTTGGTAGTAAACATGGAATATGAATGGGATATCCCTAGGGAAGGATATGTGAAGGACCGATCCATCCTTAGAAATTTGTAAGGGAGTCTGAGTGACAAACCTGTTGTCTCCTGACTTCCTAAGTACAGGTACTTCATATATCCAGGAACATGGTTACCAGAATGTAATGGACATTATTGGACTTATATTTAGATTGTATGAAAGTTTAAATTTTCATTATGTAGTACAACATTTCTTTTTATTCTGCTGTGCATACAAGTTTTTAATCTGAGTGAAAGATCTCGAACCTAATCTGCTTAATGAAAATTTATGGTATAACTGCTCAGACTGTAACGCCCTTATCTAGTATTTCAACGTTTTATTTGTGAACAGATAAGGTTGGTACATTATCCTTACCCTTTTTTATTTATATATAACGTTTGAGCATTCATACCATCGCAATATTATTCAAGTTAATTAGGTTTGGGTTCTTTTGCTAAGATCAAAACTTATAAGCAAAGCGAAAATAGAAACTACTACGTAGGAGATGAAATTATAAAAATATTACATATAATCCCATAAGTCTTACAACATTACATCTATTCAAAGACTATCAAGACTTAACCTAGGGTTAGGAGACAACATCTCTGTCACTCAAACCCATAGGCAATAAAATACTCTTAATAAGAACCTTCTTTAATGCCATTTCCATCTTTCCCAGAAATTTGCTAATTATCTGCATCTGATACATATCAGCACACCAATGAGAAAACTAATTTCTTAGTAACTTAACAATTCACAATTTAAATCTCGCTGACATGTACCACTGTGCAAGAACAGAAAAATTCTTTTTCTTCATATCTCATCATTTCATAATTAAATTCTTTCATATGACTACATTGGTAATCATCGTAGGATTAATTGATATATCAATGTAGCAAATATGTTCATTCTCATGTCTATTATATCTCTTTTCCAGGAGAATATATATATAACAATTGAAGTAAACAATAATCATTTATATATATATATATATATCTCCCATTCTTAAAACTTACCTTGCATATGTAACACCCATTTAGTCATCTTGCAATAATTGTGGACACTTGGCCACTAAAAATTTTGTGAACACTTGGTCACATTGTGGACTTTTGGCCACTTTTATGAGATTAGTGAACTCTAGGTCACGTTGTGGACTCTTGGCCACTTTCATGAGATTAGTGAACACTTGGTCACTTATACATATACATAGCAACTACAATTACTATCATTATTCTCATTCAATCTTCTTTGCATTTAATTGTCATAAAACACATTATAATGCATTTATGACTAGCATAATGATTCGGCCACTCCACTAGAAATAAGGTATTAGTTAATCTTAACACTTTATTATAATTGTATTCTTAGTTCAAATCACCTAATATAATTAAGACTAACTATATTTAATTACCCTTATATTCTAATAACCATGTGGATTCTTATTAGTCAAAACTAATCCTTCTACATTCTAATGTATCACAAATTTTCTCCTTTCCTTAGCTAACTAATTCCCCATTTTTCTTACTCTAATTTTAATAATTAATTTCATATCTTATAAAAGTCTTTTCCCTTTTTGGATTGGGTAAAACCATAAGAGTATATTCTAAATCTTACATCCATTATTAACAATAATTCTATGCTTTATTTTCTATAACTTTGAAACCTATACTAACTATATGAAAATACAACTTTTCGGCATTATATTTAGTTAGGTTTTTCTATTATATATAATAATTTTTTCCCCACAATATTTCTTTTATGAAAATGGCCATATCCGTGTAACACTCCACTAAACAATTCCAATTTATATTCCAATTTATCCTAATTTCTCTCATTTCCTATCTAATTGAAATTTTATCTTCCTTACACTAAATTCAGCAACCAATTCTTGCCTTACATAAGCTACTTCTGAATTGGTAAGACAATAAGAGTAATTGATAAGTCTTACATCAATCCTAGTTATAATCCTTCACTTTTTTTTTCCATAAATTAAAACGTATATTAATGACACAAATACACAAATTTTCAATATTATATTTAGTTAGGCCTTCCATTATGGATCCTGAATTTTTCCTTTACTCTATTTTTTTCATGAACATGATAACGTCCACTTTCACTTTTCAAGAATTAATTCCAATCTATCATACACACTTAACCAACGAAACATTCATATCCTTAAGAATATAAAAGGGGAACTTACGTTCCATGGAAGCTTAAAACCTTATAAATACATTTCACATCATAAGACAATTTAAGGGAATTACTAAGTTACCTCAAGGGTACAAGAAGGATGAAGAAATTTTTGGTGTTCCTCTTGAAGTTAGCTTATTTCCTTGTGTCTCTCTCCTTCGGCCAAACTATTGTTTTTCTCCTCACCAATTGCTTATGTGTTTTTGCCTAATACTAAGTTACTCTCCTTCTCCTGAATGCTTATAAGGTTAGCATAAATATCAAGCTCTTCTCCTTTGCTATATGTGTAACCGACTTCATACTCTTTTTTTCAATTTGGCTGAGATTACTTCTTACATTTGCTTTCAATTTAAAATAATTAAGAGAATACAGGATGTTACACAAACATTAATTAAATAAAAGGAAAAGAATAATGTATTGAACCTATCTGTTTGCATCGGATGAATTGTCATACTAGATAGGGGAGTTACAATTAAATTATCTAAAAGTAAACCATAAGATTGGGGGTGTTACAACCTAGACCTCTAGTGGGTCTCTATGGTAGTGCTTGAGATAGTGCCTATTTACCTTAAAATTTCCATGATCAGGGTGATGAATTTCAATGGCACCATAGGGAAATACCTAATTGACTATATATGGTCCAGACCATCGACTCCATAGCCTTCTTGGGAAGAAATGGAGACATGAGTTATACAGAAGTACGCTATCTCCTACTTAAAAGTTCTTGGACTTGCGTATTGTAGCCCCCCATTCTTATAGTTCCTTTTAAGTGATTTAAATAATATAAGCAATGTACTTATTGGTGAATTACTACTTCCTTTGCCCGAGTCAAATTTTAAATATTTAGCAAATAAAATAATTAGTATTATTAGTCTGGGCGACTACACTCGGGATCTCATACGTTACATAGTAGAAATAATTAAAGAAATTGAAATGAGATAGATAGATATGGGGATATTTACATTCACATTCAATTGTACATGATATTTATACATAGATAAACATTAGTGTGAGCAGAAATATACCTGTAGATATGTGAGCTTGAGCAGGGTAAGGAGACAACAAGCCTGCCACTCATACCCTGTTTTAAGAAAAATTACTCACATATCTTGATACATATATACCCTCCTTACTTACACCAAAATTTCTTCCTAATTCTTTCATAATATTAATAAGGATTCAAGGAAATAGGCATGTTAAAATACTATACAATTGATGCTTGCTGCCAATGCTATCTAGCAACTACACCTAAGGCAGTGAACCTATCGATGCAGCCTAGTGCAATGGTGAGTATCAAGGTCGTATTCCTCGGGAACGGGAAATCCCAGAGCTACTACTTGTTCTCTGTTATTTAGCCTACCAATTCAAAATAATTTCGATTCTAATCAAACTAAAAACTAAGTTAAATGCAATAATCACTAGTCAGCGCTAATTAACAAGAAGATGAATTAGTTGAGACAGAACAGCAAACCCACTAGGAACCTAAACTAGTTGGTAAATACGAAAGATAATGGATGACTGAATCGATTACGCTGCTGTGAGTGAATTCTAATGCAAATTCAAATTCTCTATCGGTCTCAATGAATTTCTTAAACCTAAAATCTACCACTGGCTGGTTCTTCCTACTGGTTAATTTTAGATTAGCATTATCGATCCAATTCACTACTATTAAGAGTCGTTACTTCTTAATCCAGCAACTTATTAACCTTAGTTCTAAGCGATAACAAATTGTCCGCTACAATTGGGTGTCCAATTTCAATTAAAATCTGTCGATTATTAAGAGAAATCTAAAGAGCTTTCAATGCAACGTCTTGCCAATAAAAACATACACAGTCATTCATAACAGTAACGGAGTTCACAGAATCAATGTTCAACCGTCCACGGAAAGTAAATTCAAGCTACCAACATAGTTCAGGACCCAACGGGTTTTACAAATTTAGTTACACATAAGCATCATCCAACAATTTAGAAAATCCACAATTCAGAGAGAAAAGCAATGTAAAAATTATATACGTCCCTCTTCTCCTGAGAAATAGATCAAACAGTGCAGAATAGTCACCGAAAGGTTGGTGAAAAATGACCAGAAATTGCAATTTTAAAGCTGTCTAATGGGTCACAATCGGGTCGGGTTGTGGGTCACGGATACCCGATCGAAAATAGCTGCAAAAACCATCGGAGTTGCGGCGGAAGGTTGCAGGAGAGGCGCCGCACGACGTAGGGATGATTTCCGGTGGCCTACGATGCAAGCGACGCTGGATGGATCGCGAAACGCGGTCGGGTCGCGTCACTCGGGTCCGTCTCGAGTTACTCAATCTGTCGCATTACGGTGGCCGATGGTTCGTCGGAAGGTGTGACTAGGCTGCCTGAAGCTGCAGGAAGCGTCGGTGGGCGGTGGGTCGGTCGAAAAATGCCGCAAAACCCCGCAATGTGGAGCAATTTTTCCTCTTGGATTGTGCGTCTTTCTCGCCGTTCTGCTGCTATCCGATGGCAATGGGTGGTGGTGGTGGGTTCTCCGTCGTCTCCTGCTGCCTGGGTGAGGTCACGCCGCCGCAGAGCACCGATCAGGCGAGCCGTGGGTCCCTCGATTGCCCTCTAGTTTCGTGAAGGGTGTGTGTGTTTTTTACTGTTCCAACCTCCTCCAAATTCACTGTTCCAAGCTTCCAAAAATCTCCTTTTTGCATGCTGCTCGGCCTCCTTCCTTGGGCTCATGCTCCAAAGGCCCATTAAGGGCTTTGGCTTGGCCCAATAAGAGGAAAATGGCCCAACTGACCCAAAATAGCTGTTTTAACTCCAGAAAAGTCTTGTTTGTTGATGATAGATTGATAAAAAGCCTGAAATGCAATAAAATACACATTTAGGTGATTCCTAGAATAAAAATACACAACAAATACATATAAAATGGACATAAAATATTAGGTAAAATTGTGTAAAATAAGACATATCAATCACCCCACACTTAAGCTTTTGCTTGTCCTCAAGCAAACATTAACTCAGTCCTAAAACAGACAGCAACAATTTCTCAATGTCCAAATCTAGTCCATAGTTAATAATGCCTAACACATCCCCCGTGAAACTTATTTATCGACCAAATTGCAAAAACCTTGATGCAGAATGGAGATAATAACGATGCATACACAACTTAGCCAGCAATTCAATGGAAATTATTTAAGAATCAATTCCTCAAAGAGATTACTCAAATCACTCAAAGTGTATACAGGTAAGGCACAAATCCCTCAAGCAACTTCACAAGAATATGTCTACTATATGCTTGCTCATAAATCTCATCTCCGCTACTACTAAACATTAAACACCAAAATCAAGGGGGGTCTTAACAGGGTTGTAATGAGACTAAAGTGATGGTAGGGAAGAAATTTTTGGTAGAAGAGGCATAGATGCTGAAAATTCATGCAATTAAAGCATCAAGAAGGATTAAAGGATTAAATGCAACAAATTCTAAACATAACAATTCTTACTAAGTTTTCAATAAAGTTGGAGATGCTCAGAGAATAAAATCAACAGACAGGCTACTCTTATTATTATCTTTCTTTTCTTTTCTTTTCTTTTTGTTTTTTTTTTATTTTTGTTTTTGTTTTTGTTTTTTTTTCATAATTAGCCTGCATGCTTACACTTTTGGATTGAAGGGAGCATCTAGAATGATAAAAAGAACTTAGTGCACTATTGCGAACTAAGGCAATGCATTTTAATCCCTGTACAAAGAATAAATCACACAAATTTCAGCAAAGGGGGTGAAGAAAGAAGATAGTGAAAAGAAAGGAATGAGGTGTAAAATGTAAGTGATGAAGAAAAAGTGAAGGCCCCAAAAGTGGCTAACTGAGGAAGGAAAATGAGGTGTAAAATTTAAGTTACCCAAATCATCTGATGTTCAAAAGTTTATGTAACTTCAACAAGTATTACAGAGCAAGTTCTAGAGACACAATCAAGTGAAATACACACTCAACAAAAAGAATTCAAAGCATATTTGTGATAAATGCTTATCTTAGGCTCAAATCTCACGTTTGAAGTGTGGCTAAATTGCATATGATTCTCAAATATTTCCATATGAATTACTAATCAAGCAGTGCATACAAACTGCATTATCAACATCCTAAATCAAAATTGAACAATATGAAAGAAAATCAAGCAACATTTGTATGACCTGGCCGTGGTCAAGAATACATTAGGCATTAAAACTGCTTTCTAACATAAACTATGAGAAACAATGTCTGCCCATTCATGACTGAATCATACATGCTCAAAAGACAAACAAAAGACTTAAGTGCATAGAATCAAGCAAAAATCAAGTATCCTGTCCTAGATATACTGTCAACACAAATACAACATCAGCAAAAAATAGCATCAATATGCGGCGTCCTGAACTAGTAGAGGGAAAATGAGTCAAAATAATAAAGGCACACCACCCCACACTTGAGGATCACACTGTCCTCGATTAATACAAAGGGGATACCACAGAAATAAAAGTAGAAAGCACAGCAACAAGCACAGAAAATCTAAAAGTTTTAATGTACCTCAACAAAATGAAAAAGAAGAAAATAGACAAGAGTAAAATAACACATAAAATAAATAAAAAAACACTTTTTTTTTTAGTCTTTTAGCTAGACTCGCTCCTTCTATCACTCTTTCAGGTAAAGCACCATATGCACTCGCTCCTCGACCTCCAATGGGTCTCTATAGTAGTGCTTTAGTCTGTGCCCATTGACTTTGAAATCTCCCTTGTCAGGATGATGCAATTCCACTGTGCCATAGGGAAATACTTGCTTGATCACAAATGGTCCTGACCATCGGCTCTTAAGCTTTCCTGGAAAAAGACGAAGATGTGAGTTATAAAGTAATACCCTATCTCCAACCTGAAAATCTTTAGAGCCACGCAGCCTTTGATCATGCCACTTCTTGGTTCGAGCTTTGTAAATGGAAGAATTTTCATAAGCTTGGTGGCGCCATTCTTCTAACTCATCCAACTGCCATAACCTCTCTTTACCTGTAGAAATAACATCAAGATTGCATGTTTTAAGGGCCCAAAGTGCCCTGTGTTCCAATTCAACAGGCAAATGACAATTCTTTCCATACACTAGCCTATAGGGTGTAAATCCAGTAGAAGTTCTGTAAGCTGTCCTAAAGGCCCATAATGCATCATCCAATTTGAGTGCCCAATCCATCCTACTCACCCCTACGGTTTTCTCTAAGATTCTCTTTAAACCCCTATTAGTTACCTCTACTTGTCCACTGGTCTGTGGGTGATAGGGTGTTGAAAACCTATGAGATACCCCATAATGTTTTAGTACTTTCTCAAGTTGGGAGCTACAGAAATGGGTCCCTCTATCACTAAACAGTGCCCTAGGTGTACCAAACCTAGCAAACAATTTTTTTAAGAACCTGGTCACCACCCTGGCATCATTAGTGGGGAAACCTTGAGCTTCTGGCCACTTGGAAAGATACTCAACAGCCACAAGTATATACTTATTACCGTATGAGGAAGGAAAAGGGCCCATGAAGTCAATACCCCACACATCAAAGATTTCAACCACTTGCATACTCGTTTGGGGCATTTCATCACGGGCAGAGATGTTACCTGACCTCTGACAAGCATCACAAACCTGCACATATGCTTTAGCATCCTGGAATATGGTTGGCCAGTAGAACCCTACTTCAAGCACCTTCCTAGCAGTGTGGTTTGCAGCCTGGTGGCCTCCCGTTGGTCCTTCATGGCAGTGCTTCAAGATTTGGTGGACTTCCTCCCCATATATGCATTGCCTGATTACTTGGTCTGCACAGATACGAAACAAGAAAGGATCTTCCCAAATGTAGTATTTCAACTCAGCAAAGAATTTCTTCTTTTGCTGGGTAGTCATACCCTTTGGTAAAACCCTTGCCACTAAATAGTTAGCATAATCACAAAACCAAAGGGAATCAGTACATACCTGAACCGTCTCTAAATGCTCATCTGGGAAGTTATCATCAATGGCTCTCTCATCTAAGGCCTCCCAGTTTGGATTCTCTAACCTTGATAGGTGATCTGCAGCCAGGTTCTCTGCACCCTTCTTATCTTTGATCCCAATATCAAATTTCTACAAGAGCAAAATCCATCTAATGAGTCTAGGCTTAGCATCATGCTTACCGAACAAATACTTCAAGGCTGAATGATCCGTGTAAACCACGGTCTTGGATAGCACCAAATAGCATCGAAACTTGTCAAAAGCATAGACTACTGCAAGTAATTCCTTTTCAGTAGTGGTATAGTGCTCCTGGGCATCAGTCAAGGTCTTGCTAGCATAATAAATTGGCTGGAACTTTTTATCAATCCTCTGACCTAACACAGCTCCAACTGCAAAGTCACTAGCATCACACATTAGTTCAAAAGGCATTTCACTTAGGTGAAACCATAATAGGGGCTGTGGTTAGTCGTTCCTTTAGTAACTCAAATGCATGCAGACAATCAGTATCGAAAACAAAAGGTACATCCTTGACAAGCAACTGAGTTAAGGGCCTAGCAATCTTAGAGAAATCTCTAATAAATCTCCTATAAAAACCAAAGATGCCCTAAGAAGCTTCTAACAATTTTAATCGAACTAGGGGATGGTAGTTTTGATATGGTCTCAACCTTAGCCTTATCCACTTCCATCCTTGCATGTGATATCTTATGCCCAAGAACAATCCCCTCTCTCACCATAAAGTGACATTTTTCCCAATTAAGAACTAAGTTTGCTTCTATACATCTTGCAAGCATACGTTCTAAATTAAGCAAATAGTGGGAGAAGGAGTTACCAAAAACTGAGAAGTCATCCATAAATACCTCCATAGACTCCTCAATCATGTCATGGAAGATTGCCATCATGCACCGCTGAAAAGTGGCTGGTGCGTTGCATAATCCAAAAGGCATCCTCCTATACGCGAACGTTCCATATGGGCAGGTAAAGGTGGTCTTCTCTTGGTCTTCAAGTGCAATGGGAATCTGAAAGTAACCTGAAAAACCATCAAGAAAGCAATAAAACATGTGACCTGCCAAATGTTCAAGCATCTGGTCAATGAAAGGAAGAGGAAAATGGTCTTTCCGGGTTACATCATTAAGTCTCCTATAATCAATACAAACCCGAAAACCTGTTACCGTCCTAGTGGGTATGAGTTCATCCTTATCATTCTTGACCACTGTCATGCCACCCTTCTTTGGTACAACCTGCACAGGACTCACCCAAGAGCTATCAGAGATAGGATAAATCAAACCTGCATCAAGAAGTTTAATTACCTCCTTTTTCACCACTTCCTTCATGTTTGGGTTCAATCGCCTCGTGGGTCGCACCACCGCCTATAGCTATCTTCCATCAGGATCTTGTGTGAACAATAGCTAGGATTAATCCCAGGAATGTCTGCCATCTTGTAAGCAAAGGCCCTAGGGTATTTCTTAAGAGAGGTCAAAGTCATCTCCCTCTCCTCAGGTGTCAGGTCAGCTGCTATAATTACCGGCAGCTTCTCTGCCTCATCTAAATAGGCATAGCTTAAGTGCTTGGGTAACTCCTTCAATTCCAAGGTTGGGGGGTCCTCAATTGAAGGTTTCACCTTCTGCACCTCTGACCTGTCAAGAGAAACAAAAGAATCACCAAGTTCTTTGGGCTCAACAGCCAGTAAGTGAGCTAGTTGTTCCAACACTTGCTCGTTGGACAACTCATCCTCTTCTCCTTGTAATGCCACCTGTAAAGGGTCATCAAGTAAAAATTCCTGCAATTCAGATTCAACCACATCATCCAAGATATCCACAGAATATACAGTATCATCATGATCTAAAGATTGTCTCTTAGAGGTAGCTAAGTCAAATGTAACAGTTTCATCCCCTACTCTAAGTTTCAATTTCCCATCACAAACATCTATAATAGCCCTAGACGTTGCAAGGAAAGGCCTACCTAGAATCAAGGGTACGCTACTCTCACCCTCCATATCCATCACAACAAAATCCACAGGAAATATAAATTTATCAACCTTTACAAGGACATCTTCAACTATACCTCTAGGATATTTAACAGTTCTATCAGCTAATTGTATGTTCATCCTAGTAGGTTTTGGCTCACCCAATCCCAGTCTATCAAACAAGCTAGTAGGCATCAAATTTATGCTAGCTCCTAAATCAGCTAAAGCATCCATGACAGACAGATTACCAATTACACAAGGTACGGTAAAACTCCCTGGATCACGCCTCTTAACAGGTAGCTTGTTTTGTAAGATTACTGAGCACTCCTCATTCAATGTCACTAGTCCCAAATCCTCTAGTTTCCTCTTGTTGCTCAGTATTTCCTTCAAGAACTTTGCATAGCGAGGCATCTGCGAAATGGCTTCAAAAAAAGGAAGGTTAATCCTCAGCTGTTTAAATAGATCAAGAAACTTACCAAACTGTTGATCTACTTTCTCCTGCTTCAGTCTAGCCGGGTATGGAATGGGTGGCTAGTACTCTCTTATGGGGCTCTTCTTGCCCTCAACTTGCACCAGCTTAGTTACCTCAGGCCCTTGGTCCTTATTGACAATTGTATCCTGCACATCATTATGATCATCAGTAGGTAAAAGTAAAGGACCAGCTACTTGCTTACCTGATCTTAGAGTGATAGCCTTGCAATGCTCCCTTGGATTAGACTCGGTGGTGCTAAGGAACGTCCCTGGCTGTCTTTCAGCCAACACCTTAAAAATCTGGCCTATCTGATTCTCTAAGTTTTGAATGGAGGCTTGTTGGTTTCTAAGTGCTGTGTCTGTTTGGTGGAATTTTCTCTCTGAAGTGGACACAAACTTCATCATCAATTCCTCCAGATTGGGCTTCTTCTCCTGCCCTTAAGGAAATTGACTTGGAGCAGCTTGCTGTTGGGGTTGCTGTTGGTGCAACCGCTGAAAACCTAATAGACCCTGGTTATTAGTGTTTCTTCATCCAAAATTAGGATGATTCCTCCACCCGGGGTTGTATGTGCTGCTATATGGATTGTTCTGCTGTCTCAGAGCGTTCCCCATGTAACCTACCTGTTCAAAATCAGAAGAACCACTGTGAGAAGAAAATGAAGAAGAGGGGTTAGCAAACATACCTCCCGCATTACAATTGACACCATAATGCGGGCCACCACAGAACTCGCAGCTTGACTGTGCTGCATGCACTGGCATCTGGAGTTGGTCAATCTTCTTAGCCAGAAGCTCTACTTGAGTTGCCAAGGTTGATATAGAGTCTGACTGGTTGACCAATCCCTGCCGTCCTAGCCTATCCCTTGAGGATTGCCACTAATAGTTGTTCATGGCCATTTCCTCTATTAAACTCTGTGCCTGTTCAGGGGTTTTATTATTTAATGCACCCCCTGCTGCCGTATCCACCATCTGCCTTGTGGCTGTATTTAAACCACTATAGAAAGTCTACACCTGCATCTACACAGGCAATCTATGATGTGGGCAACACCTCAGTAAGTCCTTGTACCTCTCCCATGAATCATACATACTCTCATCAGCCATCTGCACAAAAGAAGAAATGTCATTACGTAGTTTTGCAGTCTTAGCTGGTGGAAAATATTTGTACAAAAACTTTTCAGCCAAAGTCTCCCAAGTAGTGATGGAGTTAGGTGGTAGGGATTGCAGCCATCTCTTTGCTCTATCTCTCAAGGAAAATGGAAACAATCTAAGCCGAATGGCATCATCAGTGGTTCCATTAATCTTGAAAGTGTCGCATATCTCCAAGAAGTTAGCTATGTGGGCATTAGGGTCTTCGCTGGGCATCCCTCTAAACTGTACCGTTTGTTGCACCATCTGAATCACATTTGGCTTGATTTCAAAATTGTTAGCTGCTATTGTAGGCCGAGTAATGCATGTCTGTGTCCCTTCCAATGAAGGTCTAGCGAACTCGTACATCGTTCTATTGGCTTCGTCATTATTATTTGCAGCTGCCATCTTTGGTGATGCAGGGTCAGGGATCTCAATTGGTTCCTCCTCCAATATCTCAACTGGCACCTCCTCCTGACGACGGTGTGCACGAGTCCACAATGATGCCGGATCGGATAGAGGGTCTACAAGTACAGGATTAGAACTCCTGGTCATAAACTACCTGAATCCAATAACAGTGAAACAGTCCACCAATCATATTAAAGAGTAATAAACCAAAACAAAAAGTAAAACAAGACAGATAAAACTCAATAACAGAAACAATAACGAAACAAATAAAAACCTACTAAAATAATAAAACAAATAATCTAAATAAATAAAATAAAATAAAATAAACAAAGGAAAAAATGAAACTAATAAAAACTAATAGCTGAACGCAGAGAAAGACACACTAACCAGAAACAAAAACAAAAAAGAACAAATAAAAATGACTAAAGTAACAGATAGCAAATTCACTCTAGTTTTCACCAAAATGTTCCCCAGCAACGGCGCCAAAAACTTGATGCTTGCTGCCAATGCTATCTAGCAACTACACCTAAGGCAGTGAACCTATCGATGCAGCCTAGTGCAATGGTGAGTATCAAGGTTGTATTCCTCGGGAACGGGAAAGCCCAGAGCTACTACTTATTCTCTGTTATTTAGCCTACCAATTCAAAATAATTTCGATTTTAATCAAACTAAAAACTAACCTAAATGCAATAATCACTAGTCAACGCTAATTAACAAGAAGATGAATTAGTTGAGACAGAAAAGCAAACCCACTAGGAACCTAAACTAGTTGGTAAATACAAAAGATAATGGATGACTGAATCTGATTCTGCTACCTGTGAGTGAATTCTAATGCAAATTCAAATTCTCTGTCGGTCTCAATGAATTTCTTAAACCTAAAATCTACCACTGGCTAGTTCTTCCTACTGGTTAATTTTAGATTAGCATTATCGATCCAATTCACTACTATTAAGAGTCGTTACTTCTTAATCCAGCAACTTATTAACCTTAGTTCTAAGGATAACAAATTGTCCGCTACAATTAGTTGTCCAATTTCAATTAAAATCTATCGATTATTAAGAGAAATCTAAAGAGCTTTCAGTGTAACGTCTTGCCAATAAAAACATAGACAGTCATTCATAACAGTAATGGAGTTCACAGAATCAATGTTCAACCATCCACGGAAAGTAAATTCAAGCTACCAACATAGTTCGGGACCCAACGGGTTTTACAAATTTAGTTACACATAAGCATCATCCAACAATTCAGAAAATCCACAATTCAGAGAGAAAAGCAATGTAAAAATTATATACGTCCCTCTTCTCCTGAGAAATAGATCAAACAGTGCAGAATAGTCGCCGGAAGGTTGGTGAAAAATGACCAAAAATTGCAATTTTGAAGCTGTCCAATGGGTCACAATCGGGTCGGGTCGTGGGTCACGGATACCCGACTGGAAATAGCTCCAAAAACCATCGGAGCTACGGCGAAAGGTTGTAGGAGGGGCACCGCACGACGGAGGGATGATTTCCAGTAGCCTACGACTCAAGCGACGCTGGATGGGTCGCAAAACGCGGTCGGGTCGCGTCACTTGGGTTCGTCTCGGGTTACGCAATCCGTCGCGTTACGGCAGCTGATGGTTCGTCGGAAGGTGCGACTAGGCTGCCTGAAGCTGCAGGAAGCGTCGGTGGGCGGTGGGTAGGTCAAAAAATGCCGCAAAATGCCGCGATGTGGAGCAATTTTTCCTCTCGGATTGCGCATCTTTCTCGCCATTCTGTTGCTGTCCGACGGCAATGGGTGGTGGTGGTGGGTTCTCCGTCGTCTCCTGCTGCCTGGGTGAGGTCACGCCACCGCAGAGCACCGGTCAGGCGAGCCGTGGGTCCCTCGATTGCCCTCTGGTTTCGTGAAGGGTGTGTGTGTTTTTTACTGTTCCAACCTCCTCTAAATTCACTATTCCAAGCTTCCAAAAATCTCCTTTTTGCACGCTGCTCGGCCTCCTTCCTTGGGCTCATGCTCCAAAGGGCCATTAAGGGCTTTGGCTTGGCCCAATAAGAGGAAAATGGCCAACTGACTCAAAATAGCCGTTTTAACTCCAGAAAAGTCTCGTTTGCTGATGATAGATTGATAAAAAGCCTGAAATGCAATAAAATACACATTTAGGTGATTCCTAGAATAAAAATACATGTAAAATTGTGTAAAATAAGACATATCAACAATCCCTAACACTCTAGGCAATTAGGGAGTAGAGGGTACTTCAACCACAAAAATGACCTAGAATTCTTTAATGACAAGGAAATACCCTAAAAAGGGTATTTCAACTAACTCCATCTCTACCTCAAGGAGGATCTGGTATATAGGCATCTAATACAAATTAGTATTTTTATGAGAATAAATCTCAGTAGCATTAATAACTAGTTTTCAAAATAGCTAGTTTGTACCACCATAAACTCATACGAAAATTCTACATTCTTTTTCATAAAAACAATACATCTATTGGGTTATCTTATATAACATTTCATTTAACATTCATACTTGCATGCATTTCTTACTCTATATGTTCAGCTCATAATATATATCTTATAAATTCATTGGAACATATAAGTAACATAACATCATTTATATAACTTTCATTATAAATTAAGAGCAATAAGAAAATAAGAGCATTTCTCCTTGGCCTCTGCCAACTATCATCATAATCATCATCATATAATTGCATAATATAAGGGAAATCTAGAGGGTCATCATGTACAACACTACATACTTTCGAATATTTGCTCTGGCAACGATGCCCATTAGTAGTCCTCGACTGCATATCATATTTGTGTACATTTTGGAGCGTCCTCCAGTGGATCCAAGTGTAATAGAGTCCCCACATTGAGCACATACTAGGGTCCCTAAAAAGCTATTCATAAACATATATATAGGTGAATCGGTGCATACTATAGTTCTGTAAATTCTAAGTATGTGACTTTTCATTTACATTGGCCATTAAGTCACTAACTTACAATTTACAACTATCATGATACTTGTGGAATGTCTAATCATCGTCCTATACCAACAATCAGTCATTCAGATAAGAACCTATCTACCAAAAATACATATATTAAGAATACAATTCTCATTTCTCTTATGCATTCTTGCTCTTTCCTTTTAAATTTCATCACTTTCATGCTCTTTCTCATTTTCATTTAGAGTATATGTTACCTTGCTTATAATTTAAGTTTAATCTCTAGTTTGGATTAAGTTTTTGGGCTAGATATTATTCAAATATGTAATTAAGTTCATCATTCCATTACAGAAGGTGGCAGTCGACTGGTACCATGCTACAAGTTGACTGGTTGCATCCTGTCCAATCTTTGAAATTCCAAATAGAGAGTTATTAGTTGACTGCTAGGTGCCTGGCAGTCGGCTGCTAGCTTACTGTTGGGCCTGATAGTCAACTGCTGGATTGGGGCAATCGGCTGCTCTATTCTTGGGCATTTTTAGAAAAAGAAAGAACACGATAGTCGACTTTCAAGTGCCCGGCAGTCGACTGCTAGCATTTTGTATACATTTCTAGACACCTCAAGAGCACGACAGTCGACTCCTGCATTGTGGCAATCGGCTGCTGCGTCTTGCTCTATTTTATGACTTGTCGTTGATCCAGATTTTCAATCCAAAAACTTATTTTAAAACCTATTTTGAAATTTATGAACTCAATATAAACTTTTCATCAACATTTAACACAAGAAAATAGCCCAAAACATCATATAATCATGTTCAAATATGAGATTCAAACTCACTTTCATTCAAAATGAAAACCCCATTTTTTAGAAGAAAATTTAAGCATGCACGAGTATCTTCAATCGGTTAAAAATACCTAATAGTAATTAAAAACAATAAGAATGTATTTTTTTAATCCCTTTTTCTTTCAAATAAGTTCAATTTCACAAATTTCAGTCATGTGAACAGTAAACTCCGAAATAAAGGGATTGGGTTATTATGCTACCTTAATCTGTGTTTAAATGATGTTTGGATGCTAATTAGTGCTGTAGATGCCTTCCTAATCACTTTTATAACTTTAAATCTTGCTAGAAATGAGATTCACTTCCTTGAACCTTCAACTTTTCTCTCTACTTGATCACACCCTCTCTCTCTAAAAGTGGAAGTTTGAGTTTTTGGAATGAACGAGTCTGACTCTTGGCCTTATTTATATGACAATACAACACTTGTATGGATTCACAATTTTTGATCATTTGCCTCAAATTGGTAAATTTCAAACTATTTGAGAAATTCTCATTTTGTCCCCAACCCATGGGCGGGAGAATTACAAAATTCTATTAGATGCAGTAATTCTTTTGGCCAAAATTGTGATTGTCATACCTCTACTTTTCCACTTTTCATTTTAGTCCTTTTCTTCATTCTAGTTAATTTTCTCACTCATTTCTAGTCCAATTCTTGCACTCATGCAACTATATGCAATCTAACACAACATAAATGCAATATACACAAGCAATTAACTAAAATTAACAAACATCTCTTGAAATTTAAGAGCTAATGTTACATTTCTCCCCTCCCTTTATGAAATTTTGTCCTCAAAATTTATATGTACCTATACAACTAACTCTAGGAAATTTCTTCTCATCTCTTCTTCTTTCTCCCAGGTTGCCTCTTGTGGTGACATTTGATCCCACGAGAATATGTTTAGTCTCAGTACCAATAATCCTTAAAGGTTTTGGTGTATAAGTCAAATTATCCTTTAATTATATATTCTGGCATCGAGAATATGTTAAGGATTGGGAAGATATTTTCAAATTTGAGAAATATGAAACACATTGTGGATATTGGATAGAAATAGGGGGTAAAGAAATTTGATAAGCAGATTGGCCAACTTTTTTCAAGATCTAGAAAGGTCCAATGTATCCTGGGTTTAACTTTTTGGACTTAATAGCCCTGCCAATACCGGTAATAGGAGAAACTCTAAGGAAAATATGATCTTCTTCATCAAATTCTAGTGGTCTTCTCCTTTTATCAGCATAACTTTTCTACCTATCTTGGGCCTTGGCTATCTTTTCTTTAATCATCTTAATTTGATCTATAGTTTGTTGAACTAAGTCTGGTCTTGATAGTTGTTTCTCCCCCACCTCAAACCAATACAAGGGTGACCTACATCTTCTTCCATATAAGGCTTCATAAGGAGTCATTCCTATGCTGGAGTGGAAATTATTATTATAGGTAAATTCCACTAAAGGTAAATTTCTATCCCAATTCCCTTTTTGCTTTAATGTACATGCTCTAAGAATATATTCTAGAGTCTGAATAGTTCTTTCAGTCTGCCTATCAATTTGTGGATAATAAGTAGTACTGAAACTAAGTTTAGTACCAAAAGCCTCCTGCAAGGCTCTTAGAGTCTAGAAGTAAACCTAGGGTCTCTATCATATACTATATTAGTAGAAACTCTGTGGAGTCTTATTATTTCTCGTATATACAATTGGATCAACTTATCTAATGAGAAATTTATTTTGATGGGATTTAGTTAATCTGTCTAAAATTGCCCAAATTGCATCATTCCCTAATTGAGTTTTTGGTAAACTTAATACGAAATCCATAGAAATCTTATCTCATTTCCATTCAGGGATTTCAAAAGGTTGTAGTAGTCCTGCATGTTTCTAATGTTCAATTTTCACCTTTTAGCACACTAGGCATCTAGCAACATACTTAGCTATTTTCTTCTTCATACTTGGCCACCAAAATTTCTTTTTCAAATCTTGATGCATCTTGGTAGTACCAGGATAAATAGTATAGTTGCTCTTATGGGCTTCTTCTAGAATTATATCCCTCAGTTCTCCAAAATCTGGGATATAAATCCTATCTTGGAAAGTTACTACCCCATCGACACCTCTTTTGAATTCTTTTAGGTCCTTTAGGGACTTTATGAATTCATCCTCTCTTTAAGCTTATAATATTTGATTTCTAAGGTTATTCTCAATTTTTACCTCACTCAGATATATCCTATCTGGTAACATCAGTGTGGATAAGCTCATATTTCTAAATTTCTCTATTAGGCTCATTTCATTTATCATTAGTTGAGCTATGTGGAGAGATTTCTAACTTAGTGGATCTGCCACTACATTAGCTTTTCCTGGATCGTACTTTAATTCAAAATCATAATCCTTTAAGAATTCCATCCATCTTCTCTACCTCATGTTTAATTCTTTTTGGTCAAAGAGATATTTGAGACTTTTATAGTCATTAAGTACCTTAAACCACAACCCGTACAAATAGTGTCACCAGATTTTTAAAGCAAACACTATGGCTGCTAATTCTAAATCATGGGTAAGATAATTTTCTTTAAGAGGCCTTAATTGTCTAGAGGCATATGCGATAACTCTCCCATTTTGCATCAAGACACATCCTAGGCCCTTTTTGGATATATCATAATACAAATCAAAATTTCCTAAGGGATCAAGGATTATTAAAACAGGTGTTGTGGTCAGCTTTTCTTTTAAAATTTGAAAGATATCTTCACATTTGTGATCCCACACAAAAGGAATATCTTTCCTGGTCTGTCTAGTCAAAGGCAATGCAATTTGCAAAAATCCTTGAATGAATCTCCTATAATACCCTGTTAATCCAAGAAAACTTTAAATTTCAATCACTGTTACAGGTCTCTCCCAACTAATTACAGCTTCTATCTTACTGGGATTTACTATTACTCCATCTTTAGTGATTACATGACCTAAGAATTTCACCTTTTCCAACCAGAATTCACATTTTTCTAATTTTTCATATGTAACATCGGCTCTAATTATTATTAAAGAGATGTTTGATAATTGTTAATTTGATGCTCAATGCTTGTGTATATTGCATTAGTGCATATAGTTGCATTAGTATAAGGACCAACTTGAAAGAATTACAATTCTTTAGTTGAGAGTGAGGCCAAGGACCTAAGTGAAAAGGGAAATTGTGCTAAGACAAAATGTGTAAAGTAAACCAAGGACCAAAGAGAAATTTCCCAAACTTTCCCTTAAACCCTAGTAGCAGCCCTAAACCCTCTTCATTCTTCCAAACCTTTAGCATCCTAGAGAGAGAAGCATAAGGGGCGAGTAGAGAGAGAAGGGGCAGAGTTAGGGCTGGGAAGGGAAGGTTTCTGAAGTAAAGGGTGATTTAAGGCTGGGATTCAATCCTACAACAAGGGAGAATCATTCCTAACACATCAAACACACACATTTCACAGGAATCAAGGTAGCAATCCATCCTAAACCCCTATCTTTTTCTAAAATGTTACTATTTTTGGAAAATATGGATTTCTACATGTTTGAACTGAGATTGGGGTTAAACTTACATTATGTATGCTTTTCTAATTTTATGGGATGTTGTGTTGCTGAATGTATGCTCATATATGTGCTTGTAATGGATTGGAAGGGCTGGGTTATGTTCATATAGGATATAGACTAGTTTTCCTTGAATGTACCATGTTTGAGCTAATGAATGAGAAATGTTTAATGAAAAGTAAAGTTTTTTGTATGGAAATTTAGCTCATCTGCTTAGAATTGAAAATGGAATGCATTCTAGACTGGGTATTAGCAAAATCATGTTTTCTGAACTACAACGGAGCATAGCAGCTAACTGTTAAGTATGGGCCAGTCGACTGTCGTGTTCTTGGAAAACTCAGAAGTATAGACATAGGCTTAGCAGCCGACTACCAAATGCCTAGCAATCGACTCTCGGGCCCGGGTCTGCACTAAGTAGTCGACTGGCCATCCTCGAAGTCGATTGTCGTGCTCTTGGAAACCCAGAATTGCAAACAGAAGCTCAGCAGCCAACTGCTAGGTTCTTAGCAATCGACTATCGAGCCTAGGTTTGCACTGAGCAATCGACTTTCGTGCTCATATTTTTACCCAGAACACTTTCCAAGAAGTCGCCAGCCAGCTGCCATTGGCATTTGAAGAATACAGAGAGCCACCAGCTGACTACTAACCTTCTAGTAGTCTATTGGCAGCCTTCTAACTTGAAAAATGAGGTTTTTAATGGTAATTGAGCTTAGTAATTCTTCATAATAACTTAATTAAGGACTCACAACATAGGTAGGCAAGGAAACTAGGATTTTTGGGTGATGATACCCTTGGGATAGTGAAAGAAAGAGAGAGCAGGAAACAAAAAGAGGGAAAGAGGAAAGTATTCTTAGTGTATGCCTTAAGGTAGATAAGCTCATGATCGAGTGACCAATTGTCAGTATGGGACGGCCGTTGGGCATTCCACGGTTGTGCCATAAATTGGGATGGTTAAACATCCACTTGAACTTAGATGATTTCAAAAACACCATGATGGTTGCAAACTTTAAGTTAGTGTCATCTCCCAAAGGCCATATGAGAAACACATACTTAGTGTTAAGCATAACCATGACCATAGGCCAATTCACCCCATAATATATGTAGAGAATAGCATACTGGGAGTGTGATCCATCAAAAAGGGATAGTGATTCCATAGTATTATGATCCACCCAAAAATAGAGAGGAAATGATCTGGGTAGAGTTGATGGTGATCCCATGAGAGTTTTACTAGCCCCGTTTGGGACAAAAGAGAGGAATCCCGCTGGTCAGGGATAATCTGTTGGAAAGGGGCAGGGACCATTACGGTACTTAGATCCACTGGGGGACACCTCAGAATGTACAAAAGGTTAAGGCATGGCTAAATAGACATGCACTCATTCATATAGACAGTAGTACGTGGAGTTGTTGTTGGACAACTCTCCCGATTACTCTTAGGGTGTTTTATGTACTGCTTACATGTTATGGAAATGAAATGATGTTATGTTTACTATCCCACATGTGTTTTATAAGAAATATTTTATGATAAGAATGATGATGAATACACTTCCCATATTTTAAAGTTAATATGTTTTAAATGCAAGTGCATACATTTGAGTATATAACATGATTAAATGCTACACTCATTGCATCCCATAGTATGTTAGATGTTTTAAGAAAGAATGTAGAGGTTTTTCGTGCGAGCACGGTGGTACAGGTCAATGGATTTCGTAATTGGTTGTATTGCCAATGAGATTTATTTCTCACAATAATGTTGACATGTACCAGATGTGTAGGTCCCTTTAGGTTGGAGAAAGAAAGTAAGGTATGCAGAAGTGTCCAATCTGGGCACACAAACTATTTATTTTGGATAGTATAAGTACATGTTAGGATTGAGCTAGCTTCATGATATTTTGAGAAAGGCTAGTGTAGGATTATTTTTATAGCCTATTCTAACTTATCTATATATGAATTAGGCTGGATTGATGAATAGACTATTTAATGGGGTTATGAGTGGTAGGATTGTTGCCTTCATGCCCAATAGTTAATTGATTATATTTAATTAAGAATACATGTTTATGTATAGTTAATCCAGGTGTATGCTATATGTATTTATTCTGCTGTGATATTGAGAGAACCTAAGAGTAGAGACCAACCTAAATGCACTCAATTAATCAACTTGGTAAAAATTTTAAAATTTTCTCGGGTAGAGGTAATAGTAACACCAATACTCTGAGAATTATTTTCATACTATAGTTTTTAAAAATAAAAAAGGAATCGTAGGATAGAGGATGTTACTTCATACAATTGCTTCTCCTTATGCAATTGCAATACAATTCTAAGATGGTGTTTATGCTCTTTACTTTTCTTAGAATATACAAGAATGTCATCGATAAACACTACCACGAATTAATCAAGGTAGGGTCTAAAGATACTATTCATGTAATCCATAAAAATAGCTGGAGTATTCGTTAATCTAAATGGCATTACCAGAAATTTATGATGCCCATATTTGGTTCTAAAGGTTGTCTTAGGTATGTCTATTGTTTTCAACCTAATTTAATGGTATCCTGACCTCAAATCAATTTTGGAAAACATAGTACCTCCTCTTAATTGATCTAACAAGTCATCTATCCTAGGAAGTGTGTATTTATTCTTCACAGTTACGTGGTCTAGTTATCTATAATCTATACATAACCTCATACTTCTATCCTTTTTCTTTACAAACAAAATTGGTACTCTCTAAGGTGAAGCACTAGGCCTAATAAACTGTTTCCCTAAAAGATCCTCTATCTACACTTTCAATTCGGTTAACTCTAGTGGAGACATTCTATAAAGTGTTATATAAATTGGTCCCTTGCCAGGAATTAATTTTATAGAAAATTCTATCTCTCTTTTAGGTGGAAGACTTGAAATTTCATTGGGAAAGACATCTAGAAATTCACAAACTACAAGAATAGCATTAAGTTTATACTGAAATTCAACTTTAAAAGAACACAAAAAACTAGTTCTTTGGATCTCTTCCTCAATTTTCCTAACTACCAGCATGGCATCTATAAAATTCATAGATTTCTTAGAACAATCAAAGACTACATTGTTTAAAGACAACCAATCCATCTCGTAAATGATATCCAATCCCACCAAAGGTAAACAAATGAGGTCAAAAATGAAGGGCTTATTTTTAACAAGGGAACAATTTAAGTAGGCTAAAGAAGTTAATACCTGCTCCCATGCGAAAGTAGAAACAGATAACTCATGGGGTAATTTAAATAAAGGTAAATTCAATCTTTCCACACATTTATAAGAAATGTATAAACTCTCCTTATAGTAAGAGGTCTTGTGGGCTCAGTTGACTTCTTCCACTCAGGGCAATCTTTAATAAAGTGACCCTATTTTCCACACTTGTAACACACACCCAATTGGAATCTACAAGGTCCGCCATGACTTTTCCCGTACTTTGGACAAGCATTAGGTACTGCCTGTCTCACTACAAGTTTCTTCCCCTTCTAGTTTCCATCATTTCTATTATCCCTTCCTCTAAAGGATCTAGGTTGTTTCCTTTTAAAAAGAATGGCTCTCTATCTTTCTTTCTTTGTATCAGCTAGGTTATGAGAAACAATGCGACACTTGTTCACTAATATAGCAAAGTTCCTAATTTCAAACGAAGCAATACCATTCTTCAGCTCTAATCTCAAACCAGCTTCCAGATGCATTGCTTTCCATGTCTCATTTAGATGATGCTCCAAATAAGAAGAGAATTTAGACAGTGCCTCAAATTTTACTAAATACTCCTCAAAAGTCATAATGACCTGCTTTAACTGTATGAATTCAATTTCTTTCTAGTTTCTCACTTTCTCAGGAAAATACTTTTCCAGATACACTATTTTAAAAACTTCCCAGGTAATCTGGGTCCCTTGAGCTACCAGTAATTGTTTCGCTCCTATCCGCTAATATTATGTTTCCCCAACAAGCATGTAAGTAGCAAACAATACCTTTTGTTCATCTGTATTCCCTAGGACCTCAAACAAATTATCCATTTCTCACAACCATTCTTTAGTTGCCTGTGGGTTAAACTCACCCTTAAAGGAAGGAGGTCTATTTCTTTGAAATTCAGGCTAACCATTATAAGTTTGGTTTCCCATTTTCCTAAACTTGTCTAAGTGCTTTAGCCATAGCTACAGCTTGTTGAGTAGTGGCAGTAGTCTGTTAGGTGGCAACAACAACCTGTTCTCTTATAGACTCTGCCACTTCCATCATCACTTGCTTAACTCTTTCCATATTGGTTTCACTTTCCTTTTCCTTCCCAGTATTTCTCCTAGGTGGGGCCATAATTCACTCTACAAAACAAACATTACCAAGGTGATCAGTCTCAATAAAACACTATTTATAAGAGATCATATGGCACCAATGAGAAATATCATCTACCCAAACCTAATACTTCATTCCTCAAGTCAAAACATAATATAAGCCAGTCAACTACCATGGCTCAGCTAACTACCCTGCATTAGTCTTTATCCTAAGGAATCAACCCTTTCATTACTAAGATAATTCTAACTAGTCCTCTTAATAGTGCTCTGACACCAACTCATTGTAACTCCCCAATCCTATAGTTCCTTTTAAGTGATTTAAATATAATATAAGCAATGTACTATAAGATTGGTGAATTACTACTTCCTTTGCCCGAGTCAAATTTTAAATATTTAGCAAATGAAATAATTATTATTATTGCTCTAGGCGACTACACTTGGATCTCACATGTTACAAAGTAAAAATAATTAAAGAAATTAAAATGAGATAGATAGATATAGGGATATTTATATTCACATTCAACTATACTTGATATTTATATATACATAAACATTAGTGTGTGCAGACATATACCTATAGATATGTGAGCTTGAGCAGGGTAAGGAGACAACAAGCCTGCCACTCATACCCCGTTTTAAGAAAAATTACTTATCTCACATATCTTGATACATATATGCCCTCCTTACTTACACCAAAATTTTCTTCTTGATTCTTTCAAAATACTAATAAGGATTTAGGGAAATAGGCATGTCAAAATACTATACAGTCCCTAACACTCCAGGCAATTAGGGAGTGAAGGGTACTTCAACCATGAAAATGACCCAGAATTCCTTAATAATAGGAAAATACCCCACGAAGGGTATTTCAACCAACTCTATCTTTACCTTAAGGAGGATCTGGTATCTAGGCATTTGATACAAACTAGCATTTTTATGAGAATAAATCTCAATAGCATTAATAACTAGTTTTTGAAATAGCTAGTTTGTACCACCATAAACTCATACAGAAATTTTACATTCTTTTTCATAAAAATAATACATCTATTAGGTAATCTTGTATAACATTTCATTTAACATTCATACATGTATGCATTGCTTACTCTATATGTTCAGCTCATAGTATATATCTCATAAATTCATTAGAACATATAGGTTACATAACATCATTTAATAACTTTCATTATCACATAAAGAGCAATAAGGAAATAAGAGCATTTCTCCTTGGCCTCTGCTAACTATCATCATAATCATCATCATATAATTGCATAATATAAGAGAAATCTGGAGGGCCATCATGTGCACCACTCCATACTTTCGAATATGTACACTGGCAACTATGCCTAATGGCAGTCCTCAACTGCATATCATATTTGTGTACATTCTAGAGCATCCTTCAATAGATCCAAGTACAATAGAGTACCCACATTGAGTCCACACATTTAGGTTCCACACATTGAGTACATACTAGGGTCCCTAAAATGCTATTCATAAACATACATATATAGGTGAATCAGTGCATACTATAGTTTGGTAAATTCTAAGTATGTGACTTTTCATTTACATTAGCCATTAATTCACTAACTTATAACTTACAACTATCACGATACTTGTGGAATGTCCAATCACAGTCCCATATCAGCAATCAGTCATTCAGATATGAACCTATCTACCACAGATACATATATTAAGAATACAATTCTCATTTCTCATGTATTCTTGCTCTATCCTTTTAAATTTCATCACTTTCATGCTCTTTCTAATTTTCAATTAGAGTATATGTTACCTTGCTTATAATTTAAGTTTAATCTCTAGTTTGGATTAAGTTTTTGGGATAGATATCATTCAAATATGTAATTAAGTTCATTATTCCATTAAAAAAGGTGGCTGTTGACTGGTACCACGCTATAAGTCAACTGGTTGCATTCTGTCCAATATTTGAAATTCTAAACAGAGAGCTATCAGTTGACTGCTAAGTGCCTGACAGTCGGCTGCTAGCTTATTGTTAGGCTTGACAGTCGACTGCTGGATCAGGGTAGTCTACTACTCTATTCTTGGTCATTTCTAGAAAAAGGAAGAACACGACAGTCAACTTCCAGGTGCCCAATAGTCAACTACTAACATTTTGTATATGTTTCTGGGCACCTCAAGAACACCACGGTTGACTGCTACATCGTATCAGTCGGCTACTGAGTCTTGCTCTATTTTATGACTTGCCCTTGATCTAAATTTTTAATCCAAAAACTTATTTTTAAAGCCGTTTTGAAATTGATGTACTCAAGATAAACTTCTCAACAACATTTAACACAAGAAAACAGCCCAAAACATCATATAATCATGTCTAAATCTGAGATTCAAACTCACTTTCGTTTAAGATCAAAAACCCATTTTTCAAAAGCAAATTTAAGCATGCATAAGTATCTTCGATTGGTTAAAAAAACCCAATTGTAATTGAAAACAATAAAAATGTAGTTTTTAATTCCTTTTTCTTTCAAATAAGTTTATTTTCGCAAATTTCAGTTATGTGAACAGTAAACTCTGAAATAAAGGGATTAGGTTATTATGCTACTTTAATCCATGTTTAAATGATGTTTGGATGCTGATTAATGCTATAGATGCCTTCTTAATCACTTTTCTGACTTCAAATCTTTCTAGAAATGAGATTCACTTCCTTGATCCTTTAACTTCTCTTTCTACTCGGTCACAGCCTCTCTCTAGAAATGGAAGTCTGAGCTTTTAGAATGAAGGAGTTTAACTCCTGGCCTAATTTATATGACAATCCAACACTTACATGGATTCACAATTTTTGATCATTTGGCCTCAAATTGGAAAACTTCAAACTATATGAGAAATTTCCATTTTGTCCCTAACCCATTGGCAGGAGAATTACAAAATTTTGTTAGCTATAATAATTCTTTTGGCTAAAATTGCGATTGTCATACCTAAACTTTTGCACTTTTTAGTTTAGTCCTTTTCTTCATTCTAGTCAATTTTCTCACTCATTTCTAGTCCAATTCTTGCACTCATGCAACTATATGCAATCTAACATAACATAAATGCAATATACACAAGCAATTAACTAAAATTAACAAACATCTCTCAAAATTTAGGAGCAGATGTTACACTTATCCTTTTGTCATACCATTTTTTTGTTCAACCCTAATAGATGGAAGAATTCTCATATGCTTGGTAGCGCCATTCTTTCAACTCATTCAACTACCATAGTCTTTCCTTTCCTGTAGACAAAACATCTAGGTTACATTTTTTAAGGGTCTATAGTGCCCTATGTTCCAATTCTAAAGGTAAATGGTAAGTTTTTCCATAGACAAGTCTATATGGTGTGAACCCAGTGGATGGCCTATAGGCTGTCCTAAAAGCCCATAATGCATCATCCATTTGCTACCCAATCCTTCCTATTTACCCCCACAATACTTTCTAATATCCTTTTTAACCCTTTATTGGTTACTTCTACTTGTCCACAATTTATGGGTGATAGGGTGTAGCAAATATGTGGGATACTCCATAGCATTTGAGTACTTTTTCCAACTAGTAGTTACAAAAATGGGTTCCTCTATCATTGATTAATGACTTAGGTGTACCAAACCTAGCAAATAGTCTTTTCAGGAACCTAGTTATCCTCGCGTCATTAGTAAGGAAGGCTTGAGCTTTCAGCCATTTAGAGAAGTACTCTATGCTACCAATATATATCTATTACTATAGGAAGAGGAAAAGGGTCCCATGAAATTGATACCTCACACATCAAAGATTTCAGTGGCTTGGATTCTAGTTTAAGGCATCTCATTCGAGGTAGAGATGTTACCTGACTGTTGGCATCCATCACAAACCTAGACAAACTTTCTTGCATCCTGGAAAATCGTTGACTAATAGAATCCTGCCTCTAATACCTTCCTAGCAGTATGGTTTATTGCTTGATGTCCTCCTGTTGGTCCTTTGTAGCAATGGTTTAGGATCTGGTGGATGTCTTCCCCATCCTTACATCGTCTAATTACTTGGTCTACACAAATTCGAAATAAGAAAGGGTCTTCCCAAATATAGTATTTTAGCTCAGCAAAGAATCTTTACTTTGCTGAGTTGTCATACCCTTTGGTAGGACTCTAATAACCTAGTAATTAGCATAGTTTGAGAACTAAAGAAGGTCAATATATACCTGCATTACCTCTAAGTGTTCTTTTGGAAAATTGTCATTGATAACCTTCTCATCCAGAACCTCAAGGTTTGGGTTCTCTAATCTTGATAGGTGGTCTGTAGCTAAATTTTTTATGCCCTTTTTATCCTTGACCTCTATGTCAAATTCTTGCAGTAGTAATATCCATTTTATTAATCTAGGTTTCACATTATTCTTCCCAAATAAATACCTTAGAGCTGAATGATCCATGTAAACCACGATTTTGGATAGTACTAAGTAGCTCTGGATTTATCAAATGCGTATACCACTACAAGTAGCTCTTTCTCAGTGGTGGTGTAGTTCTCTTAGGAATCAGTCAATGTTTTGCTAGCATAATATATAGGTTGGAACTTCTTCTCAATTCTTTGTCCTAAAACAACTCTAATGACATAATCATTAGCATCACATATAAGCTCAAAAGGTAGCCCCCAATCAGGTGATATCATAATAGGGGTTGTGGTCAATCTTTCTTTTAGCAACTCAAATGCTTGTAAACAATTATCATCAAATACAAATGGTGTATCCTTGACAAGAAACTGAGATAAAGGTCTTGAAATCTTGGAGAAGTCTTTGATGAATCTCTTATAAAATTTGGCATGTCCCAAAAAACTTCTTATTGCTTTGACAGAGCTAGGAGCTGGTAATTTTAATATGCCTTCAAATTTTGCTTTGTCCACCTTTAGTCCTACATGTGATATTTTGTGACCTAGGACAATTCCTTCTTTCACCATACAATGGCAATTCTCTCAATTCAGAACTAGTTTAACCCTATAGATCGAGTCCAGCATTCGTTCTAAATTGTTCAGACAATGGAAGGAATTGCCAAAAACTGAGAAGTTATCCATGAACACTTCCATTGACTCCTCAATCATGTCATGGAAGATTGCCATCATGCATCGCTGAAAAGTGGCTAGTGCATTACACAATCCAAAAGGTAATCTCCTATATGTAAAGGTTCCATAGGGGCACGTAAAAATAGTCTTCTCTTGGTCCTTAGAAGCAATAGGTATCTAAAAATATCCTAAAAAACCATTAAGGAAATAATAGAACATATGACCTGCCAACCTTTCAAGGATCTGATCAATAAATAAAAGGGGAAAATGGTCTTTTAGGGTTTCATCGTTTAATCTGCGATAGTTTATACAGACCTAAAAACCTATTATCATCCTTATTAGTATAAGCTCATCCTTCTTGTTCTTTATGATTATAGTACCTCCTTTCTTGGGTACTACTTGCACAAGACTAACCCAAGAGCTATCAGAGATAGGTTAAATTAAACCTACATCAAGAAGTTTAATCACCTCTTTTACTACCTCCTTCATGTTGAGGTTCAGTCATCTCTGTGGTTGTACCACCGGCTTGTAATTGTCTTCCATCAAAATCTTATATGAGCAATAGCTGGGGTTTATCCCAGGTATGTCTAAAATTTTATATTTAAAAGCTCAGGAGTACTTTCTGAGAGAGGCTAGGGTTATTTCCCTCTCTTTAAGAGTCAAATATGCTATTATAATCATCGACTGCTTTTCTGCCTCATCCAAGTAGGCGTAACTTAAATGTTTAGGTAATTCTTTCAATTCTAAGAGTAGAGGGTCCTCAATTAAAGGTTTTACCTCTTCTATCTCTTTCCTATCTATAGAGGAGATATGATCAGTTAATTCATCAGGCTTAGTGTTTATAGGGTTGCTGGGCTCAGTACTTAGTAAGTATGTTAGTTATTGCAACACCTGTTCATTTATCAAATCATCTTCTTCTGCTTGTGAGGCTTCTGGTAGAGTATCACTTAAGAGGAATTCTTATATATAGGATTTGATTTCATCATCCAGGACATCCACTGAATAGACAACATTATCTTGATCTATGGATTACCTCATATATTTTTCTAAATTAAAGGTGGTAGTCTCATCCCCTACTTTAGGTTGCAACCTTCTGCCACAAACATCTATAATAGCTCTAGATGTTACGAGGAATGATCTTCCTAAAATTAGTGGCATATTTCTTTCACCTATCATGTCCATTACCACGAAGTCTACAGGAAACATGAATTTGTTGACTCTCACAAGCACATCTTCCACTATACCTCTAGGATACTTGACGTGTCTATCTACTAACTGTATGCTCATCCTAGTGGCTTTTGGTTTGCTCAATCCTAGTTTATCAAACAAGCTGATTAGCATTAAGTTGATGTTAGCTCCCAAGTCCACAAGGCCTCCTTGATCGAAAGTTCACCAATGACATAGGGTAAGGTGAAGCTTCTTGGATCACGTTTCTTTATGGGCAACATTTTTTATAAGATTGCTGATCATTCCTTGTTTAGGGTTACTAGACCAAAGTCTTCTAGTTTTCTTTTGTTGCTCAAGATCTCCTTCAAGAATTTCACATAATAAGTCATCTACAAAATGGCTTCGACAAAAGGAAGATTGATCATCGATTGTTTAAATAGGTCTAGGAATTTACCAAGCTGCTGATCTACCTTTTCTTACTTTAATCTAGCAAGATATGGAATGGGTGATTGGTATTCTGCCACTGGACTTTTCTGCCCCTTCTCAAGTACGGGCATTCTTTTTGCCGATTTAGGTTCTTCATTAACTAGTTTAGTTGGCATATTCTCATTGTCTTTGGGCAAGGTTAAATTTTTAGCCAATTGCTTGCTAGATCTCAGAGTGATGGCTTTGCAGTACTCCCTTGGATTAGATTCGATAGTGTTGGGGAGTATGCCTAGCTACCTTTTGGTTAACATATTAGAAATCTGGCCTATTTGATTTTCTAAATTTTGAATTGAGGCCTGTTGATTTCTAAAAGTTTTTTGGGTTTTTTGCAGCCTATTCTTTGAGGTAAACATGAATTTAATCAAGTGCTCATCAAGGTTAGGCTTCTTTTCTTATCCTTGAGAAAACTAATTCGGAGGAACTTGTTGCTGAGGCTATTACTGGTGCAATCTTTGAAATCCTGGTGGACCCTGTTGTTGTTGTTGTTCCTCCATCCAAAATTTGGATGGTTCCTCCAACCAGGGTTTTATGTAATACTATATAGGTTGTTCTATTATCTTGGGTGGTTCCCAAATAATTTACTTGTTCTAAGTCAGCAGAACCTAAGTTAGAAGAAAATGAAGTAGAAGAGTTTGAAAAAATACCTCTCGCATTATAGTTTACACCATAATATGGGCCACCATAAAATTCACAACTTGACTGTGCTGCTTGTATTGGTATCTGAAGTTGGTCAATTTTCTTGGCCAAAAGCTCCACTTGAGCTACCAAAAGTGATGTAGAATTTTTTTGATAGGCCACTCCCTACCGTCCAGATCTATCTCTAAAGGATTGACATTGGTAATTGTTCATGGCCATCTCATCTATCAAATTTTGTGCCAGCTCAAGGGTTTTACTGCTCAGAGCACCCCCTGTTACTGCATCTACCATCTGCCAAGTGGCTGGGTTCAGACATTATAGAAGGCCTATACCTGCATCCATATGGGTAGTCTATGGTGTGGGCAACATCTTAGCAGGTCTTTGTACCTTTTCCATGCATCATACATGCTTTCATCATGCATCTACATAAAAGAAGAAATATTATTCCGCATTTGAGCAGTCTTAGCAGGAGGAGAGTATTTGTATAAAAATTTTTCTACCAACGCATCCCAAGTGGTGATAGAATTTGGAGGGAAAGATTGCAGCCATCTCTTAGCTCTATCCCTTAGAGAAAATGGAAACAATATAAGCCTAATGGCATCATCGGTGGTTCCATTAATCTTAAAGGTGTCACATATCTCCAAGAAGTTGGTGAAATGTGCATTAGGGTCCTCACTGGGTAGTCCTCCAAACTCTATAGTTTTTTGTACCATTTGGATGATGTTTGGCTTTAGTTCAAAATTATTTGCAGCGATGGTAGGCCGATTAATGCATCTTTGTGTTCCTTTTAATGAAGGTCTCGCAAAATCATACATCGTTCAGTTACCATCATTGTTGTTATTATTATTGGCCATTTCTTGTGGAGTATGAACAAGAGTCTAAACTGGCTTTTCCTCAATATGATGTGAATGAGACCTTGAACTATTAAGATATCTTTTAGGTTCAGATAGAGGTTTTAGAGGAGTAGGGTCAGAACTTTTGGTCATAAACTACAAGAGAACAAAAATAATATGCAGCTGATAATAATACGATATGGAAATAAAATAATAATAATAAGTGAATAAGTAACTAAATAGAAAGGAATATCTTAAACAACTAAATGCTAAAGATTGAATTGAAAAAAATAAAATGGTTAAATTAACAATTCCTAAATTCACTCTAGTTTTCTCACAAATGATTCCCTAGCAACAATGCCAAAAACTTGATGTGTTGCTAATGCTCTATATTCAGCCACACGTTAAAGTAGTGCACTTATCAGTGTAGCTTAGCACAATGGTGTATACCAAGGTCGTATCCCATGAGAAAGAAAAAGCCTAGAGTTACTACTTACTCCTTGTTATTTAACCTAAGATAAGTTGTGATGGGATCAACTAACTAAGTCTAGATAACCACAGAGGAAAACAATTATGCTTGATGGAGAAGGGAAAGTATCAAGCTAAGAAGGCAAACCCACTGGGGTTCTAAACTAAGTGATATATAAACAAAGGATTACGAATTATGAAATTGATTGTGCTACCTGTGAGTGAATTCTAAAGTAAATCCAAATTCTCTATCGATCTCAATGGATTTTTAAGACCCAGAATCTTTCATTGGCTAGTTTTTCCTAATGATTAATCCTACATCAGCGTTAGAGTTCTAATTCACTACTATTAAGAATTCCTCTTAATCCAGTAGTTAATCAACCTCTAGTTCCACATGAAGATTGAATGTTCTCTTTAGTTGGTTTCTAATTCCAAACATCATCAGTTCGAGTTTTTGAAAGGAATCTAGATAGTTTTCACTAAGACGTCTCATAATGAAAACTGAATGAATCCTTAACTAAAAGAAGTGTAACACCCCCAACCCTATATTTCTTTCTGGTAATAAAATAATATAAGGTAATATAATATAGGATTGGTGAGTTACTACTACCTCTACCCGAGTACATTTTTAACTTTTTCTAAGTTAAATAGTTGAGTGCCACTAATTTAGGTTACTACACTCGAGTCCTCACACGTTACATAGCAAAAATAAATAAAATAATTTAAATGAAATAGATAGATATAGAGATATTCACATTCACATTCAACTATACATAATATTTATACATACATAATTTTAGTGTGTGTAGACATATATCTATAGATATGCGAGCCTGAGCAGGGTAAGGAGACAACAAGCCTACCACACATACCCTGTTTTAAGTAAAACTCTCCATTTCACATATCTTAATACATATATGTCTTTCTTACTTACACTAAAATTATCTTCCTGATCCTTTTAAAATACTAATAAGGATTCAGGGAAGTAGGCATGTTTAAATACTACAAACTCCTAGTTATACACACAGTCAGGGGGAAAAGTGGTAATTTAAATACAAATAGGCTCTTCTATCTCTATCTCCATCAGCACTTGGTACCTAGGCATTTGATACAAATCAGCTTTAATGAGAATTATTTCTCAGTAGCAATAATCACCTGTAATTTAAATACTGCTGACTTGTACCACCATACAAGTACGAAAATCCACTACATTCTTTTTCAGAATATTTTAAAATATTCTATTATTAGAATAATTTACATGAATTATACAAATATATCATCCATATACTTATGAATACTCATACATTGCAACAATTAATCATGACACAGGATACATGAATACATTCTCAGACTATAATGGTAACAATTTATATTCTCATGTCAGTATAGAGTATAGAGCATAAACAAAGAACTCATGCAATTTGATATGGCTATAGTTAAAAGCATCACATAGTAATTCTTTCAAATTTCTATTCATAAATAAGATTCTCTTGTGGTCATGAGCCACCAACAATCATTCTCGTGGTTTTCACCATCAGCATTTATTCTCAGGTTAACCATCAGCATTTATTCTCAGGTTATCCGTCTGTAAAACTTTTCCTAGATTAAAGCCAGTTACAACTATTCTCGTGGTATAACCAATTGCATCACTTCTCGTTGAATAACCAAATGCGTCCCTTCTCGCAGAATAACCAAATGTATCCCTTCTCACGGTATAACCAAATGCATCCCTTCTTGGGATCAACCATTTGTAGTTATTCTCATTTATGGTTTATGCTCATTAAAATTCTCTTGTTTCTCTTCTTTTTCTCATGATTTCTCAAGCATACACATTTCTCATGTTACCCATTACAAGTCAAGAATAATCCTGCATTTGAGTAAAGTATTAGGCTAATTGTGTATAAAAAAAGGTTATTGAGTCCATTTTCTCAAAACAGAGAGCTACAAGTCGACTTCCAGCCTCCTGGCAGTCGACTTCCAGCTTGCTGCCCCAAAAATGTTTCAAATAGTGAGCAATCAGTCGACTTCCAAGACCTTGACAATCAACTACTCTATTCTTGGCTAATTTTTGGAAAATAAGAACATGGCAGTCGACTTCCAGCCCCTGGCAGTCGACTGCTAGCATTATGGATACGATTCTAGGCAACTCAAGAGCATGACAGTCGACCGAAGGCCTACAAGTTGACTATTATGTTATACTCTATTTTTTGAAAGCCCATTAACCCAGATTTTTACACCAAGAACATGTTTTTAAAATATTTTTGATGATTAAAAACTCAATAACAGCATAAAAGCTTTATTTACCACTCAAAAATAGCCCAAACTACTAATTATTCATGCTCGAATCTTGGATTTAAGCTCTTTTCTCAAAAACCAGAAAAACCCATTTCTCAGATTTGTAATTATGCATTCCCAAGCATATTCAAGCATTTTAAAACATCCAATAGCAATCAAAAACACTAAGAATGTAGGTTTTAATCTCTCTGAAGTTCAAAATTATGAAAACTCATAATTTACCAACCATACACAGTAAATTTAAAAAATGAGAGAGATAAGTGATTTGCTACCTTTCTACTGATTTCCAATCGGTATTTGACGATGGTGAAGGGTTTTGGTAAGTTTTCCTAGCTCTTGGAATGCTTAAATTCGATTAACAGCTTTCTTCCCTCTCAATTCCCATTGTTTCTCTCTCTAACTCGATTTCTCTCTCTCTATAAAATTTCAAAACTCAGGAAGCCAAATGAAGAGTTCTAGAAGGCTGGCCTATTTATAGGCAATCCGGCCTTTTGCAACTTTGTTCCTAATTCTGGACCATTCGGTCCAAATTGATAATTCTTCTAACTTTATGTTAAATGACCATTTTGTCCCTAATTGCCTGGTGGGAAATTTTTAGAATTCTGTTGCTACAGTAAACCATTTTGCTAAATTTACGGTTTATTGCCCTAAAGTTTTAAAATTTCATACCTCTATCCTCACTTCATCTTTTTCCTTTCAATTTGGTCCTTATTCTTTCTTTTCCCTTAAAAATCTTTTCCTAATGTAACTACATGTAGCTTAATGCAACAAACACAAGCATTTGATTCATTAAAATTAACAAACATCTCTCAATGTGCAAAAGAGCGGATGTTACAAGAAGATCACACAATCTAATTTATAATTCAATCATATTAAACTCAAAATATCAACATAGTTTAAGAACCCCAAATGGGTTGTACTAGTCTAGGTACTCATGTTCATGAATAAAACAACAAGAAATATAATTGAAAGGGATGAAGAACAAAATGGAAATAGAAAAACCCTCATTTGTCGAGTTTTAGCTGAAAAGTCTTGGCTCTGAACTTCTCCTTGATTATGCCCCTAGTTGCCTCTTGATGTCTTCCAATATCTTCCTTCAAATTTTAGTTGAATCTCCATGGATGTTTCCTTTATAGAGAGATAAGAAAATTGAAGTATCAAGATCCAAGGAATGGAAAGGATTTTCATGCTTCCAAGCCACTCTGGTGTTCTCAGTTTTGCTCTCTCTAGTCTCTTTCTCTTCATCTGCTCCTTCCTATTTATAGGGGAGTGTGGCATGTCTTTATGCTCCAACATGGTTGTGTGGAGGTAGAGAAAGTAGCACGACTGTGAAGGTGTGTGTAAAGTGGCACGACCATGCCTTTAGTGGTGTGAATGGCTGTGTTCTAGAAAGGATGCACAAAGGGTGTGTTTTTGCCTTCTTTTGGATGGAATTTTGTGCTATGGCCTTGTTGGAAGGTGCTCAATGTGGCTTAGCCGTGTGGAAGGGCGTTTTCATTTTACTTCAAAACTGTTTTGTACCTGCTTAAAGCTTAGATAACATGAAAACAAGGTGGAAACTTAGGTAATTATGAATCAAACACATAAAACATGCCTTTAATGCAAGTAAAAATTCTCAATTAAAATTGTATAATTATGTGCCTATCATATATTGTGCCTTAGGTTTCAAGAGTTTACCATTATGGTCCACTAGCTCCAATTCTCTATGCTGACAATATTCTTGTACATCTATCCTAGCTAGCTTTTGCGTTTTCTTTTGTTTTGGCCTTTTTGTCCATCACAGTGTGGAATACATTATCAAATATGTTCTTCTCAATGTGCATGACGTCTAAGTTGTGTCAAACGAGATTCATTTTCCAATAAGGTAATTCCAAAAATATACTCTTTTTTGTCTAATGTGTGTCAACCCATACCCTTCCATTTTGTGTACACACCCATTCTCAACAATTTTAGGAACGTTGCACACTCGTTCCCAAACGTGGTCCTTGTCCAACCACAAAGGTGGTGTGGATTTTTCCCATCTATTCTTTAAGAATGACGTTTTGTTCCTTTGATACGGGTGATCTCATGGCAAAATTTTTCTATGGCAATCAAAGAAATAAGTCTTTCAACCATTCTTTAGGGTAAATACTTTTGATTTATCCATGAAAATAGGACATGAAAATTTACTGGCAATCATCCAACTAGACAACATCTCACATGCTGGGAAATCATTAATAGTCCACATAAGCGTTGCCTGCCTTTGAAAGTTCTGTTTTAATGAACAATCAAATGTTAGAACTCCCTCATCCCACAAAACCTTCAATACATCAATCAATGGTTGCAAATAAACATATATCTTGCTTTTTGGATTGTTAGGCCCAGGGATGATCAAAGATAAAAACATGTATTCTTATTTCATACACATCTAAAGTGGAAGGTTATACAGAGTGATAATGACAGGCCAACAAAAGTAATTTTTTCTAGATTGTCCAAATAGTGTAAAGCCATCAGCATATAGCCCCAGTTTGACATTTCATGGATCTTTTGAAAATTCAAGGTAAGTTTGGTCAAACACTTTCCATGCCTCCCCATCTGATGGGTGGGATAACACATCGATCTCTCGATGATTAACATATTGCCACCTCATCTCTTTAGAAGTCACAGATGAAGTGAACAATTTTTGAAGTCTAGGAACTAATGGTAAGAACCATAGTTGCTTGTTTTCCACCTCCCTACATCTACCATGACTATTCGTTCTAATTTTATACCTTTTCGTCCCACAAAATTTACATTATTTTTGTCCAAGTCATCTTGTAATACAACATGCACCCATTTGGACAACAATTAATTTTTTCATAGCCGATGATGTACGCTGCCAATGTAACTACACCTAAGGTAGTGAACCTATCTATGTAGTCTAGTACAGTGGTGAATATCAAGGTCGTATCCCATAGGAATGGGAAAGCCCTGAGTTACTACTTGTTCTCTGTTATCTGGCCTAGCAATTAAAGCGATTGATTTTTAACTAAAATAATGTCTAACTACAAGCAATAATAACTACTAGTGACAATGAATGAAAAGGAAATGTGTCAAGACAAGAAAAGCAAACCCATTGGGGATCTGTACTAGTTGGTATATACACAAAAGATAATGAATTATTGATTTTGATTATGATACTTGCAAGTGAATTCTAAGTTAAATTCAATTTCCCTCTCAAGACAATTAAATTTCTAAATCTAAGAATCTACCACTGAAATTTCTTCCTAATGATTGATTTCAGATCAGCCTTATCATTCTAATTCACCACTATTAAGAATAACTACTCCTTAATCCAGCACTTAATCAACTTCATCTCTAAGCAAAAATTAATTGTTCTCTGTGATTAGGTTCCAATTTTAATTATGATCTCTCGATCTCAAAAAGAAATCTAGTTAGCATTCACAATGACGTCTCGTAATGAAAACTTAAACAACACATTCATAATCGCAAAGAAGATTACACAATTAGAATTAACAATCCATACAATTTATAACAGAATACCAACACAGTTAGGAACCCCAATGGATTTTACAGATCTAGCTACACATATTCACTTGCAATTCCATCAGATAATCCATTAGACAATCAATTATATAGGAGATAAAAATAGTAAAAATTATGCACTTCCTAGTCTTCTCAAATGCCCAATGGTAACTGTACGTAATAGCCACTGGAAAACCATCGAAAAATCCCTGGAAAATTGCTAGAAAAGTCAGATTCTCGGATTGCCCAGTTGATTCTTCATGGGTCAGGTTAGATCCTCAAGTTCTCAGGTATCCCAAGGAAAATAGCTCTATAGACCATCGACAAGCAGGCGGAAGGTGGCAGACGAGTCACCAAAGGATGGGTGGTCAGTTACTGGCGGCAGACCGAACAAAAAAGTCGAACGGGTTATGAAATCCTAACCAGATCACATCTTAGGTCCGTTGTAAATCTTCGGATTTGTCGTTGGATCTATGGCAGAATCATTGTCTGAAGGATGACAAACGGCAAGTGGATGGTCACCTCTCGATTTTCAACCTCCAAAGCAAGAATTTGTTGCAGTTCACATTGTAACATCCACCTCTAATACTTTGTACTTTATCATGGCATTATTGTTATTATTATTATTTGTGATGATAAGGATGGTTCATTAAGGAGATAGAATGGACATTTTCATCAAGACAGAATCACTTTTGTCATAAAAGAGTGAAATTGGAAATTTAGTAAGGAAGGGAAAAACAATAATTTTATCCTAAGAGAGAAAATAAATTTTATTTTCTTATTTCATGGAACTACATTAAAGACTTTTATCATTTTAATTTAAGAGGGAAGAAGAATTAAGTGTAGGAGTAAATATGTCCACTTTGATGGCAAAATGGTAATTTTTCCTAAAAAGGGCAAGTTATAATTTTACCCTAAGGGTATATTAGTAATTTTACATAAGATAGAAAAATTTTAATTTTTGCCTAAATACTCCATGGAAATAGAATTTGGAAGTCCTTACCCTTTTATTTTCAAAAGGAGAAAGAATAAGGGTAAAAATAATAGTATTAGCATAAAGGTTAAAATGGTAATTTTTCCAAAGAAGGATAAATTAGTAATTTCATAAAAATAAGATTTATGAAACTTTATTTAAGGAATTTTTGCCCATTAAACTCGAAAAGGGTGAAAATAGGGTTAAATTGGCCATTTAGACTTAAAGGGTAAAATGGTAATTTCTTTAAGGACATAATGGTAATTTCCCAAAAAGATGAAGGGTAAATCTGAAATTTATAGGGGTAAAATTGTCTTAACCTATGGAAGTTCCACAAAATTACAACCTTAAGGAGAGTGGATGCCATTCTTAAAAAGGAGAAGTAATAAGGATAAATTGGTCATTTTACACCAAGGGCATTTTGATAATTTCACCCAAACCCTAATTTAGGTCTTCTTCCTTTAAATGTTGAAATTGTTGAATAAGAGAGGAGAGGAAAGGGATGGCCAAAACACTTCCAAGCTTGGAGAAGAAGGATTACAAGGCAAAACAACTAGGAAATTTCACACTTGCATTTTCAAGGTAGCTAAACATGCCTAAACCCTTATTTTCTTGTTTTATGGTTTGATTAAAGTGTTCTTAAACTTGCAAGAAGGTTAAGGTTTTCTCTCTCTACATTCTTATGGAAGATTTAGTTGAATGGGATTTGCATATGATGAAACCTTATTGTGTTTATGGCTATGGATATGTTGAAATGCTTGATAACATAAGAGATGGAAATTTCTCAAGATTGGAACCTAACTCTTTAAAAACCTTAATGTTTGTCATGGCTGAAATGGTGTTTATTAGAGTGAGAAAATGGTGGTTTTGCATGAGATCTACTTGAATATGATTGTCTTGCAAGAAAAATGGTGAAAACACTTCATTTCCATGCTTGTCTCCCTTTGGCCGAAAGGTTGTCATGGTGAGGGTGCTAAAATTGATTTGAAAATGTGTCTAAAAAGAGTGAGAGAACTTGCCATAAAATGGTAAGAGAAATAAAATTTAATTAGGTTAATGTTTTTATACTTTTCCCATTTCTTAACTTCACCATTAACTATGAAAGTGTGCCTTACCCATCTTGGCCGCTAGGATCCATGAAAAGGGTGCTAAAAATGCATTTGAAAATGACTAGAAAATATTATAAGTTTAGTTATAAGAAAGGAGGATAGAGAAAGTTATGGTATTTTTATGTTTTTAGCAAATGTACCATTTTAAAGTTTTAACATTTCACCTTAAAAGTGTGCTAAAAATGTGAAGTTGTAAGATTATGTAAATTGTCACATTTAGCACGAAAAATGAGCTAGAAAAGTGTGTAAAAGAAAGGCCTAGTGTGCACTTAGTGATGTGCCTTATTTTATACATATTTTCCCGATGTTAATTATCCATTTTATGAGCATTTTATGTAATTTTATTCTAAAAATCACCTAATTTTGCATCATTTTCATTTTCAGGCATTTTATCAAGTCATCATCAGCAAATAGAGCAATTTTAAGCCTAGATAGCCTTCAGAGCACCCAAAATAGGCCATTTGGGCCAATTTTGCTTATTGGGCCGAGCTGGAGCCTTATTGGGCCTTGGACCGAGCTAGGAACAGTGAAAAAGTGAGCAACCCGCATGAGAAAAAGTAGCAGATCACGTGATACCCAAGCTAGGAAGTAGATATCCGAGAGGAACAAGAGCAGCATGCATTTTCCATCGAGAGAGAGAGAGCTGAGAAACGCGATCCATCTGGGTGACTTTCCATGATGGCACGACGACATTTCAATGTGCAGGGCATGATGAGTGGGACACCGCCATTTAAGCTAGCCACCGAAATGCGCTAGAACAGTGGAGATCCGCAAGAGAAGATGCGAACCTGATTCATCACCTGAGAGAGATCGAGCTTTTTCTGCGGCATTTTTCAGCCAACCCACCGTTCGCTGTCGCCTCCTGCAACTTCAGGCAACTCCACTGCACCTTCACCTATCTTGCCAGTCGCCATAGCGCCCCAAATTGCGAGATCCGTGATAGACCCAAGACACGATCCAGGAGCATTTCGCAACCCATTCGGCACCATCCATCCAGGCTACCACAGGAAATTAGCCTTCCGTCACTCGGCGCCTTACCCATAACCTTCCGCCTTAGCTCCGGCTGTTGTTGAAACCATTTTTCTTCGCGTACCTGAGAACCCAAGGATCCAACCCAAGCCGTGAAGGCTTGAACTGGGTAGTCTAAAAATTTGGATTTTCTCATAGTTTTTCGGTCCTTTTTTGATGGTTTTTCGGCGACCAATCTGTGCAACTACCATTCGGCAATTGAGGAGACAGAGGCATACATAATTTTTATTGTTTTTATCTCCTGTATAATTAGTTGTCTGATGGATCGTCTGATAAATTATTTACTACTGGGATTGTCTGTAAATATGTGTGGCTGAATTTGTAGAATTCATTGGGGTTCCTAACTGTGTTGGATTGCTGTTTTAATTGCATGGATGTTGAATTTAGTTGTGTGATCTTCTGTTAATATGAATCTATGTATTAGCTTCATTTACGAGACGTCGTGATACTGCTAATTAGTTTCCTTTTTGAGATCAACGGATAATAATTGGAATTGGAAAACTAATTGTAAGGAACAATTAATTATCACTTAGAGCTAAGGTTAATTAATTACTAGATTAAGAGTAGCTAAAAGTTATTTCTTAATAGTGGTGAATTAGACCGATAATGGTGATTTAAAATTTACCATTAGAAAAACCAGCTAGTGGTAGATTTTAGGTTTAAGAAATTCATTGAGACTGATAGAGAATTTGAATTTGAATTAGAATTCACTCACAGGTAGCATAGTTAAATTCATTAATCCATTATCCTTTGTGTGTTTACCAACTAGTACAGGTCCCTAGTGGGTTTACTTTTCTTTGCCTCGGTATATTCTCTTCCGTTCCTTATCGCTGGTAGTTTATTGCACATGTTTAATTATTAGTATTAGTTAAAAATCAATCACTTTGACTTTTAGGCTAGATAACAGAGAACAAGTAGTAACTCTGGGCTTTCCCGTTCCCATGGGATATGACCTTGATACTCACCATTGCACTAGGATGCATCGATAGGTTCACTACCTTAGGTGTAGTTGCATAGGTAGCATTGGCAACAACACACATCACTTACCTAATTTTGAGGTGTGAGAAAGTGTTATGAAAAATTATGGAAATTGTTACCATAATGTCTAAATGATAGAAATAATGCTAGAAATGAACCAAATAGGTTAGAAATGCCAATCCTTCATGCTTTTCTTACCTTGGACGAATGCTATGTCTATTTTTCCTTTAATAGATAAAGTTATGTGCTAATAGAAAGTAGCCTAAGATGCATTCTAAAATGGCCTAAGCTAAGTGAAATGGGGAAAATTGATGAAATGACTAAATGTGAATAACAAATCGCATGCATTATACCATTGATAGAAATATCTTCAAAGTCATGTGAATATGATTGAATGGCTTGGAATGCTTGTTGCATTTGTGAAAGGAAAGACATATAAAGACACCCTAGTAGTGAAACTCCACGGCACTATTGTGTCACTCTAGTGGTGATAGCTTGATGATATATAAAGATACCCTAGTAGTGAAACTCCACGGCACTATTGAGTCACTTTAGTGGTAATAGCTTGATGACATATAAAGACACCCTAGTAGTGAGACTCCATGGCACTATTGAGTCACTTTGGTGGTGATAGCTTGATGATAAATAAAGATACCCTAGTAGTGAGACTCCATGGCACTATTGAGTCACTCTAGTGGTAATAACTTGATTACATTAAAAGATACCCTAGTGGTGGGACTCTATGGCACTATTTTGAGTCACCCTAGTGGTCCAACAAGAATGATCATAAAAGGATAGCTTTAAGTTGAGCATGATATCATGATTTTTTATAAAGAATGAATGTGTTATAAATACGAGTTGTTAATGTATGTGAAATGTTGAAATCTTACCATCTATTCCAATAATGATACCACATGTTGCATATCTCATATTCATAGATGCATACACACATGTTTCACATATGGCATACCCATAGAATTGCATGAAAAGAGTTTTGAAGTGAATAGAATTGCATGTATTAGTACAGCGGTACATATCAGTTTTTTGAAAGAAAATGGTTTGTTTAGCTTCTAGGAATATATTTCTAATAATTATACTGATATGTATCAGATGCCTAGATATTACCTGATCATAGAGATATAAGTAGCAATAGTGGAAGTTCCCTTCTTAGGGACTTTCACCATTTTGAAAGATATCTATATTATGTCCATTATAGAACTTCCCCCAGACTAATCTATGTACCTAGACAACAGACATAGATATTTACTTGTAGCCCTTTCATTTTGGTTCTGATTCTATATGTTCTTTTTGGGTGAATTGGGAATGTTATTTTTTTAGTTGTATATAAAAGGGGAAAAGGGCAAATACATGGGAAAGGATATGTGAAGGACCTGTTCACCTATAATATTTTGTAAATGGAGTTTGAATGACAGGCTTGTTGTCTCCTTATTCCTTATGGATGGGTACTTCATATATCCTAGTATATGTGTACTGAATGATGTAACAGACAGTTGTTATATATAATATGAAAGTTTTTATGACTTCCACTATGATGTATGAAATTTTATTTCTGCTGTGCATAAAGTATGTTTACCTGAGCAAAAGAACCCACACCTAATCATATATTAAATTACTGATGGATTAAATGCTTAGGCAAATTAATGAAATAAAAGGTAAAGAATAATGTAACCACTTATATGATTACAATATATGACGTTGTTAAGCCAAGATAAGGGTGTTACACACATTTAGATTACACCTCTTCTCTCACAGATCTCTCTCTTGCTTGCATCATGCACCAGGGAATTGGACGCTGTGGATGGCCACAGACAGTGAAAGACTAATAGAGCCTCCGGAGCACCACTCGATTTCCCCAAAAAAATGCGTCTCCTACGCCTTGCGATGCAATCTCGGCTCCCTTCTTCAAATGCTTACCCCCACACGGATAAATCTCCACCAGTCGGTTCACCCATAATCTAGGCCCAATAAAGGCATTAGCTTAACCCAATGAGGAAAATTGGCCTAAATGGTCTATTTTGGGTGTTCTAAAGGCTGTCCAAGCCCAAATTTATTCCATTTGCTGAAGAAGACTTAATAAAATGCCTGAAAATGAAAAAGAATTCAAAATTAGGTATTTTTAGAATAAAATTACACGAAATGCTTATAAAATGGACAAATAACATCAAGCAAATATGTAATAAAGCATATCAGCTGAGCCCCAAATTTGACACCATTTTCTTTGTCCTATAGAGATCATTAGGCATCCGATTATCGTATAGCATTATCTCTTTTGACCACTGCACAATCTTATTATAGCATTGATGCTAAGCAATCTGGTGTGATAGACAACATGTCATAAAAAGTTTAGAGTGACAAGAACACCCCTCCAATAAAGGCGCTTGTGTGATAGAAAACATGTTATAAAAAGTTTGTGCATCAACATTTAGAGGCTCCTCTATTCTTTGTTGAAAGGATGGTCTAGCTGCATCAATCATCATTGTCTTATATCGATTAAATTGTTCTCCAAAATCCCCTTGCATAACATCTTCATCATTTACTTGTGAGTGTGTTACTTGAGGGACCTTTTGTAACACCTATAACACCCCCTTTAGCCTATAGTTCTGTTTAGTTCTTTAGAAGATATATAAGATCAATATTATAACAATAATGTGTTACTGTTACATCTACCCAAGTAAATTTAAAGACTTTTTACAAGTTATTTATTGGAGTGATATTTGGGTCGGCTCTCTACTCTCAGGTTTACACTCAATCTCGCAGCGAAATGAAATAATATGATACATTAGTTACTCTAGCTATATATACAAACATCATGCATATTTACTATAATTAACATAAAATAACTATCAGGGTATGGAGGCAACAATCCTACCACTCAAACCCTATCAAACATATCTATTCATAAATTCTAGCTAATACATATACATCTAATCAATATAGGCTATACATAAGGTAAATTATTGTAACACCCCATAATTTTCATTAGCCTAAATTAATATTCTTTAATTTATTGGATAAAATTTGCTTGTGAAATTTTGGTATTCAAAATAAATATGCTCTCAATTTGTAAGATATTTGATTTAAAAGAGAGGAAGGAAAGAAAAGTGTGGCATGGTAAAATATTTGGAGGTACACGACAACATAGATAAAGGGAAAGGAAAGATGGGATGCAATATTAAAATACATGCATGTGTGTGTGCACGTACAAGTAGAGGAGGATAAAAGTATTTAATTATTTTATGCACATCATGTAACATCCGCTCCCATTATGATTAAAGAGATGTTTAATGATTGTTAATTTGATGTTTAATGCTTGTGTATGATGCATTAGTGCATATAGTTGCATTAGCCTAAGGTTTAAATTGAAAGGAAAAAAATAAAGATTTAGTAAGAGGTGGGTAGGGGCTCAATTGAAAAGGGAAAAGATGAAAGAGTCTAAGAGTGCAAAATGGCTCAAGGACTAAACAATAAATTCCCCAAAATCCCTTAAACCCTAGCTGCAACCAAAACCCCCACACACTTCTACCATACCAGATTTTAGAGAGAGAAGCTGAAGGGGGCAACTAGAGAGAGAAAGGGGCGAGCTAAGGCTTGAAGAGGGAATTTTACTGAGGAAGGTGCATATTTGAGGCTAGGAATCAGTCCAATAGCAAGGGAGGATCATTTCTAACACATCCAACACACACATTTGCAAGGAATCAAGGTAGCAATCCATCCTAAACCCCTCTCTTCTCTGAAATATTTACTGTTGCTGAAAAATGCAAATTTTTCAATGTTTGAACTGATTTTGGTGTTAAACCTACATTTTGTATGCTTTTCTATTTCTATGGGATGTTATGTTGCTGAATGTATGCTCATATATGTGCTTAAAATGGATTGGAAGGAATGGGTTATGTTCATCTAGAGATATAGACTAGATTTCCTTGAATGTACCATGTGTAAGCTAATGGATGAAAAATGTTTTATGAGAAGTAAATTTTATTGTATGGAAACTAAGCCCATTTGTTTAGAATTGAAAATAGAGTGCATCCTGAATTGGGTATTCTCAAAATTATGTTTTCTAAACTACAGTGGAGCATAGCAGCCGACCTCTAAGTAAGGGCAGTCGACTATCGTGTTCCTGAAAAACCCAGAAGTACAAACAGAGGCTTAGCAGCTAACTTCCAGATTCCTAACAGTCAACTGTCGAGCTGGGTTTGCACTAAGTAGTCAACTGGCTATCCTAGCAGTCGACTGTCATACTTTTATTTTGCCCAGGACGCATTCCAGAAAGCTACTAGCCGACTGCTAGCTTGCTAGTTGCCACTTGAGGAATACAGAGAGCCACTAACTGACTGCTAGCCTTACAACAGTCGACTGGCATCCCTCTAACTTGCGAAATGAGGTTTTTAATGGCAATTGAGCTTAGTAAATATTCATACTAACTTAATTAAAGGCTCGAAACATAGGTAAGCAAGGAAACTAGGAGTTTTGGGTAATGAGATCCTTGTGATAGTAAAATAAAGAGAGAGCAGAAAACACAAAAAGGGAAAGAGGAAAGTATTCTCAGTGTATACCTTAGGGTAGATAGGCTTATGATCGAGTGACCGATTTTCGGTATGGGACTGCCGTTGGATATTCCATGATTGTGCCATAAATTGGGATGGTTAAAAATCCACTTGAATTTAGATGATTTCAAAAACACCGTGATGGTTGCGAACTTTAAGTTAGTGTCATCTCCCAAAGGCCATATGAGAAACACATACTTAGAGTTAAGCATAACCATGTGCATGGGCTGATTTACCCTATAGTATATGTAGAGAATAACATACCGAAAGTGTGATCCATCAAAAAGGGATGGTGATTTCCTAGTATTATAATCTGCCCAAAAGCAGAGAGGAAATAATCTGGGTATAGTTGACGATGATCCCATGAGAGTATACCAGCCTCATTTGGGATGAAAGAGAGAAATCCCACTAGTTAGAGATGATCTGCCAGAAAGGGGCAGGGACCATTACAGTACTTGGATCCACTGGGGGACACCTCAGAATGTACAAAAGTTAAGGCATGGCTAAATAGACATGCGCTCATTCATGTAGATAGTGATTCATGGAGTTATTGCTGGGTGACTCTCCCAATTACTCTTATGGTGTTTTATGTACTACTCATATGTTATGAAAGTGAAATGATGACATGTTTACTATCACACATGTGTTTTATAAGAAATGTTTTATGATGAGAATGATGATGAATGCACTCCCTATGCTTTAAAGGTGATATGTTTAATGAATATACGTATGTATGAGTACAAAACATGATTAAATGCTACATGCATTACATCCCATTAGCATGTGATATGTTTTATGAAAGAATGTAGAGTTTTTTCATGCAAGCATGGTGGTACAGGTCAATGGATTTCCTAACATGTTGTATTGCTACTGAGATTCATTTCTCATGATAGTGTTGGCAAGTACCAGTTGTGTAGGTCCCCTTGGGCGAGAGGTGAAGGTAAAGTATGAAAAAGTGTCCAATCTAGTCACACAGACTATTTAATATTGGATAGCTTAAGTACATGGTAGAATAAAGCTAGCCTTCATGATATTTTGAGAAAGGCTAGTGTATGACTATTTTGTATAGCCTATTCTAACTTATCTATATGTAAATTAGGCTAGATTGATGAATAGACTAATTGATAGGTTATGAGCAGCAGGATTGTTACCTCCATGCCCAATAGTTAATTAATTATATTTATTTAAACTGCATGTCTATGTATAGTTAATCTAGGGTTAAATTGAGAGAATCCAAGAGTAGAGACCAACCCAAATGGCACTCAATTAATCAACTTGGTAAAAAGTTTAAAATTTACTCGGGTAGAAGTGATAGTAACACACCATTATTAGGATAATTATATACATTATACCTTTAAACACTTAAAAGGAACCATAGGCTAATGGGGGTGTTACACATCACATTCTTTCCTTTCTATTTCTTTTTAATTAAGGTGACTGAATAGGCTAGAGAGAAGTGCAGAATTTTATCCAAGTGAAGTTGCTTGTAGGGGTAGCTCACGTGTAAGGAGAGGAAGTGGGAAAGGAAAGAATTTAAATATATATATGCATAGGCATGCAGTGGATGAGAGAAAGAAAGAGACATGCATGGATGATATTCCTCCTTTCCTTTCCTTGAATTTTTCCTCATGACAACCGAGTCATTATAAGATAAGTGGAGTAAAAATATATAAATGTATGCTAAAGGAGAGGGCGTAGATTTTAATTAAGGTAATATACAAATGGGAATGCATAAGGGAAGCAAAAGTGCATAATTTTGTTGTAAAAAAATATATGCATAAATCCCACGACTAGGAAGACGTGTGAAACATATCCCCCTTCTCTCATGCTGCCTTTAACTTGTCCAAGGTAGAGAAAGACTCATGTGTGTTGCATGGGACATGAACCTACGTGAAGCATGAAAGGAAGAGAGGTATGGACATGAAAACATGAAGGAGAAAAAGTGCAACATCCTTTCCTTATCTTGGATGAATGGAAATGGAAATAAGAAAAGAAGGGAAGGTGGCGTGACAATGGGAAAAAGACACCTTTCAAGCAAAGAAAAGTGTACTTCCAAGTACACTTATTGCAGCCATGAGAATTAGGAAAAAAAGAAAAGAAGCAATTAACAAAAAGGGTTGCCACATTTGCAAGGAAGGAAGTATAAGGTGAAGAATTTTGGTGCCCTCCACACGTTAGAAGAAGAAAGAAAGGAGAAAAAAATATAGCCACTACATGATAGAAAATGTGAAAAGGATAGAGGTCTAGTGTGAAGATTTGGTTAAGAAAACACAAAGTTTCAAGGAAGATAAGGATGCACTTAAGCCACACGCAAGTTCCCAATTGTTTTATATATTTTGTGATCAATGGAAGTGAGCTGGCATGAACAATAAATGGAGGTGCATTGTAAACAAGAAAAGGGAAATAGGATAAAGTGCAGCAAGAATTAAGGAGAAGTAACCTAAAGCTTGTAAGCAAAGAACACTAAAATCCACACGTGAAGGCATGCACATGCACGATAAGAGAAGATAAAGAGAGTAACGTGAAAGAAAAGGGAGTTTCATTGGGACATGCATGCAACCAACACACATGAAGGAAGAAAAGAAAGAGTGGGAGGAAATTGAAATGGCCTTCTAACATATGTGCAACCCACTCACATGGCAAAGAGATAAAAAGAGAAAAGAAAAGGAGAGCCCTTTTGAAAGAGAGAGTGAGGGCATGAGGCTAGGTCGAGTTAAGTACACCTTAGAGCATACGTACCCACACATTCGGTCAAAGCAAGGAGGAGGGAATTTATTCAAGGATAAAGGAAGCAAGGTGTTGAAGGAAACCAAAGGAAGGGCCAAGATCACTTCTTTCTAGTTCACCATCAAGGTAGGTTAGCAATTCATTAATTTTGCTCCATGATCTAGTGAACATGCATGATGACTTTTGCTTTCATGGAACTTGAATACTTGTCTACATTCTTGAAAAAGGAGTGACTGAGCTTGCATAATAAATAAATGAGGTGATTGATGCTTAAAACTTAATATTGTTGTTTTCTTTAAATCATAAAAGAGATTAGAACAAGAGATCATTGAAATGGCATGTGTTGCTTGGCTTATGTCTCATAGCATTGGAGTAGACTTTTGATTTTCATGATAAAATTATTGTTGGTAAATGAAACATGTATAAAAAGGAAAATTTAACCCAAGATAATGTGGGAAAATTATGGTTAGAAATGATGAACATTGTTGTTATGGGAAAACTATGGTTAGTAATAATGAACATGGTTATGGGAAATTTTTTTGCTAGATTAATGATGAATATTGTTATGGGAAAATTAAGGATAGTTAATGATGAACATTGTTATGGGGAAATTATGGAAAATTAATGGTGAATGTTGTCATGGGAAAATTTTGGTGAGTATTGATGAATATTGGTGTTATGGGAAAATTATGTTTAATTAATGATGAACATTGTTAGGGGAAAATTTTGCCTGGTTAATGATGTGTTGATTATGGAAAAGGATTTATCCCATTTTAATGGTATTATTTAAAGAATGGAAAAAGGAAAATTTAAATGTTAAATATGAAATTCTTTTAGGTTTCCCTTAGGCTATAACATGGAAATTTCTCTGTTGAAATTTATTAAAATTTTATAAGAGAAATATATTATTCAAGAATGGAGAATTAAATTGATTTAGGCAAAATTGTCATAAATAAATATGACAAAGAGGTATTGTATGTTGATAAAAAAGGGAAATGCAACTAACAAGGGAAAGCCCAGGAAGATACACAATTATGAAAAGAAAAGTGGCCAAGTGTCCATGATTTATGAAGTGTGGCCAAAGGTGCTCCACATGAGTGACCTAGTGAGGTGTGGCCGAAGGTGCTCCGTACTCGTGACCTAGTGTTCACGATGATTTTATATACATGGCCGAGTGTCCACAAATTATAAAGTGTAGCCAAAGGTGCTCCACACGAGTGACCTAGTGAGGTGTGGCCAAAGGTGCTCCATACTCGTGACCTAGTGTTCACGATGATTTTATATATGTGGCTAAGTGCCCACGAATTATGAGGTGTGGGCGAAAGTGCTCCACATGAGTGACTTAATGAGGTGTGGCCGAAGGTGCTCCACCCGAGTGACCTAATGAGGTATGGCCGAAGGTGCTCTATACCCGTGACTTAGTGTTCATGATGATTTTATATACGTGGCCGAGTGTCCATGAATTACGAAGTGTGGCCAAAGGTGCTCCACACGAGTGACCTAGTGAGGTGTGGCAGAAGGTGCTTCATACCCGTGACCTAGTGTTCACGATGATTTTATATATGTGGCCGAGTGTCCATGGATTACGAGGTGTGGCCGAAGGTGCTCCACACGAGTGACCTAGTGAGGTGTGGCCAAAGGTGCTCTATACCCGTGACCTAGTGTTCATGATGATTCCATAAAGGTCGCCTAGTGCCCACGTAACACCCAGGGTGTTCAATTAATCCATAATGGTAAGTGTAAGAATGTGATGCATAAGCAATTTGTTTAATTCCGCAATAACACATATTTTTATGAGAATATGTTTCACTTGAAAAAGGGATATCTAATTTCCACGTTGATCTCTAAATTTATCATGCAATGCTTGCATTTTTGTATTTATGAATAATGTTATACTTTTAATATCAAGAATGTAGAAGAAAACATTTTGGCGCTTGCACCTTGATACATATTAGTTGAATTCTAAACCCTAAATTGTTAAGCTACTGGGAAACTTTTGTTTCTTATTTATGTGCTGATATGTATCAGATGCGGACGCATAGCAGGGCTGAGGAAGTCAGCAGTTCTTTTTGGTTAAAAGAAAATTTTTTTGTAATCCTTATTTTGGGTCTTAGACTAGACATATTATGGTTTGAAAATTAGGACTATTCTTTTAGCTCTATATATTAGATGTACATGGGAAATCCTGTTAGTGTTATATGTTACTTGCATAATCATTTGTTATTAAGCCTAATCACCTCGTTAATGCTTGTTTTGTAGAGTGACAATATGGTACTAACACAGAGATGCAGAGCACAGGCCCAAAACACAGAAGTGGATGTGAATGAAGTTATTCAGACTATGAGGGATATAGCCGAAGCTATGAGGGCCCAGGCTGTAGTTATAGCCGAGGCACTCTGACAGGCTCAGAAAGATCAGAGCGAAGATACTCAGACGGAGGCAAAATAAGTAATAACTCAAGTCGGTAGAGGCTAGACAGAGTTTCAAAGAGCTAGCCTCCTATCTTTACTGGGGCCGTAAACTCAAAGAAGGCTAAGGAATAGATACAAAAGATAGAGGAGATATTTGAGGTACTAGGAAGCGCGGAGCCACAGAAGGTCTCCTTCGTCGCCTACTAGCTGAAAGGAGAGGCAAAATATTGGTGGAGGGGGATGAAGCAGCTGATGGAGGCCCAGGGGACCCAGATCACCTGGGAGAGGTTCAAAGATGCATTCCTGGAGAAGCACTTCCCCCAAAGCGAGAGGAATGCGAAGGAAGGTGAGTTTATGCAGATTAAACAGGGCAGCTAACAATTTGAAGAGCATCTGGCCAAGTTTAAAGAGTTATCAAAATTCTCTTCTGACCTGAAGTGAAGACCTGATGGGGCATAGAAGGCCATGCACCTAGAGAACAGTCTAGATTCGAAGCTTTATCATGAGGTGGCATCCCAAGAGATCAGGGACTGTCCTACCTTGGCGAATAAGTGTAGAATTGCCTCTCGATCCCCAACAGCACTGAAGAAGGGGAGACAAGAGGCGGGGTTCCTTAAGAGAAAGAGTTCAACCAGATTTCACAGAGGGCGAGACAGGAAATTCTAAAGGAACCATACTGGGAAGAAGCCAGTGAACATTTTGACATCCCAGAGCAGCTATTCGAGATGTGGGAAAAATCATAGGGATAAGCCCTGCCTGATAGGGCAGAATGTGTGCTACAGATGCAAGAAGCCAGGACACATCGCCTAAAATTATCCTACCCTGAGGAAGCCAGAAGAGTCCCCAAGACCCCTTACTAAGGGAAGGGTGTATACTCTAAAGGGTAAAGAGGTAGACCAGTCTGAGAACTTGATGAAAGGTATATGCTTTATTAATGATGTTCCTTTAATTGCATTATATGATTCTGGCGCCACCCATTCCTTCATCTCAGTAGACTGTGTTCAAAAATTATAATAACCCATAACCACCCTACCTTATGAGCTTTCTATAGCAGTACCCACTAACGAACATGATTCTACCTCTTTAACTTGTTTGAATTGCCCTATTGTGGTCGAAAATAGAACCTTCCTAGTAGACCTTATTTGCTTACCCATGGTTGAACTAGATGTCATCCTTGGTATAGACTGGCTCTCTTCAAAAAATATTGTCTTAGACTGTTTGGCTAATTCTGTGACTTTCATAGACACCAGACCAGTAAGTATGGGGATAGAGAGGAAAAACGAAAGAATGAGTTTCTTATGTTCCTCAAAGGTGGAAAGTCAACAGAAGCTAGAAACCATACCTATAGTCAATAGATTTTCGGATGTGTTTCCAAAAGAGATTACTAGTCTCCCACCCAAAAGAGAGATAGAGTTTTCCATAGACCTAGTTCTTAAGGCAGGACTAATTTCCATAGCACCCTATAGGATGTCCCTGATAGAATTAAAGGAGTTAAAGGAGCAAATAGAGGACATCTTAGCAAAACAATTCATTAAACCCAATGTGTCATTGTAGGGAGCTCCTGTACTATTTGTTAAGAAGAAGAATAGGAGTATGAGGATGTGTATAAACTATAGGCAGCTGAATAAGGTGATGATAAAGAATAAGTATCCTCTCCCTAGGTTCGATGACCTATTAGACCAACTGAGAGAGGCCACTATCTTTTCTAAGATTAATTTGAGGTCAAGGTATCATCAGATCAGGGTTAGGAAGGAAGACATACCTAAGACTACCTTTAGGACTAGGTATGGGCATTATGAATTTCTCATGATGCCCTTTAGACTGACAAATGCTCCAGCTATTTTCATGGACTACATGAACCGCATCTTCAGACCTTACCTCGACCAGTTTATAGTAGTGTTTATTAATGACATATTAGTGTATTCCAAGAATAGACAAGAGCATGAATAGCACCTCAGGACAGTGCTGCAAATACTTAGGGAGAAGCAATTATACGCTAAGTTAGAGAAGTGCGAGTTTTGGTCAGAAGAAGTCAGGTTCCTAGGGCATGTGATCTCTAAGGAGGGGGTGTCAGTGGATCCCAGTAAGACTGAAGCCGTAGTAAACTGGGAAAGGCGTACTATAATGACTGAAATTAGGAGTTTTCAGGGTTTAGTTGGATACTATAGATAGTTTATTTAAGGGTTTTCGCAGATAGCGATGCCAATGACCAAGTTAACTCGAAAGGATGTTCCATTTTTGTGGGACACAAAGTGTAAACAGAGCTTCTAAACCTTGAAGGAGAAGTTAATCACTGCATTCGTGCTAGTTATCCCTGACCCTTTGGAAAATTTTGAGTTATACTATGATGCTTCCCGAAAAGGGTTAGGATGTATCCTGATGCAAGGGGGAAGAGTAGTAGCCTATGCTTCTAGGCAGTTATGGCCACATGAGAGAAACTATCCTACCCGTGACCTAGAGTTAGCAGCCATAGTATTTGCCTTAAAGATTTGGAGACATTACCTATATGGGTCTAAGTTTGAGGTATTCAGTGACCATAAAAGTCTCAAATACCTCTTTGACCAAAGGAATTGAATGAGACAAAGAATCTAAATGGAATTCATTAAGGACTATGACTTTGAATTAAAGTACCATCCGGACAAGGCAAACATTGTGGCTAATGCACTAAGTAGGAAGTCTCTCCATGTAGCTCGACTAATGGTGAGCGAAATGGATTTAATAGAGAAATTCAGGAACATAAGGTTGTTCACTCTAGTGTTACCTAATAAGATCTACCTGAGTGAGTTAAGAATTAAGAACACCTTTAGGGCCCAAATCTTAAAAGCCCAAAAGGAAGATGAATTCCTAGAATCTCTAAAGGATTCAAAGGAATTCATAAAGAAGGCCGATAGGATGGTAACTTTCCATAATAGGATGTATGTTCCTAAGACCGGTAAACTGAGAGATAAGATTTTGGAAGAAGCTTACCAAAGCAAGTACACTGTCTATCCTGGAGCCACTAAGATGTATCAAGACTTGAAGGAGAAGTTCTGGTGGCCAGGAATGAAAAAAGACATAGCAGGGCATGTAGCCAAGTGTCTAGTGTGCTAACAGGTTAAGATTGAACATTAGAAATCTACTGGGTTATTACAACCCTTAGACATCCCTGAGTGAAAATGGGATAAGATTTCTATCAACTTTGTGGTAGGACTACCAAGAACCCAATCAGGGAATGATGCTATCTGGGTAATAGTGGATAGACTGACTAAGTCTGCTCATTTCCTACCCATTAGGACTAACTACTCCTTGGATAGATTAGTGCAACTATATATTCAATAGATATTGAGACTACATGGTATACTTGTTAGTATCATCTCGGATAGGGATTCCAAGTTTACCTCTAGGTTTTGGAGAGCCCTACAGGAAGCCTTTGGAACCAGGCTAAGTTTTAGTACAACATATCATCCTCAAACTGATGGACAAATAGAGAGAACCATTTAGACCTTAAAGGATATGCTTACGGCTTGTGTCTTAGAGTACTAAGGAAATTGGGAAAAGAGTCTACCACTAATTGAATTTTCTTACAATAATAGCTTCCACCCTAGCATAGGTATGGCACCCTATGAGGCCCTCTATGAGAGGAAGTGTAGGTCCTTATTATGTTGGTACGAAGTGGGTGAAAGGCAGTTGTTAGGTCCTGAGTTGGTGCAGCAAACAACTGATTAAATTAAGATGATTAGAGAGAAAATGGCAAAGGCTCTGGACAGACAAAAGAGCTATGCTGACAAAAGGAGAAGGCTCTTAGAATTTGAGGAAGGGAACCATGTTTTTCTGAACGTATCCCCGACGACTGGGATTGGTAGAGCTATGAAATCTAGAAAGCTAAGTCCTAGATACATTGGACCTTTCCAAATATTGAAGATAGTGGGTCCATCAGCATACCTGATAGCCTTACCCCCATATTTGTCCAACCTTCACAATGTTTTCCATGTCTCCCAGCTCAGAAAGTACATACCTAACCCCTCACATATACTTGATGCTAGTACTCTGCAATTAAAGGATAATCTGACATATTAGCTAAAACCTATACAAATCATCGATACTGAGGTCAAGACCCTAAGGAATAAGGCCATTCCCCTGGCGAAGATGTTGTAGGACCTGATGACACCACAGGAAGTTACCTGGGAACGAGAGAAGGACATGCACAGAGTGTATCTAGAGTTATTCTCTTGAGGTATGTATAAATTTTGAGGACGAAATTATTTTTAAGGAGGGGAAAAATGTAACACCCCAAAATTTTAATTAGCCTAAATTAATATTCTTTAATTTATTGGATAAAATTTGCTTGTGAAATTTTGGTATTCAAAATAAATATGCTCTCAATTTGTAAGATATTTGATTTAGAAGGGAGGAAGGAAAGAAAAGTGTGGCATGGTAAAATATTTGAAGGTACACGGCAACATAGATAAAGGGAAAGGCAAGATGGGATGCAATATTAAAATACATACATGTGTGTGTACACGTGCAAGTAGAGGAGGATAAAAGTCTTTAATTATTTTATGCACATCCCATTCTTCCCTTTCTATTTCTTTCAATTAAGGTAACCGAATAGGCTAGGGAGAAGTGCAAAATTTTATCTAAGTGAAGTTGCCTCTAGGGGTAGTTCACGTGCAAGGAGAGGAAATGGGAAAGGAAAGAATTTAAATATATATATGCATGGGCAAGGGGTGGATGAGAGAAAGAAAGAGATGTGCATGGATGATCTTCCTCCTTTCCTTCCCATGACTTTTTCCTTAAGACAACCGAGTCATCATAAGATAAGTGGAGTAAAAATATATAAATGTATGCTAAAGGAAAGGGTGGCAATTTTAATTAAGGTAATATACAAATGGAAATGCATCAGGGAAGCAAAAGTGCAGAATTTTATTGTAAAACAATATATGCATGAACCCCACGGCTAGGAAGATGTGTGAAACATGTCCCCCTTCCCTCATGCTACCTCCAACTTGTCCAAGGTGGAGAAAGACTCATGTGTATTACATGGGACATGAACCTACATGAAGCAAGAAAGGAAGAGAGGTACGACCATGAAAACATGAAGGAGAAAGAGTGCAGCGTCCTTTCCTTATCTTGGACAAATGGAAATGGAAATAAGAAAGGAAGGGAAGGTGGTGTGACAATGGGAAAAAGGCACCCTGCAAGCAAAGAAAAGTGCACTTACAAGTACACTTATTACAGCCATGAGAATTGGGAAAAAAGAAAAGAAGCAATTAACAAAAAGGGTTACCACATTTGCAAGCAAGGAAGTACAATGCGCAGAATTTTGGTGCCCTTCACACGCTAGAAGAAGAAAGAAAGGAGAAAAAATGCAGCCACTACATGATAGAAAATGTGAAAAGGGAAGGGGTCTAGCGTGAAGATTTAGTTAAGAAAACGCAAAGTTGCAAGGGAAGATAAGGGTGCACTTATGCCACATGCAAGTTCCCAATTGTTTTATATATTTTGTGAGTAATGGAAGTGAGCTGGCGTGAACAATAAGTGGAGATGCATAGCAAACAAGAAAAGGGAAATAGGATAAAGTGTAGCGAGAATTAGGGAGAAGTAACCTAAAGCTTGCAAGCAAGGAAGGGTACATTAAAATCCACATGTGAAGGCATGCACACGCATGATAAGAGAAGATAGAGAGAGTAATGTGAAAGAAATGGGAGTTTCATTAGGATAGATATGCAATAAACACACGTGAAGGAAGAAAAGAAAGAGTGGGGGGAAATTGAAATGGCCTTCTAACATATGTGTAACCCACTCACATGGCAAAGAGAGAAAAAGAGAAAAGAAAAGGAGAGCCCTTTTGAAAGAGAGAGTGAGGGCGTGAAGCTAGGTCGAGTTAAGTCCACCTTAATGCATACACACCCACACATTCGATCAAAGTAAGGAGCAGGGAATTTTGTTAAGGAGAACGGAAGCAAGGTGTAGAAGGAGACCAAAGGAAGGGCCAAGATCACTTCTTTCTAGTTCACCATCAAGGTAGGTTAGCAATTCATTAATTTTGCTCCATGATCTAGTGAACATGCATGATGAATTTTGCTTTCATGGAACTTGAATACTTGTCTACATTCTTGAAAAAGGAGTGACTGAGCTTGCATGATAAATAAATGAGGCAGTTGATGCTTAAAACTTAATATTGTTATTTTCTTTAAATCAGGAAAAAGCCTAGAACAAGAGATCATTGAAATGGGATATCTGATTTCCATTGAATATCTCATTAAACACAATAACACATATAATTTTATGAGAATATGTTTCACTTGAAAAAGGGATATCTAATTTCCACGTTGATCTCTAAATTTATCATGCAATGCTTGCCTTTTTGTATTTATGAATAATGTTATGTTTTTAATATCAAGAATGTAGAAGAAAACATTTTGGTGCTTACACCCTGATACATATTAGTTGAATTCTAAACCTTGAATTTTTAGCTACTGGGAAACTTTCATTTATATGCTGATATGTATCAAATGCAAACTCATAGCAAGGCCGAGGAAGTCAGCAGTTCTTTTTGGTTAAAAGCAAAATTTTTTGTAATCCTTATTTTGGGTCTTAGACTAGACATATTGTGGTTTGAAAATTAAGACTATTCTTTTGGTTGCATATATTACATGTACATGGGAAATCCCTGAGGAAGGATATGTGAAGGACCGACCCATCCTTATAAAGTTGTAAGGGAGTCTGAGTGACAGACCTGTTGTCTCTTGACTTCCCATAGACGGGTACTTCATCTATCTAGGGACATGTTTACCAATATGTAATGGACATTATTGGATGTGTATTATTTGAATTATATGAAATTTTAAATTTCCACTGTGTAGCATAGTATTTCTTTTTATTCTACTATGCATACGAGATTTATTCTAAGCAAAAGATCTCGAACCTAATCTGCGTTAATGAAACTTAACAGTTTAACTGCTCAGACATTAATTAAATAAAAGGATAAGAATAATGTATGAACCTATTTGTATACATCAGAGGAATTGTAATACTAGATAGGGGCATTACAATTATGCTAGCACTTCCTTAAAAATCATGAAGGCTAGCCCAATAAATTAAAAGCCTATACTATCCAAAATAACTTTCTTAAAATACCCATAGAGGGTACCTCTCCTCAAGTTACATCCATCTCCAGCTAGTACCTACACATCTGATACAGACCAGCATTTATGTGAGAATTGAATCTCAGTAGCAAGCAAACCTATTTTAAAATCTGCTGATTTGTACCACCGTAATTATACAGAAATACTTTGCATTTTTCATCTCAAATTCATAATATAACATGTGTTATCGGGATGCAATGCATGAATCATACTTTCATGGTTTATGCTTAGGTGTATGCATGTACTTTGAAACACGTGAAATTAAACCATCATGGGATGTCATCTTAATATCATGCTTTATCATAAAAACTTTCATCTCATACATTTCATATGGTAACATTAACATATTCATCTTTAAAATGTAACATGAATCATACATATACAATGAAAGTTATCAGAGTGCCGCCTAGCAACTACCTCCATGTACCACTTCATACATCTATACATAACTTTGTGGCTATTCAGTCACTATATATTTTTCTTTGTACTATCTGGAGCATCTCCCAGTAGATCCAAGTACCGTGTGGTCACTGCCCTTACCACAAATCATTCCGATACAGTGAGATTTAAAGTTCCCTTTCTACCTTATAAGGGACTGCTTATTTAACCCATGGGATCATATCCCAGTAGTGATTCATTAATGTATATACTAGGATGATTCAACTCATGCAATGGTTATGCCTAACTCTAAGTACATGTCTATTTTAGTGGCCTTGAAAATTGCACTAACTTAGAGTTTGCAACCATCATGGCATTTTGAAAATTATCTAAGTTCAAATGGATGGTTACCCACTAATGCATGGTACAACCATGGAACTTCTAAGGCCGTCCTATACCAACCATTGGTTACTCAATCATGAGCCTATCTATCCTAATACATACCTAGGAATACTCCCATCCTTTTTCTCTTTCATGGATTCCTTTATTTTCTTTCAGTATCATAAGGACCATCGTGTCCAATGTGATTCTTACAAGGACCATCATGTCCAAGTAAGTTATAACTCAAATTTTACATGTTACCAATACATCCCAGGTTTCAATCTTGTGTTTGGGTGAGGTTTTGGGCCAATTCTCCATCAAAATCAAGGTATAAAGTTCATTTTTTGTCATTTTAGGTTGGTAATCGGCTGCTAGTTCTCTATCTAAAATGGAAAGCCAACCCAAGAGCAAATAGTCACTAGCAGCCCAACAGTCGATTGCTAAGGTCTGACAGTCGACTGATCCATTATGGGTACGTTTTCTAGCTGCTAATGATATGTTCTACATAAAAGCTTTTGATATATCCAAATTTTTTAGCCCCAAAACCTGAATACAACTTATATAAAATATTGATGAACTCAACGTTAACATCTAAGCATCATTTAACATCAATAAAAGCCCACATTTCCATTACATTTTGTCCAACACCAAGATTAAACCTCATTTTCGCACTTAAGGCAAAACCCAACTTTTGGAAATCATTTACAAGCATAACAAGCACACCCATTCAGCAAGAAATACCCAATAGGCATTTAAAACATAGATAATGTAGGTTTAAACCCTAATACAACTTAAAACATTCATAAGCATCATTTTCAATTAAGAGCAAATATTTCATGAAAATAGGGTTTAGGTTTTACTGCTACCTTGGATTTTCTTGCAATTGGATGTGTATGTGATGCTTAGATTATGCTTTCCTAGCTATAGAACAAACCCCTAGCTTCAAATCTGGCCTTCCTTCAAGCCAAATGCCTTTCCCTCTTGCCCTATGTCACCCCCTCTCTCTACTTGTCCTTCTTATAACACCCTATATTCTCTTGGTTAGTCTAAATTAATGTCTCCTTAATTAATTGGATGAGTTTGCTATAAAGTATGCTAAATTTGCTTGTGTGATTTAATATTTAGAATAACTATGCTAAAGGATAACACTTTCATTCCTTGTGGCAATTAGATTATAATGTGAGTAAGGAGAAAAACACTACAAAAAAAAATTAAGGTGCTTAAGGTGCTTAAATAAACTATGAGGTGCTTGATTTGATTTTTCTTTTCTTTCATTTAGCTAGCCAAGTTGCCAAAGGAAAGAGGGAATTAAAGCTAAACATATAACCTCATGGCAGGCACACTTGAAAAGGAAAGAGGAGTATAGACAATTTAAATGTAGATGCATGTGCAATTGGTGAAGAGAAGGAAAAGAGTTAACATCCAAAAATATATATATATACATTTGCATTCGGGGGAGTGAAATGGAAGCAAGGGAGAGACGTGTACTACTAGCTTTCATTTTCTCTCCTTGTGCTATCTTCAAGGTGATCGAAAGATGAGGCAATTGAGATGCTTGGAATGAATTTGAGGTGCTTAACCTCTCTCCCTTTATTACTTCGATTCCATCACCTAGCATCACGTGGAAAAGATTAGAATATAAAAAGGTACAATGTTGAAAGATGCATCTCACATGAATCCAATTGTTCCTTTCTTTTGGCGCCACCAAGTGGTGAGCTTACCTAGGCATGTGAATTCCTTTTAACCATGAAACAAAAGAAATGGAGAAGAGAGAGACCATTAAATATAAACATGCATTCGATGAAGGAAATGAAGGTGAGAGAATGTGAATATTTAATTAAACACATAGGCTACAACATAAACTAATGAGAAGAAGGAAAGAAAAGTGCAGTGCTTAAGGGCCTTATGTAGCTGTACAACTTGCTTGGAGAAAGGAGATTACATGACTTTCCCTTCCTCCCTTCAACGTGACCGAGTGGAATTACAAAAAGTGGAAGCAATGTGAAGTGTACTAAAAAGTACACGTTCAGGCATGATTAAATAAGAATAATAAAAGATGAGAATATAGTGTGACTTCCCTCCTCCTTTCCATTAACGTGCCCGAGTGGCTAACCCAAGATTGTAAGGAAATGCAAATTGAACTTAAAAGTACACTTGTGGCAATTAAACAACAATAATCAAGGATGGAAAAAGATGAATGGAAGTGAGAGGGAGGGGGAGAGCGTTTGGAAAAAGGGAGAGAGCAGCTCCACAATTAAGAACACATTCGGACAAGGGAAAGAGGGATAGAGAGAGAGAGTAGCTCCAAAATTGAGAACACACACACACATTTGGATAAGGGAAAGGGAGAGAGAGAGAGTAGATCACATTTAGGGAAAACACACACAAACACAATTTGATTTAGTGAAGAAAAAAGCTTGGCCAAGAAAGGAGCAAAGGATTAAAGGGAAACTCAAAGAGAAAACCCAAGATAATGTCATCCTAGTTCATCCTTGAGGTAGGTTATCAATTCTTTTAATTTTTGTTCCATGGTTTAGTATATATTCACTATATTTTTCCTAGCTTTCATGGAACATGATCTTCCTCTCTACATTCTTGATGAAATGTGTAACATCCACTCTAATTATGATTAAAGAGATGTTTGATAATTATTAATTTAATGTTAAATTCTTGTGTATGTTGCATTAGTGCATATAGTTGCATTAGCCTAGGGACTAAATTGAAAGGAAATAAATTGAGATTTAGCAAGAGATGGCTAGGGACTCAATTGAAAAGGGAAAAGATGAGGGAGTCCAAGAGTGCAAAATAGCTCAAGGACCAAATAGTAATTTCCTAGAATCCCTTAAACCCTAACAGTAGCCCTAAACCCTCCTACACTTCCAACCTTCAGCATTTTTAGAGAGAGAAGTAAACGGATGAGTAGAGAGAGAAAAGGGTGAGCTTGTAATGCCCTTATCTAGTATTACAATTAATTCTGATATAAACAAATAGGTTCTGTACATTATCTTTATCCTTTATTTAATTAAAGTCTAAGCAGTTAAACCATCAATTTATATTAAGCAGATTAGGTTTAGGATCTTTCGCTCAGATTAAAATAAACTTACATCCACAGTAGAATAAAAGAAATTCTATGCTACACTATGGAATTTAAACTTTCATGCAATTCAATAAGTTTCATAATGTCCATTATATTACAGTAAACATGTATCAGGATATGCGAAGTAACCATCCATAGGAAGTCAGGAGACAACAATCCTGTCACTTAGACTCCCTTTACAAATTTTTCATACAGACCAGTCCTTCACCTATCCCTTCCCCTATTCTTTCCTAAATACATCTTAGAACTACTACCAAAAGAATAATCCTAGATCTAACCGAAGTATGTCTAGACTAGGACCCAAAAAATAGGGGTTACAAAAATTCCTTAACCCAAAAGAACTCGAACTCCTAGCCCAACTATGCATCCGCATTTGATACATATTAGCACATAATGAGAAACACAAGGTTCCCAATAGCTTAACAATTCGAGGTTTAAAACAACTAATATGTATCAGGGTACAAGCACCAAAATAATTAATTCTACATTCTCAGAATAAAATAAAGCATAATTCTAAATATAACTAGCAAGCAGTATATGATCAATTAAAATGTCACTATGATGAAAATAACATGCTTGTAAATACACATGTTGTGACTTACATTATCTTAACATTAACAAATTATTTAGGCTTATCCTTTTTAAATTTTTTGTGTACTTTAGCTGTGCACACTTAGCCACTCGTGGACACTTGGCCACCTTTAGAATTCTTTGTGCACACTTGGGCACATGTGGACACTTCGCCACCTATAATATTCTTTGTGCACACTTGGGTACATGTGGACACTTGACCACCTTCTTAGGGTCATTGTACACACCTGGGCACTATGTGGACACTTGGCCACCTTCCTAGAGTCATTGTGCACACTTTGGCACTATGTGGACACTTTGCCACCACCTAGGGTTATAGTGCACACTTGGGCACTAGGTGGGCACTTGGCCACCTTTAAAATTTCTTGAATTATCCTAGGAAAATTTTCTTTTCTTGAGAATCATTATTAGTGTACATTTCCTTTAAAATTCTAATGACTTCAAGAATAAAATTTCATTTTTCTTGGAATTTACCATTAATGGATTTCATTTGGAAATGCTATTAATCTCAAGGATAATTTTTCTCTTTCTTAGTTTAATGTAAGTATACATTTCTTATGGGAAATTAAATATTTAAGGAATAATTTCCATTTTTCTTAGAAATAATTTCTAAGGTATATTTTCTTATAGAATTCTAATAATTCCAATACTAATTTCTTTTCTTTGAAATTAATTCCCATGTATATTTTCTTTCTAATAATTTCAATAATAATTTTTCCTTTCTTGGAAATAAATTCCAATGTACATTTTCTTTCTAATAATTCTCATAATTTTCCATAATAATTCCTTTTTCTTGGAAAATTAATTCCAATGTATAATTTCTTTCCAAAAATTCTAACACTTTACATAATAATTTCCTTTTCTTGGAAAAGTAATTCCAACATATAATTTCTTTCTAAAAATTCTAATAATTTTCATAATAATTTCCTTTTCTTGGAAAATTAATTTCAATATATAATTTCTTTCTAAAAATTCTAATAATGTCCATAATTATTTCTTTTTCTTGGAAAACTAATTCCAATATATAATTTCTTTCCAAAAATTATAATACTTTCCATAATAATTTACTTTTTTTTTGGAAAATTAATTCCAATATATAATTTCTTTCTAAAAATTCTAATAATTTCCATAATAATTTCCTTTTCTTGGAAAATTAATTTCAATATATAATTTCTTTCTAAAAATTCTAATAATGTCCATAATTATTTCTTTTTCTTGGAAAATTAATTCCAATATGTAAGTTCTTTCTAACATTTCTAGCCTTTTTAGAACATTTACTCTCCTTACAATCATAATCTAAATTTTCTCTTGTGTCCTCAAAATAAATTTCCATGTTTTGAATCAAACTCATAGTGCATAGCTTATACATTCCAAGAATGAGTATCATGGACTTAGCCTAGAGAGTTTTATTCATTTGGCAATTCCATTCCCCTTCTTTTTGTTCTTTACTTAATACACTTAAAAGATTAGGGTTACTTTCCTTTGTGGTTATCACAACTTTTAATCCTAATCCATAAGCCAACAACATCCTCATGCTATCCCATCCATCAACAATTCAATAACCACACATGCTAGCCAACAGACATACATTGAAATCAAGAATGTAGAGACAACCTAAGTTCCATGGAAAGCTTGAATATAGACATTGGATTGCATACCTAGAACATGGAACAAAGTTTGAATTGTTAACCTACCTTGCTTCCTTTGCTCTTCCCCTTTTGATCACTTTTGCTTCTTCCTCCTTCCAATTCTTTATGCTTCACGTGTACCCCCTTCCCAAGTTCTCCTAAGACTCTTCAAATCTCCTCTTCTTTCCCTTCTTCACATGTGAGTTTTTTTTTTGCATGTATTTCTCAAGGGTGGGCTTCCCCCTTGTCTCACGGCACCCTTTCTTCCTTTATTTCTTTTCCTTTCCTTTCCTCACATGTGTGTGTAGGTGTAGGTGGTAGTATGAGAAGTGAAAATTTTCCTTCCTCCTTCCTTCCACGCGTGAATGGGGTATCAAAATGAAGTTTCCCCCTCTTTTCCTTAGTAACGTGTCCTTGCTTCCAATACCTACCAAATTTTTTGTGCCATTATCCTTTACTTTTTCCTCACTTCACACCACCCCTTTCTGTGTTTTCTCTTCTCTCTTTTTTTTTGTTTTTCTTTCTTTTCTTCCCTACTTCACGTGTGTATGTCTCCTTGTGACACTAAAATTTTAATTCCCATCTCTCTATCTCCCTTCACGTGTGGTTTATAGTATAAGAGTCAAAATTTCAACTTCCCTCATGTCTTTTTCTTGGCTTAGGTGGCGTGTGAGTGTGTGAAGGCATTCTATTTTCATTTCCTAAAAGAAAATTCTGCACACTTTTGGTATACATATATATATATTTGCACAAAGTGTACTTGCAAGTACACTTTGCCTTTGCTTGTACACTTGGTGTTTGCCTTCCTTGCAAGTTTTAGATTGTCCACTCTCACAAGCAACAAAAAATGTTGCACCTTTGTTTAATTATTGCATACTTTTATCTCTTCTTCCTAACCTTAATTCATGTGTGCTTGTTCATGTGTCTTATATTGCTATTCGTTCCTTACCCTTCCAAAGACTACTAGTCGTGTAGTAGTGTATATATATATATAATTTTATTTTTTTGCAATAAAATTTTACACCATATTGATGCCTGTATATTATCCCTTGGTCCCACTTAAGGTCCATGTATCTCCTTGCCTTCCTAATTTGCGTGAGGTTCATCCAAATTTATGTTATTTTGTGTTTCATTTTTCTTTCATCCATTTGGATGTGAAACCCATACATATATATATATATATATATAATAATTTTTGAATGCTTTTAATCTCCTTTCCTTTGCAACTTCACGAGTGACTTGGAATTGCCATGCATAAAATAAAATTCCCATTCCCTTCTTTCTTGCATGATACATTTAAGGCACATTCATACATATATTTAAATAATTGCATCTTATTTTGCTTCTCTCTTGGTATTTAGGCTAGGTAACTAAAAGGAAAATAGAGAATTTAATTAAGCACCAAGTTTTCATGCAAGCTTAACCATTAAATTATGCAAGCCCAAAAATTCATACTAATTCATTAATGACACCATTAATTCCATCCATTTAATTACAAACCATTAATTTAGACTAAATTAATTATGGGGTGTTATATTTCTCCCCTCTTTAAAATAATTTCGTCCTCGAAATTCATACATACCTCATGAGAATAATTTTGGGTGGGCCTTTCGCATGTCATTCTCCTTCTCCCAGGCAGCCTCCTGTGGTGTCGTCGGGTCCTACAAGACCTTTAACCAGGGGGATGGCCTTATTCCTTAGGGCTTTGACCTCAGTACCGATTATTTGAATAGGTTTGGACTGATAAGTCAGATTATCCTTTAATTGCAGAGTACTGGCGTCAAGTATATGGGAAGGGTCGGGTATGTATTTTCGGAGCTAGGAGACATGGAAAACATTGTGAAGGTTGGAAAAGTGTGGGGGTAAGGCTATTTGGTATGTGGATGGACCCACTCTCTTTAATATTTGGAAAGGTCCAATGTACTTGGGACTTAGCTTTCTAGACTTTATAGCTCTACCAATCCTAGTAGTCGGGGACACCTTCAGAAAAAACGTGACTTCCTTCCTAAAATTCTAGGGGCCTTCTCCTCCTGTCAGCATAGCTCTTTTACCGGTCCTGAGCTTTTGCCAACTTTTCTCTAATCATCTTAATCTGATCAGTTTTCTGTTGTATTAACTCGGGACCTAACAATTGCCTCTCACCCACTTCATACCAACACAAAGGTGACCTACATTTCCTCCCATACAGGGCCTTATATGGAGTCATGCCTATACTAGAGTGGAAGTTGTTATTGTAAGAAAACTCAATCAGTGGTAGACTCTTTTTCTAATTCCCCTGGTACTCTAAGACACAAGCCCTAAGAATATCCTCTAAAGTCTGAATGGTTCTCTCTCTTTGCCCATCCGTCTGAGGATGACATGCTGTAGTGAAGTTCAACCTGGTTCTAAAGGCTTCTTGCAAGGCTCTCCAAAACCTAGAGGTGAACCTGGGATCCCTATCTAAAATAATACTAATGGGTACCCCATAAAGTCTCACTATCTCTTGAATATATAGTTGTGATAGTCTATCCAAGGAGTAGTTAATTCTAATGGGTAGAAAATGAGCAAACTTGGTTAACCTATCCACTATGACCCAAATAGCATCATTCCCTGATTGGTTCTAGGCAATCCTACCACAAAGTCTATGGAAATATTATCCCACTTCCACTCAGGTACATTTAAGGGTTGTAATAATCTAGCAGGCTTTTGATGTTCAATCTTGACCTGCTGACACACTAGGCACCTAGCTACATGCTCCGCTATATTCTTCTTCAATCATGGCCACTAGAACTTCTCCTTTAAGTCTTGATACATCTTAGTGGCTTCAGAAGAGACAGTATACTTACTTTGGTAAGCTTCCTCTAAAATCTTATCTCTCAGTTCACTGGTCTTAGGAACATACATTCTATTATGAAAGGTTATCATTCCGTCTGCCTCCTTTGTGAACTCCTTTGAATCCTTTAGGTATTTTAGGAACTCATCCTATTTCTGGGCTTCTAAGATTTGGGCTCTAAGGGTGTTCTCGATTCTTAACTCACTCAGGTAGATCTTATTAGGTAACACCAAAGTGGATAACCTCATGTTCCTAAATTTCTCTATTAAGTCTATCTCGCTCACCATTAGACGAGCTACATGGAGAGACTTCCTACTTAGTCATTAGCCACAATGTTTGCCTTGCCTGGATGGTACTTTAACTCAAAATTATAGTCCTTAATGAATTTCATCCACCTCTTTTGTCTTATATTCAATTCTCTTTGGTTAAAGAGGTATTTAAGACTTTTATGGTCACTAAATACCTTGAATTTAAACCCACAGAGGTAGTGTCTCCAAATCTTTAAGGCAAACACTATAGCTGCTAATTCTAATTCATGGGTAGGGTAGTTTCTCTTATGTAGCCTTAGTTGCCTAGAAGCATAAGCTGCTACTCGCCCCCTTGCATCAGTACACATCCTAACCCTTTCTTCGATGCATCACAATACAACTCAAACTTCTCCAAAGGGTCAGGGATAACTAGAACAGGTGCAATGGTTAACTTTTCCTTTAGGGTTTGGAAACTCTATTTGTATTTTGTGTCCCACACAAATAGAACATCCTTTCGGGTCAACTTGGTCATTGGCATCGCTATTTGAGAAAACCCCTAAATGAACCTCCTATAGTATCCTGCTAAACCCAGAAAACTCCTGATTTTAGTCACTGTGGTAGGCCTTTCCCAATTTACTACAGCTTCAGTCTTACTGGGATCCACTGATACACCCTTATCAGAGATCACATACCCTAGGACTTTAACTTCTTTCAACCAAAACTCACACTTTTCAAGCTTAGCATACAGCTGCTTCTCCCTGAGTATCTGCAGCACTGCCCTAAGGTGCTGCTCATGCTTCCATCTGTTCTTAGAATACACTAATATAACATCTATAAACACTACAACGAACTGATCGAGGTAAGGTCTAAAGATGTGGTTCATGTAATCCATGAAAATAGCTAGAGCGTTTGTTAGTCCAAAGGGCATTACGAGAAATTCATAGTACCCATAACTAGTCCTAAAGGCGGTCTTAGGTATGTCCTCATTTCTAACCTTGATCTAATGATACCCTTATCTCAGATCAATCTTAGAAAAGATGGTGGCCCCTCTCAATTGGTCTAGTAGGTCATCAATCCTAGAGAGAGGATACTTATTCTTTATTGTCACCTTATTCAGTTGCCTATAGTTTATGTAGATCCTCATACTCTCGTCCTTCTTCTTGACAAATAATATAGGAGCTCCTCATGATGACTCACTAGGCCTAATAAATTATTTGGCTAAAAGGTCCTCTATCTGCTCTTTTAACTCCTTTAATTCCATCGGGGAAATCCTATAGGGTGTTATGGAAATTAGCCCCGCCCCAGGGACTAGGTCTATAGAAAACTCTATCTCTCTCTTGGGTAGAAGACTAGTAATCTCTTCGGGAAATACATCTGGGTATTCCTCGACTACAAGTATAGTTTCTAACTTCTGTTAACATTCTACCTCTAAGGAGTATAAGAAATCTATCCTTTGGTTTTTCCTCTCTATCTCCATATTTACTGGCCTAGTATCTATGAAAGTCACAGACTTAACTAAGAAATCCAAGATAACATTGTTTGAAGAGAGCCAGTCCATACCAAGGATGACATCTAATTCATCCATGGGTAAACATATAAGGTCTACCAGAAAGGTCTTTTTTTCAATTACAATAGAACAGTTCAAACAAATTAAGGTTGTGGACACATGTTCATTGGTGGGTACTGCTATGGAAAGCTCATAGGGTAGGGTAGTTGTAGGTAGTTTTAGTTTCTAAACACAGTCTATTGATATGAATGAATGGGTGGCGCCAGAATCATACAACATAATTAAAGGAATATCATGAATAAAGCACGTACCTTTCAACAAATCTTCAGACTGGGCCACCTCTTTCCCCTTTAGGGTATATACCCTTCCCTTGGTAAGGGGCCTTATGGGTTCCTCTAGATTCTTCAATGTCAGACAAAATCGAGAGATGTGCCATGGCTTCCCACACCGGTAGCACACGTTCTGCCCCATCATATATGGCCTGTCTCTGTGGTTCTACCCGCACTTTGAGTAGGTGGTCTGGGCAGTGGGAGTATTCACCGGCCTCTTCTCGGTCTGGTTCTTCTGAAACTTCTTGTCTCGACCCCTGCTGAATCTAACTGGGCTCTTTCTCTTAAGGAAGCCAGCCTCTTGTTTCTTCTTCTATAGTGCGGGTAGGGACCTTGAGGCTATTCTACACTTATTCACTAGTGTTAGGTAATCCCTGATCTCCTGTGTAGCCACCTCATGGTATAGCTCCAAGTCTAAGCTATTCTCCAAGTGCATGGCCTTCCATGCTCTTTCAGGTCTCCACTTCAGTTACCAAGAGAACTTGGACAACTCTTCGAACCTGGCCAGATGTTCTTCGAAGGGCCTGCCTCCCTACTTGATCTGTATAAACTCTCCCTCCTTCGCTTTTTCGCTCACTCTGGGGGAAGTACTTTTCTAAGAATGCTTCTCTAAAGATCTCCCAGGTGAGTGAGGTTCCCTGGGCCTTAATTAATTGCTTTATACCTTTCCACCAGTGTTTCTCCTTCCCCTCTAGCTGGTAGGTGACGAAGATTACTTTCTATAGTTTTGCGGTGCCTAATACCTCAAACAACTCTTCCATCTTTTGGACCTATTCCTTGGCCTTCTTTGAGTTTTCCAAGCCATTGAAAATGGGAGGCCTGGATCTCTGGAAATCAGACCAGCCTCTGCCAATTGGGTTCCTCACCTATTCTGCCCCTGTCTAGGTATCTTTGCTTCGATCCATCTAGGCCTGACGGAGTGCCTCACCTGTAACTGCAGCCTGGGCCCTCATAGTCTTTACCATTTCCCTTATGGTCTGAAGGACTTCATTCACATCTACCTTCGCTTTTTGGGCCTGTGCTCTGCCTCTCCGTGTCAGTGCCATATCGTCACTCTACAAAATAAGTATTACTGAGGTGATCAGGCTCAATAACAAATGACTAAGCAAGTAACATATGACACCAATAGGAGCTCCTATCTTCCCAAACCTAATGCTCCATTCCCCAAGGTCAAAACGAATATAAGCTAGCCAACCGCGTAGGTACAGTTGACTAACTTGAACTAGTCCCTTACTTAAGGAATTCAACCCTATCCTAACCTAGGTAACTGTGCTTTGATACCAACTTAATGTAACGCCCCTATCTAGCATTACCATTAATTTTGATATAAACAGATAGGTTCGGTACATTATCTTTATCCTTTATTTAATTAAAGTTTGAGCAGTTAAACCATCGATTTATATTAAGCGAATTAGGTTCGGGATCTTTCGCTCAGATTAAAATAAACTTACATGCACAGCAGAATAAAAGAAATTCTATGCTACATTACAGAATTTAAACTTTCATGCAATTCAATAAGTTTCATAATGTCCATTACATTATAGTAAACATATATCAGGATATGTGAAGTACCCGTCCATAGGAATTCAGGAGATAACAATTCTGTCACTTAGACTCCCTTTACAAATTTTCCAGAGGGACCGGTTCTTCGCCTATTCCTTCCCCAGTTCTTTCTTAAATACATCTCAGAACTACTGCCAAAAAAAAAATCCTAGATCTAACCGAAGTATGTCTAGACTAGGACCTAAAAAATAGGGGTTACAAAAATTCCTTAACCCAAAAGAACTCGAACTCCCAGCCTAGCTATGTGTCCGCATCTAATACATATTAGCACATAATGAGAAATGTAAGTTTCCTAGTAGCTTAACAATTCGAGGTTTAAAACAACTAATATGTATCAGGGTGCAAGCACCAAAATAATTAATTCTACATTCTTGGAATAAAATATAGCATAATTCCAAATATAACTGGCAAGCAGTATATGATCAGATAAAATGTCACTATGATGAAAATAACATACTTGTAAATACACATGTTGTGACTTGCATTATCTTAACATTAACAAATTATTTAGGCTTATCCTTCTTAAATTTTCTGTGTACTTTAGTTGTGCACGCTTGGGCCTTATGGACACTTGGCCACCTTTAGAATTCTTTGTGTACACTTGGGCACATGTGAACACTTGGCCACCTTTAATATTCTTTGTGCACACTTGGGCACATGTGGACACTTGGCCACCTTCCTAGGGTCATTGTGCAAACTTGGGCACTATGTGGATACTTGGCCACCACTTAGGGTCATGGTGTACACTTGGGCACTAGGTGGGCACTTGGCCACCTTTAAAATTTCTTGAATTATCCCAGGAAAATTTTCTTCTCTTGAGAATCATTATTAGTATACATTCCCTTTAAAATTCTAATGACTTCAAGAATAAAATATCCTTTTTCTTGGAATTTACCATTAATGGATTTCATTTGGAAATGCTATTAATTTCAAGGATAATTTTTCTCTTTCTTATAGTTTAATGTAAGTACACATTTCTTATGGGAAATTTAATATTTATGGAATAATTTCTATTTTTCTTAGAAATAATTTCTAAGGTATATTTTCTTATAGAATTCTAATAATTCCAATATTAATTTCTTTTCATTGAAATTAATTCCCATGTATATTTTCTTTCTAATAATTTCAATAACAATTTTCCCTTTCTTGGAAATAAATTCCAATGTACATTTTCTTTCTAATAATTCTCATAACTTTCCATCTAATAATTCTCATAATTTTCCATAATAATTCCTTTTTCTTGGAAAATTAATTCCAATGTATAATTTCTTTCCAAAAATTCTAATACTTTACATAATAATTTCCTTTTCTTGGAAAATTAATTTCAATATATAATTTCTTTCTAAAAATTCTAATAATGTCCATAATTATTTCTTTTTCTTGGAAAACTAATTCCAATATATAATTTCTTTCCAAAAATTCTAATACTTTCCTTTTTTTTTTTGGAAAATTAATTCCAAGATATAATTTCTTTCTAAAAATTCTAATAATTTCCATAATAATTTCCTTTTCTTAGAAAATTAATTTCAATATATAATTTCTTTCTAAAAATTCTAATAATGTCCATAATTATTTCTTTTTCTTGGAAAATTAATTCCAATATATAAGTTCTTTATAACATTTCTAGCCTTTTTAGAACACTTACTCTCCTTACAATCATAATCTAGATTTTCTCTTGTGCCATCAAAATAAATTTCCATGTTTTGAATCAAACTCATAGTGCATAGCTTATACATTCCAAGAATGAGTATCATGGACTTAGCCTAGGGAGTTTTATTCATTTGGCAATTCCATTCCCCTTCTTTTTGTTCTTTACTTAATACACTTAAAAGATTAGGGTTACTTTCCTTTGTGGTTATCACAACTTTTAATCCTAATCCATAAGCCAACAACATCCTCATGCTATCCCATCTATCAACAATTCAATAACCACACATGCTAGCCAACAAACATACATTGAAATCAAGAATGTAGAGACAACCTAAGTTCCATGGAAAGCTTGAATATAGACATTGGATTGCATAGCTAGAACATGGAACAAAGTTTGAATTGTTAACCTACCTTGCTTCCCTTGCTCTTCCCCTTTTGATCACTTTTGCTAATTCCTCCTTCCAATTCTTTGTGCTTCATGTGTACTCCCTTCCCAAGTTCTCCCAAGACTCTTCAAATCTCCTCTTCTTTCCCTTCTTCACATGTGATTTTTTTTTTTGCATGTATTTCTCAAGGGTGGGCTTCCCCCTTGTCTCATGCCACCCTCTCTTCCTTTATTTCTTTTCCTTTCCTTTCCTCATGTGTGTGTAGGTGTAGGTGGTATGAGAAGTGAAAATTTTCCCTCCTCCTTCCTTCCACGTGTGAATAGGGTATCAAAATGAAGTTTCCCCCTCTTTTCCTTGGTAACGTGTCCTTGCTTCCAATACCTACCAAATTTTTTATGCCATTTTCCTTTACTTTTTCCTCACTTCACGCCACCCCTTTCTTTGTTTTCTCTTCTCTCTTTTTTTTTGTTTTTCTTTCTTTTCTTCCCTACTTCACGTGTGTATATCTTCTTGTGAGACTAAAATTTTAATTCCTATATCTCTATCTCCCTTCACTTGTGGTTTGTAGTATAGGAGTCAAACTTTCAACTTCCTTCTTGTCTTTTTCTTAGGTTAGGTGGCGTGTGAGTGTGCGAAGGTTCCCCTTGCATTCTATTTTCATTTCCTAAAAGAAAATTCTGCACACTTTTGGTATACATATATATATTTACACAAAGTGTACTTGCAAGTACACTTTGCCTTTGCTTGCACACTTGGTGTTTCCTTTCCTTGCAAGTTTTAGATTGTCCACTCTCACAAGCAACAAAAAATGATGCACCTCTGTTTAATTATTGCACACTTTTATCTCTTCTTCCGAACCTTAATTCACGTGTTTGTTCATGTGTCTTATATTGCTATTCGTTCCTCACCCTTCCAAAGACTACTAGCCGTGTAGTAGTGTATATGTATATATTATTTTATTTTTTTGCAATAAAATTCTGCACTATATTGATGCATGTATATTTATTCATAAATTAATTTCTCTTCCTTCTTCCTATTGTCCCTTGGTCCCACCTAAGGTCCATGTATCTCCTTGCCTTCCTAATTCACGTGAGGCTCATCTAAATGCATGTTATTGTGTTTCATTCTTCTTTCATCCATTTGCATGTGAAACCCATGCATATATATATATAATAACTTTTGAATGCTTTTAATCTCCTTTCCTTTGCAACTTCACGTGTGACTTGGAATTGCCACGCATAAAATAAAATTCCCATTCCCTTCTTTCATGCATGATACATGCAAGGCACACTCATGCATATATTTAAATAGTTGCATCTTATTTTACTTCTCTCTTGGTATTTAGGCTAGGTAACTAAAAGGAAAATAGAGAATTTAATTAAGCACCAAGTTTTCATGCAAGCTTACCCATTAAATTATGCAAGCCCAAAAATTCATACTAATTCATTAATGACACCATTAATTCCATCTATTTAATTAAAAACCATTAATTTAGGTGTTACAGAGCTAGGGCAAGAAAGGAAAGATTTTGCTAAAGGAAAGAGTGGAGTGAAGCTGTAAATTAGTTCTATAGCAAGAGAGGATCATTTCTAACACATCAAACACACATTCTGCCAAGAATCAAGGTAGCAATCCATCCTAAACCCCTTTATTTTCTGAAAAGTCTACTGTTGCTACAAAATATAAATTTCTAACTATTTGAACTGAGATTGGGGTTAAACCTATATTCTATATGCTTTTCTATTTTTATGGGCTGTTTTGTTGTTGAATGTATGCTTATATATATGCTTGTAATTGATTGGAAGGGCGGGGTTGTGTTCATCTAAAGATATAGACTAGTTTTCCTTGAATGTACCATATTTAAGCTAATGGATGAGAAATGTTTAATGAGAAGTAAAGTTTGTTGTATGGAAATTAAGCTCATGCATTTAGAATTGAAAATGGAATGCATTCTTGACTGGGTACTATCAAAAATCATGTTTTTTGAACTACAGTGGAGCATAGCAGCCGACTGCTACATATGGGGCAGTTGACTGCCATGTTCCTAGAAAATCCAGAAGTGTAGACAAAGGCTTAGCAGCTGACTACCAGATTCCTAGCAGTCGACTATCAGGCCCAGGTTTGCCCTAAGCAGTCGATTAGTCATCCTTGCAGTCGACTGTCATGCTCTTGGAAACCCAAAAGTGTAAATAAAGGCTTAGTAGCTGACTGCCAGATTCTTAGCAGTCGACTGTCGGGTCTGGGTTTGCACTAAGCAGTTGACTGGCCATCCTAGTAGTCGACTATCATGCTTTTATTTTGCCCAAGATGCATTCCAGAATGCCACTAGCCAGCTACCATCATGCTTTCTGTTTGCCACGTAAGAAATACAAAGACCACCAGTCGACTGCTAGCCTTCTAACAGTCGACTGGTAGCCCTTTAGCTTGCAAAATGAAGTTTTTAATGGCAGTTGAGCTTAGTGATTCTTTATACTAACTTAACTAAGGGCTCACAACATAAGTAAGCAAGGAAACTAAGAGTTTTAGGTGATGAGACCCTTGTGATAGTAAAACAAAGAGAGAGCAAAAAAAACAAAAAAGGAAAGAGGAAAGTATTCTCAGTGTATACCTTAGGGTAGATAGGCTCATGATCGAGTGACCAATTATCGGTATAAGACGGTTGTTGAGAATTCCATGATTGTGCCTTAAATTGAGATGGTTAAACATCCACTTGAACTTAGATGATTTCGAAAACACCATGATGGTTGCAAACTTTAAGTTAGTGTCATCTCCCAAGGGCTATATAAGAAACACATACTTAAAGTTAAGCATAACCATGGGCATAGGCCGATTCACCCTAGATTATATGTAAAGAATAGCATACTGGGAGTGTGATCCACCTCAAAGGAATGGTGGTGATTCTATAGTATTATGATCTGCCCAAAAGCAGAGAGGAAATGATCCAAGTAGAGTTGACAATGATCCCATAAGAGTTATACTAGCCCCATTTGGGATAAAAGGGAGGAATCCTGCTGGTCAAGGATGATCTACTGGAAAGAGGCAGGGACCAATAAGGTACTTGGATCCACTGGGGGACGCCTCGAAATGTATAAAAGTTCAGGCATGGCTAAATAGACATGCGCTCATTCATATAGATAGTGGTGCGTGGAGTTATTGCTGGGCGACTCTCCTATTACTCTTAAGGTGTTTTATATACTGCTCATATGTTATGAAAGTGAAATGATGGCGTGTTTACTATCACACATGAGTTTTATAAGAAATTTTTTATGATGAGAATGATGATGAATACACTTTCCATGTTTTAAAAATGATATGTTTTGATGAATATGCATATGTATGAGTACACAACATGATTAAATGCTACATACTCTGCATCCCAATAGTATGTGATATGTTTTATGAAAGAATGTAGAGTTTTTTCATGTAGGCATGATGGTACAGGTTAATAGATTTTGTAACAAGTTATATTGCTATTGAGATTTATTTCTCATGTCAGTTTTAGCATGTACCAGATGTGTAGGTCCCCTTGGGCGGGAGGTGAAGGTAAAGTACGAAGAAGTGTCCAATCTAGACATATAAACTATTTAATTTGGATAGCGTACATGGTAGAATGAAGCTAGCCTTTATGATATTTTGAGAAAGGCTAGTGCAGGACTATTTTGTATAGCCTATTCTAACTTATCTGTATATGAATCAGGCTAGGTTAATGAATAGACTGATGGGTTATGAGTGGCAGGATTGTTGCCTCATGGCCCAATAGTTAACTAATTATATTTAACTAAAATGCCTGTCTATGTATAGTTAATCCAGGGTTATTCTATATACATATGTATTTATTCTATTGCGATGTTGAGAGAACCTGAGAGTAGAGACCAACCCAAATGGCACTCAATTAATCATCTTGGTAAAATGTTTTAAAATTACTTGGGTAGAAGTGATAGTAACACACCATTATTATGATAATTATATACATTATACTTAAACACTTAAAAGGAACCATAAGCTATTGTGGGTGTTACAAAATGAATGTCATGATGGCTAAGCTTGTATGATAAATTGGTACGTTGGTTGAAGTGCTAAAATGGATATTGTGTTTATGGAAGAATTATGGTTGCAAGAAAAATTCAACATGCAAGATAGAAAGCCCTCACATAAGATAGTGCTAAAATTTTGTATTTTTGCATGACTAGTATGAGTTTTAAGTTAGAGACATCAAAATGAAGGTTGCTAGCTAGAATTTGGTTTACAATTTATGACATTGCTCTTGTTGTCTTGGTATGAATGGCTTGATAAAAATTTGTTTAAGAGAAATTACATTTCAATTTTGAACAAGAGAAAGAAAGGAAATATGGTTAATTAAAGTATAGCTAATTATTTCCCCTTTTTGCACATAATAAAGCCCACATTATTATTAAAATGTGCGAATTTAAATAGGTGTGTAACCTTAAAAATTTAGTGTGTAGCATGAACTAATAAAGCAAGGGGAATAAATTATTAATGGCAATGGCTACACTAATTAAATGTGGAAGAAAGTATCCTAGAATTTAATGCATGATCTCATTAAGTGTAAAGAATAGAAAGGTGAGAAAAATTTGACAAGGTGGCATGAAAAACCTTAAGGATTATTAACTTATCCTTATGGCCAAACACAATCCCCCATTTTAGCCCTGGTAGCCGAATGCATATGCAAATAATAATGACTTATAATGTGTCTTATAAGGGCTAAAGTTAAGGGAAAATGAGAAAGTTAGAGTTAAAGGAAGGGTGATTGCAATTTATTCCAATTTATGCCATTGATGTTCTCATGTGGAAAAATTTAAGAGATTATGGATGGCTAAGTTAAGACCACATACCAATAGACAATTGCAACATAATTAATTTAAGGTGGCCAAGTGTCTACATGGTGCCCAAGTGTGCACAATTAATTTATCAAGGTGGCCAAGTGTCCACATAGTGCCCAAGTGTGCACAATTAATTTATCAACGTGGCCAAGTGTCCATATAGTACCTAAGTGTACACAATTAATTTATCAAGGTGGACACATAATTAATTTATCAAGGTGGCCAAATGTCCACATGGTGCCCAAGTGTGCACAATTAATTTATCAAGGTAGCCAAGTGTCCACAAAGTGCCCAAGTGTGCACAATTAATTTAACAAGGTAGCCAAGTGTCCACAAAGTGCCCAAGTGTGCACCATTCATTTATAAAGGTGGCCATGTGTCCACAACATGCTCAAGTGTGCACAATTAATTTACAAAGGTGGCTAAGTGTCCACAATTTGAGATAAGGTAAGTTTTAAGAATGAAATGCATAAATAATTATTGTATATTCTAGTTTTAACATGTATTCCATGAAAAATGTTTTACTTGAAAAAGAATATCTACTTTTATCACATTGACGTTTCCAATAATCATGCAATGCCTGCCAATTTGTATTTATGAATAAGGCTATTCTTTCAAATACTGAGAATGTAGATGAAATGTTTTGGTGCTTGCACCTTGGGAAATATTAGTAGATTTTTAAAATGATGAATTGTGAAGCTACTGGGAAACTTGTTTTCTCACTTACATGTTAATATGTATCAGATGCGGACGTTTAGCAATGTTGGGGCAGATAGAAATCCCTATATTGAGAGCATTTTTTTTTGTCCTTTGTTTTACAGTCCTAATTCTATGTATTGTTTTATATTAGAGTTAAGACCATTATTTTTTGCTATAGATAGTATAGGGAATGGGGTAATTACTAGGGAAAGGATATGTGAATGACCAGTTCATCCCTATTATTTTAAAGGAAGTCTGAGTGGCAGGCTTGTTGTCTCCTAACTCCCTATGATAGGTACTGATATGTCCGATTCTATACGAAATTGCTAGATGTGAATTGTCTATTTTGTGAGCATTTTGTGTAATTTTATTCTTAAAATCACCTAAGTTTGCTTCATTTTTGTTTTCAGGCATTTTATCAAGTCACCGTCAGCAAATAGAGCAATTTGGAGCCTGGTCATCTTTAGAGCACTTAAAATAGGCCATTTGGGCTGATTCTGCTTAGTGGGCCCTAGATCAAGATATTTGGGCCTTGGTTTGCCATATTGGATTTAAGACCGAGTTAACTAGAAAAAAAAATCGAATGGGAGGGAGAAAAATACCCGAGCTACCGAAGTCCCAGGCGAAAAAGAGATTTGGGAGTGAACAGTGAAGCGTGAAGACCCATCGCGCGAAGGGAGTGAGCTCGTGCACCACCGCCGCCGAGGGAGGCTGACCAACGATCGAAGAGGCTTCGCGCACGGTCCTCCACCACCTTGGCTGTCCGCGGCGCCATTCACGGCGTCCGTAGCGCGAGAGAAGGCTCGCGACCCGTTTCGCCAACCCATCCAGTTCGAGCTTCACCGCGGTGTTTTCCGACCGTTCCACCACCCATCATCACCTCCTGCACCTCCAGCAAGTCCTCCGCCGCACTCCCCCAGCTCACCATTCTTTGCCACGGACCGAGATCCGGGCGAACCCGAGAGGCGCGTCCCGTTGCTTTTCGCGACCCGTTCGCGTTTTCTCGTCAGATTTTCATCCGTTTCCGCCATCCGTGCGCCGTCTCAGCTTTCCCCAGCTGTCCGCCGCCACCCAGCCGACCGGAAGGGAGCAGATTTGGAGCAGATCCATCAGGTACCTGAGAGCTTGGGGTCCGACCCGTCTGACCTGACCCGTTTTGTTGGGCAACCTTGTACTTCATTGTTTTCGGCATTTTCTGACAATCTTCTAGTCCTTTGTCGGTGGTTTTCCAGTGACCATTTTGTAGAGACACCATTGGACAATTGAAAAGACAGGATTGCATAAGTTTTTACTATTTTTATCTATTTGTTTAATTGATCACGATGGGTTGTTTCTTTGTTGGATTGTGTGCTATATGTAAATATGTGTGGCTGAAACTATAAAATTCATTGGGGTCCCTAACTGTGTTGGATTGATGTTTAAATTTGCATGGATATTGAATTTAATGTGTGATCTCCGTTACAATTATGAATGTATGTGTTAGCATTATTTATGAGACATCATGGTAATGTTAATTAGATTCCTTTTTGAGATCGACAGATGATAATTGGAATTGGAAAACTAACTGTAATAGACAATTTGTTATCGCTTAGAACTAAGGTTAATAAATTGCTAGATTAAGACGTAACGACTCTTAATAGTGGTGAATTAGATAGATAATGCTGATTTAAAATTTGCCATTAGGAAGAACCAGCCAGTGGTGGATTTTAAGTTTAAGAAATTCATTGAGATCGACAGAGAATTTGAATTTGCATTGGAATTCACTCACAGGTAACATAGTTAAATTCAGTAATCCATTATCCTTCGTGTGTTTGCCAACCAGTGTAGGTTCCCTGATGGATTTGCATTTCTTGCCCCGTGTATTTTCTTCTATTTCTTGTCGTTGTTAGTTTATTATTGCTTATAGTTAGACGTTAGTTTAGATAAAAATTAATCATTTTAATTGCTAGGCTAGATAACAGAGAACAAGTAGTAACTCTGGGCTTTCCCGTTCCCGAGGAATACGACCTTGATACTCACCATTGCACTAGGTTGCATCGATAGGTTCACTGCCTTAGGTGTTGTTGCTAGATAGCATTGGCAGCAAGCATCAGGTACTTCATATATCTTGGTGCATGTTTACAAAGGATGTAACAGACATTTATTAGACTATTATTGTATGTAATATGAAAGTTTTAAATTTCGCTATGATGTATGATATTTTATTTTCACTGTGCGTATGAGATTTAATCTTAGCAAAAGAACCCAAACCTAATCCACTTTACTAAAACTTAATGGTATAAATGCTCAGATGTTGTAAATGAAAGGATAAGAATAATGTACTGAACTTATCTGTTTACACCGGAGGAAATTTAATACTAGATAAGGCATTACACTTCTCTTTCTCTCTTTAAGTTTGCTAAAGTTTGAGTGATGTGAAAGTGTTCAAGGTTCAGCTAGGGTTTTAGTGTAGTTTAGTTTATTGCATTTTGGTCCTTAAGTCATATTACAACCTTAGCCTTAGTACTTTTTCCCTTTTCAATTTGGTCCTTAGTCACACTTTAACTAAACTTTCATTTCTTGCAACTAAGTCCCTACACTAATGCAACTATATGCAACTAATGAAACATACACAAGCATTTAATTTGCAATTAACAAACATCTCTTAATCATATTATGAGCGAATGTTACACCTTTGGCAATGATTCCCCGTGAGAGGTCCAATGATAATAATTAAGTTTAAATCCATACTGATACAAATGCACCTTCACAACATGAAAACAATCAAATTGCCTATTTTTGCACTGTGCACAAGGGCACCTTATCTTTTCACTGTACAAATAAGCTGGTAATTGACAAGCATAATCTAGACTTGGCAACACCACTCATAAAGGCATCAGTGAATCCAACTCGACTAGGAAGCACTTTATCATACATCCATTGTCAATTTTTAGGTATCCATGTTCTACTCTTATAAACCTGTAGTGTTCAATTACAAAACTCTAAATTAGTGTGTAACAAGAAAATATAGAAGACATATGTTTTCATATGCAAGATAATTTAAAATTATATGGATGAATGAATATAATTGTAGCGAGATCATTAAGAATGGGTAGGGGCATAAGAGTGACAAGATCAAAAGCTTACAACGTGGTTGCAAAGCTAAAAAAGTATGGCTCACAAGATCAAAGAATGGAAAAAAATGTCATTTTGGAAATATCCAGTAAAAAATTAAAAATTATTTTGTTGGAAAAAGACCTTGAAATTCCCAATACTTTACAAATAACTCAGAGAACAAAGAAGAAGAAAGAGTTAAAAGGCAAGAACTTGAATTATTGTTAGACTACAATTTTCCAAAGTTAAGGGTCTAAAGCTCCAGGAGTATAAAAAATTCCACTATTTTCTTTTAGCATTTTTGGTCAATAATAGCATATGACATTAAGAATATGGTAGGATCCTTCTTAAGTAAAAGACATATGTTTAAAAAAAACTAAATTAGAGTCATATTGTTTTAGTACTAAAGAAAGATGAGATCAAAGATTTTAGGACTATAAGCTTATGCAACATGGCCAATAAAATTATTTCTAAAGTTCTTGCAAATAGGTTGCAACAAATTATGGATGAGGTTGTATCTGTAACACCCCATAATTTTAATTAGTCTAAATTAATGGGATGGATCACTTGTATTATTTAATGACCAGCTATAAATTAAATACTTTGTAATTAATTAAATGAATTAGCTTAAAGAAGGGCAAATTTTCTTACCTAATTTAATAGCTCAAAATGGGTATATTAAAAGATAATCTTGCAACAAATTAGGTGCTTAAATTAATTCTCTATTTCCCCTTTTTAGTCACCTAGCCTAAGTTCCAAGAGAAAAGCAAGATAGTATGCAACATTTAAAATATGTGCAAGTGGGGAAAATTAAGCATGCATGGGAAAGGGAAGAATTTAAATATATACGCATATGTGTGCCTTGCATGCATCCTACGTGAGAAAAGGGAACGAAAATTATATTTTTATGCATGAAAATTTCAAGCCTCACATGAGGTGGGAAAGGAAAGGAGTTAGCATCCATTAAATAAATATAGATACAAATATGCATTAGGTGGAATGTAATGGAAGTAAGGGAGAGTGGCGTGTGACATCAAGTTTTTTTTTCCTTTCCTTCTTTTTCTAAAGTGGCCAAATGGTTTCCCAACCATGGGATAAAACACACAAGAGAGAAGTGGCAAAAAAAAATGTGTGTGCATGTATCATGAAGCAAGGACTGCAGAAAAAAAATTATATATGCATGTGTGGGTGTGCATGTGCAAGTTGGGAAGAGAGGCATAATTTATTTAAATAAACCAAAGAAAGTGCAGAATTTTTAATTGAAACATGACATGAGGACACAAGTGAGGTATGGAAATATGGTTAGGAAAATAAGACAAAAAGGGGTGCAGAAATTTTGTGTAACTATAAATTTAGTTGCTTGTGAAAGTAGGTAACCTAAACTTGCAAGGAAAAGAATTGCCAAGGTTGCAAGCAAGGAAGTACAAGGTGCAAAAAAAATTTCTCTCTTTCTCAAAACATACATGGAGAAGGGGAAATAAATAAATACTTTATGTGCACCAACTTTGACTTTGCGTGAGGGAGAGGGAGAGAGTTGAAAAAGGCTAAGCTTCACATGATGGCCAAATTGAGATTGGAAGGAGAAATGAAGAGGGATTCATATGAAGAAAAGTGGAGTGCAGCGTTAGATTAGGAAGGCAATGTGAGGTCCATGGGAATGAAGGGAGAATTGGAGATTTTATATTTCCTATGCACATACACACCACACGGAAAGTAAAGGAAGGAGTTTAAGCATATGTGTGTGTGTACGTACAAATTGGAAAAGAAAGGAGAGAGTAGTTAAAGGGAAAGGAACACATGTAATGTTAGATAAATTAAGAAAGAGAAAAGTGCAGAATTTTAAGTATGCATGGGGGTGTTTTTGGTATGCAAGAAATGAGGTGTACATTAAGAGTCACACATGGAGACCATTGGACAAAATGATAATCACAATAATAATGAGGGAAGAGAGGGTGTGCAGCGTGAAGAAGAAAGAAAAGAAAAGAAATGGACAATATTGAGATGGAGAGGTGATGGCGTGAACACTAAGAAAGAGGGATAATAGGAGTTGAAAATTATTTCACATTCAAGTAACTCCCACATGTGAAGAAAGAAAGGGAGAAATGAAATTTAAATTGTGGGAGATATATGCCAAAAAGCACATGTAAAGAAGGAAGAAAGGATGAGGTGGTGTGAGGTAAAGGAAAGAAGAAATTTTATGAACACATGCCATCCCACCTAATCCAAGGGAAAGTACACATAAGGGCTACACTTTGTAATACATGCAGCACACATAAAGGAGAGAAGAAGGAAGACATAATGGCATAAGGGAAGGGGATTTTATTTTTTGAGAAAGAGCATGCACACGTGAAAAGAAAGGAAACAAAAGGAGTTGAGAATTATATTTTGTTTCATACATGCAACATACCCACACATGAAAAGGAGAGAAAAGAGAAAAAGAAAAGAAGAGAGAAAGAAAGGAGAGAGGGAGGATGTGAGAAACATCAAAAAGTTTGAAGAGGAAGAAGCAAAGGGATCAAGAGGGAAACAAAGGAATCAAAGGAACAAGAAGGAAGTAAGGAGAAGTCAAAGGAAAGATCAATATAAAGTCCATTCTAGTCATCATCAAGGTAGGTTAACAATTTAAACTTTTGTTCCATGCTCTAGTTTATGCAACTATAACACCCCATATTCTTACAAACGTATTTAAAGTTATGATTAGATAAATTTTCATGAACTGTGTCCAATTTCTTGTGTAATGTAATATTTAGAATGACATTGCATAAAATTGAGGTGCTTACATAAAAGTTGAGGTGCTTGAAGTGCTTACATAAAAGTTGAGGTGCTTGAGGTGCTTACATAAAATTTTAGGTGCTTGAGGTGCTTACATAAATTTTAAGGTGCTTGAGGTGCTTGATTTAAATTAAATCTCAATTTAGCCAAATGGAGGAAGGAAAGAAGCGTATAGCAAGGTAAAAGAAAAAAAATAAATATAGGTACATGGAAACATAGAAATGTGGAAAGGAAAGCATTCAAAAAATATAAAGGGAAAGGCAAGAAAGGAGGATGTAACATTTAATACATGTATATGTGGGGAATCGGCAAGAACTCACGTGAGGTGCTTGAGAGGGAATTTTAATGCTTAAATCCCTTTCCCTTGTTGCTTTTGACTCCACCGAATAAACATGTAATTAAAGAAAATAAGTGGCATGAAAGTATCCAACAAAAACACCAAAATGGCATGTCTACGTGTATGGGAAAATCAATTGAGAAGAGAGAAAAAGAAAGAAAAAAAAGTACAATGAATATACATGCAATCGGTTGGGGTTTTTAGCCAACGTACATCTCATTGTTTCCCTTTATATTCCTCCTAATTAAAGTGGCCAAGTGGTAAGAGAGGCCTTGCGTGAAGAGCAGCTTGGATGCATTTCTCCCTTCCCTTGACGCCACCGAATGATAAGTTAGCATAAAGATTAAATAATGTTGCTAAAGCATGTAGATTTTGTGATCGTACATTTGGCGTGCATCCCTTGCATCCTTTTCTTTTTTTTTTAACATCACCAAATGCTAAATTACATCCCTAGGACGTTGACTTTTATATGAAGATGGTGGCTTACGTGCCATGAATTGGGTAACTGTACATATGTATGCAACTAAAGAGCCTTACAATAAGACGTGGCTGAGTGTCCACGATTTATGAGGCATGGCCAAAGGTGCTCCACACGGACGGCCTAGCGAGGCGTGGCTAAAGGTGCTCCACACGGACGGCCTAGCGAGGCGTGGCTAAAGGTGTTCCATGCCCATGACCTAGTGCTTCCAATTATGCTATATATGTGGCCGAGTGTCCACGAACTATGAGGTGTGGCCGAAGGTGCTTTACACGAGAGACCTAGGGAGGGGTGGTCGAAGGTGCTCCATCCTTGTGATCTAGTATCCCGATGATTTTATGTGTGTGGTTGAGTATCCATGATTTACGAGGTGTAGCCAAAAGTTCTTCGCACAGGCAGCCTAGCGAGGCGTGGCCTAATGAGCTCCATGCCCATAACCTAGTGCTCGGGATTATGCTATATATGTGGCTAAGTGTCCACGAATTACGAGGTGTGGCCGAAGGTGCTCCACACGAGAAACCCAAGGAGGGGTGGCCAAAGGTGCTCCATCCTTGTGATCTAGTGTCCCGATGATTTTATATACGTGGCCAAGTGTCCACGAGTTACAAGGTATGGACGAAGGTGCTCTACACGGGTGACCTAGGGAGGTGTGGTTAAAGGTGCTCCACACCTGTGACCTAGTATTCACGTAACACGCATAAGCGCTCTGATAATTTTGTAATAACACCGATAAGTTTATGAGAATATGTGTCATTTGAAAAAGAATTATCTAATTTTTATTGACTTCTAAGTTTATCATGCAATGCTTGCCAGTTATAGTTATGTGTAATATTATGCCTAATATCAAGAATGTAGATTAAATGTTTTAGTGCTTGCACCCTAATACATATTAGTTGATTTTAAAAACCTTGAATTGCTAAGCTACTGGGAAACTTATGTTTCTCACCTATGTGCTAATATGTATCAGATACGAATGCGTAGTAGAGCTGCGAGGTAGCAGTTCTTTGATTAAGCAAGATTTTTGTAACCCTATTTTGGGTCCTAGCTAGGTCTAATTTAGAATAGGACATTTTTTTGACTGTATACATAAGTTGTGTTTAGGGTATACAAGGGAAACGAATATCTGAAGGACCGGACCATCCTTCATTTATACGGGAGTTTAAGTGATAGACTTGTTGTCTCCTTATTTCTGATGGTCGAGTACTTCGTATATCCGGGGATATGTCTTATCATCATATAATATAAATTATTAGACTTTTAATTTTCCCTATGTAGTGTAGTATTTTTATTCCACTGTGCATGTAAGTTTTTATTCTGAGCAAAAGATCCCGAACCTAATCTGCTTAATAAAATTGAATGGTATAACTGGTCAGACCATAATTAAAAATAAAGGATAAGAATAATGTACCGAACCTATCTGGTTGCATCGGAGGAATTGTAATACGAGATAGGGGCATTACATTAAGTTGGTATTAGAGCACAACTACCTAGGTTAGGAACGGGGTAGAATTACTCAAGTAATGGACTGGTTCAGGTTAGTCAGCTCTACCTAGGCAGTTTGCTATCTTGTATTTGTTTTGAACTTGGGAAATTGAGCATTAGGTTTGGAAAGATGGAAGCTTCTATTGATGTTATATGTTATCTGCTTAATAATCTATTATTGAGCCTGATCACCTCAGTAATACTCATTTTGCAGATTAGCAGCATGACACCGGCACAGAGAGGTAGACCACAGACCTGATATGCTAGAGTAGATGTGAATGAAATGATGCAGACCATGCAAGACATAGCAGATGCTATGAGAGCCCAAGCTGTAGTTACAACTGAGGTGCTCCGTTAATTCTAGACGAATCGAAGCGAAGAGACCTAGAAAAGGGCCAAACAGGTGAGGATCCAAGCAGGTGAAGGCTGGTCTGACTTCCAAAGAGCCAGGCCTTCCATTTTCAATGGTTTGGCGAGTTCAAAGAAGGCTAAAAAGTGGGTTCAAAAGATGGAAGAACTGTTTGAAGTATTGGGGACTATAGAGCTGCAGAGGGTTACCTTCGCCACCTACCAACTAGAGGGGGAGGTGAAGCATTGGTGAAAAGGGATGAAGCAACTAATGAAGGATTAGAGGACCCCGATCACCTGAGAGAGCTTTCGAGATGCATTCCTTGAGAAGTATTTCCCCCAGAGCGAGAGGAATGTCAAGGAAGGTGAGTTTATGCAGATTAAACAGGGTGGTAGGTCATTTAAGGAACACCTAGCCAAGTTTGAAGAGCTGTCAAAGTTCTCTTCCTACTTGAAGTGGAGGCCGGACGGGGCATGGAAAGCCCTACACTTGGAAAATAGCTTAGAACCAGAGTTTTACCATGAAGTGGTGGCCCAAAAGATCCGAGATTACCTGACTCTTGTCAACAGGTGCAGAATTACCTCTAGGACCCTAGCAGCCCTGCAGAAGCAAAAATAGGAGGCTAATTTCTATAAGAGAAAGGGCCCAACCAGTTTCAGCAGGGGTTGTGACAGGAAGTTTCAGAGGAGCCAGATCGGGAAGAAGCCAGTGGGTACTTCGACACCCCAACGCAACTATTCGAAGTGTGGGAAGAATCATAGGGATAGGCCATGTCTGATAGGGCAGAGTATATGCTACAGATGTAGGAAGCCAGGACACATTGCCCGAAATTGCTACACCCTAAAGAAGCCAAAGGAACCTGCCAGACCTCTTACCAAGGGAAGGGTATATACCCTAAAGGGGAAGGAGGTGGCCCAGTCCCAATATTTGATGAAAGGTACATGTTTCATTCATGATATTCCTTTAATTGTGTTGTATAACTCTAGCGCCACCCACTCCTTTATTTCTGTAGACTGTGTCCACAACTTGAAATTACCCACAACCATCTTACCTTATAAACTTTCTATAGTTATACCCACCAATGAATACGTGTCTACGTCCTTGATTTATTTAAACTGTTCCATTGTGATTGTAAATAAAACTTTTATGGTAGATCTTATCTGTTTAACCATGGTCGACCTAGATGTCATCCTTGGTATGGATTGGCTCTCTTTAAACAATGTTATCTTGGACTGCTTAGCTAAGTCTGTGACTTTCATAGACACTAGGCCAGTAAATGTGCGGGTACAGAGGAAAAACCAAAGGATAGGTTTCTTATGTTCCTCAGAGGTAGAAAGTCAGCAGATGTTAGAAACCATATCTATGGTCAATAAATTTCTGAAAGACATTACTAGTCTCCCACCAGAAAGAGAAATAGAGTTTTCCATAGACCTAGTTCTTGGGGTCAAGCCAATTTCTATAGCACCCTATAGGATGTCTCCGATGGAGTTAAAGGAGCTGAAGGAGTAGATAGAAGACCTTTTAGCAAAACAATTCATTAGACCTAATGTGTCATCGTGGGGAGCTCTTGTACTGTTTGTTAAGAAGAAGGATAGGAGTATGAGTATGTGCATAGACTATAGACAGTTGAATAAGGTAACAATAAAGAAGAAGTATCCTCTCCCTAGTATCAATGACCTATTAGACCAACTGAGAGGGGCCACTATCTTTTCCAAGATTGATTTGAGGTCGGGGTATCATCAGATTAGGGTTAAGAAAGATGACATACTTAAGACCACCTTTAGGACTAGGTATGGGCACTATGAATTTCTCATAATGCCCTTTAGACTGATAAATTCCCCAGCTTTTTTCATGGATTACATGAACTGCATCTTTAGACCCTATCTCGATCAATTTGTAATAGTGTTTATTGATGACATATTAGTGTATTCCAGGGATAAACGGGAGTATGAGTAGCATTTAAGGATGGTGCTGCAAATACTCAAGGAGAAGCAACTGTATGCCAAGTTGAAAAAGTGTGAGTTTTGGCTTGAGGAAGTTAAGTTCCTAGGGCATGTGATTTCTGATAAGGGAGTGTCTGTAGATCTTAGTAATACTAAAGCAGTAGGCAGTAGTGAATTGGGAAAGACCCACTATTGTGACAAAAATAAGGAGTTTTTTGGGTTTAGCAGGATACTATAGGAGATTCTTTTAGGGGTTTTCGTAGATAGTGATGCCAATGACTAAGCTAACCCAGAAGGATGTTCCCTTTGTGTGGGACATAAAGTGCGAACAAAGCTTCCAAACCTTGAAGGAAAAGTTGACCACCACACCTGTGCTCGTTATCCCTGACCCTTTGATAAAGTTTAAGTTGTATTGTGATACATCGAAGAAAGGGTTAGGATGTGTACAGATGCAAGGAGGATGAGTAGTGGCCTATGCTTATAGGCAGCTAAGGCTATATAAGAGAAACTACCCTACCCACAACCTGAAGTTGGCAGCCATAGTATTTGCTTTGAAGATTTAGAGACACTGCTTATATGGGTCTAGATTCAAGGTATTTAGTGACCATAAAAGTCTCAAATAACTCTTTGACCAAAAAGAATTGAATATGAGACAAATGAGGTAGATGGAATTCATTAAGGACTATGATTTTGAGTTAAAGTACCATCCGGGCAAGGAAAACTTTGTGGCTGACACACTAAGTAGGAAGTCTCTCCACGTAGCTCGTCTGATGGTGAGCGAGATGGACTTAATAGAAAAATTTAGGAACATGAGATTGTCTACTCTAGTGTTACCTAATAAGATATGCCTGAGTGAGTTAAGGATCGAGAACACCCTTAGGGCCCAAATCTTAGAAGCCCAGAAGGAGGACAAATTCCTAAGATCCCTAAAGGATTCGAATGAGTTACCAAGGGATGCCGACGGGATGGTAACTTTCTAGGGTAGGATGTATGTGCCTAAGACAGGAGAACTGAGGGAAAATATTTTAGAGGAAGCTCACCAAAGTAAGTACACTATCCATCTTGGAGCTACCAAGATGTATCAATACTAGAAGGAGAGGTTCTGGTGGGTGGGAATGAAAAAGAATATAGAAAAGTATGTAGCTAGGTGCCTAGTGTGTCAGCAAGTCAAGATTAAACATCAGAAACCTGCAGGGTTATTACAACCCTTGGATATCCCTGAGTGGAAGTGGGATAAGATTTCTATGGACTTCGTGGTAGGACTGCCTAGAACCCAATCAGGGAATGATGCTATCTGGGTTATAGTGGATAGGTTAACCAAGTCCACTCACTTTCTCCCCATTAAGATTAACTGCTCCTTGGATAGACTAGCACAATTGTATATTTAGGAGGTAGTAAGACTTCATGGGGTGCCCATTAGCATTGTCTCAGACAGGGATCCCAGGTTCACCTCTAGGTTTTAGAGAGCCCTGCAAGAAGCCTATGGAACCAGATTGAATTTCAGTACAGCATATCTTCCTCAAACAGATAGGCAAACAGAGAGAACCATTCAAAATCTATAGGATATGCTTAGGGCTTGTGTCTTAGAATAACAGGGGAACTAGGAAAAAAGTCTACCACTAATTGAGTTCTCCTACAATAATAGCTTCCACTCTAGTATAGGCATAGCACCCTATGAGGCCCTGTATGGGAGGAAATATAGGTCACTGTTGTGTTGGTACGAAGTGGGTGAGAGGTAGTTGTTAAGTCTTGAGTTGGTATAATAGACAACTGATTAAATTAAAATGATCAAAGAGAAAATAGCAAAGGCTCAGGATAGGAAAAAGAGCTATGTTGATAAGAGGAGAAAACCCCTAGAATTTGAGGAACGGAACCATGTTTTTATGAAAGTATCCCCGAATACTAGAATTGGTCGAGCTATAAAGTCCAAGAAGCTAAGTCCCAGATACATTGGACCTTTCTAGATATTGAAGAGCGTGGGTCCATCAACATACCAAATAGCCTTACCCCCACATTTTTCCAACCTTCACAATGTCTTTCATGTCTCCCAACTCAGAAAATACATACCAAACCCCTCCCACATACTTGATGCCAGTACTCTGCAATTAAAGGATAATCTGACTTATCAACCGAAACCTATTCAAATCATCAATATTGAGGTCAAGACCCTAAGGAATAAGGCCATTCCCCTGGTAAGCTACCTGGGAATGAGAAGAAGACATGTGCTGAGTGTATTTAAAATTATTCTCCTAAGGTACGTATGAATTTTGAGGATGAATTTTTTTTTTAAGGGAGAAATGTAACACCCCATATTCTTACAAGCATATTTAAAGTTATGATTAGATAAATTGTCATGAATTATGTCTAATTGCTTGTGTAATGTAATATTTAGAATAAATATTAAAAAGTATGACATTGCATAAAATTGAGGTGCTTACATAAAATTTTAGGTGCTTGAGGTGCTTACATAAAAGTTTAGGTACTTGAGGTGCTTGAGGTGCTTGATTTAAATTACATCTCAATTTAGCCAAATGAAGGAAGGAAAGAAGTGTATAGCAAGGTAAAAGAAAAAAAAATAAATATAGGTACACAGCAACATAGAAATGTGGAAAGGAAAGCATTCAAAAAATATAAAGGGAAAGGCAAGAAAGGATGATGTAACATTTAATACATGTATATGTGAGGAATCGGCAAGAACTCACGTGAGGTGCTTGAAAGGGAATTTTAATGCTTAAATCCCTTTCCCTTGTTTCTTTTGACTCCACTGAATAAACATGTAATTAAAGAAAATAAGTGGCATGAAAGTATCCAGTAAAAACACCAAATGGCATGTCTATGTGTATGGGAAAATCAATTGAGAAGAGAGAAAAAGAAAGAAAGAGAAAGTACAATGACTATACATGCAATCGGTGGGGTTTCTAGCCAACGTACATCTCATTGTTTCCCTTTATATTCCTCCTAATTAAAGTGGCCGAGTGGTAAGAGAGGCCTTGCGTGAAGAGTAGCTTGGATGCATTTCTCCCTTCCCTTGACGCCACCGAATGATAAGTTAGCATAAAGATTAAATAATGTTGCTAAAGCATGTAGATTTCGTGAGTGTACGTTTGGTGTGCATCCCTTGCATTCCTTTATTTTTTTAACGTCACCAAATGCTAAATTACATGCCTAGGACATTGGCTTTTACGTGAAGATGGTGGCCTATGTGCCATGAATGGGGTAATTGTACATATGTATGCAACTAAAGAGCCTTACAATTCCACAATAGAAAATACCATTCGGTGAGGCCACAAGGGAGAGAAAGGTAGCATGTAAAAGAAGGCTGTGACTGAGTAGCTAAAAGAAAAGGTGCAGGATTTTTCTTTAATTAAATTACATCCAAGAAGGAGGATGGTGAGGGAAAGCATAAGTCAAATGCTTTGTGTGAAGGGTGCTGAATAAGGAGGAAATCCACCACTACAAGTTTTCCCATTAAGGTAGATTGTACCTAAGGACATGTATAAAAGAAAAAGGAAGAGGAGATAAATAAATAAAATACAACATGATGATTAAGAAGTGAGAAAGGGGTAGAGCGTCCCACTTTTAGCCGAATAAGGAGGAAATCCACACACACACCCACGGCAATTTCTCCTAAAGTGAAAAAGAGTAGCTTGATGGAAAATTAAAAGGGGACCACAAAAGTGTTGGGTGAAGGGAGAGAGAGCTTGGCCAAGGAAGAAAAGAGCAAGGAAACAAGGAGTAGAAGGAGACCAAGGAGGGGCCAAGATCATTTCTTTCTAAGCTCACCATAAAGGTAGGTTAGCAATTTATTAAATTCTTATTCCATGATTGAGTATGCATGTTCAATGTTATAACTTCCATGGAATTTGAACCCTTGTCTACACTCTTGATTTAGAAAGAAAATTTTAACGGATCTTGCATGATAAAGATAGAAGTTGGCTAATGCAATTCTCTAAATTATTGTTTCCTTAAGATCATAAGAGGACTTAGATTTAGAAATTTGTTTAATGGTTTGGTTGGCTTGGTTTACTACTCTTAATATTGTAGTGAACTTGTTATTTCCATGATGAAATTAATGGGGTTATTGAACATTTATGATTGCTAATAATAACGCATGTGATTATGGGAAATAATTGACTAGGTTAGTATTGGAAATTATTGTCATGATCAACTATGAGATTAAGTAATGATGAACACCATTATAAGAGATTTGATTCTGAGGGTTTAAGACTAAAAATGATGGCCATGGATAGGAGGAACATTATTATGGAAAGTATTCAAATTTTTAGAAAGAAAAATATACATTAGAATTAATTCCAATAAAAGGGAATTATTAATGAAGTTATTGAAATTTTTATAAGGAAAATGCACATTTAAAATCAACTTCCAAGAAAAGAAATTAATATTGAGACTTTTAGAATTTTATGGGAAAATGTACCTTAGAAATTATTTCTAAGGAAAATAGAAACTACTTCTTAAAGATTGAATTTTCAGAAAAAATGTATAGTTACATTAAATTATAAGAAAGAGAAAATTTTCCTGGAAATTAATAGCATCTCTAATGAAGTACATTAATGGTAATTTTCAAAAAAAGGAATGTTATTTTTAAAGTTACTAGAATTTAAAAAGAGGATGTCTGCTAATGATAATTCTCAAGAAAAGAAACTTTTTTTGGGATGATTAAAGAAATGTTAAAGGTGGCTCAGCGCCCACATATTGCCCCGAGTGTGCACCAGTGACCTAGTGTTCACAGTGAGATTATATACGTGGCTAAGTGTCCATGATTTACGAGGTGTGGCCAAAGGTGCTCCATACGGGCGCCCTAGCAAGGCGTGGCCGAAGGTGCTCCATACCCATGACCTAATACTAGCGATTATTCTATATACGTGGCCGAGTGTCCACGAACTACGAGGTGTGGCCGAAGGTGCTCTACACGAGAGACCTAGGGAGGGGTGGCCGAAGGTGCTCATGATCTGGTGTCCCAATGATTTTATATGCGTTGTCAAGTGTCCATGATTTACAAGGTGTGGCCAAAGGTGCTCCATATAGGTAGCCTAGCGAGGCGTGGCCGAAGAGCTCTATGCCCATGAGCTAGTGCTCATGATTACACTATATACGTGGCCGAGTGTCCACGAACTACAAGGTGTGGCTGAAGGTGATCCACATGAGAGACCTAGGGAGGGGTAGCCAAAAGAGCTTTATCCTTGTGATCTGGTGTCCCAATGGTTTTATGTGCATGGTTGAGTGTCCACGATTTACGAGGTATGGCCAAAGGTGCTCTACACGGGTGGCCTAGCGAGGCGTCACTGAAGGAGTTCCATACCCATAACCTAGTGTTCGTGATTACGCTATATATATGGTTGAGTGTCCACGAATTATGAGGTGTAATCGAACGTGCTCCACATGAGAAACCCAGGGAGGGGTGGTCGAAGATGCTCCATCCCTATGATCTGGTGTCCCGATGATTTTATGTATATGGCCAAGTGTCTACGAATTACGAGGTGTTGCCGAAGGTGCTCCACACAGGTGACCTAGGGAGGTGTGGCCAAAGGTGCTCCATACCCGTGACCTAGTGTTCACGTAACATGCATAAGCTCTCTGATAATTCCGTAATAACACCAGTAAGCTTATGAGAATACATGTCATTTGAAAAAGAATTATCTAATTTTTATTGACTTCTAAATTTATCATGCAATGCTTGCCAGTTATAGTTATGTGTAATATTATGCCTAATATCAAGAATGTAGATTAAATGTTTTGGTGCTTGCACCCTGGAACATATTAGTTGATTTTAAAAACTCTGAATTGCTAAGCTACTGGGAAACTTGTGTTTCTCACCTATGTGCTAATATGTATCAGATAAAGACACGTAGCAGAGCCGCGAGGTAGCAATTCTTTAATTAAGTAAGATTTTTGTAACCCCTATTTTGGGTCCTAGCTAGATCTCATTTAGAATAGGACATTATTTTGACTGTATACATGAGTTGTGTTTGGGGTATATAGGGAAAATGGATATCTGAAGGACCAGACCATCCTTCATTTATATGGGAGTTTGAGTGACAGACCTATTGTCTCCTGACTTCTGATGGTCGGGTACTTCATATATCCGGGGATATTTCTTATCATCATGTAATGGAAATTATTGGACCTTTAATTTTCGCTATGTAGTGTAGTATTTTTATTCTGCTGTGTATGTAAGTTTTTATTCTGAGCAAAAGATCCCGAACCTAATCTGCTTAATAAAATTGAATGGTATAACTGCTCAAACCATAATTAAAAATAAAGGTTAAGAATAATGTACCAGACCTATCTGGTTGCATCGGAGGAATTGTAATATGAGATAGGGGCATTACAGCAACCAACATGTTTATCTTCAAGCTTTCCATGGAACTTAAGTGGGTTCTACATTCTAGACAAAATGTCTGTATGTTGGCTAAGTATGTGTGGTTAGTTTGGATGTTGGTGGATGAGATGGCATGCACATTGTTGTTGAATAAAAAAATTAGGATTAGATGGGGTTAATTCATAATGACCATAAAGAAGAGAAATCCCACCACTTAAGGGTGTTAGTAAGGAATGAAAGAAGGAAATTGATTTATTAATTTAACCAATCTCCCTAGGCTAAGTCCATAAAATTTATGCTTGGAAATGATAAGCTATACACCATGATATTGATTCAAAATATGGAAATTTATTTTGAAAGTCATATGACAGGATATTATTATTAATGCAAGAAAAGAAAATATTTTTTTGAATAGAATGTTATAAGAAATGTACTTTAGAAATAAATAAATGCCCAAGAAAGGAGAAATCATTCTCAAACTATGAATTTTTTCACAGAAAATATACATTAGAAATTATTTCTAAGAAAGGAGAAGTTATTCTTTAAATATGAAATTTTTCATAAGAAATATACATGGGAAATTAATTCTAAGAAAGGAGAAATTATTCTTTAAATATGAAAATTTTCCTAAGAAATATACATTAGAAATTATTTCTAAGGAAGGAGAAATTATCCTTAGAAATATTGAAATTTCCCATAAGAAATGTACCTTAGAATTTATTTCCAATATAGGAAGATTTATTCTTGAAATATTAAATTGTATCATAAGAAATGTATATTTAAATTAAACTACAAGAAAGGGGGAATTATCCTTGAAATTAATAGAATTTTCCAAATGAAGTCCATTAATAATAATTTCCAAGAAAGAGGAATTTTATCCTTGAAGTTATTGAAATTTTAAAAGGATGTACACTAGTAATGATTTCACAAAAAGAAAATTTCCCTTGATAATTGATAAAGAATTTTTAAGGTGGCCAAGTGTTCACATGTGCCCAAGTGTGCACAAAGAAATTTTTAAGGTGGCCGCGTGTCCACATGTGCCCAAGTGTGCACAAGGAAATTTTAAAGGTCGCCAAGTGTCCACATGTGCCCAAGTGTGTACAAAGAACTTCAGAAGGTAGCCAAGTGTCCACGGTGCCTAAGTGTGCACAACCAATGAATAAAAGTAAATCAGGAATGACAAGCATAAAATGGATTTGATCACTGTATGATAATGCGTTTTTATAGCATGTCGATATTTTATTTAAAGGAATTAGTATTTAATTGCACTGGCATTTAAATTAGTCATATATATTGCTTGCCAATTTATATTTATGAATTATGCTTTATTTTATTCCAAGAATGTAGAATTAAATATTTTGGTGCTTGCACCCTGATACATATTAGTTGTTTTAAAACCCGAATTGTTAAGCTACTGGGAAACTTGTGTTTCTCATTATATGCTAATATGTATCAAATGTGAACACATAGCTGGGCCAGGAGATTGAGTTTTTTTTTGTGTTTAAGAAATTTTTGGTAACCCTTATTTTTAAGTCCTAGTCTAGATATACTTAGTTTAGAACTAGGATTATTCTTTTGGAAGTAGACCTAGGGTGTAATTAGGAAAGAACCGGGGAACGGATATGTGATGGACCGATCCATCTTGGAAAATTTGTAAAGGGATCTGAGTGACAGGACTGTTGTCTCTTGACTTCCTAGGGACAAGCACTTCATATATCCTGATACATGTTTACTATAATGTAATGGACATTATTGGACTTATATTATTTGAATTGCAGGAAAGCTTAAATTTTTGCTATGTAGTATATAATTTCTTTTATTCTGCTGTGCATACAAGTTTTTAATCTGAGCAAAAGATCCTGAACTTAATTTGCTTAATATAATTTAATGGTACAACTGTTCAACCATTAATGAAATAAAAGGATAAGAATAATGTACCGAACCTATCTGTTGCATCAGAGGAATTGTAATACTAGATAGGGGTGTTACAGTTGCTTTCATAAAAAAAATGTCAAATTACAGATAAAATTATTCTTATGAGAGAGCTCCTTCACTACATTCATAAGGAAAATAAATAAAAAGACTTTCTAGGTTGCATTGAAGGTTGATCTATTTAAGGCCTATGATAAAATTTCTTAAATTTTCTTAGAAGAAGTTTTAAAGGAAACAGATTTTCTATTGGATTGGATAAGAATTATAATGCAATGTATGACTATTATCTCCTTCAAAGTTCTCATTAATAGGGCACAATTAGAACATTTTGGTCTTTAGGCTTAATTTCTTGGATACCAAAAAGGAAAGCAAAATAGACCCTATAAATCAGCACTATTCCCAAACATGCTTAACAAGAATTTGATAGCACATCAACTATGAGACAACAAATTAGTATTTTGGACAACTTTGGGATTAAGTTTAACATATTAAAATAAGCCAAATAAACACTGAAAATCCAAAGACAGCATGTAAACCAGAAATTTCACAGCTTTGGACTTCATTCTATCATGTTTAAAACTAGTTCACACCAAAACAACCACTTTATCAACATTAAAAAGAACTATGAAACTCCTAACCAAGGCCTAATGTGTAACACCCTATAATTTAATTAGCCTAAATTAAATGGATAGAATTAATGGTGCCATTTAATTAATTAGTATGAATTTCTTGCTTTCTAATTAATTAAATGAATTAGCTTAAGGAAGGGAAAATTTTTCTTGCATAATTTAATGGGCCAAATGGTTATATTAAAAAGTAAGCTTGCATGAAAATTAGGTGCTTGAGGTGCTTCAACAAATTCCCTTTCCTTTCAATTGATTAGCCAAATGGCCAAGGGAGATAGTAGGTAAGAAAAACTAAATTAAAACCACGAAGCTACATGTGCATTCGGTGAAGGGGTTGGTAATTGATTAAGTAAGCCATTAGTAAAATATATATATATACATTGGTATGGTAAATGAAACGTAAGCATGTGCTAGGATGTGAGTTTTTATATATATGTGTATACTCACATGGCAAGCACAATTAGAGAGGGAAAAAGGAAAAGTGTAGCACCTTGCACTTTAGTGGAATAAAATATATATACACAATTGCATGCAACAAATTAAATCTATAGGCATAGAAGGTGGCGTGAAGTAGACAACAAATAACCCAATAGGTGTGAGAGTTACTTAAACAAACATACACTAAGTGGATGGGTGTACTTGGCATGAAGACATGGTTTACATGCAAAAGGGAAAAGAACATGGAAAAAAAAAAGAAAAGAGAAAAGAGAAAAGAAGAAGAATGGCAGCACCAAATTACCCAGGGGACATATAAACTCATCCTCTCTCTTCCTTCCTTCCTTATGTGAATGATCGAGTACTTCAAGAAAAGCAGTGTGCAGAATTCCTTTTGGAAACTAAACATGCATAGGAAAAAGAACATGTGCAGCCATATTAATAAAAAGGGGAAAGGCACACCGTGTGGAAGAAAAGAAGGTAGAATTTTGAAGGAAAAAGAGGAAGGTTGTAGCCCAAACCATACAGCACATGAAGCCTCCTCTTTCCTTCCATTTGACGCCACCAAGTGATAAAGTGGCATGCATAGAACGCTAGACTTGTGTGGAGTGAAAGGAACTCATATAAGCATGATCAAATGCCAAGGCATGGCAGCTTGACGTGGCCATTCGTGCGTGAGGAAGGGAGATGGTGTGATCTCTTTTTCTCTTTCTTAGAGGGACATTCCTTCCTCCCTTTTTCTTGACTGAATGGTTAACCAACCCACACAAGGCTCTATCATGCGAATTGTGCTTAAAGTACACAAGAGACTAGTAGATAATAATAATTAAAATTGGAAGGAGGAGTAGTTTCCCTTATCGAATGAACAATAGACGTAGGGAATGAAATTAAAAAAAAATTTGAATGGTAACATTCCCACATACTAACACATGGCAAGAGAGGAAGAGAGAGCACTTAATCCACACACACACACCTACTCCGGAGGAAAGGAAAAGAAAAAGGAGGAAAAGGAAGACTAGCCGAATTGGCAAGATACAAAGGCAAGGAAGGAACCAGAGAGCAAAGTAACAAAGGAAATTCAAGAGAAAACCCAAGAAAATCCACGTTGGCTTCATCCTTGAGGTAGGTTAGCAATTTATTAAATCTAGTTCCATGATCTAGTATGCATGATTAATGATTTTGCTTCCATGGAATTAGAATCCTTGTCTACATTCTTGATTTAGAAATAAAAAATGACTTAGCTTGAATGATAAATCTAGGAGATGGTTAATGCTTAAACATAAAATGTGATTTTATTAAGATCATGAAATAACTTAGAATAAGAGCACGTTTCAATGCTTGGGTTGCTTGGCTTACTACTCTTAATATTAAAGTAGACTCGTGATTTTCATAATGAAATTACTATTAGTAAGTGTAACACAAGTAAGAAAGAAAACCATACCCAAAGTGATGGGGAAAGCTTAGGATTATTAATAATGATGCATATGATTATGGGAAAATAATTGACTATATTAGTGATGGATATTGTTATTATAGTTAAATTTAAGACTAATTAATGATGAACATTATTGGGGAAAAATTAAGACTAACTAATGATGACCATATTTATGGAAAATTTATGGCTAAATAATGATGACCTTATTGTGGGAAATTATGGTTAGCAAGGTTGAATGATGTTGATTAATAATGATAAATATTATTGTTGTGGAAAAGAAATTTCCCCTTATCAATAATATAATTTAAAAGGTGGAAAAGAGAAAATTTAAATGATAAGATATGAAATTCTCTTGAATTCTCTTTAGGCCAAAAATCATGGAAAATTTTCCTTAAAAATTATTAAGGTTTTAGAATTGAAATATATTATTCAAAAATGAAGAACTAGATTGATTTAGGCCAATTTGTCATAAATAAATATGAAAAATGGGTAATGTGTGCCAATGGAAAAGAAAGACAATGAACATAGGAAAAACCTAGAAGCATTCACGAATTACAAGGTATGGCTGAAGGTGCTCCACACGAGTGACCTAGCGAGGTGTGGCCGAAGGTGCTCCATGCCCGTGACCTAGCATTCATGATGAATCCATATACGTGGCCGAGTGTCCACAAATTTTGAGGTGTGGTTGAAGGTGCTCCACACGAGTGACCTAGTGAGGCGTGGCCGAAGGTGCTCCATACCCATGACCTAGCGTTCACGATGAATTCATATACGTGGCCGAGTGTTCACGAATTACAAGGTGTGGTCGAAGGTGGTCCACACGGGTGACCTAGGGAGGTATGGCCGAAGGTGCTCCATACCTATGATCTAGTGTACCGATGATTTTATATACGTGGCCGAGTGTTCACGATTTACAAGGTGTGGCCAAAGGTGCTCCACACGAGTGACCTAGCGAGATGTGGCCAAAGGTACTCCATGTAACACCTATAAATTTAATGGCTTAATTTTAGGATTTTAATGGAAAGAATTATGACATTAATGAACAATTTTCTTGTGGCTAATAATTTAAGCATTAGCTTAAGGAAGGAAAATTTTACTTTTAAAAATTAAATGGCCAAATTGTTTAGATTAAGAGGGGTAAATTACCTAAGGATTTGATGCTTAACTTAACCTTTAATTTTTTTTCTATCCTAAGTGCCAAAGGGAGGAACCTTAAATTTTATGCATGAAAATTCAATGCTATATGAGAGAATTAGGTACGCATTCATTTTTCTCTTATATGTACATGAGCTTCACGTGGAAGGAAGGGAGAAAAGGGAATGCATGAATCTCATGCAAAGCCCAATGTGAGGTGAGAAAGAAAAGGAAAATAACCACACAAAAAAAGAAATAAATAAATAATATATATATACACACACATACACATCACACTATTTGGACAAGGAGAGAGGAAGGGAGACGTGTGAAATGGATAATTCCCTTTTAACTCTTCTTTCATGCAACTAAATAAAACACTAGAAGAAAAGAATTAAACAAAGGAAGCAAGGTCCACACGTGCAGCTAAGAGCAGCTTGGATAATGGCACGACAAAATGGAAATTACAAGAGGGAAATGGAAACAAAATGAGCAGCAAAAACGAGAGAAGGAACTGCATAAAGGACAGAATGGGTGGCATGAAAGGCAAGAATTCATCCTCTTTCCTTCGTGCTTCTCACCTACCCGAATGAAGAGGAAATGGCATGCACATACACTGTGAGGGAAGAGTAGAAAAAAGGGAATAGATGGAGCAAATATATATATGTGTGTAGCCTGCACGGTTAGGAGAGGGTGCAGGTTTTAAATTTAATAAACAAGAAGAAAAACACGTGTAGGGGCAGCTTCCAACTCTTAACATCCCTCTCTCTCTTGCATGATGAATTGGCTAAGGAAAGAGGTGCAATTTTGTTCCTTTAGATGCCACCGAACGGATCCTATATATGTGTAGAAAAAAAATGCAAACATGAGCTGCTAGAACCGTATCTGCTACATGTAGCCAAGAGGTGGCGTGTTCTCTATTCCTTCCATTCTTAATCCATCTGAGTGAGTGTGGGAAATGGCAAGCAAAGAGGAATGGACATGGACTTCACGTGTGACTAAGAAATGACTTCAACTAAGGTGTAGAATGGTGGGCCATCTTCCTTCATTCCAATGAATGCCACGTGTGGAGGAGCTTGGGAAATAAAACATACACACGACATGCTCTAAGGTGAGACAAGAGGAGCAGTTCACATGAAGAAAACATCTTGCATGTCCCCCTCATCTTCTTTTCCTTTTTCGTAGGTAAGTGGTTAATCCACTAAGGCAGTCTTCCTTTAGTTAGGATGACACATACTAGGAGGGGACGAGAGAAGGGAGCATAAGCGAGAGAAAACTCAAAAAGAAAAGAAAAGAAGAGAGAAAAGACGAAGGGAAGAGAAGAAGGAGATGCTATACGTGAAAGGGAACAAGAGGGAATTTAAATTCCATTTCATGTATGCCACACATAACCCCACGTGGAAGAGAGATCAAGGAAGAAAAGAGTGAAGAAATAAGAAGTAGAAGGAGACCAAGGAGGGGCCAAGATCAATTCTTTTAGCTCACCATAAAAGGTAGGTTGGCAATTTCTTTGGTATAGTTCCATAAAATAATATGTATGTTTCAAAAAAATGTGGCCTCCATGGAACTAGAGTAACTTCCTCCATTCTTGATTTAGGAGGGAATTTGATATAGTATGCATGATGAATTTAGGAGTTAACTAAGTTGAATGAAATTAATAATGTAATTGGACAGGGTTGTTTGATAAATAAATGTATGTGATGATGAAAGGAGATGGATTAGTTGGTAAGGGAAATTATTGCCATGACCATATGAGAAAATAGTGCATATATTGTTTATGAGTTGGAAGGGAGTTTTTATGCCAAGATAAATTCTAAGAAAAGTAGAAAAGTTTGTAGTCATGATTAATAATTTAAAGGGAATTATATGTAATGATAAATTCAAAAAAAAAAAAGTACAAGAGTTGTAGTCATTATTAATAACTTGAAGGGAATTATATAAAATGATAAATTCTAAAAAAAAGTAGAAAAGTTTGTAGTCTTATTGATATTTTGAAGGGAATTATATGTAATGGTAAATTCTAAGGAAAAGTAGGAAATTATTGTGGTTATTAAAAATAGTTTTGGAAGGAATTTATATAAGAATGAATAGAAAAATATTAGGTCCCTTAATAATAATTTTGGAAGTAAATTTTATGCAAGAGTAAATAGAGAATATTATGCCCATTAATAATAATTATGAAAGGAAATTCATATAAGAATAAGTAAGGAAATATTAGGTCCATTAATAATATTTTTGGAAGGAGACTTATATAAGCATAAATAGAAAATACTATATCCATAATTAACATTACGAAGGGAAAATCTATGCAAGGTTTAAATTCTCAGGAAAATGGAAAATATTATATCCATAATTACTATCATGAAGGGAAATTTATGTAAGATTAAATTCCAAGAGAAATAGAGAATTCATGTCCGTTATTAATAATTTAAAAAGGAACGTGGATTTGACTCCTCAGGAAAAATGCAAAATAGTATGGAAGCTTCGAATTTATTTGAAAGCGTTGCGAAAATGAAACATTTTCTGGATAATAAAAGGAAAGTGTAGGGTGACACTGTGCCCTGCGGGGTTCCGAGTGTGCACCAGTGGCCTAGGGAGGCATGGCTGAAGGCGCTCCATGCCCATGACCTAGCGTTTGTGATCATGCTAAAACTGTGGCCTAGTGTCCAAACATTACGAGGTATGGCCGGAGGTGCTCCACACGAGTGACCTAGGAGGTGTGGCCAAAGGTGCTCCATACCCATGATCTAGAGTCTTGAGGATTTTACGTACGTGGACTGAATGTCCACAATTTATGAGGTGTGGCCAAAGGTGCTCCACACGGGCAGCCTAGTGAGGTGCGGCCAAAGGTACTCCGTGCCCAGAACCTAGTGCTCGCAATTATGCTATATACGTGGCCAAATGTCCACAAATTTTGAAGTGTGGCTGGAAGTGCTCCACACGGGTGACCTAGGAAGGGGTGGCCGAAGGTGCTCCACCCCTGCAATCCTGAGTTCACAACATGTATGTGCGACCTGGTAATTTTGTAACAATAAATCAGTACGCTTAAGAGAATACTGGTCATGTGAAAAAAAAAAAAGATCTCTATCGTCTGTTAACTACTAAATTTATCATGCAATAATCTTCTGTCCATAGTTATGTAATTTACTCCTAAATCAAGGATGTAGTTGAACATTTTTAGTGCTTGCACCTTGATACATGTTAGTTTCTTTTAAACTATGAATTGCTAAGCTACTGGGAAACTTGTGTTTCTCACCTACATGCTAATATGTATCAGATTCGGACGTGTAGCAGGGACATGGGGTGGAAGTGCATTTTAATCAAGTAAGTTTTTGTAAACCCCCATTTTTGGATCCTAGATGTACTTGAATTAGAATAGGACAACTATTTTTATTGTATACGCGAGTGGTTCTCGAGATATCAGGGAAAAACAGATATGTGAAGGACCGGTCCATCACTATTTTGTGCGGGAGTCTGAGTGGCAGGCCTGTTGCCTCTTAACTTCTGTGGGATGGGTACTTCATCTATTCGGGGACATGTACATCAGTTGTAATGATTATTATTAGACTTGTATTATTTGATTCACATGAAAAATTGTATTTTCATCGTGTAGCGTAGAATTTTTATTATTCCGCTATGCATGTGAGTTTTATTTTTATCTGAGCATAAGTCCCCAAACCTACTGCGTATAACACAATTTGATGGTTTAACTGCTCAGACAATAGTTAAAAAGGACAAGAATAATGTATTGAGCCTATCTATTGATATTGAAATGAACAACAAGACTAGATAGGGGCGTTACACTCCATATCGTGACCTAGTGTTCACATAACACCCAAGAAACTTCCATTTAATCTGTAACGGTAAGAGCAAGAATTAAATGCATAAGTTCTCTAATAACACATGTAATTTTATGAAAATACGTGTCACTTGAAAAAAGAGTATCTAATTCTCTGTTAACTTCTAAATTTTTCTTGCAGTGCTTGCTGGTTTACATTGATGCGTAACATTTTGTTTAAAATCAAGAATATAGATTAAAATGTTTTGATGCTTGCACCTTGACACATATTAGTTGACTTTTAAAACCCTAAATTGTTAATCTACTGGGAAACTTGTGTTTCTCATTCCTGTGCTAATATGTATGAGATCCGGATGCGTAACAAGGCCGAGGAGTAGCAGTCTTTTTTATTTAGGTGAGATTTTGTAGTCCTTATTTTAGGTCCTAGCTAGATTTGATTTAGAATAGGACATTATTTTGGACTGTATACCTTAGATGTATATAGGCATCCCGAGGGATGAATATGTGAAGGACCGGTCTATCCCTAATTTGTAAGAGAGTCTAAGTGACAGACCTATTGTCTCCTCACTTCCGATGGACGGGTACTTCATATATCTGGGGACATGTTTATCAATATGTAATGGACTTGATTGGACTTGTATTATTAGAATTACATGAAAGTTTATATTTTTTCTGTAGCATAGAATTTATATTATTTCGCTATGCATGTAAGTTTTAAATCTGAGCAAAAGAATCCCACACCTAACTCGCTTAACATAATCTAGGGGTGTAACTGCTCAGACATTAATTAAATACAGGATAAGGATAATGTACCGAACCTATCTATTTATATCAGAGTTAATGGTAATACTAGATAAGGGCTTTACATAATGACATCTGGATAGCATACAACACTTGGGTGACATTTAGACCAATCTTAAACAAAACCTCAAAATGCAAGAGTCATGAATGACTAAAATTGGATAGCATTTGATCAACAAAATAGTAACCAAAACACCTTAAAGTAAACTCCAAAGTGCCAAAACATAAACCAAAAGAAAGAGATATCACATATGTTTGAAACATTGTTTAAATATTTAAAAATGAACCTTTGGAGTAAATAAAACCACTCAAGAATTAGATAGCATGCAAACATTAGCACACCAAAACAACATATTGTAGTACTCTAAAATAGGCAACACATAAACCCACAAAAATAAAGTACTAAAACCATCAAATAAGACATGTTTCAATCTCTAAGAGCCAAAACAAAACACTAAAGTGGGCCTGACTAAGTTGGTTAGCACATGGATAGCACTTATACATATTTCTCACACAAATTTTTTTAACACCAAACAAACACATTAAAATACCTCAAATTAAAATAGACAAAACTACTTGCATTCATACATTTCTTAAGCTAAAAACAAATGTTAAAATATCCATCACACCCTCAAAAGGGCATATAAGCCACAAAGAACCACATTTGAACACATTAAAGGCATACCAAAGTGCCAAAACAAATTTTAAGCCTTTCTCATAAGTCTCATTCTTATGAATTCAAGATAACTCAAAAAAACTTTAAACCATCTTTACAAGCTCAAAACAAACCCTAAACACATTTTAATTAATTTTTCATGCTTAAAATAGCCCCCAAATAGATTTCAAACCATCTCACATGTTCAAAATAACCCAAAATAGATGTCAAGCCATTTTACATGCTCAAAACAACCCCCAAACACATTTGAAACCATCTAACAAGTTTAGAACAACCCCGAAATAGATTTTAAACCATTCTACATATTTAAAACAACTCTAAAACAGATGTCAAACCATTTTACATGCTCAAAATGAGCACCGAACACATTTCAAACCATCTTACAAGTTTATAGCAACTCCATAGATATTCAACTCTTCTGGTTTTTATTTAAAAAAATTTAAATTCAACTCACTTTTAATTGGATCATCACTCATGGTATTATGCTTAAAAGATAAAATTGTCTAGACATTTGGCTCCTCTTTTTATCAAAAAATAAAATAAAATAACTGTCATTATGTATGCAAATTTCTATAAGCAAATAATTTCAATTTTTGAAACCAACTAATGACACTTAATTAGATGTTATTATTTGGATACTATAACACCTCAATCTTATAGCTATTTGCATAAGTATAATGTTTATAAATCCTTTGGCTATAAGACTGGCATATTATATACTTTTCTGTCCTTTATTATTATTACCTAAGTTCTATAAAATTCCATTTTATATTATAAATGTGATTAGGTTTGGATCCTTGCTCAAGTATTAAATTCATTCATAACACAGTAGAAGACTAAATAATCATACATAATAATTAATAAAATGCAGCATAAATTTAAGCCATTATTTATATACTTTCCATATCCATTTCAAACTTACAACGTTATTACATATACTACAGGATATAAGGAGTTCTACTATTTTCTTAGGGTAAGGAGGTAACAAACCTACCACTCATACCCGTATAAAAAACCTAGCAGTGGGTTACTACCCTATATCCTGTTATATATGCCCATTACATTTCATGCACATCAAAATAAACTATCCTCATTCCATTAAAAAAAATAATTTAGAATTAAGATAATGGGCTAACTAACTATATACAGTCTAGTTATAAACAAAAAGTGTTATTTCTTCACTCCTCTACGGAGAAGGAACTTCTGTTACAGATGATACCCAGATTGTTTGAAGCACTATAAACTGTCCTAGGAATGGAACATCCACATATGCTATCTCGAACTCTAACCATACTATATACCTAAGCATCTGATACATATCAAATACAATTGTTACAAATAATTTCTCAGTTGCTACACATTCCAAATTTCATTTCTGAGCTATGGTATGTATCACCGTATGGGTACGGAAACAATTTACATTCTTTATTCTTAAATTCCATTATTTCTATGAAATGCTATAACTAAGTTAGTCAGATGTATGGATAAATTTTATGAGGTATAGCTATAATATATCAGTTATAAAACAAAAAAAGTATCAATTTCAGTCACAGTCATAGTTCACCGTATACTATTCAATACCATAATCAGGAAAGTACATTCAATAAATTTCCATTTAGCCATGGATAATTCAAGAGAAACAACATTTACCATTCATGGAAAACTGTATTATTTATAAGGAAAATAAATATTCATATTTGGCTAAAAGCCATATTTTCAATTCAGAGAGACACAAGAGAATTGAAAGTATAAATTACTTCACATACTACAACGTGCATGAATGAGATAGCCGCTCTATCAATTGTGACAATTCTGCCACTGGTACATCTGAGGCATCCCTCAGTGAATCCAAGTACCCATTCACATTCAATGATCATGTCATAAAGACAGATCTAAGTGGGAATTTCTCCCAGGGTTTAGTCAAACTAAGCTCATAGAATCACTGTTATTCACACAGATCATCTTCTCCCCGCTTTATAGGCAGTTCATGATGCCATAGATCACCACAGCCTATATCATGGATCATTTCCTAGTATGCTATTTCTATATATATCAACTAGGATTATTAGGCTTAATCCTATAATTTTGCCAAATCTAAGTAAATGTCCTCTGTTCAATTGGCCATCTAGGTTACACTAACTTAGAATTTGCAATCATCACAGTGTTTTTGAAATTCTTTCATTTTGAGCCAATGTTTCAGCATCCAAATTTATGACACAACCATGGAATGCCCAAGGTCGTCCTATACCGACAATTGGTCACTCAGGTATAAGCTTATCTATCCTAGAACATATATTGGAATCACTTCCTCTATGTTTCTCTTTATTGAACATTCAAATATTTTCCTTCTATTTAATGTTTCCCAACACCATTCTATGTTTTTCCTTATCTATGTCATAAATCAATCCTTTTCTTTCTTAATTCATTATGATACTATCATTATCACTTTCTAAAAAGAAAACCTTTAAATCTCAATAACAATTCCATTCTTGAATTTGTATAAAAAGGAAGGTTCATTCTAGGTCAAGAAGAATCCTTAAGAAATTTAAGATTTTCATACTTAAAAATTTCTATTTGTCACTCTTGCCATATAATAAGAAAAATAAATAACTTTTCCTTCCCATTTACACTAAATTCCCTTTTTCACATTTTATTGCATTTAAAGGGTTTCAAAGGTGAACTTTTTCCATTTCATACTTATTATTCCATTTTCTCCCTTTCTCACCTAATTATACATACCCAAGGTGTGTATAATCATCATCTCCCCACACTTAAGCATGCACAAAAATTTCTAAAATTGCCAAGATTGCACAAAATATTTATTTAAAATTTAATTGCAATGTCATATTATTCCTTTGTATACTTTGACCAATTTCATTACATTTGAATACAAAATTTTTCATAAATATTTCCATGTCATAAAATTGGTCAATTAGGCTACATGGAATTTAATGGGATCATTTTTCATCAAAAACAATTGCCAATTAATCTTGCCTTAACCAAGACACACACATAAAAATTTCAGCACATTTCCTTCACCAAAACATGCATATTCTCGGCCAGTGTAGGATTTTTAGGCAAAATTGGGCATTTTAACCAATTGACACTTATTCTACCCTCCATTGGCCATAACTTGAATCACCAATAAGCTACTTTAAAATTTTTCAAACAATTTTCCCAAATCTCATTTTGCTAGCCATGGCCTAAAGAGGAATTTTGTGCAAAAATTGTCATTTTTCAAATAATCATTCCTTTAATCCCATTTTCATCATCCATAAAACCATCAATCACCATTTATCCATAACAATCAAGGCAAAACAAACAATTTGGCATGACATTCATGAATTTGGGGGTTTTAGGGAAAATGAAACAAAAATTAGAAAATGAACATAAACACTTTCATAATTGAAATTAACCATCACAAACAACTCTATACTACTTTCTAAGCATTAATCCATAGAAATTTTGAGAATTTAAGAATGTAAACTTAAGAAAATCACTATTCACATACTGTTCATTTAGCATTACAATCTCAAGAGCTTGAAAAACACATTAAAAACATAAAATAAGTGATGGAAGATTGCTAAGCTACCTTGGTTTATAATTTTTGGTGGATAAACCTTGAAGTTTCCTTGCCTTCTTCTCCCTTTTCTCCCTTATGAAACCCATAGTTTTCTCCCTTCCAGAAAGCCTTCACAGCGTCTTTTCTAAGGAGGAGAAGAAGAAGAAGAAGAAGTGAGACTTATTTTAAATGGCTAAAATGACCAAAATACCTTTCACTTTTTCCTTCTTGAAACCTTGACGTACAAGGGTATTTTAGGGATTTTTAAAGTGTTTCTTTAGGTAAAATCCCCATGATGTCCTTGTGATAAAATTACCTTTTTACCCTTGGTTTCAAAATTACCATTTTTCCCTTTATGGTAAAATGACCATTTTACCCCTCTTAAGTCCCAAACTATTTTTCTTTCAAAAATTTGAAAAAATATTCCAGAGGCAATTTCATAATTATTCTAGATAAAATTAGCCACTTTATCTGATAAATAAATATTTTTATATATATTTTTAGATAAAATTTGATTGTTTGACCCCTATATATTTTTCTTAAAGTAATCATGACATTGGTGCCAATTTCAAACTTCATCATGAAGCGCCATAAATGTACCTCAATTTACGTGCTTACTTTTAGGATATTTTATGAAACTAATTTTCTTTCATTTTAGTCCCCAATCATTTCCTTTAGTTTAGTCCTTCCTTTTTTTAAGGCAATATAAAATGATTTTGGACTACTTTTTAGGCATGAACATATTGAATCTAGGGTTTTAAGATGTACCTGATATCATAGAATTGAGGATATTACAATTCTCCCCTCCTTTAAAAAATTTTATCCTCGAAATTCGCTATATCATCACATGAATAGTTCAGGAAAATTATTCTACATGTCCTCTTCTTTCCCCCATGTGGGACGCCGAATCCTATAACACTTTTACCAAAGGTATGGTCTTACTTCTCAAGTGTTTGACGTCAGCATAAATGATTTGTACAGGTTTAGGTTAATAAGTTAAGTTTTCTTTTAACTGTACCATACTAGCGTCGAGAATATGGGATGGATCAAAAATATACTTTTAGAGTGGGGACACATGGGCAACATCATGTAAATTTGACAATAAAGGCACTAAGGCTATCTGATAGGCTGACAGGCCAACTCTTTTTAAAATTTGAAAAGGTCCAATGTACCTTGTGTAACCCCCCAATCCTATAATTCTTTTTAAGTGATTTAAATAATATAAACAATATACTATAAGATTGGTGAATTACTACTTCCTTTACCCGAGTTAATTTTAAATATTTATCAAATGACATAATTAGTATTATTAGTCTGCGTTATGCTATCACACTCAGGATCTCACACGTTACGCAACGTACAATACATTAAATTAATTGACATAAAACATACATATATATATACGTCCACATTCATTTACAATTTATACATATATTTCATTAGACATATATCTATGAATATGCGAGTGTTATCTATGGTAAGGAGACAACAAGCCTGTCACTCATACCCTTTTAACAAAAGTAGCTAGTGGATTCCTAGCTCACATATTCTATTACATGTATGCCCTTATCCTATACATCAAAACTATTCTCTTGATCCTTTTACCAAAATATCCTAAGGATTCAGGGTATCAGGAATACCAAAAACCTTCTACTCTAATACTTCATATAATCAGGGTGGGGGAAAGACTTCCCATACATATATGATCCATAGTTCCTTAATAACAGGGAAATACCCCAAGAAGGGTATTTCAACCAACTCCATCTCTATCTTAAGAAGGATCTGGTATCTAGGCATCTAATACAAACTAGAATTTTTTATGAGAATAAATCTCAGTAGCATTAATAACCAGTTTTCAAAACAGATAGTTTCACCACCGTAAACTCATATGAAAATTATACATTCTTTTTCATAAAACAATACATCTATTAGGTTATCTTGTATAACATTTCATTTATCGTTCATACTTGTATGTATAGGCTCAGCTCATAGCATATATCTAAAAAATTCATTAAAACATATAGGTAACATACATCATTCATATAACATTCATTATAAAATAAAGAGCAATAAGGAAATAAGAGCACTTCTCGTTGGCCTCTATCAATCATCATTATAATCAACATCATATAATTGCATAATAAGAGAAATCTAGAGGAGCAACATATGCACTACTCCATATTTTCGCATATGTCCTTTGGCAACTATGCCTGGCAGTCCTCGATTGCATATCAAATTTTTGTACATTCTAGAGCGTCTTCCAGTGGATCCAAGTACAATAGAGTCCCCACATTTGGGTTCCATACATTGAGTGCATACTGGGGCCTACAAAATGTTATTCATAAACATATATATATAGGTGAATCGGTGCATACTATAGTTCTATAAACTCTAAGTATGTGACTTTTCATTTATATTGGCCATTAAGTCACTAACTTATAATTTACAACTATCATGATAATCGCAGAATGTCCAATCACTATCCCATACCAGCAATTAATCATTCAGATATGAACCTATCTACCACAGATATATATGTTAAGAATACAATTTTCATTTCTCTTATGCATTCTTGCTCTTTCTTTTCAAATTTCATCACTTTCATGCTCTTTCTCATTTACATTCAAAGTATATGTTACCTTACTTATAATTTAAGTTTAATCTCTAGTTTAGATTTATTTTTTGGGCTATATATCATTCAAAGATGTAATTAAGTTTATCTTTTCATCACAAAAGTTGGCATTCGACTGGTATCATGCTACAAGTTGACTAGTTACATTCTGTCCAAATGTTCAAAATTCTAAACAGAAAGCTATCAGTCGACTGTTGGCAGTAGTTTGGTAGCTTACTGTTGGGCCTGACAGTCGACTTCTGGGTCGGGGCTGTCAGCTTCTTTGTTCTTGGGCATTTCTAGAAAATTGAAGAACACGTCAGTTGACTTCTAGGTGCCCGAAAGTCAACTGCTAGCATTTTGTATTCGTTTCTGAGCATCTCAAGAGCAAGACAGTCGATTGCTGCACTGTGGCAGTCGACTACTGCCTCTTGCTCTATTTTATAAATTGCTATTGACCCAAATTTTTAATCTAAAAACTTATTTTTAAACCCATTTTGAAATTGATGAACTTAAGACAAACTCCTTAGCAATATTTAACACAAGAAAACAACTCAAAACATCATATAATCTTGTCCAAATCTAAGATTAAAACTCATTTTCGTTCAAGCTGAAAAACCCATTTTTTAGAAACAATTTTTAGCATGTACCAATATTTTCAATTGGTTAAAAATAACCAATAGTGATTAAAAATAATAAGAATGTAGTTTTTAATCCCTTTTCTTTCAAAAAAGTTCAATTTCACAATTTTTAGTAGTATAAATAGTAAACATCGAAATAAAGGGATTGGGTTATTATGCTACCTTTTGCTAATTTATAACTAGTGTTTGTTGATTGGGAAGTGTTCTGGAGTAATTTTCCTAGCTCTTAGAATGCTCAAATCCAAGTAATAATGTTGTTTACTCACAATTCCTTCTCTTTCTCTCTCTCTAGAATTTCAGAGTTTAAAATGCAATTGAAGGGTTCTGAGGGATTCACCTATTTATAGGTGATCTGTCCCTTTGCCATTCTGCTCCCAATTCCCAATCATTCGGCCAAAAATGATAATTCTTCCAACTATATGTTAAATTAACATTTTGTCCCTAGCTCACTGGTGGGAAGCTTTCAAAATTCTATTGCTACAGTAAATCTTTTGGCTAAAATTGTGATTGTCATCCCTAAAGTTTATCACTTTTCAGTTTAGTCCTTTTCTTCATTCTAGTCAATTTTCTCACTCATTTATAGTCCAATTCTTGCACTCATGCAACTACATGCAAGCTAACATAAGATAAATGCAACATACACAAGCAATTAACTAAAATTAACAAACATCTCTCAAAATTTAGGAGCACATGTTACATTTCTCCCCTCCTTTTAAGAAATTTCATCCTCAAAATTTATACGTACCTATACAAATAACTCTGGGAAATTTCTTCTCATCTCTTCTTCTTTCTTCCAGGTTGCCTCTTGTGGTGACGTTTGATCCCATAAAATTTTTACTAAAGGAATAGTTTTATTTCTCAATCGTTTAGTCGCAGTACCAATAATATTTAAAGGTCTTGGTGTATAAGTTAAATTATCTTTTAATTGTACTGCTTTGGCATCGAGAATATGCTAAGGATTAGGAAGATATTTTCAAAGTTAAGAAGTATGAAACACATCATGGATATTGGATAGAAATGGGGGTAAACCAATTTGATAAGCAGATTGGCCAACGTTTTTCAAAATTTGGAAAGGTCCAATGTATCTTAGGCTCAAATTTCTGGACTTAATAGCCCTGCCAATACCAGTAATAGAGAAATTTTAAGGAAAACATTATCTCTTTCATCAAATTCTAGTGGTCTTCTCTTTTTATCAGCATAACTTTTTTGCCTATCTTGGGCCTTAGTCATCTTTTCTTTAATCATCTTAATTTTATCTGTGGTTTACTGAACTAACTCTGCCCTAGTAGTTGTCTCTCCCCTATCTCAAACCAAAAAAAGGGTGACCTGCATCTTCTTTCATATAAAGCTTCAGAGAGCCATCCCTATGCTGGAGTGGAAACTATTATTGTAGGCAAATTCCACTAAAGGTAAATTACTATCCCAATTGCCCTTTTGTTCTAATGCACATGCTCTAAGCATATCTTCTAGAGTCTGAATAGTTCTTTCAGTCTGCCCATCAGTTTGTGGATGATAAGTAGTACTAAAACTAAGTTTAGTACCAAAAGCCTCTTAAAAAGCTCTCCAGAATCTAGAAGTAAACCTAGGGTCTCTATAAGATACTATATTAGTAAGAACTCCGTAGAGTCTTACTATTTCTCGTATATACAATTAGGCTAACTTATCTAATGAGAAATTTATTTTGATGGGTAGGAAATGTGAAGATTTAGTTAATCTGTCTACAATCACCCAGATTGCATCATTTCCTAATTGAGTTTTTGGTAAACCTACTACGAAATTCATAGAAATCTTATCCCATTTTCATTCAGGAATTTCAAGAGGTTGTAGTAGTCCTACAGGTTTCTGATGTTCAATTTTCACCTGCTGGCACACTAGGCATCTAGAAACATACTCAGCTATTTGCTTCTTCATACCTGTCCACCAAAATTTCTTTTTCAAATCTTGATACATCTTGGTAGTACCAGGATGAATAGTATAGTTACTCTTATGGGCTTCTTCTAGAACTATATTCCTCAGTCCTCCTGAATCTGAGATATAAATCTTATCTTGGAAAGTTACTACCCCATCGACCCCTCTTTTGAATTCTTTTTGGGTCCTTTAGGGATTTCAAGAATTCATCCTCTCTTTGAGCTTCTAATATATGAGTTTTAAGGTTATTCTCAATTTTTAAATCACTCAGATATATCCTATCAGGTAACACCAATGTGGATAGGCTTATATTTCTAAATTTCTCTATCAGACTCATTTCATTCATCATTAGTTGAGCCATGTGGAGAGATTTCCAACTTAGTGCATCGGGTACTACATTAGCTTTTCCTGGATGGTACTTTAATTCAAAATCAAAATCATTTAAGAATTTTATTCATCTTCTCTACCCCATGTTTAATTCTTTTTGGTCAAAAAGATATTTAAGACTTTTATGGTCACTAAATACCTCAAACCTCGACCCATACAAATAGTGTCACCAGATTTTTAAAGCAAACACTATGGCTACTAATTCTAAATCATGGGTAGGGTAATTTTCTTCATGAGGCCTTAATTATCTAGAGGCATATGTGACAACTCTCCCATTTTGCATCAAGACACACCCTAGGCCCTTCTTGGATGTATCGCAATCCAATTTAAAATTTCCTAAAGGATCAGGGATTATTAAAATAGGTGTTGTGGTCAACTTTTCTTTTAAAATTTGAAAGCTATCTTCACATTTGTGATCCCACACAAAAGGAATATCTTTCCTAGTCAGTATAGTCAAAGGCAACGCAATTTGTGAAAACCCCTGAATGAATCTCCTATAATACCCTGCTAATCCAAGAAAACTCTGAATTTTGGTCACTGTCGTGAGTCTCTCCCAACTCATTATAGCTTCTATCTAACTGGGATCTACTGTTACTCCATCTCTAGTGATTACATGACCTAAGAATTTCACCTCTTCCACCTAGAATTCACATTTTTCTAATTTTACATACAATTGCTTTTCCCTAAGCAATTGTAATACAATTCTAAGATGGTGTTCATGCTCTTCACTACTCTTAGAATATACAAGAATGTCATTAATAAAAACTACCACAAAGTGATCAAGGTAGGGTCTAAAGATACGATTCATGTAATCCATAAAAATAGCTGGAGCATTCGTTAATCCAAATGGCATTACCAGAAATTCAAAATGCCCATATATAGTTCTAAAGGCTGTCATAGGTATGTCTTTTGTTCTCACTCTAATTTGATGGTATCCTAACCTCAAATCAATTTTGTAAAACACAGTAGCTCCTCTCAATTGATCTAATAGGTCATCTATCCTAGGAAGTGGGTATTTATTCTTCATAGTTACCCTATTCAGTTGTCTATAGTCTATACATAACCTCATACTTCCATCTTTCTTCTTTACAAATAGAACTGGCACTCCCCAAGGTGAAGCCCTAAGTCTAATAAACTATTTTCCTAAAAGATCCTTTATCTACACTTTCAATTTTGTTTAACTCTAAGGGAGACATTCTATAAGGCACTATAGAAATTGGTCCCGTGCCAGGAATCAATTTTATAGAAAATTCTACCTCTCTCTCAAATGGAAGACTTGAAATTTCATTAGGAAAGACATCTAAAAATTCACTAACTATAGGAATGGCATTAAGTTTATGCTGAAATTCAACTTTAGAAGAACACAGAAAGCTAGTTCTTTGGATATCCTCCTTAATTTTCCTAATTACTAGCATGGCATATATAAAAGTCACAAATTTCTTAGAACAATCCAAGACTACATTATTTGCAGATAACCAATCCATCCCAAAAATGATATCCAATCCCACTAAAGGTAAACAAATGAGGTCAACAATGAAGGGCTTATTTTTAACAACAAGGGAACAATTTAAGCAGGCCAAAGAAGTTAATACCCTTTCTCCTGCGGTAGTAGAAATTGATAACTCATGGGGCAATTTAAGTAAAGGTAAATTCAATCTTTCCACACATTCACAAGAAATGAAAGAATGAATGACACCAGAATCATACAGTATAATTAAAGATATACCATTTATCAAACATTTACCTTTTATCAAATCATTGGACTGAACCACGTCTTTAGCTTTGAGAGTATAAACTATTCCCATAGTAAGAGGTCTTGTGGCTTCTAATCAAGGCAATCTTTAATGAAGTAACTTGGTTTTCCACACTTAGAACATATACCCGACTAGAATCTACAAGGTCTGCCATGACTTTTCCCACACTTTGGACAAGCATTGGGTACTTCCTATCTCACTACAGGTTTCTTCCCTTTCTGGTTTCCTTCATTTTTATTATCCCTTCCTCTAAAGGATCCAGGTAGTCTCCTTTTAAATAAATTGGCCCTCTATCTTTCTTTCTCTGTGTCAGCCAAGTTTTGAGAAATAATGCAACACTTGTTCACTAACATCGCAAAGTTCCTAATTTCGAACGGAGCAACAACATTCTTTATCTCCGACCATAACCCAGCTTCTAGATGCATAGCTTTCCATGCCTCATTTAGATGAAGTGCCAAATAAGGAGAGAACTTAAAAAACTCTTCAAATTTAGCTAAGTAATCCTCAAAAGTCATACTGCCTTATTTCAACTATCTGAATTCAATTTCTTTTTAGTTCCTCACATTCTTAGGGAAGTACTTTTCTAGATATACTCTTTTAAATACTTCCCAGGAAATTTGGGTTCCATGGCTTCTAATAATTGTCTCACTCCTCTCCACCAATGTTTGGCTTCCTCAATAAGCATATAAGTAGCGAATAATATTTTTTGTTCATCAGTAGTCCCTAGGACCTCAAATAACTTCTACATTTTTTAAAGCCACTCTTTTGCTGCCTGTAGGTTAAACTCACCCCTAAAGGAAGGAGGGTTGTTTCTCTGGAATTTAGGTCATCCATTATAAATTTGGTTTTCCACTCGTCTAACTTCAGGATTTGGGTTAGGATTCACAGGTCTACTCTCTTGAAATTATCTAAGTGCTTTAGCCGTAGCTGCAGCTTACTGCCTGTTCTCTCATAACCTCTGCCACTCCTATCATCACTTGCATAACTCTTTCCATATTGGTTTCACCTTCCTTTTCCTTTCCTGTATTTCTCCTAAGTGGGGCCATAGTTCACTCTATAAAACAAACATTATCGAGGTGATCAGTCTCAATAACATATTATTTATAAGAGATCATATGGCACCAATAAAAAATATCATCTACCCAAACCTAATACTTCATTCCTCATGTCAAAACATAATACAACCCAGTCAATTGCCATGGCTCAGCTAACTACCTTGCATTAGTCTCTATCCTGAGGAATCTACCCTTTCACTATTGAGCCAGTTCTAACTAGCCGTGGTAGTAGTGCTCTGATACCAACTCAGTGTAACCCCCCAATCCTATAGTTCTTTTTAAGTGATTTAAATAATATAAATAATATACTATAAGATTGGTGAATTACTACTTCCTTTACCTAAGTTAATTTTAAATATTTATCAAATGACATAATTAGTATCATTGGTCTAGGTTATGCTATCACACTCAGGATCTCACACGTTACACAACATAAAATACATTAAATTAATTGACATAAAACATACATATATATATCCACATTCATTTACAGTGTATCATATATTTCATTAGATATATATATCTATGGATATGTTAGAGTGTAATCTAGGGTAAGGAGACAACAAGCATGTCACTCATAACCTTTTAACAAAAGTAGCTAGTGGATTCCTAGCTCACATATTCTATTACATATATGCCCTTATCCTATACATCAAAACTATTCTCCTGATCCTTTTACCAAAATATCCTAAGGATTCAGGGTATCGAGCATACCAAAAACCTTCTACTTTAATACTTCATATGATCAGGGTGGGGGAAGGACTTCCCATACATATATGATCCATAATTCCTTAGTAATAGGGAAATACCCTAGGAAGGGTATTTTAACTAACTCCATCTTTATCTCAAGAAGGATCTGGTATCTAGGCATCTGATATAAACCAGCATTTTTTATGAGAATAAATCTCAGTAGCATTAATAACCAGTTTTCAAAATAGCTAGTTTGTACCACTGTAAACTCATGCAGAAATTCTACATTCTTTTTTCATAAAACAATATATCTATTGGGTTATCTTGTATAACATTTCATTTATCGTTCATACTTGCATGCATAGACTCAGCTCATAGCATATATCTTATAAATTCATCAAAACACATAGGTAACATACATCATTCATATAACATTCATTATAAAATAAAGAGTAATAAGGAAATAAGAGCACTTCTTGTTGGCCTCTGCCAAGCATCATCATAATCAACATCATATAGTTGCATAATAAGAGAAATCTGGAGGGGCAACATGTGCACCACTCTATATTTTAGCATATGTACTTTGGTAACTATGCCTGGCTGTCCTTAACTGCATATCATATTTGTGTACATTCTAGAGCGTCCTCCAGTGGATCCAAGTACAATAGAGTCTCCACATTTGGGTTCCATACATTGAGTACAAACTAGGGTTAACAAAAAGCGCTTCATAAACATATATATATGGGTGAATCGGTGCATACTATAGTTCTGTAAACTATAAGTATGTGACTTTTCATTTATATTGGCCATTAAGTCACTAACTTATAATTTACAACTATCATGATAATGGCGGAATGTCCAATCACTGTCCCATACTAGAAATCAATCATTCAAATATGAACCTATCTACCACAGATACATATGTTAAAAATACAATTTTCATTTCTCTTATGCATTCTTGATCTTTCCTTTCAAATTTCATCACTTTCACGCTCTTTCTCATTTACATTCGAAGTATATGTTACCTTGCTTATAATTTAAGTTTAATCTCTAGTTTGGATTTAGTTTTTGGGCTAGATATCATTCAAAGATGTAATTAATTTTATCTTTTCATCACAAAAGGTGGCAATCGACTGGTATCACGCTACAAGTCGACTAGTTGCATTCTGTCCAAACCTTCAAAATTCCAAACAGACAGTTGACTGCATTTTGTCCAAACCTTTAAAATTTCAAACTGCTAGGTGTCTGACAGTCGACTGCTAGCTTATTGTTGTACCCAACAGTTGACTGCTGCGTCGAGGCAGTCGACTACTCTATTCTTAGGCATTTTTGAAAAAAATAAGAACACGAAAGTTGAATTCTAGGTGCCCGGTAATCGACTACTAGCATTCTGTATGCATTTCTAAGCATCTTAAGAGCATGACAGTCGACTGTTACACTATGGCAATCAACTGCTTCATCTTGCTCTATTTTATAAATCGCCGTAAACCCAAATTTTAAATCCAAAAACTTGTTTTTAAACCCATTTTGAAATTGATGAACACAAGACAAACTCCTTAGCAACATTTAACACAAGAAAAACAACCCAAAACATCATATAATCTTGTCTAAATATGAGATTATACCTCATTTTCGTTCAAGCTGAAAAACTCATTTTTCAGAAACAATTTTTAGCATGTACTAGTATTTTCAATCCATTAAAAATACCCAACAGTTATTAAAATTAATAAGAATGTAGTTTTTAATCCCTTTTTCTTTCAAACAAGTTTAATTTCACAATTTTCAGTAGTATAAATAGTAAACTCTAAAATAAAGGGATTAGGTTATTATACTACCTTTTGCTGATTTCTAACCGGTGTTTGTTGATTAGGAAGTGTTCTGGAGTGATTTCCTAGCTCCTGGAATGCTTAAATCCAAGTAATAATGTTGTTTATGCACAATTCCTTTTCCTTCTCTCTCTAGCTCGTCTTCTCTCTCTCTCTCAAATTTTAGAGTTCAAGATGCAATTGAAGGGTTTTGATGGATTCACCTTTTTATAGGTGATCCGTCCCTTTGCCATTCTGCTCCCAATTCCTGACCATTCTGCCCAAAATGATAGTTCTTCTAACTATATATTAAATTACCATTTTGTCCCTAGCTCATTAGCGGGAAGCTTTCAAAATTCGGTTGCTACAGTAAATATTTTGGCTAAAATTGTGATTGTCATCCCTAAACTTTATCACTTTTTAGTTTAGTCCTTTTCTTCATTCTAGTCAATTTTCTCACTTAGTTATAGTCCAATTCTTGCACTCATGCAACTATATGCAAGCTAACATAACATAAATGCAACATACACAAGCAATTAACTAAAATTTACAAACGTCTCTCAAAATTTAGGAGTGGATGTTACACCTTGGACTCAACTTTCTGGATTTAATAGCCCTACCTATACCAATTGTTGGGGAATCTATTAGAAATACATGTTTTCCTTCATCAAATTCTATTGGTCTCCTTCTTTTATCAGCATAACTTTTCTGCCTATCTTGGGCTTTGGCCATTTTCTCTCTAATCATTTTGATTTGGTCAATGGTTTGCTGTACCAAATTAGGCCCTAATATCTGCCTTTCCCCTATTTTAAACCAGCAAACAGGTGATCTACATTTTCTACCTTACAAGGCCTCATAAGGTACAATTCCTATACTATAGTGATAACTATTGTTATAAGAAAATTCTATCAAAGATAAATTCCTATCCCACCTTCCCTTTTGCTCTAATGCCTAGGCCCTAAGCATGTCCTCCAGATTTTGAATGGTTCTTTCAGTCTGCCCATCAGTCTGAGGGTGATAAGCAGTACTAAAGCTCAATCTAGTTCCAAAGGCTTCTTGTAACGCCTTCCAAAATCTAGAAGTGAACCTAGGGTCTCTATCTGAAACTATACTGGTAGGAATATCATGAAGTCTCACAATTTCCTATACATATATCTAAGCTAATTTATCTAAGGATTAATTTATTTTGATTGGCTAGAAATACGTAGATTTTGTTAATCTATCTACTATAACCCAAAAGCGTCATTTCCTGTTTGAATTTTGGGTAAACCTACTATAAAATCCATTGAAATCTTATCCCATTTGCATTCTAGGATTTCTAGAAGTTGTAATAGTCCTGCAGGTTTCTGATGTTCTATCTTTACCTACTGGCATATAAGACATCTAGCAACATACTCGACTATTTGCCTCTTCATACCAGGCCACCAAAAATTTTCTTTCAAATCTCGGTACATTTTTGTGGCTCCTGGATGAATTGTATAATTTCTCTTATATGCTTCTTCTAATATCACCTCTCTCAATCCTTCAGATTTAGGAATATATAATCTATTCTAGTAGGCCCTTACCCCATCAATTTCCTTCCTAAATTCCTTAAGATCTTTTAGTGATTTAAGATATTAGTCTCTTTTCTGGGCTTCTAATATCTGAGTTTTGAAAGTATTTTCAATTGTTAACTCACTCAAACAAATTTTATTTGGCAGCACTATAGTAAATAGATTTAAGTTTCTAAACTTCTCTATCAGGCTCATTTCATTCACCATCGTCCGAGCCATATGAAGAGATTTCCTACTTAATGCATCTGCCACTATGTTTTCTTTTCTAGGATGGTATTTCAACTCAAAGTCATAATCTTTCAAAAATTCCATCCATCTTCTCTACCTCATGTTTAATTCTTTCTTATCAAAAAGGTATTTGAGACTTTTATGGTCACTAAATACCTCAAATCTAGACCCATATAGATAATGCTGCCATATCTTTGAAGTAAATACTACAGCAGCCAACTCTAAGTCATAGGTAGGGTAGTTCTCTTCATGAGGTCTTAGCTGTCTTGAGGCATAAGCTATCACTCTTCTCTCTTGCATTAAGACACAGCCTAAACCTTTCTTAAACGCATCACAATAAATCTCAAAAGGCTCTAAAGGATCAGGAATCCTTAATATTGGTGCAGTGGTCAACTTTTCTTTCAAGGTTTGAAAGTTATGTTCACAATGAGAATCCAATCTAAATTGAACATTCTTCTTGGTTAACTTAGTTAAAGGTAAAGCTATCTATAAAACTCCTTGAATAAACCTCCTATAGTACCCTACTAACCCAAGAAAACTACAGATCTCTATTATAGTTGAGGGTTTCTCCCATTTCATCACTACTTCAGTTTTATAAGGATCTACAGAGGCTCCCTCTTTACTAATCACATGTCCCAAAAATTTTACTTCTTCTAACCAGAACTCACACTTTGACAATTTTGCATATAATTATTTTTCTCTCAACACTTGTAATACAATCCTTAAATGTTGAGCATGCTCTTGTCTATTTCTGGAACACACAAGAATACCATCAATGAACACTACTATGAACTGATCTAGGTAGGGTCTAAAGATGCGATTCATGTAATCCATGAAAATAACTAGAGCATTAGTCAATCCAAATGGCATTACCAAAAATTCTTAGTGTCTATATCTGGTTCAAAAGTTGTCTTAGGGACATCCTTACTTCTCACTCTTATATGGTGGAAAGCTGACCTTAAGTCAATCTAAGAGAATATTGTGGCTCCTCTCAATTGACCTAACAGGTCATCTATCCTAGTAAGAGGATATTTATTCTTTATGGTCACTTTATTCAATTGTCTATAGTCTATACACAATCTCAGACTCTCATCCTTCTTTTTCACAAATAATACAAGTGCTCACCACGGTGAAGAACTAGGCCTAATAAATTGTTTCTCTAACAGATCTTCTATCTGTACCTTTAGTTCTTTCAGTTCTAATGGGAACATCCTATAAAGAGCTATAGAGATCGGTCCCGTTCTAGGGATCAAGTCTATAGAAAATTCTATTTCTCTTTCAGGTGGGAGACTAGAGATTTCACCTAGAAACACATAAGAAAACTCACAGGCTATTGGAAGACTAGAAATGTCATGCTGATTTTCAGCCTCTGAAGAACATAGGAAAAACATTCTCTAATTATTTTCACCAATTTTTGCCTTTATTGGCATAGTGTCTATAAAAATCACAATCCTAATTGAACAATCCAAAATAACATTATTCATTGAAAGCCAGTTCATACCAAGTATGATATCTAAATCTTCTAAAGGCAAGTAGATAAGATCAATCACAAATGGTCTACTTTCAATCATAATAGGACAATTTAGACAAACCAAGGAGGTTAAGACTTTTTCTCCATTTGGGGTGGACACTGATAATTCATAAGGTAAAGTTGTTATAGGCAAACTCAATTGGTCCACACATTTCAAAGAGATAAAGGAATGGGTAGCGCCAGAATCATACAATATAGTTAAAATAACATCTTTGATTAAACAGCTACCTTTAATCAGACCATCGGACTGAGCTACCTCTTTTCCCTTCAAATTAAAAACCCTTCCTCTGGTGATAGGTCTGGGATTCTCTGTTGACTTATTCTATGTAAGGCACTCCTTTGCAAAATGCCCCGATTTACCACACTTGAAATAGATGTTTTTTCTAACCATTAAGGCTTATTTCCATGGTTCTTACCACATTTAAGACAGTTTGTAAATACAGGCATGTTTATAGGTTTCTTTCCTTTATAACCCCTTGCAAACTTACTCCCTCTGCTTGGCATAAACCCCTATGTCATCTTCCTTTTCAAGAACTAGGCCCTTGTTTTTCCTTGTCCATCATTGTCAATATCTCAAAAGCTATACGACATTTGTTCACCAGAGTAATAGCGAAATCCCTAATCTCTTGGGAGGCAATAATGTTTCTCAACTCCAAATTCAGACTTCCTTCAAAATGCATTGCTTTCCAGGTCTCATTGGGTTTCAGCTTAAGATAAGAGAAAAATTTGGAAAGTTCCTCAAATCTCGCCAGATGGTGTTCAAAAGATGAGTTACCCTACTTAATCTACATGAACTCTATCTCTTTTTCATTTCTTAAGTTTTAACGAAAATTTTTTCCAGGAATGCTTCCTTGAAAGATTCCCATGTAACTTGAATCTCTCTAGCTTCCATTAATTGTCTGGCCCCTTTCCACCAGTGTTCTGCCTCACCTTTTAGCATATAAGTGAAATATGAGACTTTCTACTCCTCAGTACTCTTAAGTGTTGCAAAAATATTCTCTAACTCACTCAGCCACTCTTTAGCTACCTTTAGGTCATAACTTCCTCTAAATGAAGGTGTTTTCGCATTTTGGAACTTTGACCATCCTTCATTTTCTTGATTCCTTCCTTGTTCATTTCTTGGGTTTCCATAGACACCCCTCTCATTATTTTGCCTCACCACTTCATCTGTGGCGTCAACCTATCTATTAGTGGCAGCAGCTTGTTCTCTCATAGCATCTGTCATTCCCATTAAGGTCTGCATCACATGAGTCATGTTTGCATCTCCACTCTGGCCTTGTACATTGCTATTCTACAAAATAAAAATCATTGAGGTGATCAGTCTTAATAACATAATATTCAATAGAAAGTACATGACATCCATCGGAGCTACTATCTTTCTAAACCTAATTCTCCGTTCCTTAAGTCAAAAAAAATTACAAGTCAGTTAACTGCCTAGGTTCAGCTAGCTAACCTGAATTAGTCTATCCCTTGAGGAATCTACTCCATTTCTACCTAGAAATCTGCTATGCTCTGATACCAACAAATATAACATCCCAATCTTATAGCTATTTGCATGAGTATAATGTTTATAAATCCTTTGGCCATAAGACTGGCATATTATATACTCTTCCGTCCTTTATTATTATTACCTCAGTTCTATAAATTTTCATTTTATATTATAAATGTGATTAGGTTTAGATCCTTGCTCAGGTATTAAATTCATTCATAACACAATAGAAGACTAAATAATCATACATAATAATTAATAAAATATAGCATAAATTTAAGCCATTAGTTATATATTGTCCATATCCATTTCAAACTTACAATGTTATTACATATACTATAGGATATACAGAGTTCTATTATTTTCTTAAGGTAAGGAGGTAACAAACCTACCACTCATACCCCTATAAAAAACCTAGTAATGGGTCACTACCTTATATCCTGTTATATATGCCCATTACATTTCATGTACATCAAAATAAACTATCCTCATTCCATTAAAAAAAAACATTTAGAATTAGGATAATAGGCTAACTAACTATATACAGTCCAGTCATAAACAAAAAGTGTTATTTCTTCACTCCTTTACAGAGGAGGAACTTCTATTACAGACAATACCCAGATTGTTCGAACCACTTTAACTGTCCTAGGAATGGAACATCCACGTATGCTATCTCGAACTCTAACCATACTATATACCTAGGCATATGATACATATCAGACACAATTGTGAGAAATAATTTCTCAGTAGCTACACATTCCACATCATTTCTGAGCTATGGTATGTATCACCATATGGGTACGAAAAATAGTTTACATTCTTTATTCTTAAATTCCATTATTTCTAGGAAATGCTATAAATAATTCAATCAGATGTATGAGATAAAGTTTATGAGGTATATTTGTAATATATCATTTAAAAAACAAAAACAATATCAATTTCAATCACAGTCGTAGTTCATCGTATACTATTCAGTACCATAATCAGGAAAGTACATTCATTAAATTTTCATTCAGCCATAGATAATTCAGGAGAAACAACATTTTATTTATAAGAAAAATAAATATTCATATTTGGCTAAAAGCCATATTTTTAATTCAGAGACACACAAGAGTATCAGAAGCATAAATTACTTCACATACTACAGTGTACATGAATGAGATAGCTGCTCTATCAATTGTGACAATTATGCCACCGGTACTTCTGAGGCATCCCTCAGTGGATCCGAGTACCTTTTCACATTTAGTGATCATGTCATAAAGACATATTTAAGTGGGAATTTCTCCTAGGGTTCAATCAAAAAAAGCTCATGGGATCACTGTTATTCATACAGATTATCTTCTCCCCGCTTTATGGGCGGTTCATGATGCCATAGATCACCACAACCTACATCATGGATCATTTCCCAGTATGCTATTTCCTATATATATCAACTAGGATGATTAAGCTTAATCCCATAATTTTGCCAAATTCTAAGTAAATGTTCCCTGTTCAATTGGTCATCTAGGTTATAGTAACTTAGAATTCACAATCATCACAGTGTTTTCAAAATTCTTTCAGTCCAAGCAGATGTTTCACCATCCAAATTTATGAAACAACCATGGAATGCCCAACGGTCATCCTATACCGACAATTGGTCACTCGGTTATAAGCCTATCTATCCTAGAACATATATTGGAATCACTTCCTCTATGTTTCTCTTTATTGAACATTCAAATATTTTCCTTCCATTCAATTTTTTCCAATACCATTCTATGTTTTTCCTTATCTATGTCATAAATCAATCATTTTCTTTCCTAATTCATTATGATACTATCATTCTCACTTTCTAAAAAGAAAACCTTTAAATCTCAATAACAATTCCATTCTTGAATTTGTATAAAAAGGAAAGTTCATTCTTGGTTAGGAAGATCCTTAAGAAATTTAAGATTTTCATACTTAAAAATTTCTATTTGTCACTCTTGCCATATAATAAGCAAAATAAATTACGTTTCCTTCCCATTTACTCTAAATTCCCTTTTGCACATTTTATTGCATTTAAAGGGTTTCAAAGGTGAACTTTTTCCATTTCCTACTTATTATTCCATTTTCTCCCTTTCTCACCTAATTATACATACCCAAGGTGTGTATAATCATTATCTCCCCACACTTATGCATGCACACAAATTGCTAGAATTGCCAAGATTACACAAAATATTCATTTAAAATTTAATTGCAATGTCATATTATTACCTTTGTATACTTTGACCAATTTCATTACATCTGTGTACAAAATTTTCCATAAATATTTCCATGTCATAAAATTGGTCAAGTAGGCTACATGGAATTTAATGGGATCATTTTGCATTGAAAATAATTTCCAATTAATCTTGCCTCGACCAGACACACAAAAATTTCAGCACATTTCCTTTACCAAAACATGCATACTCTTCGCCAAGAAGGGATTTTTAGGCAAAGTTGGGCATTTCAACCAATTGACACTTATTCTACCCTCCATTGGCCATAACTTGAATTACCAATAACCTACTTTAAAATTTTTCAAACAATTTTCCCAAATCTCATTTTGCTAGCCATGGGCCAAAGAGGAATTTTGTGCAAAAATTGTCATTTTTCATATAATCATTCCTTTAATCCCATTTTCGTCATCCATAAACCATCAATCATCATTTATCCATAACAATCAAGTAAAAATAAACAATTTGGCATGAAATTCATGAATTTAGGGGTTTTAGGGCCAATGAAACAAAAATTGAAAAATGAACATAAACACTTTCATAATTGAAATTAACCGTCACAAAAAACTCCATACTACTTTCTAAGCATTAATCCATAGAAATTTTGAGAATTTAAGAATGTAAACTTAAGAACATCACTATTCATGTACTATCCATGCAGCCATGACAATCTCAAAAGCTTGAAAAACTTATTAAAAACATGAAATAAGTGATGGAAGAATGCTAAGTTACCTTGGTTTATAATTTTTGGTGGATAAACCTTGAAGTTTCCTTGCCTTCTTCTCCCTTTTCTCCCTTATGAAACCCCCAATTTTCTCCCTTCCAAAAAGCCTTCACGTCGTCTTTGCTAAGGAGGAGAAGAAGAAGAAAAAGTGAGACTTATTTTAAATGGCTTAAATGACCATTTTGCCCATGGTGGAAAAATAACCAAAATACCCTTCACTTTTTCCTTCTTGAAACCTTGACATACAAGGGTATTTTAGGGATTTTTAAAGTGTTTCTTTAGGTAAAATTTCCATTATGTCCTTGTGATAAAATTACCTTTTTACACTTGGTTTCAAAATTACCATTTTTCTCTTTATGGTAAAATGACCATTTTACCCCTCTTAAGTCCTAAACTATTTTTTTTTCAAAAATTTGGAAAAATATTCCATAGGCAATTTCATAATTTTTTCAAATAAAATTAGCCACTTTATCTGATAAATAAATATTTATATATATATATATTTTTAGATAAAATTTGATTATTTTGCCCTTAGATATTTTTCTTAAAGCAATCATGACATTGGCGCCAATTTCAAACTTCATCATGACGCACCATAAATGCATCTCAATTTGTGTGCTTACTTTTAGGATATTTTATAAAACTAATTTCCTTTCATTTTAGTCCCTAATCATTTCCTTTCAGTTTAGTCCTTCCTTTGTCTAAGGCAATATAAAATGATTTTTGGACTATTTTTCAAGCATGAAAATATTGAATCTAGGGTTTTAAGACGTACCTAATATCATAAAATTGAGGATATTACAGATACAAATATTGTTATTAAAAGTGTATGCTTATTAAAATATTAAACATATTACTTATATATAGTTGTGACGATATAATAGTAGACCCAAGTAGACTATGAATAACAATAAAAAAGGTCTAAGTATTCTATTCACAATAATAGGTAACAAAAAAATTGGTGACAATAAATAGCATAAATTTTTAAAAAATCAAATCAGTATATTACATATTTTGAGAAAAATAAAATAATAAAGTAATATATTGTCCTTTTCTCTTGATTAAAAATATTTATTTCTCAGTTAAGTAAACTAATCATCATCGAATGGTTAATATTTTCATTTGCCAGAGTAGAAAAAGAGAAAAACATGTAACTTTATCATATTTAATACTTGTAATATCCTAAGAAAAACACAAAAGTAGGTAAGGTAATTGGTTTGCGCACAATGGGAAAACCAAATCCATTCTAAAAAGAAAGAAAAAATGTTAAAAAATCAGATCATGAAAGTGTGTTCACAAGAGAACAACAACAAAAGCAGGTAATATAATTGGCATGTTGATCAAAGAATATTGTTGAATAATTATGAAGCTTTTTTAATTGGTACATAACGTAATTTAGATATTGTTTATTTATTTCTTACTTGTTATTATATTCAATTAGTTTATTTAACAAAGGCGATGATGGAAATGCTGACCTCTTCTCAGACGAATGACAAATGGTTCATTCCACATCTTTCATTCATATCTAAAAACTAAGGAAGTGCGATAATATAATAATTAATATACATTGAGATTAATTCAGTTTATTAAGATTTAAACACAATGTTTGACCATAAGAAATAGGAAATCCCAAATTCAGTAGTATTCTATAAAATCATCATCGATTTGACACAAGCATTATCTAATGCTAAAGCCATAAATATTACCAAAGGCAAGAATCAAACTACATGGCACAGTACTCAAAGAAAATAATAAGATATTACAAGAAAGGACTCTAGCTATTGTTTTTCTGAATGATTGTAACTAATGTGTTATTAATCAAGATAACAACTAATATGAGCCACACCTTCCATTCCAACCACTCATTTGATCAAGAAATTACATCTCATTGACATTGAAAATGTATTCTTTGTAGGTAAATTAAGGTAATTATAAAGTATATGAACTTGTCAGATACAATTTTTAATAAAATTTACTTAAATATGTTTATATCTTAATTCATAATTAGTTTTAATTCAACTAAATGTGCCAACATCAATATATCTCATCTAATAAACTCAAAACAAAAATTGATTTATTTTTTTATTCTTGACCTAAATTTCAAGCTTTTCTCTCTGCAATTAGTAAAATCAATAGTACTATTGATTATGCTTTTGGCTAATTACATTTATACTATATTTTTGGCATACAATTCCTACACACACAACTGAAGCCTTGACATTTTAAGAAGATATTAAACAAATTAAATTAGAATAAAGAACAAACTTATAGTGTTACCTTATCCAATTGACCCTTCAACAGTAACTCACTCAAAGTGGCCTAAGATGGTGTAAGACCCTTCTTGGAAAACTTACAAATGTTATCTTCTAAATTAGAAAAGACTAAAAGCACCAATCATAATGCGACCAACCATATTAAAACACAAACAAAGCACTAACACATGGATAACACACACACAAAAATCTTCCCAAAGAATGCGTCCAACCACATTAAAACTAAGTAGAACAACAAAGCAGAATAACAAACATAGATATGTAACAACATAGAGCATTACAAGTCCCATATATACTCCAAACACAGAGATGTAAACAAGGCACTTCCAACGCCTCAAGAATGAAATGACTATATACTAAATTTACCCTATTTTGTAAATAGGGACTAAGACATTTTCCAAATGATGGAAGCTACAAAATCAGCCATATCAATATTGAAATGAAACAAAGGACTTCAGTAGGAAGGCTGTCCCACCATAATTCAATTTAATGTGGGAGGGTTGTTACTTACCAAAAATACAAGACAGCCAACACCAACACCGCACTAGACCATCGTCGCCGCTACCAATCAACCCACAACCGCAATAGAGCACCAAAAATGTGAGATTTCCACCACAGTTGTAACACCTAATGATTCAACTAGCTTAAATTAATGGTATTCAATTAAATGGATGGAATTAATGGTGTCATTAATTCTTTAGTATGAATTTCTAGCTTGCATAATTTAACGGGCTAAATGGTTATATTCAAAGTAAACTTGCATAAAAATTTTTTTTAGTGCTTAAAATTAATTCTTGAATTTCTTTTAATCACCTAGTTTAAGTACTAGGAAAGAAGCAAATGCAAGATGAAACTATTGAAATATATGCATGAGTATGACTTGTATGCACCCTACATGAAGGAAAGAAATGGAAATTAAACTTTATGCATGGAAATTCTAAGTTACACATGAGGTGGAAAGGAAAGGAGACTAAAAGCATCCAAATTATTACATATATATGCATGGGTTTCACATGCAAATGGGTGAAAGAAGAAGACTTTGCATGAAATTCATGCATGGCCCACATGGAAAGAGAAAGGGAAGAAGGATACAACAAAAATATATATATAGGTGTCACGTGAACTAAGGAAGAAAAAAGAGAATAGAAAAAGGGAGAGAAAGGACACGTGCATTACGGGGAAATGAAGCTAGCATGAACCCAATTTTCCTTCCTTTTTGGACGCCACATGTGAGGGAAGGTGATGTGAACTATGCAACAATTAAACAAGGTGCAGAATTTTATTGACTTGTTGCACTTTGGCCCACACGTAAGGTAGGAAGATTTGGTAGGAAAATAAGTCACAATGTGCAAAAAAATTTTATATATATGCAAGGTGAAGCAAGTAGCTATAAATAGGTAGGGTACGGTGGAAAGAAAAATAATTAGGCAAAGCCACATACATTGCATGAAGGGTGGCATCCATGTGAAAAAGGAAGCATGTGAGCCCATTTCCCTTCCTTTCCTTGGCTTCTTGTGACTCCACCGAATAGAAAGGCATGGATTGGATTAAAATATATCAAGGGATACAGTAGCACCAAAAGAAAAGTAAGGGAGAGATAAGGAGGGGAGGAAAGAAGGAGAGACATGTAAGTGAAGTCTTCCCTTTGTCCCCTTCTATGTAGAATCCTATGTGGCCGAAAATAATGACCTAGGGTGTTAGGATTTTTAACTCCTTTCTTCTCTTTTTTAACCGAACAACTAGGAAAGATAGAAAAATATATATATGTAAGGGTGCAGCAGCTAATGGTTACGTGTGTCACCAATTCATGAGATTAAAAAATTCCACAATTAAGCTTCTCATGAAGAGGGCAACGTTCATGCTAGAATCATACAAGAGATGCAGCATGCTAAACCTCCCTTTCTCCTCTCTTTGTGTGACTAAGTGGGTTGGAAAGAAGTGCATGCATGTGAGTTGTACTAGAAAGAGTGCATGTGGCCCTAAGTAATGACAATAAATAATAGGCAAAAAGGGGTGAGTGCAACATAATGATTAAGAGAAATAGAAGCTTGTGAAGGAATTAAGTAATATAAAACTTGCAAGAAAAGGGAGCAGCACCTAATTTGCACATAAGACTACCAATAATGATAAGAAAAAGTGATAATGAGAGGGGTAGCTTACCATTACCAAAGGGGCAAAAGACAAGAGAGAGTAGAAATGAAATTGGCATTTTAAGATACATGTATAGACACATGCGATAAGGGAGAAAGGGAGAGTGAGCAGCGTGACTTTTGGGGACACAAGAGATTTGTTAAGAGGAGAAAAACTAAGAGGCCAAAGAAAGAAGAAGCAAGGAAGAACTCAAAGGGAAGGCTAAAGGAGGCTCCATCTTAGTGTATCACTTGAGGTAGGTTAGCAATTTATTTTCTAAATCCATGATTTAGTATGCATGTTCAATGATTTTATTTCTATGAAACTAGAAAACTTGTCTATATTCTTGATTTAGGAACAAAAATTTGATTGAGTTGCATGATAAATTTAGGAGGGGCTTAATGCTAGATGTAACACCCCATAATTTAACTAGTCTAAATTGAGGGTTTCAAAATAAAGGGATAGAATTTATTGTGCCTATTAATTAATTGCTTGCTTGCTAATAAATTTAATTAATTGGCTTAAGGAAGGAAAATTTTTCTTTCTTAATTTAATAGTCCAAAATGTATAGATTAAAAGGTAAGTTGTAAAGGGAAGGGGACTAAACGCATTCATATACATGGCTTGCACGTGAAGGAAGAAAGGGAAGCAAGATGCAACAAATATATATATGTATGTGTGGGTCACGTGAACTAAGGGAAAAGCTGGCATAAAAATCAACCCTTCCCTTGTGCTAGGATGCCACACGTGAAGTAGGAAAAGCATAGGGTAGTGTATGAATCTCATGCAAGACTCACGTAAATTGGGAAGGGGACGAATGAGTGCAACATGTAAGAAATATATATATATAGAGAGTAATAATCATATATATATACATATCCCACTGCTCAGACAATGAAGAAAGAAGGGAGACGCGCGAAATTAGTAATCTCCCTTGACTTTCCTTCTAAGCAGCTAAATGAGCACTAGAGGGAAGGAAGCAAACAAATAACGCAAAGACCACACATGCACCTAGGAGCATTACGGGTAATAGAGATAAATGAGAGAGAGGGGGTCCCATTTGGTATACATACGGTAGAGTGAAGGTGAGGAAATGGAAATAACTAATTTAAAAACAATAAGAGGGAAACCATATGTACACATGTGACCATCTAGATGCCACCGAGTGAAGGGAGTGTAGGAATTAAATTAAAAGGTAGAAAGTGCAGCTGTTGGACTGTACAAAGTGTAGGGATTGGAGTGTGCAATTTGCATTACTTCTCTTCTTCCTCTTCCGTGGCGTGGCTGAATGGGTGGCATGGAATTGCAAGAAAAGAAAAGGGGCCACACCTAAGCTACACGAAACGCTACTAATGAGCATAATAACAATCATAATAATAATTAGAAAGGGGGAGGATAGCGCACATGCTCGGTTAGGCAATAGAGAGAGGGAATAGAAAAATTTTCAGAGTGGGTAATACACACATATGCACACACGACAAGGAGGGAAGAGAGGAGCACTTCCCAGCTTAGGAAAGAACTCACACACGGGAAGGATGTTTCGAAAGAGGGAGTGGCGTGAGTGCTAGAGAAAAAAATACATAAATTTTATAAGAAGAAGAAGGGATAAGAGACCAATGGGAGAAGAAGCAAGGAAGGACTCAAGGAAAAGCCAAGAGAGACTCCACCTTAAGGCATCTTTGAGGTAGGTTAGCAATTCCTTTATTTTAGTTCCATGAGTTAATATATATGCTTCAAACTTTTGCTTCCATGGGACTAGAGTGATTATCTTCATTCTTGATTTTAGGATAAAATTTGATATAGTTTGCATGATAAATATAAGATTTCGCTAAGGTTGTAACAACGGGAAAGATTCGAAAGAGTTTTAAAAGGATTTTAAAACTTAAAACTTGATTTTAATCCTAAGCTCGATCAAACGAAGCCTGACACGTATTTTGAGGATAATGACTTGACACAGAAGGTCGTTTAAAGCCAGAAACACAATCAAACAGAAAGAAATGTAATCCGGCGATCAGAAACTGATGGAAGGATTTTCGTGCGTCACTTTCGTTGACAGAGGCTGAGACTTTTGCATAGAAATGCGTGCCAACGTCTGGAAGGATGCCGACACCTTAAAAGATCCCCGGGTGGCCTAGGAAAAGTCGGGATCGCCCCTGGAGGCTTTAAATTACGCAAACTCCCGCCATTTCTCTCATTTCACTCTCTCTCCTCACCACACTCTCTCTCTCTTCTCTCTTTTCTCTCTCCACCTTCCTCCACTGTGAACGGCCACCACAGCCACCGTGGGCCGCCACCAAGGGTACCAACCGATAGCCCTCACTGCCCACAACCACCAGCAACTAACCACGGCCACCAACGGCCGCCGGAGCCGCCGGAAAAACACCATTTTTCCCCTCCATCGCGCGAAATTTCCCTAGCCTAAATCACCGCCGTCCGACGCCGTTGACCGTCACCGGCCCCACCACCGTGTAGCCCAAGCTGCCACCGCTTCCGAGTTTCTACGGCCGCCGAAGGAGGCCGGACGCGCCGGATCGAGGCGTAACGCCGTCCGGCCGGCGAGACGCCGTGGCCGGAAAACACCGCCAAACGATCGCGGAACCGCCGTGCCACCACCGTATTCGGACTCCTGGGCTTGCGGGCTTCACCGTGGTGTGATTTTTGAGGCAAACCGCACCTCCCCGCCATGCGCCACCGTGCGCTGCCGTGTGCCGCCGTACCGGATCTTCTGGACGTGCATCCCGAGAAACTGAGACCACCGGGACGTAGAATTCCACCATCCGAGCACAGTGGTAAGGTCTGTTTTCCCAAAAACTAATGGTATATAACTGAAATGGCTGCCGAACGTAATTAGGCAATTAATTAACCTAGGTAACTGTGTAACCGAGTTTAGGATTGAAAATTGGATGACGTGACGAGCCTAAATATTTAATTTGATGTCCAGGAAATTAATCAGGCTTAGAAACCGAGACTGCGTGGAATTCTGAAGTGATTTAGAGCAATCGGAGACTAGGTAGGATAATTTACTCTTCCCGAACCCTAGAATTGACTTAGTGAATACCTAAATGATTTAGATGACTTGCATAGAATTGCGTGCTACTTTCGATGGGATAAAATTGCATGCCTGTGTGCTGAAAACCCTAATTGCATGTTAGAAACCTTGTTTATCGAGTTTAGATGCCTTTAGGGTGGATTTACTTAGGGTTGGGTACTTGATAGCCAGTATGGGACGGCCGTTAAGTATCCCTCGTACAGGAAGCTTTTAAACGAAACTATTTTTATCAGATTTAGCCTATACTGAGTTAGGGATTACGTGTTAAACCAGGACGACCCTAAGAAATATTTAGGGAGTATAAGGGTGGATAACCTACACGGGGAAACGTTGTGATTTAGGCGTGATACCCTAGAACCCTGAGGAATAGCCGACCGAGTGCATGTGAGTTCGAATAGACTGTATGAGGATGAGAATTGGCGTATGTGCACATGCTAGGGGACGCCCTAGATGTTGATTCTCACCCGGTCCTTGAGTGAGTGATTGGTGTTACGGATCACACTCACAATATAGGCTTGATTCGAGTGATTGGTGTTACGGATCACACCCAACGATAAGAGAGGTATTCTCTCTAGACTACGTGTAATTAGAAGATGATTTAGATTTGGTTACAGTGGATTTGTAGCCAACGTAGATTGAGATACACAGGGCATGGGATTTCACTTGATTTTGATAACTGATTTTAAAAGAAATGGATTTTATGATTGTGATATATTGCCGTAATTTCCATGTGTTTGAACGATTTTAAAGAAAAGGTATTTCACTGTTTTCGAACTGATTTCGGGAAGACGATTTCGGTGTTCACACCGCTGAGTATTCAACTAGTTTTCGAATGATAATTAAATTGTAAATTATTCTACTGGGATTCATATCTCATTAGGTTGTGTACTCAGATGAACAGGGACAGGGGCAGGAGCCCAGACGATAGCCGAAGCTGACTTGAGGATAGACGGAGAATGATTAGCTTAGGGTTGAATTATTTGTATATATACTTTGATGATGATGTTACTTAACGGATTCTGTTTCTTGTAAATTCTGTATGGACTAGACTGAATGTATATATAACGGTTCAGATAGTATGCATGGATTTTAGTGATGGATTGATGTGGCTGTGTATAGATTTATATTAGTATGTTTACTGCTGTTGTTGGACTGGCTGTTGAGTTTTAAACAGGTGATTCTGTATTTGGGATATGATCAAATTACAGAGGAAACTCTGCCAGATTTTCGGTAGAATTTACCGCTGTAAACTTATGGATTTGAATTGAAATGTGTATGAATGTATGACGTGACTTGTATATGAGTTTTAGATTTCATCCCAGAGTTATTATTGATGATGTACGTATGTGTATTTAGTCAACTGCGTGTGTATCAGGGTTGAACGAAATCCGAATGGACAACGGAGAGTCTATTTGGGTTACGCTCAACCAGTAGCAATCCCCTGACGTTCCCACATAGGGAATAATTATGTACACTAACCCATATGCTTCCGCTAATCAGATAAGCATCGTGTATGATGTATTAGGGGGTCGTTACAACTATGGTATCAGAGCCCTGTTTGTCGGATCTTCTGGTTTAGTGGACTTAAGACTTTAAATCTTTGGGCTTGCAGCTTTAGGGTTTTGATTGATGTGACTCTGGAATGATAGGACCTGATTTGAATTGATAATGAACGGAATGAGTTTGATGTACTTCTGTTAATTATTGCTGTGTGACTGATCTATTTGTTTCTGTATCAGATAAACATGGCAGAATCTAGCAAGGACGCAACACGTAGGCCTAGGGGAAGGCCAAGGCACAGAAGCCAAGGTGCGTCAGGTAGTGGTAGCATGGAGACTGAGGTTGACATGCGGGAGATGATGGAATCTATCAGATTAATGGCCGATGCAATGAGAGACCAGGCCACTACCAGTGCCAACGCAATGAGACAGCAGCAGGACGATAGACAGACGAGAAACGACGGAGCCACCCAATAGGTGAATCCACTATATCAGGGATGGATTGAATTCCAGAGAGCAGGTCCATCTCCGTTTACAGGTGCCTCTGATCCAAATTTCTTTGTGGAAGCTTGGATAAAAGGAATTGAAAAGATTTTCAGGTTGTTGCAGTGCGACGATGAACAGAAGGTCACATATGCAACATATATGCTGAAGGGCAAAGCTGAACTTTGGTGGACAGATGCCCAGCAATTGATGGAGAGCCGAGGCATTCCACTGACTTGGGAATCTTTCAAGAGAGTCTTCATGGATCAATATATCCCTGAGAGCGTGAAACAATCAAAGGAAGCACAATTCCTGAAGCTCACCCAGGGAGGCAGGCCGTTTGACGAGTATCTGAAACAGTTTGAGGAATTATCAAGATACTCCACTTACCTGCGAATGCATTACGATGAGGCTTGGAAAGCAAAGCAACTAGAAGAAGGCCTCGATCTACCTATGAAGACTCAGTTGGCTACCCTGGAGATTCGAGACTTTGCCACACTGGTGAATAAGTGCACTCGAGCAAGAATTTAGAACGTAAACAGCTCGAGAATATGACACAACAGGGAACCGACCCGCATAACCGCCGTAAATCTGAATGTAAGAAGCGGTATGTTTAAACCGCAACCAGGGGCTTCTAGTAGCAGTGGGAGGCGACCTGATAATACTCTTTGTCAGAAGTGTGGTACCAGACATCCAAATCAACCCTGCTGGCATCAGACTCCCCTCCATTGTTATAGATGTTGAGGCACAGGACACATAGACAGATACTGCCCTTCCACAGGGAATCAGCTGACATCTGGTAGCCGAAGACCACAAGCTCCAGGGAGAGTTTTTACTATGAATGCTGCCAACGTCGACAGGTCCTCAGGCTTGATGCAGGGTAGAGGTAAAATTTATAATTTTTCTTTGATAGTATTGTTTGATTCGGGTGCTACGCACTCCTTTATTGCTGATGCATGCGTAGAACGAATGAGATTACCTGTTCAAACCCTGCCCTGTGACCTATATATATCCACACCCTTAGGAGAAGCCACTATGTCCCCACGAATATGCCTAAACTGCCCTTTAACTATTGAAGATACCTTGTTTCTTGTGGACTTAGTGTGTATACCATTGTCAGGGATCGACATTATTTTGGGAATGGATTGGTTGACTAGGAATCGAGTTTTGTTGAATTGTTCCGAAGGGACAATTACTTATCTGGATAACGTACCTGTGCGAGGGAATAACAGAGCTTGTGAGATAGGTGATATGTCCCTCAATCTTTCTGAGGTAGAGTTGCAGGACAGACTAAATCAAATCCCAATTGTTAGTGACTTTCCGGAGGTATTTCCTTTGGAAATTTGTAAACTGCCACCACCTAGGGAGATAGAATTCACCATTGACCTAATTCCGGGAGCGGGTCCAATAGCTATGACCCCGTATCGTATGGCCCCCGCAGAATTGAGAGAATTAAAAGTCCAAATCGAAGACATGTTGGAGAAGGGGTTTGTTAGGCCAAGTGTATCACCATGGGGAGCTCCAGTCTTATTCGTAAAGAAGAAAGACGGGAGTTTAAGACTGTGTATTGATTACCGGCAATTGAATAAGGTGACCATTAAGAACAAATACCCATTGCCACGTATTGACGATTTTTGATCGATTGCAAGGCGACTGTATTTTCTAAGATAGATTTAAGGTCAGGATACCACCAGATTAGGGTTAGAGAGGAGGATATTCCCAAGACAGCATTCAGGACAAGATACGGCCACTATGAATTCTTAGTGATGCCGTTTGGATTGACGAATGCACCCGCTGTCTTTATGGATTATATGAACAGAATTTTCAGACCCTATTTAGATCAATTTGTTGTGGTATTCATTGATGATATTTTAGTCTATTCCAAGACTCACGAAGAGCATGCCCAGCATCTTAACACGGTGTTACAGATACTGGAAGAGAAACAACTATATGCAAAGCTGAAGAAATGTGAGTTTTGGTTAGAAGAAGTGAAATTTTTAGGACATGTGGTAAATGGGAAAGGGATAGCGGTTGACCCAAAGAAAATTGAAGCAGTATTAGATTGGGATCGACCTAGAACGGTCACCGAGATTAGCAGTTTCTTGGGTTTGGCCGGCTATTATCGAAAATTCATTCAAGGATTTTCACAGATAGCTATGCCATTGACCCGGTTAACTCAGAAAGGGGTAGATTTTGAATGGAGCGAACAGTGTGAGACTAGTTTTCAGATTCTGAAAGAGAAATTGACCACCGCTCCTGTACTAATTATTCTGAAACCCCTAGAACCCTTTACTGTGTACACAGATGCATCTTTGAGAGGCCTAGGTTGTGTTTTGATGCAGGATGGGAAAGTTGTGGCTTATGCATCGCGACAATTGAAACCTGCAGAGGAGAACTATCCCACCCATGACTTAGAATTAGCTTCCGTTGTGTTTGCCCTAAAGATTTGGAGACATTACCTATATGGCGCAGTATTCGAGGTATATAGTGATCATAAGAGCCTTAGGTATCTGTTTGATCAGAAGGAATTAAACATGAGGCAGCGTAGGTGGGTAGAATACTTGAAAGACTTTGATTTTGACTTGAAATATCATGCAGGGAAAGCAAATGTTGTAGCCGATGCATTAAGCCGAAAGTCACTACAACTAGCCAGTTTAATGATTAGTGAGATGAGATTACTTGAGGATTTTGGGAACCTTAGCCTCAATGTAATCTCGTTTCCGCAAAGGTTAGTAATGAGTGACTTTTGATCACCTGCGAACTGAGAGAATTGATTAAACAAGCCCAACTTGAGGATGAATCCTTGGAGGTATATGCAGACCAACCCGACTTTGGATTAGCACCTGATGGAGTTTTGATGTTTAGAAAGAGAGTAGTGATCCCGAACCATCAGGAACTAAAGGAAAAAGTGTTAGCAGAAGCTCACAGAAGCCATTACACTATTCACCCCAGTATTTCCAAGATGTATCAGGATTTAAAGAGAAATTTTTGGTGGCCTGGTATGCGGAGAGATATCACGGATTATGTGAATGCCTGTTTGACTTGTCAACAGGTTAAGATAGAGCATCAGAAACCCGCAGGGCTACTTAAGCCATTAGAGATACCAGAAAGAAAATGGGATCAGATCACTATGGATTTCGTGGTTGGATTACCTAGAACACCAGCAGGATTTGATGCCATTTGGGTGATAGTGGATAGATTGACCAAGTCTGCACACTTTTTGCCTGTTAAGGTGCGTTGCTCCATGGAGAAATTAGCCGAAGTATACCTTAGGGAAATCGTGAGATTACATGGAATACCGTCAGGTATAGTATCTGATCGAGACCCTAGGTTTACTTCGAGATTTTGGCAATCCCTACAGCAAGCCTTAGGAACCCAGCTTAAATTTAGCACAGCCTATCATCCTCAGACTGACGGGCAGTCTGAGAGGACTATTCAAACCCTAGAAGATATGTTGAGGGCTTGTGTGCTTGAACAGAAAGGAAGTTGGGATAAACACCTGCCGTTGATAGAGTTTGCATACAATAACAGTTATCACTCTACCATCGGCATGGCACCGTATGAGGCTCTGTATGGGAGGAGTTGTAAGTCACCTTTAAGTTGGGTAGAGAGGGGGGAAAGTGCATTGTTGGGACCTGAAATGGTGCAAGAAACCACTGATCAAATTAAAATGATCAGGGAAAAGATGAGAACTGCCCAACAGAGGCAAGAATCTTATGCCAACAAGAGAAGAAGGCCTTTGGAATTTAACGAGGGAGATCACGTATTTTTGAGAGTGTCCCCCACCACGGGTATTGGTAGACAGATAAGGACTAAGAAACTAAGTCCTAGATTCCTAGGACCATTCCAAATTTTACAAAGAGTCGGTCCCGTCGCCTACCAAATTGCTTTACCTCCCCATTTGTCCAACCTACATGATGTTTTCCACGTCTCCCAACTTCGTAAATATGTCCCAGATCCTGCGCATGTATTAGAGAATCAACCGATAATATTAAAGGAAAATTTGACTTATGAATCTACTCCTGTTCAAATCCTTGACTATAAGACTAAACAGCTTCGAAGTAAAATAATCCCTCTAGTTAAGGTACTTTGGCAGGATGTAGCGTCGCAGGAGATGACGTGGGAGAAAGAAGATGAGATGAGGCAAAAATATCCAGAACTGTTTACAGGTATGAATTTTGGGGACAAAATTTCTTTTAAGGGGGGGAGAATGTAACAACGGGAAAGATTCGAAAGAGTTTTAAAAGGATTTTAAAACTTAAAACTTGATTTTAATCCTAAGCCCGATCAAACAAAGCCTGACACGTATTTTGAGGATAATGACTTGACACAGAAGGTCGTTTAAAGCCAGAAACACAATCAAACAGAAAGAAATGTAATCCGGCGATCAGAAACTGACGGAAGGAGTTTCATGCGTCACTTTCGTTGACGGAGGCCGAGACTTTTGCATGGAAATGCGTGCCAACGTCTGGAAGGATGCCGACACCTTAAAAGATCCCCGGGTGGCCTGAGAAAAGTCGGGATCGCCCCTGGAGGCTTTAAATTACGCAAACTCCCGCCATTTCTCTCATTTCACTCTCTCTCCTCACCACACTCTCTCTCTCTTCTCTCTTTTCTCTCTCCACCTTCCTCCACTGTGAACGGCCACCACAGCCACCGTAGGCCGCCACCAAGGGTACCAACCGACAGCCCTCACTGCCCACAACCACCAGCAACCAACCACGGCCACAAACGGCCGCCGGAGCCGCCGGAAAAACGTCGTTTCTCCCCTCCATTGCGCGAAATTTCCCCAGCCCAAATTGCTGCCGTCCGATGCCGTTGACCGTCACCGCCCCCACCACCGTGTAGCCCAGCCGCCACCGCTTCCGAGTTTCTAAGACCGCCGAAGGAGGCCGGACGCGCCTGGATCGAGGCAGAACGCCGTCCGCCATGCTAGACGTTTCGTGGCCAAAAAACACTGCCCAAACGGCCGTGAACCGCCGTGCCACCACCGTATTCGGACTCCTGGGCTTGCGGGCTTCACCGTGGTGTGATTTTCGAGGCAAACCGCACCTCCCTGCCGTGCGCCGCCGTGTGCCACCGTGCCAGATCTTCTAGACGTGCATCCCGAGAAACTGAGACCACCGGGACGTAGAATTCCACCATCCGAGCACAGTGGTAAGGTCCGTTTTCCCAAAAACTAATGGTATATAACTGAAATGGCTGCCGAACGTAATTAGGCAATTAATTAACCTAGGTAACTGTGTAACCGAGTTTAGGATTGAAAATTGGATGACGTGACGAGCCTAAATATTTAATTTGATGTCCAGGAAATTAATCAGGCTCAAAAACTGAGACTGCGTGGAATTCTGAAGTGATTTAGAGCATTCGGAGACCAGGTAGGATAATTTACACTTCTCGAACCCTAGAATTGACTTAGTGAATACCTAAATGATTTAGATGACTTGCATGGAATTGCGTGCTACTTTCGATGGGATAAAATTGCATGCCTGTGTGCTGAAAACCCTAATTGCATGTTAGACACCTTGTTTATCGAGTTTAGATGCCTTTAGGGCGGATTTACTTAGGGTTGGGTACTTGATAGCCGGTATGGGACGGCCGTTAAGTATCCCTCGTACAGGAAGCTTTTAAACAAAACTATTTTTATCAGATTTAGCCTATACTGAGTTAGGGATTACGCGTTAAACTAGGACGACCCTAAGAAAGATTTAGGGAGTATAAGGGTGGATAACCTACACGGGGAAACGTTGTGATTTAGGCGTGATACCCTAGAACCCTGAGGAATAGCCGACCGAGTGCATGTGAGTTCGAATAGACTGTATGAGGATGAGAATTGGCGTATGTGCACATGCTAGGGGACGCCCTAGATGTTGATTCTCACCCGGTCCTTGAGTGAGTGATTGGTGTTACGGATCACACTCACAATATAGGCTTGATTCGGGTGATTGGTGTTACGGATCACACCCAACGATAAGAGAGGTATTCTCTCTAGACTACGTGCAATTAGAAGATGATTTAGATTTGGTTACAGTGGATTTGTAGCCAACGTGGATTGAGATACACAGGGCATGGGATTTCACTTGATTTTGATAACTGATTTTAAAAGAAATGGATTTTATGATTGTGATATATTACCGTAATTTCCATGTGTTTGAACGATTTTAAAGAAAAGGTATTTCACTGTTTTTGAACTGATTTCGGGAAGACGATTTCGGTGTTGACACCGCTGAGTATTCAACTAGTTTTCGAATGATAATTAAATTGTAAATTATTCTACTGGGATTCATATCTCATTAGGTTGTGTACTCAGATGAACAGGACAGGGGAGAGCCAGACGATAGCCGAAGCTGACTTGAGGATAGACGGAGAATGATTAGCTTAGGCTTGAATTATTTGTATATATACTTTGATGATGATGTTACTTAACGGATTCTGTTTCTTGTAAATTCTGTATGGACTAGACTGAATGTATATATAACGGTTCAGATAGTATGCATGGATTTTAGTGATGGATTGATGTGGTTGTGTATGGATTTATATTAGTATGTTTACTGCTGTTGTTGGACTGGCTGTTGAGTTTTAAACAGGTGATTCTGTATTTGGGATATGATCAAATTACAGAGGAAACTCTGCCGAATTTTCGGTAGAATTTACCACTGTAAACTTATGGATTTGAATTGAAATGTGTATGAATGTATGACGTGACTTGTATATGAGTTTTAGATTTCATCCCAGAGTTATTATTGATGATGTACGTATGTGTATTTAGTCAGCTGCATGTGTATCAGGGTTGAACGGAATCCGAATAGACAACGAAGAGTCTATTTGGGTTACGCTCAACCAGTAGCGATCCCCTGACGTTCCCACATAGGGAATAATTATGTACACTAACCCATATGCTTCCGCTAATCAGATAAGCATCGTGTATGATGTATTAGGGGGTCGTTACAAAGGTGAATGAAATTAATGGTGTTATTGAACATTTATGTTGCTAAATAAAATGCATGTGATTAGAGGAAATAATTGACTAAGTTAGTATTGGAAATTTATTGTCATGATTAACTATGAGAATAAGTAATGATAAACATTAATATGATAAATTTGATTTTGGGGGTTTGAGACCAATGAGGATAAACATGGATAAGAAGAACATTATTATGGAAATTAATAGGATTTTTAGAAAGAAAATACATATGTTGGACTTAATTCCCAAGTAAAGGAAATTATTAGGAAACTTATTAGAATTTTTAGAAGGGAAATATACATGGGAATTAATTTCTAAGCAAAGGAAATTAGTATAAAAGTCATTAAAATTTTTAGGAAGAAATTATATATATAGGTTAGAATTAATTTCCAAGAGAAGGAAATTATTATTAAAGTTATTGAAATTTTAGAAGAAAAAATGCCCATTTGAATTAAATTCCAAGAAAAGGAAATTATTATTAAAGTTATTGAAATTTTAGGAGGAAAAATGCCCATTTGAATTAATTTCCAAGAAAGGGAAATTATTATTAAAGTTATTGAAATTTTAGAAGGAAAAAAATGGCAATTTGAATTAAATTCCAAGAAAAGGAAATTATTATTAAAGTTGTTGAAATTTTCAAAGGGAAAATGCACAATTGAATTAATTTCCAAGAAAAGGAAATTAAGATTGGGATTATTACAATTTGGTAAGAAAATGTACCTTAGAAATTATTTCTAAGGAAAATAGAAATTATTCCCTAAATATTGAATTTTCATAAGAAATGTTATAGGTGGCCCAGCACCCCCATAGTGCCAAGTGTACACCAGTGACCTATTGTGGCAGGGCCGAAGGTGCTCCACACGAGGGACCTAGGGAGGGGTGGCCGAAGGTGGTCCATCCTTGTGATCTAGTGTTCCGATGAATAAATGTGCATGGCCGAGTGTCCATGAATTTCGAGGTGTGGCCGAAGGTGCTCCACACAGGCGGCCTAGTGAGGTGCGACCGAAGGTACTCCATGCCCATGAGTTATTGCTCATAATAACGCTATATACGTGGCTGAGTGGCCATGATTTACGAGGTGTGGCTAAAGGTGCTCCACACGAGGGACCTAGGGAGGCGTGGCTGAAGGTGCTCCATCCCTGTGATCTGGTGTTCTGATGAATAAATGTGCATGGCCAAGTGTCCAAAAATTACAAGATATGGTCGAATGTACTCCATACGGGTGACCTAGGGAGGTGTGGTCGAAGGTGCTCTACACCCATGACCTAGTGTTCACGTAAAATGCATAAGAACTCTGATAATTTCGTAATAATATCGATAAGTTTATGAGTATACACGTTATGTGAAAAGAAATTATAAATTTTTATCGACTTCTAAATTTATCATGTAGTACTTGCCCATTTATGGTTAAGTGTAATTTTATGCCTAATATCAAGAATGTAGATTAAATGTTTTGGTGCTTGTACCCTGATACATATTAGTTATTTTTCAAAACTCTAAATTGCTAAGCTACCAGGAAACTTGTGTTTCTCACCTCTGTACTAATATGTATCATATATGAATGCGCAGCCAATTCGCAGGATAGCTATTCTTTGCTCAAGTAAGATTTTTTTAATCCCCTATTTTAGGTCCTAGCCAGATTTGATTTAGGATAGGACATTATTTTAACTATACATATGAGCTATATTGGGGTATACAGGGGAAACGGATATGTGAAAGACCGGCCCCCCTTAATTTGTATGGGAGTATGAGTGACAGGCCTATTCTCTCCTAACTTTGGAGGGACGGGTACTTCATATATCTGGGGATATGTCTTATCAGCATGTAATAGAAATTATTAAACATGTATTTTTTTGAATTACATGAAGATTTTAATTTCTAATGTGTAGTGTGGTATTTTTATTCTTCTGTGTATGTAAGTTTTTTTATTCTGAGCAAAGGATCCCGAACCTAATGCTCATAATATAATTCTATGGTTTAACTGCTCAGACTTTAATAAAATAAAGGATAAAGATAATGTACCGAACCTATCTCTTGATATCAGAGTTAACAATAAGACTAGATAGAGGCGTTACACTAGAAGGATTTAAAAATGGTATTCTTTTACAAGCATGAAAGAAATTAGTTCAAGAGATCACTTCAACGTTTGGGTTACTTGAGTCACTAATCTTAATATGGAAGTGGACTTGTGAATTCCATAATGGAATTAGTGTCAATGCATGTAACACAAGCAATAAAGAATGCCTTATCCAAAATAAATGGAAAACTTATGATAACTAATAATGCATGGGATTATGGAAAATTTATGATTTTTGTATAATGCACGTGAATATGGAGAAAAAATTTATGTTTATTAATAATAATGCATGAGAGTAGAGGAAATTATGTTATTAATAATATTACATGAGACTAGAGGAAATTTATGAATATTAATAATATTTCATGAGGTTATGAGAGATTTATGATTATTAATAATAGTACACGTGATTATGGGAAAAGTTATGATGATTACTAACAATACATGTAATTATGGGAAAAGTTGTGATGATTAATAATAACGCATATGATTACGAGAAAATTTATGATGATTAATAATCATACGTTTGATTATGGGAATGGATTGATTAAATTCATAGTGAATATCAATAAGGAACAATAATGTTAAAGAAAAATCCTAATAAATACTGATGAACATTATTATGAAAAAATAAAATGTCTCGTGGTAATAATATGGGCTAAAGAATGGAAAAGTGAAAAGATGAAAAGGATAAAGTACTAAATTTCTTCTTGGAAAGTGTCCACGTATTAAGAGGAGTGGCCAAAGGTGCTCCACACCCGTGATCTAATGTCCCGACGACCTTATATACTTAGCTGAGTGTCTACGAATTACGAGGTATGGCCAAAGGTGCTCCACACAGGCGGCCTGGTGAGGCGTGGCCAAAAGTGCTCCATGCCTATGATATAGTGTTCGCAACTACGCTATATACGTGGCTGAGTGTCCATGAATTATGAGGTGTGACCAAAGGTGCTCCACACGGGCACCCTAGCGAGGCCGAAGGTACTCCATGCCCATGACCTAGTGTTCACAACTACACTATATACATGGCCGAGTGTCTACGAATTACGAGGTGTAGCCAAAGGTGCCTAGCGAGGAGTGGCCGAAGGTGCTCCATACCCATGACCTAGTGTTGGCATCTACGTTATATATATGGCCGAGTGTCTATGAATTACGAGGTGTGGCCAAAGGTGCTCCACACGAGTGGCCTAGGGAGATATGGCCGAAGGTGCTCTATACCCATGATCTAGTATCCCAATGATCTTATATATGTGGTCGAGTGTCCATAAATTACGAGGTGTGGCCGAAGGTGCTTCACACGGGTGACCTAGGGAGGTGTCGCCGAAGGTGCTCCATACCTGTGATCTAGTGTTCATGTAACACACATAAGCGCTCTGATAATTTCGTAATAACATTAGTAAGTTTATGAGAACACGTGTCACATGAAAAAGAGTTATCTAATTTTTAACTTTTAAATTTATCATGCAATACTTGCCAATTTACAGTTATGTGTAATATTATGCCTAATATCAAGAATGTAGATTGAATGGTTTGGTGCTTGTACCCTGGTACATATTAGTTTATTTTTAAAATATGAACTGCTAAGTTATTGGGAAACTTGTGTTTCTCATCTATATGCTGATATGTATCAGATATGGACGCGTATCAAGGCCGCGGGGTAGCAGTTTCTTTTTGATTGAGTAAGACTTTTGTAATCCCTTATTTTGGGTCCTAACTAGATCTGATTTAGAGTATGACATTATTTTGACTGTATACATGGGTTGTATATGGGGTATACCGGGGGAATGGATATATGAAGGACCGGTCTATCACTATCTTGTACAGGAGTCTGAGTGACAGACTTGTTGTCTCCTGACTTCTAAGGGACAAGTACTTAATATATCCGGGGACATGTTTATCAGTATGTAATGAATATTATCAAACTTATAGTATTTGAATCATATGAAAGTCTCTATTTTCACTGGGTAGTACAGAATTTCTTTATTCCGCTGTGAATGTAAGTTTTTTAATCTAAGTGAAAGATCCCGAACCTAATCCGGTTAATATAAATTGAATGGTATAACTACTCAGGCCATAATTAAAAATAAAGGATAAGAATAATGTACCGGACCTATCTAGTTGTATCGGAGGAATTGTAATACTAGATAGGGGCGTTACAACAGTGATGAAGAAGCAAAGGAAATGAGAGAGAAAATGGGGACCCATGATGACAAAGAAATGTAGTAAAATGGACAACGATAGAGGATTGAAGCAGCGAAGATGGAAATGGAGCAATAGCCGCAAGTGAGTGAAGATGAAAATAAACCCGGGAGTATAAATGGGGGCTAATTTTACAACCCAAAATGATGACGTTTTACCTAATGTCCCGTCTTTAATTTTTTCATACAATATATATAAAACATTGCACTATGTAAATTGATAGCCATTGCAACACACTTGGTTATTGGCTTATTACACTCTATTGTCTTTGGTCTCATGTTTGATTCATCCAAATGCCATTTTTTAGCACCTTGTAACTACATACAATATATATAAAAATTGCACCATATAAATTGGCAGCCATTGCGGCACACTTGGTTATTGGTCCATTACACTCTGTTGTCTCTGGTTCCATGTTCGATTCATCCAAATGCCTCTCTACACATTTTTCAACACTTTGTAATTACATATAATATATACAAAACATTGCACTATATAAATTGACAGGCATTGCGACACACTTGGTTATTAGCCCATTATACTCTGTTGTCTTTGGTCCTATGTTCGATTTGTCCAAATGCCTCTCCACACATTTTTTCAACACTTTGTAATTACATATAATGTATATAAAACATTGCACTATATAAATTGATAGTCATTGTGGCACACTTGGTTGTTGGCTCATTACACTATATTGTCTCTAGTCCCATGTTTGATTTGTCCAAATGCCACTCCACAAATTTTTTTAGCATTTTGTAATGACATACAATATATATAAAAATTACACTATATAACACTACAAGGAAAAAACATTTTTGTGGCACTTAATTAGCGGCATTTCACTAAAAGAATCGCTAACGTGACAATATAGCGGTGGTTAAAGAGGCACCAGGAAAGTTATTTATTTCCCAGCGCTTGATGAGCATATTGTGGTGCTTAAAGCGCTGTAAAAATTAACTTGGAATAGTTTTAGATTTTTGAATTTTAAGCGCCGCTAAAATTTCAAATTTTTTTTTAGTGGCGCCTTGAAAGCGCCGTTATTATTTCAAAATATTTTTGAATCTTGGCAGCGCTTATAGGCGCCGCTAAAATTTTAAAATTTTATTTTAGTGGCGCCTTGAAAGCGCTGTTATCATTTAAAAATATTTTTGAATCTTCGCGGCTCTTATAGGCGCCGCTAAAATTTCAAAATTTTATTTTGGTGGTGCCTTGAAAGCACCGTTATTATTTCAAAATATTTTTGAATCTTGGCGGCACTTATAAGCGCCGCTAAAATTTTAAAATTTTATTTTAGCAACACCTTGAAAGCGTCGTTATCATTTCAAAATATTTTTGAATGTTGGCGGTGCTTATAGGCACCGATAAAATTTCAAAATTTTATTTTAGTGGTGCCTTGAAAGCGCCGTAATTAGTTTTGAATTTTAGCGGCGCTTATAAGCGCCACTAAAAAGGCTAAAAATTTCCCCCCGCATGCAACAACGGGAAAGATTTGAAAGAGTTTTAAGGGATTTTAAAAGATAAATTTTGATTTTTGAAGCTAATTTTTATCAAACGAAGCCTGACACGTATTTCGAGGATAATGACTTGACACAGAAGGTCGTTTGAAGCCAGAACACGATCGAATAGAAAGAAATGTAATCCGGCGATCAAAAACTTACGAAAGGAGTTTCATGCATCAATTTCGTTAACGGAGGCCAAGACTTTCGCATGGAAATGCTTGCCAATGTCTGGAAGGATGCCGACACCCTAAAACATCCTCGGGTGGCCTGGGAAAAGTCAGAATTGCCCCTGGAGGCTTTAAATTACGCAAACTCCCGCCATTCCCCTCATTTCACTCTCTCTCCTCACCACACTCTCTCTCTCCTCTCTCTTTTCTCTCTCCACCTTCCTCTACCGTGAACGGCCGCCACAGCCACCGTGGGCCGCCACCAAGGGTACCAACTGACAGCCCTCACTGCCCACAACCTCCAGCAACCAACCACGGCCACCAACGGCTGTCGAAGCCGCCGGAAAAACGCCGTTTTTACCCTCCATCGCGTGAAACTTCCCCAACTCGAATCGCCGCTGTCTATCGCCGTTGACCCTCACCGCCCCCACCACCGTGTAGCCCGAGCTGCCAGTTGCCTCCAGTTGCTCGGCGCCGCCGAAAGGAGGCCGGACGCGCCCGAATCGAGGCAAAACGTCGTCCACCGTGCGAGAAGTTTCATGGCCGAAAAACACCGCCCAAACGGCCGTGAACCGCCGTGCCACCACCGTATTCGGATACCTGGGCTTGCGGGCTTCACCGTGGTGTGATTTTCAAGGCAAACCGCACCTCCTTGCCGTGCGCCGCTGTATGCCACCGTGCCGGAGCTTTAGGACGTGTATCCCGAGAAACCAAGACCACCGTGACGTAGAATTCCATCATCCGAGCACAGTGGTAAGGTCCGTTTTCTCAAAAACTAATGGTATAGGTCTAAAATGGCTGCCAAATGTAAGTAGACAATAAATTAACCTAGGTTTTAGCGTAACCGGATTTAGGATCAAAAATTGGATGATGTGACGAATCTAAATATTTAATTTCATGTCCAGGGAATTAATTGGGCTTAGAAACTGAGATTTCGTGGAGTCCTGACTTGATTTGGAGCGACCGGAGACCAGGTAGGATAATTTACACTTCCTGAACCCTAAAATTGACTTAGTGAATACCTAAATGATTTAGATGACTTGCATGGATTTGCGTGCTGCTTTCGATGGGATAAAATTGCATGACTGTGTGCTGAAAACCCTAATTGCATGTTAGACACCTTGTTTATCGAGTTTAGATGCCTTTAGGGCGGATTTACTTAGGGTTGGGTACTTGATAGCCGGTATGGGACGGCCGTTAAGTATCCCTCGTACAAGAAGCTTTTAAACGAAACTATTTTTATCAGATTTAGCCTGTACTGAGTTAGGGATTACGCGTTAAACCAGGACGACCCTAAGGAAGGTTTAGGGAGTATAAGGGTGGATAACCTACACGGGGAAACGTTGTGATTTAGACGTGATACCCTAGAACCCCTGAGGAATAGCCGACCGAGTGCATGTGAGTTCGAATAGACTATATGAGGATGAGAATTGGCGTATGTGCACATGCTAGGGGACGCCCTAGATGTTGATTCTCACCCGGTCCTTGAGTGGGTGATTGGTGTTACGGATCACACCCAACGATAAGAGAGGTATTCTCTCTAGACTACGTGCAATTAGAAGATGATTTAGACTTAGTTACAGCGGATTTGTAGCCAACGAGGATTGAGATACACAGGGCATGAGATTTTACTTGATTTTGATAATTGATTTTAAAAGAAAATGGATTTTCTAATTATGATATATTGCCGCGATTTCCATGTAATTAAACGATTTTAAAGATAAGGTATTCCACTGTTTTTGAATTGATTTCAGGAAGAAGATTTCGGTGTTCGCACCGCTGGGTATTCAACTGGTTTTTGAATGATAATTGATTTGTAAATTATTCTACTGGGATTCATATCTCATTAGGTTGTTTACTCAGATGAACAGGGACAGGGGCAGGAGCCCAGACGATAGCCGAGGCTAACTTGAGGATAGACCAGAGGATGATTAGCTTAGGCTTGAATCATTTGTATATATACGTTGATGACACTGTTAATTCTCGGATTCTGTTTCTTATGAATTCTGTATGGATTAGACTGAATGTATATATAACATTTTAGATAGTATACATAGATTGTAGTGATGAATTAATGTTGCTGTGTATGGATTTATGTCAGTTATGTTTACTGCTGTTGTTGGACTGGCTGTTGATTTTTAAACAGGTGATTCTATATTTGGGATATGATCAAATTACAGAGGAAAATCTGCCGGATTTTCGGTAGAATTTACCGCTGTAAACTTATGGATTTGAATTGAAATGTGTATGAACGTATGACGTGACATATATATGAGTTTTAGATTTCATCCCAGAGTTATTATTGATGACGTACGTATGTGTATTAGTTAGCTGCGTGTGAATCAGGGTTGAACAGAATCCGAATGGACAACGGAGAATCTATTTGGGTTACGCTCAACCAGTAGCGATCCCCTGACGTTCCCACGTAGGGAATAAACATTCAGAATACCCCATATGCTTCCGCTAATCAGATAAGCATCGCGTATGACGTATTAGGGGGTCGTTACACTGCGTGGCGCATCTTCTCCCTCTTGGAGCGTCTTTCCCAAATGCTTTTTGGCGTCTTTTTCCTCCCATTTTCGTCCTGTTGAAGCATTGGAGTAGAAGAATCTGGAAGTTTGGCCTTCGTGTTCGCTCGCTCAATTTTCTAGCTCAGTGTTCGCGTTCATTCACTCAGCCATTTCTTCATTCGGTGAGTTTTCATTTCTCCATTTCTTCATCTTCATTTTCGATCTGGTTGTGGGTCTGATTTGGGGTTTAATTTGTTTATGGGGTATGGGTTAATGGGAGGGGTTCATTTTAGTTATGGGTTTCCATTTGGTTTTAGGTGTTTTTGGTTCTTTTAATGGTTTCTAAAAGTTTGTGGGTGGGTTCCGAAAGTTAGAAATGGTGGATCACGGATGAAGGGGTTGTTCTTGTGCAAGCTGTAGCAGAAGATGTCTTGGATGAAATTCATAAGGAGGTTTGAAATGGCTTCTTCATGGATTGATTTGGATGGTTGGGGTCCAAAGGATTTGAAGTTGGAATTTTTATTTCTCTAGTTTATTTTTCCCTATGTTCAACTTATAGAATCTCATTTTCCTTCCACTTATTGCTGGTTCCACGTAGTAATATGATGAATATAAAATTGAAATGATATCTTCATTTATAAGGAGGTTTGTAAATATTTGATGTTAGCATAATTGTTTCTTAATCAATGACTAATTCTATAGTTTGGTATTGACTAAATATCATTAATAGTCAATTGTGTTATTTATTTTTAATCTTGTGTCTTACGAAAGCTACGAACTAAAACATTCATTTAGCTATTTCATTATTATAAATGTAATAGTAAAATCACTTGTTATGAATTCTTTGTTGTGTGAGTGAGAACCTCTTGTTGTTTATGGATTAGGTGTTTGGTTGTTGCCTTAGTGTCACTTAAAAAAATACAACATTGATGTCTACTTGGTGTGAACAAAAAATATTCAATTCTCTTTAACATTTCTGTCTTCCTACCTACACTGATTGGCATTTTTCTCACTGAATGTTGTAGTGTTTAAAACATAAAGGATGTTCTCATGTTATGTCCATCTTGTTCCTCCAAACAACATTGTGTTACAGTAAAAAAAAATATCAATGAATTTTTGTCATTGATGGTAAGTGTGGAAGTATAAATTTACTAAGAATTCACTAAGGTATGGATAAATTTGGTAGGAATTTACTAAGACAATATCCATAGCTGCAAAAGATTTCATATAACCTGTTTCTATCATGCTTGCTCAGAAAGTTTCTTAGTAAGTTATTAGTTAGACTTTTTATTTGAGGAAGCTAACTTGAAATATAACATTTCAATTTATATTTTGTTACTATTACATAAAGTAGTAACGTTTCCATGATCAAAGTTGTAATGAAGTCTAAAGCAACAGACATGAGAGATGAAAGACGGGATTGTGTTTTGTAGTTTGCTCCTTTATTTTTTTGCTACCAACCACTGTGTCTGACTAACCAAACATGGATTTTTTTACAGACACTAGAAAATCAAATACTTGTGGGTGGGGCAGTCTCCATTGTAGCCATTGGAGTTGCTATTTTCTATCTCTATTCATCTAAGAAGAACAAAGGTTTTGCTCTTTTATTCATGCACACTGTCTCACACACTGAAATATATATATATTTATATATTTCCAAAAATTGCATAGGACAGCATTATATTCATTCTTTTTCATTTTATTTTTGGTTTTCAGAGTTACTCTTCTAAATGTGTTGTATCTGTTTAAGAATTTAAACTCTAAGGATATCATGAACTGAAATATTGGATGTTGTGTAATTACCCTCCTTGTTTTCAAATATAGGATTTCCATTTCACTTGGCATTGTGATATGTGGTAATCAATAATAGTATTTTTGGTGGAATTATGGATAGATGGACTGAAATATTCGTTGGATTATGTATCTTCAATTTGTTTGAAGCATGGCATGTCCCATATTATTGTTGAGTGAGTGAGACTACCAATAATTGATGCAAAATATTATTATTCTTTTGTATGTTTTTGAAATTTAAAATAAATGTTGTCGTTCATGAAAATGAGATGGATGGTTATCAAACTTGAAAATGTGCTTCTGTGTATTTTTTTTTCATTGAGAATTTAGGAATTCAACTGCTGTTAGTTTATTTCTTTGGTGGTATTGAAAATGTGCTGATAGAAAGAATGTATTGCATGTGTATTTTTTTGTCGTTGAGAATTTAGGAATTCTTGATTAAATTACTTGGTGTTATAAAAGTTTTGAAATCAAATTTCTTTGATCCAATGGTAGTTATGTGATGTACTAAATTGGTACTATTAGGAATGATAAATGTGGTACTGTAGTTTTATTTTTCTTTGCACAAATGTTGTGAGGCATGAATGAGTAGTGATAATATTCCACTAATTAATGTTATTATTCTTATTAATTTAGGTTTTAGGTATGGATAAATCTTGGATTACCAAGTCATGACTTAGCCCTAAATATGATAAAGGCTTGAATGAATTTTTAGATTTTGCATTTGTACACATAATTTCCAACAATAAGATAAGATGTCAATGTAGCCGCTGTGGGTTTAGAAGGTGGCAAACCAGAGAAGTGGTATATGACCACTTAATTTGTACCTAATTCCCACAAGGGTACACTATCTGGACTTGGCATGGACAGTCAGCGAGGAAAAATGCAACCAATACTTCAAATGCCCCACATGATGTGGCGGGTAGTCAAGGTAATTTTCCTGATCAAGACTGTATGCAAGATATGATCCACGATGCATTTGGAGTTAACAGGCCTGTGACAATGGAAACATACGATTCTGCTGAGGAGGTTGAGAGTAGAATACATGGAGATGATTCATATTTTGCAGATTTAGTTAGAGATTGCAACAAGGAATTGTATCCCAGGTGTGCAAAGTATTCAAGGCTGTCCTTTCTAATTAAGCTATATTATATCAAGTGTTATTGTCGGATAACTGACAAAGCAATTTCTATGATACTTGAACTGTTGAGCGATGCTTTTGAGCATGCAAAGATCCCTAGATCATTTTATGAGGCAAAAAATAATAATAAATAAACTTGGTCTTAGTTATTTAAAGATCGATGCTTGTCCAAATGATTGTATGTTATATTGGAAAAATGATGCAAGTAGGGAATCTTGCAAAGTCTATCACACTTCCAGATGGAAGACCAATGGATGTGCAAGCAACATGCTTAATTGGGGTAAAAAGCATAAGAAGAAAAAGTAACCAGCTAAGGTTTTACGTTACTTTCCTTTGCAACCACGATTGCAACGGCTATACATGTCTTCTAAGATGGTAGATTTTATGAGGTGGCATGAAGAACATAAAAACCATGATGGACTAATGAGACATTCAAGAGACTCTAAGGCATGGAAGTTTTTTGATGAAAATCATCCAGACTTTGCCTCAGAACCACGTAATGTTTGACTTGGTCTAGCTAGTGATGGTTTCAATCCTTTTGGGACACTAAGTACTAATTACAGCATATGGCCCGTGGTTCTTATTCCGTACAATTTGCCTCCGTGGATGTGCATGAAGCAAACATCTTTCATTATTTCTATGATCATTCCAGGTAAACGTATGCCCGGGAATGATATAGATGTTTACCTTCAGCCTTTGATTGAAGAGTTGAGCGAATTATGGATAGATAGAGTGAAAACATATGATTCTTGATCGGCTAAGATGTTCACATTGTAGGCAGCACTAATGTGGACCATCAGTGATGTTCCTGGTCTCGGAACCTTATCTGGATGGAACACATATACCATATTAGCTTGTCCGTCTTGCAATATGATTCGATCACTTTTCGATTGCCTTTTAGCAGAAAATGGTGTTTCATGGGCCACCGTCGTTTCTTAGAACCTCGGTATAGATTTAGATTGAATCGACTCCAGTTTGATGGTAACATTGAAATGAGGAATCCACTAATTTCACTATCAGGCTCAGACATATTGAAGCAAGTAAAGAATATTGACGTGACCTTTGGGAAGGGACAAGAGTCAGATGTCAGAGGGAAAAGAACTCGTCTCTGGTGTGTCGAAGGAAGTGATCTGCAGTGGAGGAAGAAAAGTATATTTTTTCAACTTCCGTATTGGGAATTTAATTTATTGAGACACAACCTTGATGTCATGCATATTGAGAAAAATGTGTGTGACAACGTCATATATACATTGCTGAATGAAGCTGGTAAATCTCAATGCTCAAAAAAACCTACATGCCATGGGAATTCGTCAAGACCTTTGGCCGGATGATAATGGAAAATATCCTTTGGCCTTATACACAATGACAAATTCAAACAAGGATAAATTTCTCAATATCTTAAAGAATGTGAAGGTGCTAGATGGGTACTCTAGCAACATTTCTCGATGTGTCGATTTAAAGAATCATAAGTTATATGGGCTAAAGAGTCACGATTCTCATATTCTGATGGAAAAATTGTTACCAATAGCATTAAGAACTGTGTTGCCTAATCATATATGCACAGTCTTAGTGGAGTTGTGTTCATTTTTTTGACATAATGTGGTAAGGTACTAAGTACTTCTGAGTTAGACAACCTTCAACAAAGAGTTGTGATATGCCTATGTCATTTGGAAGTGTTATTTCCCCCATCATTCTTTACAATCATGGTTCATTTAATTGTTCATTTAGTTGATGAAGTCAAATATGGAGGGCCTGTTCATTACAAGTGGATGTATCCAATAGAAAGGTAAAATTTCTAACATAGTTTTATGTAACTTGATTACTTTTTGTCATGATTGGAATAAGGCTCACTTAAGTACATGTTAAACTTACAGGTACTTAGGATTGTTGAAGTCTTACGTGCAAAATAAGGCACAGCCTGAAGGCTCTATAGCAGAAAGTTACATTGCTGAAGAGTGCCTTACATTTTATTCAAGGTACTTAGATGGAATTGAGACAAGATTTCATCACCTCGGACGTGTTGATGATCAACCAACTGAGGCTGAATCATCTCAGGTAGAAACAATTTTTCCTCAGATTGGCAAGCCGGTTGGAGGTTACTCATATGTGAAACTTATGGATATGGAGAAACATCAAGCTCATCGTCATGTACTAATGAATTGTAAACATGTAGAACGATTTATCTTGTAAGTAATTCTGTGGATTTGCTACTTTGATGGATGTTTTCAATACTTTGAAATAAATCTTGTTTATTTGTTAATGAAACGTAAAGAATTTAAGGAGATTACGAGAAGAAGGTTGAGAAATCGCACTCGTTCTTCTTCAATTATTCAAAGAACAATTCATAAGGAGTTTGCTTCATGGTTTTATGGCCGAGTGAGTGGTGTCCTATTTTGTTATAGTTATTATATACAACAACTTCAAACTCTAACGCACCATCGTGTTCATTGTAGGTTGTGAATGATGAATGTGAAGCTCATTCCGAGGACATCAAATGTTTAAGAAAGGGTCCACTGTCACAAAATAATGGAGTGTTTGGCTCATTCGGTACAAATAGTTATGCAAGCAGCAGTGACAATCGACCAATATTTGGGGGTGTTCCTTACTATGGAAAGCTGGTTGACATAATTGAGTCAAATTATCATGGTCAGTTCGTGATCATAATGTTTAAGTGTAAATGGGCTAATACAACAACAACACTGGGAATGAAAAGGGATGCCCTTGGGTTTGATTTGATAAATTTTTCGCGATTGATTCACACAGGCATACATGCAGATGATGAGCCTTATATTCAAGCTTCTGAAGCTCAAATGGTGTATTACGTTGACGATCAAGTTGACAACGAGTGGTACATTCCTATTCACTTGAAGGCATGAGATTTGTATGACATGGGAGATGAAGAGAATGTCCATGAGAATGAACCATGCCCACGACAACAATTAGCAACATTTTTTTCTGATAATGTCGACAGTATACCTTTGGCAAGGGGAGTTGAAGAAGAAGAATTGCCTGTCATGGATGCTGCTGATAGTGTGAGTAACAATGATGAGAATCAAATATTGTGTAGTTAGCAGTTGATTTTTTCTTTTTCCAAAGAATACATAAGATCCTTTGTGGTATTTATTTAAGAGTAGCACTATAATTATCAATAATTTTTTGTTGATTTATTTTTATCTTTACTTTGTTCTGTTATATGCATTAAAAGTTATAGACATGAGAAGATTAAAGCAAAAGGCTTGTAGAATCCGTGGAGAGTCTTTAACTTTCCCTACTTCATCTCCATCTCCCACTCCTCATCCTTTTGAGGCAGTGCCATCTCCATCCCCCACTTCGCATCCTTTTAAGCCAGTGCCATCTCCACCCCTAGCTCAAACCTCAGAACCAACTTCCACTGTTGCCTCAGCCCAGTCCTCAAGTGGAAGGAGTAGAAGTTCATCATAGACCGTCAATATCATCGGTAATTGAATTTTTTTCATCTTACAATTTAAATTGTTAATATTATCTTAACGTATTTTTCATTTTACAGATGAGCAAGGAAACATTAGAGAAGGATATTTAAGATTGCATGACATTTGGACACTTCCTACAAGGCAACGTATAGTTGTTCCATTTAATGAACAAGGCCAACCAATTGGGGAAGTAGCTGGCCTTCTAGGTAGAGTCATCGGAGTGATTGGGACTGACTTGAATGCATTTCCTATTAGCTATCATTCATAAGATAAAGTTCTCGATAGCTATAAGGATACTTTTTTTGATAATTTAAAGGTAATATAAAATTTGTACTTAGTGTTAAGTTACATTTCTATTGGTGTCTGCTTTAAATGAACTAATATTTAATATTGTGATTTGAAGGCTAAATTTTGCTTAGATGACTAGGTTGCAAAAATTTTATGTTGAAAAAAATTGGAAAGAAGTGGAGGAATTATCAGATTGAGTTGTTTAACATGTATTACAAGTGGGATGCCACTAGGGAGCAAAACATTTTAAGCCATCCTGACTTCATACCACAAGAAATGTGGGCAGTTTTCATTGATTACAGATTAGATCCAAAGACCCAAGTAAGGTTCAAATTAAATTTTTAAATGAAAAGGGTTTTAAAACACTACTTGACAAATTTTCTTTTTGAACCTTGTAGGAAATAAGCAATACTAACAGATTAAATCGATAGAAGTTGAAGATGCCACATACTTGTGGATCTAAAAGCATCGCAAGAAAGAAATATGAAATGGTAATGATATATTTTTGTTATGATGTGTTGAATTCGTTATAATGATATTTTCCATTTAATATATGTTAGGAATTGGCAAGTGGTGCACATGTGAGCAGAGGAGCTATATTTGTTGCAACACACAAGAAGGCGGATGGATCTTATGTCAATGATGAGGCTAGGGTTGTGAGTGTAAGTATTATAAATACTTAGTTGAAAATATTTTTACTAGTTGAGGGTGCTTAAATCCTAACCATTTAAGGTTATCTCCGTAGGGAATTCATTCTGCTAGTTACCAATGTCGTGTTCTTTGGTTCCTTTCTGGTTATGTGTATCATTGTATTTTCCTTGTTGTAACTATCAATGTTGGGTTCATATGGTAGGTTTGTGTGTATCATGCAAATGTTGGCTTCATAGGTTGTGTGTATGTTATGCTAATTAGGACCAATTGCTGCACTTTATGTCTTTGTCTCTTAGTTAACAAGTTAATTTGTAATTTTAGGAAAAAAATATTAGAAATTAAAAGTCAAGGAACTTCATCTGAGACCATTTCTGAGCAAGATTCTTTAGGACAAGTGTTGGGAAAAGAAATTCCTGGAAGAGTTCGTGGTTTAGGATATGGTCCTAGTTTAACTCAAGTATTTGGTGCGAGTACAACTCGATTTGGTCAGTTCCCTGTAAATCAGGGTGATAATACTTCTAAAGTCACTCTTCAACAAGAAGTTTCAAGGTTACAATCTTCAAATGAAGAGATAAGAAATGCCTTAAGTTACATTTTTCAAAATTTCTTAGGAAATGTTCCACCTCAGTTTGCACACTTGTTTAATCCTCAGGTTAGTTTAATATTTGTTTTTTTATTTAAAAAAAATTATTTTCTTTGTTTCATTCAAGCTATAAAAAAGTTATTAATCCTTTCAAGCATTCGATGCAAATAGTGGACAGTCTTCAGTAGAACCTCACTCATCAGCGGGGGAAGATCCCACTCAGTAGATGGGGTATTACATATTTTGGCATTTAGAGTAGTAATTAAGTATATATTATAAAACCCTATGTGTAAAAATGGGTTTATCTTATTTTGAACATGGAAATTTTATGCAATTAAGATACTATTTTGAATGTATCATATGTTGAGTTTATATTGTTTGATGTTAATTAGGAATTGTAGATAGGGTATGCATCATTTTGCATAAGGAGATTTAAATTACATTAGTGTTTTAAAAGTTTGAGGAGCAATGATTTTAAAATTTTCACTTTAAATAGCGCTAAAAGGGTGTTAGGAACAATCGAATGCAAAAAAAAATTTATATATATGTGAATTAGTCTAAAATAATGGTCAAATGAAGCAAAAATTTAGATTAAATTACTGGTGCTTTTTGATTAAAATAGTGGCGCTTAAAAGGCATAAAAAATACATTAAATTTACAACGAAAATTTCGTGGCGCTTGAAAGGTGACAATAATTTAAAAACAATAATTCATCCAAAAATATAGCAGCACTTCAAAGGCGCCGCTAATTAAAAATTTTAATTCATCAAAAAGATAGCGGCGCTTGAAGGGCGACACTAATATTAAACAAATTAATTCAACCAAAAAGATAGTGAAGCTTGAAAAGTGACGCTATTATTAAAAAAATAAATATAATGGCGCTTAGCAAGCGCCACTATAATAAATAAGAAAAATTCAAAATAAATAATAGTGGCACTTACCAAGCGCCACGAAATGCCAAAAATATAGCGACGCTTATCAGGTGCCACGATTTAAAATCGTGACGCAAATTCCTGCGGCTACACTGAAGTGCCGCTAAAAGTGGTCCCAACACCTAGAATAGCGGCGCTTCTTCAAGCGCCATGAAGATGTTTTAGTGGCGCTTGAAGCGCCACTAAATTACCACTTAAAGTCCCACTATTTCCCTTATTTTTTGTAGTGTAAATTGACAACCATTGCGACACACTTGGTTATTGGCCCATTACACTCTATTACCTCTGGTCCTATGTTTGATCCACCATCCATATGGCACTTCACAAATTTTTTTAAGACACTTTAAAGTTAGAGACGAACTGAATCTATCGCTAAAATATTTATTTTAATGCAAAACGGTGACGTATCAGGTAAATTATTTTGGGATAAATTAGAGACAGAATTTACCTATCTCTAATCTGTCTCTAACTTCATCCCGCCAAAATAATTTTTCCAAAAAATTCAAAAAAAGTTTACGACTAAGGACAATTTAGAGACAGATTTATTAGAGACAAAAAAGATTCCATCTCTAATTTTCGTCTCTAATTGCTAGAACAGACTAGAGATGGAATATGCCCATCTCTAATCCGTCTCTAATTTCTAGGAAATTCAAAAATAAAAAGTTACGATGTACTGAGGATAGACGAAAATTAGAGACAAAAAAAATTTCATCTCTAATTCCGTGTCTAATATCAGTTTCAAAAAATATTCCGTTCAGTGACAAATTTTGTACAAAATAGAGACAGAACAGAGACGAAAAATATTTCGCCTCTAATTTTCTTTTTCCTCGTAGTGTAATTAATTATTTTTCAAGAAATTAATATTATATGAATATTTTTTAATTTATTTTAATGGCTTTTATAGGAAACAAGTTCAACTAATTGGAGACATACAAATGCATTTTCAAAAGATTAGAGTTAAAAATGCATAAGTATTATTCATGTACAATTTAAAATATAAATTTTGTATATGGTCGTTTATCCCGTTAGTATGTCACACTTGTATATGGGAAAACTGAAGGTTCGAAACAATATAAGTTGTAGTCTTTGTTTATTCTAGCCTCAGTGATGATCTCATATTTCAAATGAATTAAGTTAGTTGGTTCAATTGAGAAGAAAAAATGAAGAAGAAAGAAAAAGATTTAATTTTAATATTTATTTCGAATTAAAGATAATAAATACAAAAAATACATTAAATTAAAGAATCATGCATTTACAAGAGATATGTTAAAATAAATAATAATTATAGAGCTTTAAAATAAATAATTATATATTAACATATAATATGTTAATTATCAATAACTAAAATTAAATTTCAATATTTGACCATGATTTTAAGAAAATAAAAATAATATATTTAGATTAGATTTTTATTTTATTTGTGCATCACATCATCTGAAAAGGGTTCAAAATAGCCTTGGTAATAGATGCAAAGATGCAGACTAATTTGGAAGATTGAATTTTTAATTCATGAAAAGGTAGTGGGATAGATTTAATTACTTTTTATCAAAGGCATGGCTTGTACTCGTAGCCATCAAGCCAAATTTGTAAGCCAGCCATGTAGTTGTTTTCTGAATTGTGAAACTATATATGAAGTGTAAAAGTGGATAAATTATCTTATTATCATTAGATAAAACACAGGTGAGGTAGTGCAAGATATGTGCGCAAGAATTTCTCCTAAAATAAAAGTAGTGGGAAGCACGAAATGATGTTGGGAAGAGAAAAATAAGGTTAATGGTCAACCCTCTTTTAACAAATTTGCTTCTTTTGTTGTATCTTTTTCTTGCGAAAAGCTTTAACACAAGATTGTGTCCGTTGGTTTCCCTCGCCTCTCTCGTACAGAAATGCGCCCAAATAAGAAAAAACTAACAACGACCATTTCAATCCCAATCCTATTCCATCTCATCCCATCTTCTCAAGAGATTATTTTCAAAAAATTAACCGCTTAATCCTCCTGTCTCTCCGCGTCTCTCACTTTGAAACGATTCTCCTCTTTCACAGATCAAACCTTAACCATTACAAACATAATGGAGAACAAGGTTATTGGAAAATCCGACAGTTTAGCTCACAGAGATGAGCATAACAAAGGAGATGAGACACCACGCACGCCATTATTGGATTCTGGAGAGATCGATGCCAAAGAGACCAAAGAGATTGATGCCAAAACCGATGATGATACCAAGCCAGCAGCGGATGCAGTAGAGGGAGAGCCGAATGAAGAGAAGAAAGAGGAGGCCCCAGTTGAGGATCCAGAATCTCCCCCTCACAGCCTCGAGAAGATTTCAGAAGATGTGGATCAATATCTTGAGACACTTAGCATGAAAGAAAATGTCGAAGAAGAAACTACTTTAGAGATTCCCGAGTTCGTTGACAAGTTCTTGGAACTCGTGGAAGAGAAGATAGCAATCTACGACTCAACTGAAGGTAAAGGAAAATGGGGAGAAGTTGTAGAGGAAGATTCATCATTGTTGAAAGCTGTGGATCGGATTTCAAAGCTAATGAAATTGGTTAGTCAGTCAAAATTTTCCTCTGAAGAGATCAATAACCGAAAGGATTCGTTGGTGAATCACATCAGTATCCTTCAACATCGAGCAATGGCATATTTCGAGGAAGAGTTTCGATTCATCTTGGAAGAATCAAGAAATCTAGGGGAATCAGATGCTGGTGGTCATGACTCGAAAGGGAAGCAAGTAGAACAAGATCGTTGCCAACCGACGGAGCCAGAATCCACTGAGTCGGACCCAGAGTTTCCGGGTTATCCAGAGGAGGCCATTACCAAATTGAAACAGTTAGTGAAAGAGATGACAATAGGAGGTTACCAATCTGAGTGCTACCAGATGTACACTATTTGCAGGAGGAACACATTGGATGAGAACTTGCACAAGACAGGATTCGACAAAATGAGCATCGATGAGATTCTGAAAATGCAATGGAAAACATTAGAGAGAGAACATATATCTACATGGATCAAAACTTACAAGGACTGCGTCTCTGTCTACTTATCTGACGAGCAGAAGCTCGCACAGTCAGTGTTCGAAGGGAATCCATCACTAGCAATTAGCCTTTTTAGCGATCTTTCTCGTGGCATTGTCATACAGCTTCTCAACTTCGCCGAAGGTGTGGCCATGACGAAGCGCGCAGCGGAGAAACTATTCAAAATCCTTGACATGTATGAGACCTTGCGAGATGCAATGCCCAGCTTCGATGATCTTTTTCCCGAAGAGTGTGCAAATGAGCTCAAGACTGAAGCGTCGTTAGCGAAGAGTAGACTCGGCGAGAGCGTGATTACTATATTCGGCGATTTAGAAAGCGCAATCAAGACAGACGCCGGGAGAACTCTGGTTCCCGGAGGTGCAGTTCATCCATTGACTCGCTACATCATGAACTACCTCCCATTCGCGTGCGAGTACAAGGAGACATTAGAGCAAGTTTTCAAGGAGCACTCGAAGATTGAACGTGCAGACTCCACTAGTAGGCCTCACTACGAGGGTGAAGGGAATCATCAAGAGACCATTCCCAAAAAAAACGGTGAAGATCAATCGCCATTTTCGGCACAGTTGGTTAGGTTGATGTCATTACTGGACCTGAATCTGGAAGGGAAGGCGAGGCTGTATAGGGATGTGGCGTTGAGCTGTATTTTCATGATGAACAATGGGAGGTACATACTGCAAAAGATCAAAGGGTCACCAGAGATATACAACTTGATGGGGGACACGTGGTGTAGGAAGAGGTCAACAGATCTGAGGACTTACCACAAGAATTATCAAAGAGAAACATGGAGTAAGATTCTAAGTTGTTTGAGCCATGAGGGGTTGAATGTGAACGGGAAGGTGCAGAAGCCGGTGCTGAAAGAGAGGTTCAAGAGCTTCAACGCGACATTCGATGAGATACACAAGACGCAGAGCACATGGATTGTGAGCGACGAGCAGCTTCAGTCAGAGCTAAGGGTGTCGATAACGGCATTGGTAATTCCAGCGTACAGGGCATTCTTAGGGAGATTTTCACAATATTTAGACCCAGGAAGACAAACAGAGAAATATATAAAGTATCAGGCTGAAGATATAGAGACTTTCATTGACGAGCTTTTTGATGGGAACGCTCAGTCTAATGCGGCTAGAAGGAGACCATGACCAATAACATCTGCATGAAGGATATATAAGGCATTCTATTTCTTAAAAAACAAAAAAAAAATTTAAAATTGAAGGTGAAGAAGAAGTGCGGTTTTGCATGAAGGGCGTAGAAAAGGGCATACACGTGCATTTGAGTCTGTGTGTAGGACTCGGTTTGTGTCTTGGGCTAGGGCCCCTTGTGTATTTAAATCATGCCACCTCTTTGTTTCTTTTTGGTTTTCCCCCCTAAAATGTTTGGAAATTGAGCTGTTTCTGTTTATTTTCTTTATCTTTAATGTCAATTTGGTACAGGATTGCTTCAAAATATGCCTTATCTAGAATCTTATATATATGACTTTAGAATATTTTAATTATTAGTCTATAGAGTTATATATAATATAAGTATAGATAATAGATTTGATTTAGATGTAATTTTTTTATATGTTTACTTCTCAAATAAAAATAAAATATATATAAAAAAACATTTTTAAAAGATTGAACTATAAAAAATATCCATATATTATTTTTTTAATTTATGAATCTAATAACAATAATATAAAAAGCATACATAATGCTTTTTTAACACAAATTAAAATAATATATACTTAATATAAAAGTGAACATGTTAAGTAAATAATTTTTTATTACTTATTTTTATTCTTTTAAAATAATATAAAAATTAATAAAATATATTGGCATACATTAAACCACCGGTGTGGTATAATTAGTTTCTTTTTCTTCTTTTCCCAAATTATTGTTACTAGTTAATTTCAGTCAATCATGATGCGTTGTTATGCTTTTACATTTCAAGGACATAGTCTTTTAAAACATTTTTCTGGTATACTTTTTAATTGGATAAATTAATTCCCTGTCATCACTTATTATAAAAATTATATTCAATCCCCTTGAAATAGCCACCCAAACTAGTTGACATGGTAATAGTTGAAATTAGGGGTGAGCATTGTTTCGGTTTAAACTAGTTTGAATCAATTTTGTTATCTAACCAACTAAAAAGACCATATTTGACTGTTGAAAAAATTATCCAATAAATGCAATATTTTTAGAATCAATCGATCTAATACAAACCGACTTTAATCGATTTGAATTAGATTGATTCAATAGGTTTTCTACAAAAAAATTTTATAAATTATGAAAAAAATATATTTTTAATCTTTTTTTAATTGCAACTATGAAAAAAAACTTTTTTAATCATAAATTTATATTAAAATTAGTTTAAGATATTTTAACTTATTTTTTTAATATTTAAATATATTAAATTTCAATTAATATATAAAAATATAATAAATATATATATATTAATTCAATTGGATGGGTTCAGTTGGATTTGGATGAAAATAAGACTTGTCCAAGAACCAAACTGAACCAATAAGTTTTGAAAAAATTTCATCCAGTTCATCTAATCTAGTAATTGATTTTGGTCAGATTAGTTTGGTTGAGTTCGATTTGATTTAAATTTGTTCACCTTTAGTTGAAATAGCCACCCCTTGACTTGTTTTAATTTAATTTTTTTAATATTTTTTATTTATCAATTTATACAATTGAAAAAAATTAGAAGAAAGGAACTTACTTATAAGTATAATTTGATAATTTTAGTAGGTGTAATATAAGTTTTAATTATTAAAAAATTATTTTGTTATTTTTATATATTTTTTATTAAATTTTTTAATAAATAAAATGACTATTCCTTGCAACTCAATACTCCACTTTTACATCTTTTAGTTTTATTGAAGAATATGCTATAAAAAAATTAATATGACATCTTGAAGAATGAATTAGTGACATGAAGAAATATAAAATTATTTTACTTGTTGTCATTACTTGTAACTTAATGTTTTATTTAATGGTGCATAAAACTTTATTATTTGAATTTTAGATTGATTTATACATATTTGTATATATTATTAGTTTAACTAATTTTTAATAACTTAGTGACTTGATGATCTGAATCTTTTATTGCGTCAATAATTGATCCAAGTTCGAAGCCTATGGTGTCATGATTTCAAACCTTCTTAATGTATTAAAAAAATATCTTAAAATTAAAAAATAGAAAAAAAATTTGAAAGATAATATTAATTATTTTTATTAAAATTTTAATTTATGAAAAAATATATTTTTAAAGTTTTTATTTTAAATTGAATTTTAAAAGTTTTACTAGTTATATTAGTCAATATCTTTACTATTTATCTTATGTAAATAATAAATATAAAGATATTTTAATTAAATTAGGTGAAATCATAATTTTTTTTCTCTAGTGAAATGCATCTTTTTTCTTTTTTGTATTACAAAGAAGCAAGGGTTACAAATTGACTGTATAGGTAAAAATACCGGGGCTCCTTCTAGAAAGCTTAAAAGTGGTGTGTCATCTCTTATCTCTTCTACAATGCATAATCTATGACATTTCCTATACATATCAATAATGTCTTTTTAGCTTTTGGATGTTTGGATTTTTAGCGACGGTTTTATCTATCGTTAAAGTGTATTTTAATATTATTATAACAAATGTTATTATTATTATAATTTTTATTTAAATAATTAATTTTAAAAAAATTATAATAGCAATAAAAATTATTGTAAAAAATTTTAACAATAAAAAAAATCACTGCTAAAATATCCATCAGACGCTAGTAGGGACGCGCCCAACAGAGGATCCGTACGCGTCTTTTTCCTATAGTTCCCCATTCTTTTGGGAATCTAACTTTGTCTATCTGGACCATCTTCTTCTCTCGGATGTCTATTCTCAACCCTAGCGCTTCCATACCTTTTAAAACTTGTAGAGTACTTTTGATTCCTCCTAGTTTTAATCCTTCAATATTTTCATTGGCGCTGGCTACCATCCCATGCACTAGTGTGTATCCTCCTTCGGTGTTTTCAAAGGCACCCCCGATAGATGCATCCATTCCTCTTATGTTTCTCCCAATATATGATGATTTCCATTCTCCCTGTAGAGAAAAGTGTTCCCTATAAGTCCTATTATCTTGCCCTCCCTTTTAGATATCGCCTTCTTCTTTGGATTCATCCAATCATTAAGTGATTTTTCCCATTGTACTTGTTCTTTTTGCTAATTATATGACTTCCAATGGGCTCATTTCTTTTCCTTCAAACATTTTTTATTTCTATCATAATAAATGCTCCAAGTAGTAATAAAAACTTTTTATAGAATTTCTTCACCCATTTCTAGTTGAATATGATTATTAGTGCAGTGAGTCCTTATCATTCCATCTAGCCATTGATTCAACGTTTATTGGAGAATCTCTTCTACTTGTTAGCTCGAGTTTGAACCAAACCAGCAAGCTTGAGCTAGTGGGCACTCTAGAAAAATTGAGCTAGTGGGCACTCTAGAAAAATATGGTTTAATGTTTCCGCTTTCTCACAACTAAAGGCAAAAGTGGCCTGAATGTTGAATCTTCTTTTAAGAAGGTTTTTTACTATGGGGAGAGCATTATGGCATAGTTAATTTCTAGGTGAAAAAAAGGTGATTTTCCTTGGCATTTTTAGTTTCCATAATTTCTTCCATTCCTAGAAAATTAGAATTGTTACGGCTATTAGAATCACCTTGGTTTCTCATCTTGTAGCCTTCTTTGACTGTGTAAATTCCATATCAATTACCATCCCAATATATTTGGTCTTTTCTTACGCGTTAAGGTTGGGATTTTACCAATTAATCTAGCCGTCTACAAGTCATAAATCTCGTTTAGTAGTATAATATTCTAGTTTTCATCGTCAATCATGAGATCCTTCACCTTTTTGATTCCTGGTCTTTCATTTTGACCTCCATACCAGAAGGGTCCTTTATATTTATGTCTTGTCCATAATAGCTAACATGATAGACTGGGATGGTCATGAGGACTCAATTTACTAGCATGAGCCTTTTTGCTTGAGATAGTAGTTTTCCCTTCCAGGTTTGTAATCTCTCTTCCAAAGAGTTATAGATGGCTTAGAATTGGATTTTTTCCCTTCCACCTATATCAATTTTTGCTCCTAAATAGGTACTGAATTTACTTGTAACTCTACAATTTAGAATGGTACCCATCATTTTTTAGAATTTTCTTGGTGTGTTTGGACTAAATTTCACTTCTAACTTTTCATGATTTACTTTTATTCCCAAGTAACTTCTGAACTCTTCCAACATCTATATGACTCTTTGATAAGATTTAGCTTTGCTTTGAAAAATATCATGCTATCATTAGCATAAAATAGGTGATTTATTGTTGGAGTTGAATGATTAACCTTTATACCTTTAACCCTTTTACTCTCGTGTTCTTTAATTAATTTGAAAGAGGACATTCATGCAAAGAATAAAGAAGTACAGGGGTAGAGGGTCCTCTTGTCTGAGTCCATCTTTTGGGTTGAAATAATTTGAAGGGCTTTCATTTAAAATTAAGTTTAGAGAAATCATGGCTACACATTGCATGATGAGTTATCTCCAATATTGTGGAAAGTCCATTTTAAGTAATACTTCCTTCACAAATTCCCATAAAATTTTATTATAGGCTTTGTACATGTCAATCTCAAGTGTTGACCAGAATGATTTAGCTCTTGTTACTTTTATGAGATAATGTACTCGTTCTCCTGCTATGAGGATGTTGTCTGTATATGTCTATTCTTCACAAGGGCACTATGATAAGGGGTAATAGGGTCGTCCATTATTTGGAGCTTGGTAGTTAATTAGGACATTTGAAATAATTTTATACACAACGTTACAAAAGACTTATAGGACTATAATCTCTAAAATTCTTTAGGTTGTCTTTCTTTGGAATTAGGACTATATTTTTCCTATGTAGCTCTCTTAGCATATATCCTCTACTTAAGAATGACTCAACCATCCTAGTAATATTTGCAGAGACCAAGTGCCAATATTTTTGGAAAAAAAAAAATGGGGAAGCCATCCGGTCCTGTAGCTTTTGAATCCTCCATCTGGAAAATTGTTATCTCAGTTTCAAATTTTGTGAAAGGTAGGTTTAGGCTTTGAATGTGTTCCTAAGAGATTTTTTTTTATTTTTGCTTCTTGATTAAAAGCTCTGCTGCTTTCCCGAGTTTGAGTAATGTTTTTTGAATATAAGTCTTTATAAAACTCGACTCCCATATTCCTAATTTGGCCCTGGTCTGTGATCCAAGAGCCATTGCCTAGCTTTATTACATGTATACGATTCCTCATCCTTCTATTGTTGACTACTACATGGAAGTATTTTGTGTTTCTATCCCCCTTAGCTAGCCACATCTGTTTGGCTCTCTAGGCCCACATCATTTGCTCACACCCTAGAAAGAATTCTAATTCTTTTCCTCTCCTTTCTTGCTAGTAACAAGGCTTCCAGATCATTTGAATTTTTTCGTGACATGCTTAACTGATTTTCCGTATGTTGGATCCTTTCTTTTATGTTACCAAAACTATTTTGGCTCTAGTTTCTCAGATTACTTTTCTATGTTTTTTAGTTTCTGCATAAATTTAAATGCTTTAGAGCCCGCTATATCCCAATTCCAAGAACTTGCAACCACTTCACAATCTTTGCTCTTAGCCCACATCATGTCTAACTTAAAAGGGTTTCCTTGGTCTTTTCTCTATGCTTTTAGGTGATAGGATTGTAGAAGAGTGATCCGAGGTAACACCTCTGTATTGCCTCAGGGGAATATTTCCATCCATTTAATATTTGCCATGAATATGTCAAATTTCTCCCACACTGCTTCTTCTTTCCTCTTGTTTGTCCAAATATAAAAATTCCCTTTTGAGGGTATGTCTATTAACCTCAGTTTATTTATAAGTTCCTGAAAGCCTTCTACCCCTTTCAAAGTGTCACACTTGCTAAGTTTTTCAGATTTATTTTTGATTTGATTAAAATCTCTAAAGATAATCCATGCCAAGTTACCAGTTTCTATCTGCCTCAGGAACTCCCGAAACTTTTTCCTTTCTTGCAGTTAGGGGGGTATACCCCACTAAAGGTAACTATAGTCCCATTAAGATGCTCAATTTTGCTATGAATCAAGTTTTTTCTTACGTTTGAACTAGTGCTATTTTTTTTTTTTTAAAAAAAAGGCGTAAGCCTCCACTCTTTCCTCTAGAATCCACACACTCAAAGTAATTAAAATAGCCCAAATTCATAATTTTCATTATTTTTTCACTAGTGCATTTAATTTCTTGTGAATACAAAAGATTAGGGTCATGTCTTTTGAAAAGTTGTTTCAACCTAAAATTTGTCGTGGGACAACCCAACCCATGACAATTCTAACTCAGTATTTTCATGACGACTTATGATGCTGTTTTGGGACAACCTCCTTGAACCCCATGTACTTTTGTTGAAACATTTTTGTGAACTCATCCATAATAGCCTCCCAATGGTCTTGTTCTTCTCTTGTAGAAGTAATTCTTCTTTTTCCCCTTCTCTCTATGTTCTTTTCTTTTCCTGCACAAGTGCTCTCCTCTGGTTCTTCTAAGAACCGTTGACTATTTGTTTTCTTTCTTTTACCTTGGAGGTCTCCTAAAATGCTGATGAGAATAGGGCCTTTCTTAACTCTTTTCACAATATCCTCCTCCAAGCTTGATATCGTGTCATAGCTTCTTTTCCTTCGTAATTCTGTCTCAGATTTTTCTTGGCTTGCATGATCATCTTGTAGCCTTGGTCTTGAGTAGCTTCTGTTTTACTTACTGGTGCAATCCAGAATTGTGGATTTTGTTCGAGATCATCTTCTAGTCTTCAAGCAGTCCATCTTGATATAGTACATCTTTTTTATTTAAAATGAAGTGTAACTTTTTTAAATAAAAAATTATTAAATTAGATAAAATTGTAACTTATTTTTTGCTAAAAAAAAATTGGTGTAATACATTTTTTTAATTTCAAAAAAAGAAAGTGTAACTTTAAAAAAATGATCAATTTAAGTGAAATCATAGTTTAATTGTTGCTACAAGAAAGATTAGTATAGTGCATATTTTAATTTTAAAATGAGAGAGTGTAACTTTTTAAAAAAAAAATAATTTTTATAATTTTCAAAAGAGAAGAATATATAATTTTTTCATTTAAATTTTGTAATCTCGAGTCTAGCGGTAATAACGGAAAGGTCAAGAAAGGTAACCGTGAAACAGACGTGAAATTAGGCGTTACTGTGTCAGAACTCAGACGGTCTCCGTTGAATTGACGCTCGCGCACGCCAGTGACGCCACCCATCGCCCCCAAACATGGCCACGTCATACTCGTCCTTCACCTAGAATGCCATACGACGCCGTTAGAATTCTATGCCCGCGGTTTATTTAGCGCCTGGACCTGGAAATACGGGGGCAATTTGGGAAATCAGAAAATAACCTTTGTCTGCAATCTAAACGCAGGCACAACTCACAACTCAACTTACAAGTACAGAAGCCGAAGTAAACTAGAACAACCCGTTGTTGAGCTAAGAACTAACACCCATTCTTACAACAAAGCTTCAAATGCTTGGAGAGCAGTGTTTGGTACACTCATACAACGAAGATTTCACCGTCAAATTGAATCTCTGAGCCTCTTCACAATCTCCATGATCCAAAATTCTGAGCACACACAAACCACGTTCGACTAGTTTTTCACTTATCTTCATCCGCATTCTTTGTTATTGCTATGTAATTACCTCTCCTTTTCTTCGATTTTCTACATTCTAATTCAATTTTTCGTTCTTTTCTATTTGTCTACTATCGGTCATTTATTTATTTTCCTCTGGTGTTCACTTATCCTGTTTGTCTGTATTCATATGCAATTATTACCTCTAGTTTAGGGATTCTTCTTCTAGAGACTTGTTTATTAAGGTTTCTCTAATTATCGTATTTTTTTTATAAAAAAAATTTAATATCTCCTTTGCTTCGATTGTGCTTAGACGGTAGCTGTTTCGTGATTCTTGCCGTTGCACCATTAGTATTGTTTGTTGGAGAGGTAAATTTGATGAATAGCATTTTGCATAATCTTGGAGAAATTGCTTGGGGATTTATGTTGATTGTGAAGGCATTAATCTGCCAATATCTTGTTTAATTAATCATTGTACTGGGGCTTTACATTTATGTACTTTTTAAGTGATCATCCTTACAACGTCTTATTACGGAGGAGTGGAAAGATTTCAGGAGTTGGATAGAAGTTTTGATAATAGTTAGTAAACTCCTTATGATGTACACCCGGCTTATGGCACTCCTCTCAAACAGTATGGTTTTATTTCTTATTGGATGCCCTTCAAGTGGAGTCTGTATCATCGTTTCTTGCTATGAACCTTGCACTTTAAGTTCTGCTTGTAAGTCACGGTCAATAGCTGTCATGGACATGGTGCTTTTTTCACACAGGTTGAAAACTTGTATAAAATGTGACATGACACTTCAAATAGCAACAGAACACTTTAAATTTTGGAATGTCTATTTATCAATGTTTCTATGTCGCAACTTGTTTTTGTTTTAGGATCCATACTTAGATGGAGAGGGTATAAACTATAAAGATTCCTTTTTCCACCTAGATAAGATATCATAGATTTTTTCTTTTGCAAGTAAATTGATAGGGGCTTAAAGCAGTAGGTAGAAGTTGAGAAAAAGAGAATATCAGCAAAGAACTAGGTGCAGAATCTGAACTCCAATAGTTTGCAATAGATTAGACTGTAGGTGGTGCCAAACTCGAATAAAATTATTAATCTGAAAACTGAGTACTGCTGAATGAAATCCTAAAGGTATTTATAATGCTATACCCGACTACATGCATGCAATAAATAGTGCTGAAAAATAGGAAATAAACCAGAACATGGGGAAAAACATGCTAACATGGCAGAAAATTAGGTCAGCTCTACGGGAGCCATGTCCCATTACTAGAACAAGTGTGGAGTGGATATTCCTAGGAGCTCAATCAGATGACTAGAGGCTGAGTCAGCCTTATTCCTTCTAGAATAAGTGAGTATTGGTTTGTTGGGTGATGATTGGTACCCGCTCCCTGAAAACTCACCCTGTCCTCAAGGTGAAAGGCTGGGAATTCTTCAGTAATAAAGATCATAGTCCTCCCAGCTATTTTCTTCATCAGGGCACCCTGCCCACAGGATGAGGAGCTTCAAGTGCTGGTCACGGGTGGAGCCAACCCAATGATGGCCGAGAATCTTAACAGGAGTGACATGGAATTCCCAATCTGCAGTGATGGGCAGTGGCGGTGGTGTGGAAGGGGTAGAGTGACCATCGGTAGGCCTTAAGAGTGAAACATGAAATATTGGATGGATTCTTGCAGTTGGAGGTAACTCCAGCTTGTAAGCTATAGGGGCTATGCACTTAAGGACTTTGTAAGGGCCGAAGAACCTTAGAGAGAGCTCTGAAATTTTCTTGTGCCCAAGGACCTCTGTTTATAGGGCTGTATTATGAGGAAGACAGCATCCCCTACCTTGTACGAGTGATCCCTTCATTTAGAATTAGCTTGAGACCTCATACGATCTTGAGCCTTAGTAAACCATCTTTGAGTAACTTCGGCATTTCATCCCTTTTCAGTAGCTGTTCTTCAAGATCCAGCAGCTTGGTTTCACCTTTGATAAAGGGGTGAAGAGCAAGGGGGTCTCAGCAATAGAGTATCTTGAATGGTGTGGTGCTCGCAGAGGTGTGATACCCAGTGTTGAAAGAATACTCAGCCCAACATAGATACTTGTGCCAAGTGTGGGGCTGCACATGTGCAAAGTACCTCAAATAATTCTCTAAGCATCAGTTATCCACTTTAGTTTGGCCATCCAATTGTGGGTGTAAAGCTGAAAGGATTCGGAGTCGAGTTTTGCTTAATTTAAATAGTTTTTGCCAGAAAGAACTAAGAAATAAAGCATCCCAATATGATAAAATGGACCTTGGCATATACCATGGAGGCGAATAATCTCCTTACTGAATAATGCAGCCACTGTTTTGGCAGCACAAGGATGTGAGAGTGCAAGAAAGTGGCTATATTTGCTGATGTGGTCCACCACAACAAGGATAGTATCATACCCATTTGACTTAGGGAGACCTATTATGAAATCCATTGAGATGTCTTCCCAAACTTGAGTGGAATAGAAAGCAGCTGAAGGAGATCCGTGGGAGATAATGTTTGGTACTTAGTTTGTTGACAAACTAAGCATTGTTGGACAAATGACTTGACATCACTTTTTCATATGTCGCAAGAAAAAATTTGAAGTAAGCCTCTTTAAAGTTTTTAAATAGCTACCGTGTCCCTCGGTATGAGAGGAATGTACCTCCTCCAACAAAGTGTGGCTGAGAAGGGAGATTAGGAATGACAAGCCTATCCTTAAAAAGAGTTTGCCCTCTACCAAGGAAAAATCATTGAGGACCTATGTACCTTGTTAGAGAGTAGTGATGATCTCTTTAGTGTAAGGGTCCATTGTAAAGCTTCTTGGAGTTCAGCATAATCCAACGAGATTAGCATGACCAAGGAAAGGAAATCCGCATTTTGTGGCTTGTAGCATAGTGCATCAGTGCCTTGATTCTCTTTTCCTGGTTTGTAAATGATAGAGAAGTTAAAAGGAAGGAGGCTCATAATTAGTCTTTGTTGTTCATTAGTGCTGACCTGCTGGTCCAACAAAAATTTGAGGCAGTTGTGATCTGTTTTGACATAAAAGTGCTTGCCCATCAAATAATGCTTCCACTTTTGGACTGCCAATACTAGAGCAAGTAACTCAAGATCATATGTAGATTTATAACAGCCAGAAAAAGAGAGGCCTCTGTTGAAATAACCAATAGGATGTTCATCTTGTAATAAGATAGCACCTACCCCTTAAGTGGAGGCGTTACATGCAATGGTAAATGCTTGGGAAAAATTAGGGAGGCGCAAAACACACTGTGGTGAGAACCTACTTTATTTTGTGAAAAGCAGCCTCTGCAACAAGTGTCCAAGGAAAAGCGTCTTTCTTAGTAAGGCCAGTGAATGGCCGAGCAATAAGGCCATAGTTGTGCACAAACCTTTGGTAATAATCGGTGAAACCCAAGAATCCTCTAAGCTCCTTCATCGAGGATGGTTGTGGCCATTCCAGCACTTCTTGAATTTTTTTCAAGTCTACTGCTGTGCCTACAGATGAAATTATATGACCCAAAAAATTGACCCTTGGTTGCTCGAACAAGCATTTCTTAGGATTGGCAAAGAATGAACTTTGTTGCAAGTTCTATAACATGATTTGCAAATGTTCTAAGTGCTTCTCAACTGATTAACGATACACTAGGATGTTGTCAAAGAAGACAAGTATAAATTTGCATAGGTAAGGCTTGAACAAGTTATTCATGGCTTCTTGAAATGTGGATGGTGCATTGGAAAGACCAAAAGGCATGACCATGAACTCATAGTGATCGGAGTGAGTAAGAAATGCGATCTTCAAAATATCATCAGGGAAAATTTTGATTTGGTGGTAGCCGGAAGGCAAGTCAATCTTTGAGAAAATAGTGGAGCCATGTAATTCATTGAGTAACTCATCAATGTTAGGGTGGGATATTTGTTAGGCACAATAATATGGTTCAGCTTCTGGTAGCCCACACAAAGGCGTCAAGATGCTTTTTTTTTCTGCACTAGTAGTATGGGACTTGCAAATGGATTGGTGCTAGGCCTGATGAATCCCAACTGAAGTAATGATTCCACTTGTTTTTCGATCTTTGACTTTTGGTAGTGAGGGTACCTATATGGCTTGATGTTTGGCGAAGTTGCTCCTAGCTGCAAAGGAATAGAATGATAGTGATTTCAAAAAGGAGGTAGTGTCGTATGTTCGGTAAATACCTGGTGAAATTTGTTGATTATAGCATGAACGCATGGCAGAGGGTCAATAGTATCATCCTCAAAGTCATACTTATCCAGACTTTGAAAGGAAGCACCCCCTTGGTCTGCCTTAGAAACACCTTCCAGTCTATACTTCTTCCCATTCAGATAAAAAATTAGGAACATTTTGTTCTAATTAGCTTGCACTGTATCGTGGGATGCCATGCATTTAATTCCTAATACTAAGTTCGTGCCACCAAAAGAAAATGGATAGAAGTCCTCTGTGATTATGAGACCAAGCAACTTGATGTTGACCTACCTGCAAACTAAGTTGCATTTGATAATGTCTCCATTGCCAATTTGTACTCTAAAAGTTAGGATTTGATGCACTGGTAATTTCAGATCTTACTAAGCTGTTCAAAATAAAGTTGTGGGTCAACTCACTAGCAATTAGAATTACCACTTCTAGGCCGCTTAACGTTGCTTGGAGCTTTAAAAGTAGCTCTTGTAGTTTCACCCAATATAGCGTGGAAAGTGATTTCAGCCATCTGGTCTTGAGTTTCGCCTTCTTCAACTTCAATTTCAAAATTTTCAAATTCAATTTCACCCTTAGCGGCTTCTAGCAAAGAGAAGGAGGAAATCTTGCAACGATGGCTTGGAGAGAATCTCTTGTTGCATTTGAAACACAAGTCCTTATCTCTCCTATTTTGGTGCTCAAGGTCCTAGGTGCGTTGGGATGATGCAGCAATTTGGGTAGCGGACGAATAAGGAAACACATGTTGGTAAGGCGTAGCAATAGTGTTTGGAACACCAATAGTTTACAAGATCAGAACTAGGTGCAGAATTGGAACACCAATAGCTTGCAACAGATTAGACCGTGGGGGGTGCCAAACTTGAATACAATTGTTAATCTAAAAATTGAGTACTGTTGAATGAAATCCTAAGGGTATTTATAATGCATGCCTTAAATAGTGCTGAAAAATAAGAAATAAATTAGATCATGGGGAAAAACATGCTAACAACAACAACAAACAAAGACTTTTCCTACTAAGTGGGGTCGGCTATATGGATCAAGCAATGCCAACGTGTTTTATCTTCGCTCATTTTTATAGTTAGGTTATTAATAGTTAATTTCATCTTAATAGTTTCTCCTATTGTTTTCTTTAGTCTTCTCCTACATTTAATTATAAGACTATCAAAGGTCTCTTTTGTACACAAACAAATCACTTAAAACACATTTCTATTAACTTTTTTATTATAGGTCCCCGACTTTTCCTATAATGTACTCATTCCTAATTCTATCCTTTCTAGTATGACCACTCATGTAGCATAATATCCTCATTTCTGCAATGTTAAATTTTTGTTCATGTTGACTTTTTATCCCTAACATTTAGTACCTTACAACAATACAGCCCTTATAGCTATATGATAAAATTTTCTTATAAGTTTGAGTGATACTTTTCTATCACAAGTAACATTTGAAGCCTTCTTCCATTTCATCTACCCAGCTGGAACTCTATGATTTATATTTCCCTTTATTTCTCTATTATTTTGTATTATCGTTCCCAAATAATTAAAATTTGTGACTTCTTGTATAGAATGATCTCTGAATTTCACCTTTGTCCTAAAATCAGTGTTTCTTTCATTGAATTTACATTCCATATATTTCATTTTGCTACGACTTATTTGGAACTCATATGTCTCTAAAGTTTGTCTCTGTCTTTCTAATTTTTTGTTTACTTCGTCTCTAGAGTCTCCAACAAGAACTATATCATTAGCAAAAGGCATACATCATGGTGCTGCCTCTTGGATATGTTCAGTGAGTATATCCAATACCAAGTTAAAAGTATACACCTATCGACTACCTAACGCAACCCTCTTCTTTTATCTGGGTTTGGGATCGGCAATGAAAGTCAAACTTAGCATAGACAGAGTTAAAAAAAACATACTAACATGGCAGAAAATTAGGTTAGCTCTTGGGGAGCCACGCCCCACTATTAGAACAAGTATGGAGTGGATATTCCTAGGAGCTCAATGAGACGAGTAGGGGACTTTAGGCTGATCGTGATTATTATATATGCATATGAGAATCTACTGTGGTTTCTCCTCTATTCGATTACTTATCATCTTACGTTCTCCAATTTAAGGTTGGCATATCTGCATTTTCTCTTTACAGAGTGTTCTTTGGTTGTGGCTTAAGGTTTAATGTTTGTAGGATTAGTAAGCATGTTCTATTTGTGTGAGTGCAAGTGCTTGCATGTGTGTTGGTGTCTTCTGTGTGCTTGTCTCAGAAAATTCTGGCTATCTGATTGATAAAAATGCCAATCCTAGAGGGCAGTTGATCAAGGCATAAATAGTTTTGTATATAGAAATATTACTAGGTTCCGTTGTCTGATTTGGTTATATGATTTTGGAACAGTCATGTATCAGTCATAAAATATCTGCATCTTTTATGCTTTTAAGTTCTAATCTAATTTATCTGTCAGATATTGACTCTAACCCCCCTTTTTTTTTTCCTTCTCCCATCTTAGTTTTCTTGAAAGTCATGTTTATGGTTGATTACTTGTGCCAGCTCTAACACAAAAGATGGGTAGCACATTCAATCCATAACTCACAGACGAGCATAGAGAGTATCCTTATGTTGTGTGAATTATGATTTTCCTTTTTTAGTTTGTTTCTTTTCAATGCTACATCATTAAGCAGTTATTATGTCTGTTTCCGCCAATGGACTAATTGAGTGAGTTCAGCCTGGGAATTTCACTGTTTTATATCACTTACTGTTCTGAATTTGTGGTTTACTTATGTTGGAATGTCAACAGTCTAGTTTTGAAATCCATTCTCAAAGCACCCTCCTTCACGTTTCATGATTGATTGTGAATTTGTGATCCTTCTGTTTTTGGGTTAGCAAGTTCCACATTCAATAATAAACAATGGCTTAATATCTTTTACTTCTTTTTTTCCCATATTCTAGACTAGCCATGTTTTGTTACATGATATATTTGTATATATGTATGTATGTATGTTTATATGAATGTTTAGACTTAAAGCATTCTTGTTTTTTTTTTTTTTTTTAATTTGACCATAGTTGTCAAATTGCCATGCATATTGATACTCAGAAGGGATATTTCTGAATTGTGAATCATAAAACGTATCAAATCTAAAGATTTAGTAATAAGTGAATAAAACTTGAAATATAAACTATTACATATTTTTATTCTTATAATATGTATAAATTACACAAGATGGCAAATTTAGTCCTAGAGTTAAAGAAAAATACTTAACCATAAGTCATTAATAAGCTCGTTAGTCATAAATTTGTAAATAGTTAATTCTTGAAATGATCCCAAATGATATCCTTCTTTGCTTTCTTTATAAGAGGCATAAACAATACTAAACAATACAACATAGACACACGAAGTTATTGTTTTCACACATTACTAAATTGTAAAATTGTGCAATTTTGCTATATTGGTTCAACTCACACAAATTCATACAAATCTAGCTGATTCAGGCCTGCTTCCAATTCAGTCATTGGTTCATATGGTTTGCTTTGTGACTCTTTATGAAGCGTAGGATTCAAATAGTGAATTGCTTGATTCTGATAACTATGGATTGGACCAAGAATACATTATTTTCCTTGTGAAAAATAGAGAAACTTTACGGGTATTTAGGTTAGTCCATTTGTAAATAGTCTCCTAATTAAAATGGAGGAGAATCCCCTTTCTATCCTTCCCTTGCTCTTTCTCTCTTTTCAGTATTACTATTGTTTATCGCTTTACAGTAAACAGGAAGATGGTCTACTGTTCATTTTATTCCACCTCAGTTACAAACTTTATTTCTTATAGATGGGGCCAGACAATAATTGGTAGCTTTGAGCCAGAGTTCCTTTATTTCTTTTATAGGATATTGTCCACGAGAGGTTTTGACTTGGCTATCGCTATATATATGTATATTTTTTTCAGCCATGTTTCTGCTTGCAACTTTTTTGGATTGTTATTGGGTCTGCCATAAATTGGAAACACTCTTTTAACCTATCCTACTTTCTCATTAAATAAGTAATTAAGCACCAAATATTGGATGATACCAGCAAAATACTATGTGAAGTTCTTTTGTTGATGTTGGCGGCTCTAGTTACAATTAGGATAGAGAGAGGACAAAAAAGAGGGAATATTTTCCCTCTTTCTTCAGAGATTTGTTTTCATAGAAAATGAACTAAATACTCATAAACTTTGTCTATTGTTTTTAGAAAGAAAAAGAGAATGATTTTTTTGGTCCGATTAAAATAGAGGAGGATGTTAACTTCCTCATAGAGGTGAGGAGGTTAGCAATTATATGCGCACTCAAAGTCACATTTATTTGGGTTCCTTTCACTTTGGTTGCTATTATATATCATTGCAGATGAGTTGCTATCCTTAATTGTATTAAGCTTTGTCACATTGGTGCATTTTTCATATGAATAAAGCCAAACAAGTTGTTGAAACGTGGGATAGGCAATTTCATTGTTCTCCTCATGAGCAAAGATTGGCATTTCTATATCTTGCAAATGATATTTTGCAGAATAGCAGGCGAAAGGGTTCAGAATTTGTAGGTGAATTTTGGAAGGTTCTTCCAGATGCTCTTAGAGATGTGATTGAAAATGGAGATGAGTTTGGAAAGAATGCTGCACTTCGACTGGTATGTTAATATTTAGTAGGATTTTTTTTCCTTTTCTTAATTGTAGAATTTTAACTGACTGAATATTTGCTTATATTATTCAATCATCTGTTAAAAAGATATAGACAATGAATTCTCTATTCTAGGATTGGGAAAGTAATTAAGATACAATAATTACAGAATAAATAAAAGTCCAATTAGGCCCAATAAGCCCAGTAGAGCTAGTCAACACTTCCCCTCAAGTTGGTGTGAAGATGTCACATATGCCCAACTTGCAAACGAGCGTGTGAAATTTGTTTGTTGAGACCTTTGGTAAATACATCAGTAAGTTGCTTTTCTGATGTCACATAAACTAGGCTTAGTATTCCACTGATAACCTTCTCTTTGATAAAGTGTCTATCAATTTCAATGTGTTTTGTTTGTTTATGCTGAACTGGATTATGAGCTATACTAATGGCAGCCTTGTTATTACAATACAAGGACAACTTCTTTTTCAATAGCCTTAGTTCTTTTAACAGCTTCTGTACCCACATAAGTTCACAAACTCCCTGGGCCATAACTCTGTATTCAGCTTCTGCACTGGATCAGCAACGACACTTTGCTTCTTGCTTCTCCAAGTAACCGAGTTTCCTCCTACAAGCGTACAGTATCCGGATGTAGATTTTCTATCATCTAGTAATCCAGCCTATTTTGCATATGTAAAGGCTTCTATCTGAAGGTGACTATAGTTGAAAAAAAGTAATCCTTTCCTTGGGCTAGACTTTAGATACCGCAAGGTGCGAAAGATAGCCTGCATATAGGATTCTCAAGGGTCATGCATGAACTGACTGATTAGACTGACCATATAGGCTATGTCTGGTCTAATGTGAAAGAGGTAAATAAATTTTTCGACTAATCTCTGATATCTCTCCTTATCAGCTGACTTCCCAACCCCTGATTGTAGTTTATGATTACTTTCAATAGGAGATTCTGCTGGTTTGGACCTTGACATGCCAGTCTCTTCTAAGAGATCCATAATATACTTCTTTTGAGAAATGAAGATTCTCTCTTTGATTTAGCAACCTCAATTTCCAAGAAGTACTGTAGTTTACCGAGAATTTTGATCTCAAATTCTTGTGCCAATAACTTCCTCAATCGGGACATCTCTTCTTTATCATCTCCAGTCATTATTATATCATCAACATAGACAATGAGAAGGGTGACTTTGCCCTTTTGATTTCTTATGAAGAGGGTATGGTCAGTATTGCTTTGATGATAGCCAAAGGAAACCATAACATTATTGAATTTGTCAAACCACGCTCTTGGGGATTGTTTTAGTTTGTATAGAGTCTTCTTCAGTTTACACACCTTTCCTTGACTCTCTATTCATTATTGAACTTAAGTGGGATCTCCATTTACACTTCCTCTTCCAAGTCTCCATGAAGAAATGCATTCTTGATATCAAATTGATACAAGTCCCAATCGAGATTAGCTGCATAAGATAACAAAATTCTAATGGAGTTCATTTTTGCAACCGGAACAAAGGTCTCTTGATAGTTTACTCTATAAGTTTGTGTGAATCCTTTGGCCAACAGTCTAACTTTGAACCGTTCTATCGAACCATTAGTTTTATGTTTCATAGTGAATACCTATTTGCAACCCACCAATTTCTTATCTGGTGGAAGAGGGACCAACCCCAAGTCTCATTCTTAGGCAAGGCCTTCATTTTTTCGATTATTGCTTGCTTCTAGTTGGAATCAGTAATAGCTTCCTTCCAATTTTGTAGAATAGACACAGAGGAAATAGACAAGTCCAAGGATTTATATGATGGGGATAGGAAGTCATAAGAAACAAAATTAGACATCGGTTGTTTGATACAAGATCTGACTCCTTTTCTGTGAGCAATAGGTAGATCTAAATTATTAGGGAACATAGATAATTTACCAGTGGAGGAGGATTCAGAAGATTCGGCAGATTTTATGATGGCTTCTTTAGCTCTGTCTGGCCGGTTCCTCTTTGAGTATGCCAACAAGTGAGGTCTATCCAATTTCTCCAATCTTCCAATAGTCTCCCCCTGAACTACATTCTTCCTTATGTCTTTTAGATCAAGGAGAGCTACCTCTTCTACTTTATTAACCTCCCCCTGAAGAGGTGATGAGGGTGTGCTAAAGTAGGGTTCAATTTCCCGAAAGGTAATATCTATACTAACAAAAGTTATTCTGGAGGGAGGATAATAACATTTGTAACCTTTCTGAGTAGGAGAATATCCTATAAAGACACATTTGAGGGCTCTAAGATCAAGTTTTTAAGTATTCCCGGTATTAACAAAACAAACACAATAAAACACTTTGGGTGGGATAACATAGTCTCTTTTATCTTTTAACACTTCAAGAGAACTCTGAAAATCAAGGATTTTTAGAGGTATGCGCTTTATAAGGTATGTAGCAGCTAAAATAGCATCTCCCTAATAAGGCTTGGGTAAGTGTATGGTGTCTATGTTTCCTTTCGGCCACTCCATTATGGGCACTGGTATAAGGACAACTAGTTTGATGGATAATTCCATAATTTTTCAAGTCTTAAAAGTGTTTATTCATGTACTCAATGCCATTGTTAGTTCTCAGGATTTTGATTTTAGCATCAAATTGAGTACAGACCATCTTATGGAAGAACTGAAAGCAAGAAAAAACTTCATTTTTTGACTTCAGTAAATAAACCCAAGTAGTGTGGGTACAACAATCAATAAAGGTAACAAACCAGCGACAACCAGACAAAGAAACAGTTTGAGTAGGACCCTAAATATCAGAATGAATAGTCATAAAAGGAATTAAACTTTTATTATTATTCAAAGGATAAGAAGTTCGAGTATGCTTGACAAATTCACAAGCATAAAAAAATAAGGTTTGAACATTAAAATTTGAAAACAAATTGGGAAAAAGTTTCTTTAAAACAAAAAATGATAGATGTCCCAATTGCCTATGCCACTGGATTATTTTGTGGTTAACATCCTTATTAACTCCAAGAAGGGCCTGTACTGAGTCTCAAATACCATCTATCACGTACAAGCCACCACACAACCTACCACTGTCAATCCTCCTCCCTTTGTTCAGGTACATGAAGCATAAATGATAGTGTAATATCAGGTGTACAAACCCCATAACCTGTCCCACAAACAGAAGATACAGACCCATGGCTATTTGAACATTCTCTCCTTTCGGATATGAAGAGTAGTTAGACAAGCCTTTAGAATAGTTGATCATATATCTATTTGCACCAAAATCAACAATCCAAGAGGGAGAATGAGCAGTAAAAGCCATACCTGATTGCACATAATTAGAAGTGCCAGCTGTGGAGGGGTTAAGCTTGGTTAGGAGACGACGGAGGTGTTGAATTTCATCAGAAGAGAGAGAGGCTCCTGAATCAGCATCCTTGGGTGGCTCAACAATATCAGCCATATTTGTCTAGCCTTTGGATGAAGTGACTTGTTTACCTCCACAGCCTCAAGTCGACCGACCATTTATCTTCCAACAAGTCTCCTTGGTATGCCTCGGCTTACCACTGTAATCACACTGCAAGTGATCTTTATCAGAGGTTGTGTAGCCTTGGGTTTCTCATGGGAGACGATCAAACCAGACTTCTCAATCGGTGCTTGATAAAGCATGACACCGCGGCGACTTTCTTCTTGTACGACATAGGAGAAAGCATCCTCAACACAAGGGAGAGGAAATTTTCCTAGAATTTGAACCCGAATCTGATCATATTCTGGATTCAAATCAGCCAGAAAATCATAAATTCTCTCTTTTGAAATTAATTGGTGAAACAAAACTGCATCCTTTGCACATTTGGCGTGGAGATCTTGATAGTAATCTAACTCTTGCCATAACCTACTCAATTTAGAATAATAGTCAGTTGCAATCAAATCTCCCTGTTTAGTGGCATGGATCTTTGTCCTGATCTCAAACACCTGAGCAACATTCCCTTTTCAAGAATAAGTGCATTTGGTTGAAGTCTAGATTTTTTCGACAATATCAAGTAACAAATACTGCTTAGAAATCTGGGATGCATAGTATTTATCAACCATGTCATAACAAGAGAGTTTTCAGAGTCTCATTGAGCATAGTTATCATAAAAAATAGCGGGGGGTTTCGTATCTCCAATAATATAGCCAAGTAGTTTTCTTGATTTAATGTATAAAAGACATGCCCTTAACCAAGCGAGATAGGTACTAGCTCCATCCAACTTGACAGTGTAAATATAGGCAAGTGAAGTATTTTCTATTGTCTTAGTGTCTCCCATAATAAGTAATCAGCACCACAAAGAAGGCAGAAGAAGAAAAGATGCCAAAAAATAGAGAGAACAGCCCAAAAACAAAGCAAATCAGAAAAGCCAAATTGGCAACTGGCGCGTGGCAGAAAGTGACCGGTCTTGGTGGGTTTTGCCGGCGAGGTGATGAGCTCTCCAAATATGGTGGCAGTGAGGCAAACAACGGGGCAGAACGGTTAGAATCAGAGAAAAAACACAGATGTATCCAGAACGGCTCACCAGCACGTGGCGGCGCGTGCAGTGATAGATAGTGACCGGTCTTGGTGGGTTTTGCCAGTGGGGCAATGAGCTCTCCAAATATGGTGGTGATGAGGTAAACGATGGGGCAAAACAGCCAGGATTGGAGAAAAAATGCAGGTCTGTCCAGAACGGCCTGGCTGCGCGTGGCGGCATGTGCGATGACCGGAATTCAGGCGGCGGCAGATCAGAGAGTGGGCGTCGGCTCTGGATGGGTAGTGACAGTAAGGGAGGGAGAAAACTCGACCTCCAAGATGTGGACAGTGAAGAGAGGAGAAGAACTTAACTCCCTTCATATACACAAAAATCCTTGTGCTGCAGAAGGAGAGAAAAATACTCATTTCAGAGTAGCGCAGGCTCTTATATCATGTAGAATTTTAACTGACTGAATATTTGCTTATATTATTCAATCGTATATTACAAATATATAAACAATGAATTCCTATTCTAGGGTTGGGAATGTAATTAAGATATAATAATTACAGAATAAATAAAAGTCCAATTAGGCCCAATAAGCCTAGTAGAGCTTGTCAACATTAATTACTGAATGAGATGCATGCTTTTTGACATTATCTCCTTTGTTGTTTGCATAAGCATGATTGAGCTAAAGCATTAGGAAGCAAATGTCATTTGGAGCTAACAAAAATTTCATCACTCTTCCGAGTGACCTGACTCCTAAGTGATAAATACTTTTGGTTGTTGGTAGTATTTGTCATCACATTTTTCTTGCTTACCCACTCTTCTGGGATATGCTACTTGTCTATTTTGAGTTGCTGATGTCTTTTTAGTGTTAATTAAAGTATAATGGATGTAAAAATAGAAAATTGATAGAAAGAAACATAAGAAGTAAGATTCTAGTGTTTGATCTGTTTGGTTCTAATAGACTAGAAAGTAAGAATTTAAGTTGGATTTATGTTTATCATTTAGGGCGTTCAATATAAGCATTTGGTTAAGATTTTTGTTCTCATGTACATTAGCTAGTTAGAGCTTAGGACCAATTCTCCTTGCTTATGCTAGTAATTGGAAGTGCCGCGCTGACTCTTCTTTTCATGCATTTTCCCCTCAAAGCTAGCTACTTAATGCAAAACCTCTTGATTAAGGAAAACCTTGGTTGTCATTTGACTCAAGAACTAAATTGTGGATTTTGTTTTCCAAAGGCAAGCTACATTGTTAGTTATTTTCAGATAGGAGAAATACAGGATAAAAGTATTTTGGAAGAACTTCCTAGTTCCTACATTGGTTACAAATTGATGTATCAACGTCATCATTTCAGTTCACTCAGAATAGTATGTTTGTTAGTTGGGCCAGAATTGAAATTTTAATGGTCAGAAGCTCACTTTAATTGATGAATGATCTGTTCTTTTGTTGGGAAAATTTTTTGATAAACCTTAAAATGATAAAAAATTATTTTCTTATCAATTTGTTATTTGGTGGATATGCCATTGGGTATCTTTTCCCCCAAATAGATGATCACTCAATCTGTTTAACTGCAAATGGTTTTTCATATACCTCAGCTGATCTGTTTATTGTACATATCTAGATGACAAGTAGAGGTGGCAAATGGTGGGTTTGGCAGATTGTGGATCATATTGTAAAGGGTGGATCAAATGACCTGTGAAGCCCGTTTGGAATCCAATAAGAAGCTTCTAAAATAATCCAATCTGTTCATAACCCTTCATTTGGGGCGGGTATCTATCTATACATTGATCATGTATTTGCATAAATATTCAATCCATCCAATCATCCAATTACTTAAATATTTTATTAAATTGTAGGAGAAATTACACTCCTCTCCTTGGATAGACAGAAAACTCATCCTTTTATTCTTTTTGACCAAAATACCCTTAAAAATAATATTAATTTTTTATTAAAAAATAAATCATTAGAAAATATATTAAAATTTTTATTTCAGTGACTGATCACAGATTCAAATCATGGAAACAATTTCTCTGCTTGTAGGGGTAAGGTTGCGTACATCTGGCCTTATCCACAGCTCACTTGGTGGGAGCCTTGTGTATTAGGCAACCCTTTATTCTTTTTTTTTTGAGTTAAAAATTATAAATAGAATTTATTTTTAAATTTTAAAACAAGTGACTCTTACTCCCCCAAAATTTATAACAATAATAATAAACATTATACATTTATGCTTGGTGATTTTTCTTTTAAAAATATACTTTTTGAAAGTTGCGCCTTTGAAGTTATTGACAATTTTTTTTAAATTGTTAAAAAATCTTTGGTAAATTACTCTTCGGTTTACTAAGAGATGCACAAGTTACATTTCTTTTAGAAAATAACACTTTCCACCTTTGAAATTTAATGCCTCTCTAACTTTCTTCCTTTCTTAATTTAAAAATATTATTTAATCTTTTAATTTCTCTAATATTAAATAATTTTTATAATAATATTTATCTAATATATTATTGACATGATGAAAAAACAATTTAAAGACAACTTTTGAAATGATATAACCCCAGACTAGGCTTAGGCCATGTACCAACACAATCAGATTGAATGTTATTCTGTACCAAACATTAAAATTAAGTAAAATAAAACTGCATGCACAAACTCTGAAATGAAATTTTTAGGATTTTAAAAAATAGAAATATTTGAATACATATATGGACCTCTGCTCAAAATTCCAAACATGAACTTTGGAAGTTGTAGATTTTAAAGAATGAATTACTTGTATTTTTTCAATATGATTTACATTCCATGAGTGGGGTATTTATGCACAATGTCTATCACTAAATAGGAAAGAAATCAACAATACTACAATTAAATATAAACACCAAATCTACCTATAATTAAGTTATAACTAAGCTAATTAACGCTCCCCTTTAAGTTGGTGTAAATCTGTCATGCATGTCCAACTTGCAAAATAGTGTGTGAAACATTTGTTTGCTGAGATTTTTGGTAAACACATAAGCAAGTTACTTGTTTGAAGTCACATGAAACAAGCCTAGGATTCCACTAATAACTTTCTCTTTGATGAAATTTCGATCAATTCTAATGTGTTTTGCCCAATCATGCTGAATTGGATTATGGTGTATATTGATGGCAACCTTGTTATTGCAATACAAAGATAGTTTCTTCTTTTCCAGCAGTCTCAATTCTTATAATAGCTTTTGTAACCATAGAAGTTCACAGACTCCCTATGCAATAGTTTTGTATTTAGCTTTTGCACTTGATCTAGCAACAATATTCTGTTTCTTACTTCTCTAAGTAACTAAGTTTCCTCTTACAAATGTACAGTATCAAGATGTAGATATTCTATCATCTAGTAATCCGGCCCAATCTGTATATGTAAAGTTTTCAATCTAGAGGTGACCATATTTGGAGAAAAGTAATCCTTTTATTGGGCTAGATTTTAGATACCCCAAGACACAGAAGATGGCCTGCATATGGGATTCGTGAGAATCATGCATGAACTAACTAACCAATATGATAGTGTAAGCTATGTCTAGTCTAGTGTGAAAAAGGTAAATAAGTTTTTCAACCAACCTCTGATATCTTTCTTTATTAATGGACTCTCCAACCCCTGATTGTAGTTTGTGAGTATAAGCAATATAAGAGGAGGAATAAGGAGAAAACAGGGGATAATATTACAACATCTATTTTAAAGGTATATTATAGAAGAAATAGAAAGGAAAAGAGGAATGATGAGCTGGCAAGGGTAGAAGAATACCAATTAATTCAGAAGGAGGCTCGGGTGATGTAGGGACCACAAAAGGACAGCAGGGCAAATTTAAGGAAGGAGGTCGTGTTGGTTAGTGGCAAGAAAGGATTTGGATGCTCAGTTGGAGAGGGCTGGCCTCTCGAATGCTAGTATCCCTTTTACCATTTTTTGCTTTTGGTGTCTTTTGTGTTTTGGTTATTATTCTATGCATTATGGTTTGGTTTTGCTAGTTTGCTGGTCTATTTTCCTATCCCGTGTAGTTGTGAATTCCCTCACTGGGAATATCATTTATAGAGGAGTTAAGTATTATTCAGCATTATTCTCTGTGTTTTGTTTGTGGTGTTTATTGGATCTATCACTTTCAATATGGGATTCTGTTGATTTATAGTTTGTCATGTCAGTTTTCTCTAAGAGATCCATAATATATTTCCTTTGAGAAATAAAGGTTTTTCTTTTTGATTTAGCAACCTCAATTTACAAGAAGTGTTGTAGTTTATCGAGATATTTGATCTCAAATTCCTTTGTCACTAGCTTCTTCAACCTGAACATCTCCAATCATCACTATGTCATCAACATAAACTATGAGAAGAGTGAGTTTAACCTTCTGATACCTTATGAAAAGGGTGTGATCAACATTACTTTGTTGACAGTGAAAAGAGATCATGGCATTATTGAATTTGTCAAACCATACACTCGAGAATTGTTTTTGTCCTTATAGAGTCTTCTCCAGTTTATACACCTTCTCTTAACTTTGTTCATTATCAAACTCAAGTAGGATCTCCATATATACTTCCTCTTCCAAGTCTTCCTGGAGAAATGCATTCTTCACATCAAATTGATATAAGTCCCAATCAAAATTAGCTGAACAGGATAATGGGATTCTAGTGAGTTTATTTTTGCAACAAGGGCAAAGGTCTCCTGATAATCAACTCCATAAGTTCGAGTGAATCCCTTAGCTACTAGTCTAGCTTTGAACTTTTGTATTAAACCATTAACTTTATGTTTCACAATGAAAACCCATTAGTAGTCCACCAATTTCTTATTTCGTGGAGGAGAGACTAAGTCCCAAGTCCCATTTTTGGATGAACGAGGCCTTTATTTTTTCAACCATCGCTTCATTCCACTTAGGATCTGTAAAGCTTCTTTCCAATTCTGTGAAATATACACAAGGAAATAGGCAAGGCAAAGGCTCTATAAGATGGGAATAGAGAGTCATAGGAAACGAAGTTAGACATAGGATATTTAGTATAAGACTTGACTCCTTTTCTATGAGTAGTAGGTAAATCTAATTCATTAAGGAATGTAGATAATTCACTAGCGGAGGAGAACTCTATAGATTACATGATGGCTTCTTCAGCTCTGTCTGCCTAAATCCTCCATGAGTATGTTAGCAAATTAGGTTTGTCCAATCTATCAAATCTCCCAACAATCTCCCATTGAATTTTAGTCGCACTCAGAACTTCATTCTCCCTTATGTCTTCAAGATGAAGGAGCACCGCTTTTACTTCATTGATCTCCCCTTGAAGAAGTGATGAGAGATTGCTAAATTAGTGCTCTATCTTGCTAAAGGTAATATCCATACTAATAAATGTTCTTTTGGAAGGAGGATAATAACATTTGTAACTTTTCTTTGTAAGAGAATACCTAATGAAAACACATTTAAGAGCTCTAGGATTAAGTTTCTCAACAGTTCTAGTGTGAACAAAATAGACACACCCAAACACCTTGGGAGGGACAGTATATTCAGTCTTACCCTTTAAAACTTCAAGAGCACTCTTAAAGTTGAAGTTTTATTAGGGGCATGTAGTTGATAAGGTAGGCAGCCACTAGAACGGCATCCCCTAGTAAGGTTTGGTTAGATTCATGGTGAACATAAGAGATCTCGCCACTTCTAACGAGTGTCTATTTTCTTTCCTTTAGCCACCCCATTTTGGGCACTATTATAAGGATAACTAGTTTGATGGATTATCTCATGGGTATCCAAATAAGCACCAAAATGTCTATCCACGTATTCTTACCCATTGTTAGTTCTGAGGATTTTTACCTTAACATCAAATTGAGTATAAACCATGTTATGAAATGACTAAAAGTAGGAAAATGCTTCACGTTTGGCTTTTAATAGATATACCCAAGTTGTTCTATTACAACAATCAATAAAGGTAACAAACCAACGACTGTCAAACAAGGAAGGAGTCTGAGCAGGGCCCAGACATCAAAATAAATAGTAATAAAGGAAACCAAACTTTTATTTGAACTCAAAGGATAAGAGTTTTAATTATATTTGTCATATTCACAAGCATCACAGAACAATGATTCATCCTAAGTTCTAGAAAATAAGTTGGATATACTTCTTCAAGAAAAAAAAGGATGGATGGCCTAATCGTCTATGCCACTATATTATTTCCTAGTTAACATCTTTAGTCACTTCCTTATTAAGTTTGACCTAAGTCTGGAAGTCCATCGACTACATACAAGCCATCAAGCAATCTACCACTGCCAATCCTCCTCCCTATCTTAAGATCCTGAAAAATACAATGATATGGGAAGAACACGATTTTACAATTTAGGTCTTTGGTGGTGAAACCGATAAATAAGAGATTAACAAGAAACTTAGGTACATGGAGAAGAGATGAGTGTTTAATATTAGGAGTACAAGTAAGAGAACTTGTTCCACAGACAAGGGTTACAATCCCATTAGCTATTCTCACATTTTTCCCTTTAAGGTAGGAGTAGTTTTGAAGGCCTTTAGAAGAGCTTGTTATGTGTATATTCACACCAGAACCAATGATCCAAGAAGGAAAATGAGTATTAAAGGCATTACCTGACATATAGTAGGATGTGGCAATAGTGTTTGAATCAATTTTAAGTAAGAGGCATCGAAGATACTAAATTTCATTAGAAGAAAGATAAATTGTAGAGTTTGTCTCTTTGGATGCTTCCACAATATCCACCATATTCAACAGTAAATAGTGTCAGTTATTTAGGAGGATTATCTTTAAGGATAATTATCTTATTTTAAATTAGAGGATTTCTAGGGATAATGATTTGATTTTGTATATATCCCTAATTTCTAGGGATTAGGAGAGATTCTTGGGATCTTTAAGTGTATATATATATCAATGTACCTATTCAGAAAATAACACAATAGTTATTCAGAAACTAACATGGTATCAGAGCCTAAGGCTTTTTTCTAAAATTTTTTTGCTTCCTTCTACTGTGTCTCTGCAAGGGAATTCTTCTGCTGTAACCCACTACTTGGGTTCACTTCTGACTTTTTGTTCCCTTCTTTCCTTTTTTTTTGGAAATCTCATCCATAACAAGGAATCATGTCTGAACTCACCAGCACCAGTCCAGTCACCAGCACTGTTGTCCCTACTTCAGAAAATTCTGTTATGAATCTCACAGGAGATTTACCCAATATCCAGACAGCCTATCGCCTCAATGGAAAAAACTACTTAAAATGGTCACAACTGGTTCGAACATTCTTAAAGGGAAAGGGAAAACAAAGCCACTTGTTGGGAATCGGACCAGCCAAGACAGATCCTAAATTTGCAGCATGGGATGAGGAAGACTCCATGGTTATGTCATGGCTATGGAACTCTATGAATCCTGAGATAAGTGACACTTGCATGTTCCTCGGTACTGCTAAGGAGATTTGGGAGGCAATTAAACAGACATACTCCAAAGTTAATGATGCAGCTCGTGTTTATGAGATCAAAGCTCAGATTTCAGCAACTAAACAAGGGACACGTTCGGTGACTGAGTATTCCAACCTCTTGCAAAGTTTTTGGCAGGAGTTAGACCATTACCAATGCATTAAAATGCATTGTGCAGAGGATGCTGGGATGTTAAAGCGCTTCATGGAGAAGGATCGAATCTATGAATTTCTTGCTGGCCTCAATGTAGAATTTGATGCTGTGAGAGTTCAAATTCTAGGAAGAGAAGATCTTCCACCCTTGAATGAGGCCATCTCCATGATTAGAACTGAAGAAGGGAGAAGAAGTGTGATCTTTGGAATCATGCCCAACAGCAATGGAAGGATCTGCACTGGTAGCAAAGTCCACAAATCTCAAAGAGATGAGTGTGACACAAGCTGCTGAAAATAACAAACAAAATCCTTCAACTAAACCACCAAATAGAGACTCTCTATTGCACATACTGCAAGAAACATCGTCATACAAAGGAGCGATGTTGGAAACTAAATGGCAGACCAAGTAATCAAACAAGAAATGGAGGGAGACAGGCGCATATGACAAGCTCTCAGATGGAGAATACAGAAGTATATCAAGGTGGAGTTCAGGAGTTTAACAAGGCAGATATTGAGAAGCTGAAAAACTTCCTGGAAACACTAGAGAAATCATCATCTACAGGTACCAGTTCATGTTCATTGGTTTTTTCAGGTATTTCTTCCATCTCTTGTGCTTCTAGTGCCTCAAAAAATAATTCTTCAAATATGTGGGTAATTGATTCAGGAGCAACAGATCACATGACATATTCCTCTGAACACTTTATCTCCTATACACCTACTTCTAGCCATAAAAAGATAACTATAGCTGATGGATCTGTTGCTACAGTGGCTGGACTAGGAGACATTCAATTAAATAACTCTCTTATCCTAAAAGATGTTCTCCATGTTCCTAAATTATTTGCTAACTTGATTTCTGTGCAAAAACTCACCAAAGATTCTAATTGCCAAGCTATCTTTTACCCCTCCTTTTGCATATTTCAGGAACAGGGCACGAAGGGGAAGATTGGACATGCTAGTGAGAGGAATGGTCTTTACTACTTGGATAATGAAAAAAAGGACACTCAACCTGAGAACTCTCTTCCCACATCCCTTCTCTCTGAATCAGTCATGTCCAATAAAGAAAAAGTATGGCTTTATCACCGCCGTTTAGGTCATCCTTCTTTTCATGTAATAAAGACAATGTTTCCATCCTTTTTTGATCAAATAAATGTTGAGTCTTTCCATTGTAATGAGTGTGAACTTGCAAAGCACAAACGTGCATCTTTTCCAATAAACAATAAAAAAAGTCCTACCCCTTTTTCTCTTATTCATAGTGATGTTTGGGGTCCCTCTCCTGTTCCTAATGTTTCTGGTGCAAAATGGTTTATATCTTTTATTGATGACTGTACAAGAGTCACTTGGGTTTATTTATTAAAACGCAAGTCAGATGTTAGTACTGTTTTTCCAAATTTTTACAATATGATTAAAACTAAATTTGACACACCAATCAAAAGACTTCGTTCAGATAATGCCAAAGATTATTTCAACCAAACCCTTTCTAATTTCTTTCATGAGAAAGGAATCATTCATGAATCTTCATGTGTTAACACTCCTCAACAAAATGGAGTTGCAGAAAGGAAGAATGGTCATTTGTTGAACATCACAAGAGCATTGCTCTTCCATAAAGATGTTCCTAAATATTTTTGGGGGGAAGCTGTCCTAACTTCAGCCTATCTATACAATAGATTACCAACTAAAATTCTTAATTTCCAAGCACCAGTAAATGTCCTTAAACAGTTCTATCCAAGTCTGAGTCTCTCAAGTAATCTTGCCCCTAGAATTTTTGGAAGTATATCTTATGTTCATGTTCATTCTCAAAATAGAGGGAAACTTGATCCACGTGCTCTTCAATGTGTTTTTGTTGGCTACTCCTCCACACAGAAAGGATACAAATGTTTCCACCCCCCAACACATAAATTCTTTGTGTCAGCTGATGTTACATTTGATGAAAATGCAAACTTTTTTACTCAATCCTATCTTCAGGGGGAGAGTCTAAATGAAGATAGGGTAAGGGACTTATTCTTTCTTGATTTTCCTACTCAAATAGAACCTAAAACAGTCCCAAATCAGTCTTTAGAGCCTAAGGAGATTTCAGGGAAAGAAACTCAGCAACTCCAGGTATACTCCAGGAAAAGGCCTACCTCTCACCTACAGCATGTCCAAACCCCTGCTCAAGCTACTGTTCAAGTGCTCCAAACAGACCTAGAACCAATAGAAACTACAATAATCCCATCTGAATCTGGCGTTGACCCACAAATTGAAAAAGGACTTGAGGGACAAAGTGATTTAGACTTATCCATTGCCCTTAGAAAAGGTACAAGGACTGCATACAAGACCCATTATATCTATTCATGACTTATCAGAATTTGTCAGAAAACTACAAAACCTTTCTCAAAAACCTCCATACCATTCCTATTCCCAAAAATCTAACTGAGGCATTAGGAGATGAGAAGTGGAAAAATGCTATGAAAATTGAGATGGATGCACTTGACAGAAATAGAACATGGGAACTGGTGGAGCTTCCCAAAGATAAAAAACCAGTTGGGTGCCGGTGGGTATTCACAGTGAAATATAAATCTGATGGTTCTGTTGAAAGATACAAGGTTAGGTTGGTTGCCAAGGGTTATACTCAAACCTATGGCGTAGATTACCTAGAAACCTTTGCACCAGTAGCGAAAATGAACACTGTCAGAATTTTACTATCACTAGCTGCCAATTTTGGCTGGAATCTTCAACAATATGATGTTAAAAATGCCTTCCTCCATGGAGAATTAGAAGAGGAGATATACATGGAAGTTCCACCTGGTTTTGAATCTAAGGAAGGCTTGGTATGTAAATTAAAAAAGGCTCTTTATGGGCTCAAACAGTCACCGAGGGCATGGTTTGGAAGATTCACTAAGATTATGACAAGATTAGGGTACAAGCAAAGTCAAGGAGACCACACGTTGTTTGTAAAGCACTCGAAGCCAGGGGGAGTAACAGCACTATTAATGTATGTGGATGACATCATAGTCACTGGAAATGATGAAAGAGAAATGCTAGAATTAAAGAAAAGGTTGCTGCAAGAATTTGACATTAAGGAGCTTGGTAAGTTGAAATACTTTCTAGGAATTGAGGTTGCACACTCAAAGCAAGGTATATTTATCTCACAACAGAAATATGTGCTGGATTTATTGAAGGAAACAGAAAACTTCATTTGCAAACCAGTGGCCACCCCTATTGAGTTTAATCATGGGCTGAATGATGCACCAAATGATCTTGCAGTAGACAAGGGAACCTATCAAAGGCTGGTTGGTAGGTTAATATACTTAACACATACAAGACCTGACATTGCCTTTGCTGTCAGTGTGGTAAGTCAATTTATGCACAACCCGAAGGAAGCACATCTCAAGGTGGTGAACAGAATCCTACAGTACCTAAAAGGTAGTCCAGGAAGAGGAGTTTTGTTTACAAAAGGAGAGAAGATTACTTTGGAGGCTTACGGATGCAGATTATGCAAGCTCACTAGTGGATAGAAGATCAACTTGAGTCTTGTACTTTTGTGGGAGGCAACCTGGTTTCATGGAAGAGCAAAAAGCAGAATGTTGTGGCAAGGTCAAGTGCAGAATCAGAGTTCAGATCTATGGCATTAGGAATCTGAGTTATTGTGGTTGAAAATTGTTCTTGACGACTTAAGAATTAAGTGTGAAGGTCCCATGAGATTATATTGTGATAATAAGTCTGCAATCAGCATTGCACACAACCCAAGACAAAGATGAGAACAAAACATGTAGAAGTTGATCGACACTTTATAAAAGAAAAGTTGGACAGCGGTCTAATATGCATGCCTTTCATCTCATCAAAGGAGCAAATAGCTGATGTTTTGACAAAAGGGCTACCCAGCACAACCTTTGAAGGCTTTGTTGGCAAGTTGGGAATGAAAGATATCCATTCTCCAACTTGAGGGGGAGTGTCAGTTATTTAGGAGGATTATCTTTAAGGATAATTATCTTATCTTTAAGGATAATTATCTTATTTTAAATTAGAGGATTTCTAGGGATAATGATTTGATTTTGTATATATCCCTAATTTCTAGGGATTAGGAGAGATTCTTGGGATCTTTAAGTGTATATATATATCAATGTACCTATTCAGAAAATAACACAACAGTTATTCAGAAACTAACAAATAGGGATGATCATGGGTAGGGTACTATATAGTCCTTGTACCCGGACCTGGACCTCAAACTTAAGCAGGTATTCCTATACCCGGACTCTTAAAATCTCTGAATACTTAGACTCAAACCCGTTTACCTAGAAAAAATTTAAAATAATTATTTCTTTTTCAAATTATGACTTATCTATATATAAATTGATAAAAAGAAGCATATAAGTTATATTAATTATATTATGTAAACCTTAAATATACAATTAATATAAAATCTAAAAAAATTTATTCTTACAAAATTATTAAATATAATAATTTATTGATTTAAATTAAAGTCAAACTATCTTATTGATAAAATTGAAGCAAATAGCATAATTTACATATATTTTCTTCAATAAAATAAAAAAAAATATTTATAATAAAAAAAATATTTAAATAATTTAAATAAAACAAGTATCACTCCTTTAGTACTCGGACCCAGATCCAAACCCTACAGGTAAATTTTATGAGTATCCATAGGATGAGTATTTTGATTATTCCTAACAGTGAAGCAAACCAAAAAAGAGAGGAAAAATCAAAACCGCCAAGAAATGACGATTTGTGTGCGGGGCAGCAAACGGTGGTTAAAGTGGTGGGGTTTGGCTAATCGGACGATGGTCAGTGCAGTTGTGGGAGCCATGACAACAATGGACGAAAAATGGCTCACTGCTCAAAAATTTCGAACTGGGCATGAGCTCACACGTGGTAGCTGGAATCTGGGGAATGGCCAATCGGGAGGTGGGTTGTCCTCTAGTGGTGGCAGTGACGAAAGATAATGGAGAAATATTGGACCTCAAGTGCAACGAAAAAAAAAGGGCATAGAAAGGCTTGATCAGCGCATGAAGCCATGTGCGGCGGTGGACAATTGTCAGAATTGACGTAACAATTGATCGGTGATTGATCCACACCGTGGTGGAGGGGGTGTCACTAAAGGCGAGAGAAAACTTGACATCCTTGAAGTGTGCACTCACAAAAGGTAAGAATCCTAATGCTATAGAAGGAGAACAAAGCTCAACTTCAAGGCAGTGCAAGCTCTAATATCATGAAGCTTTTTGAAGAATGAATTACTTGTATTTCTTCAATATGATTTACATCCCATGAGTAGGGTATTTATACACAATATCTATCACTAAGTAGGAAAGAAATCAACAATAACATAATTAAATATGAACAGCAAATTTGCCTATAATTAAGCTATAACTAAGTTAGTCAACATTGGTTCCCACCAAATACGTCTTCAACATATGTTTGTATAATCTCAGCCTGGTATTTTACATAGTTATCTTTTTGTCTCCCACCAATTATGGGTGTTTGTGTTTGGTCTAAGTGGATAAAATTAAGAAAAAACCTTATGTGTTATTTTTATATTTTTGTTATTAGATTTTCTAATAAAGAAATGACGTGTATGGTGATCGGTTCTTTTCAGAAGTTTTTTTTTTCTAAATGCTTTATTTTTATTAGAAAACCTAATAGCAAAAATATAATGAATTGTATCTAAGCCTAGTCTTAAATTTAATGGGGGCGAAGTGGGTGGATGATGGATTCAATGGATATACATGATACATCCATTAAAAATTGGATTGATAGGGATGAGTATAGTATGGGATGTCCTTAGGTAGTATGGTTTATCCAAGTTCCACATCAACTAAAATGACATGTTCGATGGGATATGTAAGTAGCTTGGTTATTCTCCTTCAATAGTTAGCTTTTGAGGGAGAGTTTTTCAAGTTTCTTAGATTCCATCATAGACCCATTTGATGCTATCATCAGATTCATAATTTTAATGGATTAGATTGGTGCAAATAATTTAGTGGATGGATGTATAGATCATGGATATACATTACAACCCCTAATGACAAGGTAATACCTTGATTGTGTTTGTGTCAAAATTAGTTGTAATTTTATTAAGATAACTTTAATTTTATTGTGTGTCAAAATTGGAATTTTGTTTTGATAGTATTTACTATTAATTGAGACATTATGATTCAGTTGGAGATCCATTATGAACTTGAGATTGAAGTAACTTTGTCATCAATACTTAGAAGTTGACTAGATCATTCAGTTAATAGAATATTATTATGTTAGTAAAATTATAGAGCAAAGGTAGTTGCCTGACCATCCTTTTTTATCCTTGCTTGAGCTTAAATTTTTATTTGGTAAATAGGCTGTGGAAATTTTTTTAAATATTATTCTCTTTCCATTTTGTTTTATGTTGTGACTGTCTTGAACAAGGTTATCAAATTGCAATTCAAATTTTGAATTGGTAAGCTAATTTTCGAATAATAAATTGTAAATCGTATTGAATCGTACGATTCACGAACACAATGAAAATTAGCTTGGGGTATTTCATATTAATGACTTGTATGTTTCTATTATAAACAAAATTCTCAAAATTAATTACCTTCTAGTCCTATTCATCATAACTAAAGGCTTGGTTGGGAGTTTTGAAGAGAATGGAGTAGGGTAATCATTAATAGAGTGGGATGGAGTGGAGTGGATTACACAAACCATTCAATTGATTGGAAGTTTTTAAAAAACAATGGAGGATAAACCACTCTCCATTAGTTAGATGTTATAATATGATCTAAAAGAGTGAGGTGGTTTAAAGGATTAAAATTTACAAATCATCCCAAACCCTTCAATTTAGAGGGGTTTGAAATTTGGACTATTGAGTGGTTTATGATGGTTTACAAATCATTCTAACCCACCCCACACCATTTGGTTATTAAACATCCAACCAAGAGTTAAGACCTCCAAACCACCCCACTCTATTCTACACCACTCCCAAACCATCCTCCCAACCAAGCCCTAATGTAATCACTATCACTATTAGAGAGTAAAGGAAGAACAGAAAGATTTCTTATTTGAAAGTAATAGAATGAGAGAAGGCGGCACTGTGCTCTCTGTGTTGGCTAATAGGTGTATTTTATAGTTTAAACAAGGGTCTTAATATAACTAAAAGTCTAAAAGTCTTATTATCTTTTAATATAATAATTTGAGTTTATCATTTGCTGCCCTCATGTGTTTACAAAGCTTTTATATTTATATTTATATATATAGTTTTAAAATAAAGCACAGTGTCGTCTTCTTCCTGATGACTTGGGCACATGGGTCAGTCATGACCTACATGACCCAACATTTTGCAGTGCACCAGAATCGCCGAAACTGTGCAATTCACAATTTTCATCGTGAATGGTTTCATCGTGAATTGGCACCATTGAAGAAACAATTACATCTTTGAACTATATCATTTTGTTGCTAGATTGTATCAAACGGCACAATAAGAATCGCAAATCGTGTGATTTCTATAACTAGGGTCTTGAGTTTGCTGTTATGCATGATTCTTGCCTTTTTTTTGTTTTCTTTTTTAAATTTTTATATTTAATTCATATTATTTGCTCTGTAATATCTATTGATGATTAGCTGTGTTGGGATTACCATAATTTTGATCGACAACAACAACGTGGTTGATCTATATTTATAAAGATTTAACAAAGTTTTATGCTGCTGTAGAGGATTATGATACAAACCAAACCCAGCAATACTATAGGAGAAAGAGGGGACGCAGAAATGAGGAGAAGGAGAGCAGGGCTGTAATGCAGGTTTACTCTAGAAGGAATAAGAGAGGTGAGCTGGCAGGAGAGGTGGGAGGAATTGATATCTCTAACTAACTTGTGGGGTCCACTAGGCTTGGGGAGAGAGTATTTTACTGGCAATTGGGATTGAGCAAAGGCATCTTGGAAAGTAAGGAATTGGGAGAGAGCTAACCTCTTGAAAGCTAGCAACCATTTCTGTTTTATATTTTAAAAACCTTATAACTTAGATCATTTAAGAAAAAAAAACTTGGACTTGAAATGGGAAAGTTATGTATGACACTTGGACTGAACTAGCATGTACAGCCATTTTGTCAACAACTGATTAACTACACTGGCCTCTTTTGTATTTACTAGAAACATGGATCTCCTTTCCTTTAAGAAACTGTTCAATGTTCCAGTTTTATAATTTAAAAACCTTATATTCAATACGAAAATAATCACACTTTTTAGTGTTGTTATTTTGTTATAAAATGTCTTTTTTTTGCAATGTTTCAAAGTTATATGTAAATTTTGAAGATTATAGTTTTTTGTCCCTCCCTAACATTCCACATGGTTACCATAATTTACTTAATTGTTATATCTACTTGCTTTAACTCACCATGATTAGTGCATTGGCTATTGAAGGATATACTGAAATGCCTTTACGTGAGTGAATGCAAGAATTATGGCACCGTTCTCGTCTTTCAAAAATCAACTGAGAATTTGGTAGAACCCAAGTGACTTGAGGAATCATTTCTCAAAAGTTAATTGTTAAAGAGGAAGAACTAAGTCATTTAAATACCCCATCGAGCATTTTATACTATCGATGTGAGACTTGGATAGCTAATATTACTTTAGGGATATCTTATCCCCATCATAGCATCACCTTTGAAGAGCCAACATTCTGATGTCTGCACTTTACAACACTTCACTTGACGTTGCTTCACTCTACTGTGATTAGCCCCTTTGTCGGTCAGAATCCTCTGTAGGTAGCCCTTTCTATGCTGTCAGCAAACCTAACTCTGATACCAAATGGTAGAACCTAATTGACTTGGGAAACCATTCCTCAAAAGCTAGTCGTTGAGGAGGAAGAACCAAGCCACTAAAGTATTCCATCGAGCATCTCATATTATTCAATGTGAGATTTGGATAACCAATACTATTCTCATCCCCATCAAAATTAATGAAATTTCTTTGTTTTGTTTCATGTTTTTGTATGTCAATACAACAAACAGCATTTTCCCATTTTGTGGGGTTAGCTACATGGATCAAGCAACCTAATGTACCAACTCATTTCTATGGTTAGAGTATTTATAGTTAAATTTATCGTAATAATTTCTCCTATTATTTTCTTTGTTCTCCCCTTGTTAAATTATCTTCCATCTAGTCAACTCTTTGTATAAGAATTTCTAATGGTCTCCTTTATATATGACCAAACCACTTAAGACGCGTTTTTACCACTAAGATAGGTGTTACTTCAATTTTCTCTCTAATGCCAATCATTCCTAATCCTATCTTTTTAGTGTGCCCACTAATCTAATGCAACATTCTTATTTCTATGATGTTGAATTTTTGCTCGTTAACTTTTTATTGCCCAACATGCAATGCCATACAACTATGCAAATCTTATAGCTGTGATTAAATTTTCCTTTGACCTTGAGTGGTAGGTATTTTTGTCACAAATAATATCTGAGACCTTCTTCCATTTCATTCACCCAACTTGGACCCTATGATTTATGTCTCTCTCTATTTTTCCATTACTTTGGATTATAGTTACCGAATACTTAAAACAAGACTTCTTGTATGGAATGGTTTCCAAGTTTCACCTCTACCCTAGAATCAATAGTAAAATGTTTTTATATGTAAGTAGTAAAATAAATTTGGCATGGAATTTGTCCATTGGTGAATAGCAATTTTTCCTTTAATGCAGATTGGTATATGGGAAGAGAGAAAAGTTTTTGGTTCTCGTGGTCAAATTCTTAAGGAAGAGTTTGTTGGGAGGCATGTGGAAAATAGTACTCGTAATGGGAAGCCTATGAACTTGAAATTGGTAATAGTTATGTTCATTATTTTGTGCACATGCTGCCTTCAAATTTGTTCTTCATGTTGGTTCCATTTCTGCCTTTTTCTTTCCTGTAACAGAGGCCATCTGCTGGGAATGCGTTGGAGAAAATAGTTTCAGGTTATAATATTGTTTATGGAGGGCTGACAGATGAAGATGTTGTATTGAGCAAATGCAGGAATGCCATTAGCTGTCTTGAGATAGTGGAAAAGGAAATTGGCCGTGATAATGGTTCAGGTAAATCAATTGTGTAGCTTTGTATATTTGTACTTTTTCGTAACTGTGATTCATGTATTTAAATTGCTCGTCTTTGGAAAAGCTTAACCTTTTCTTAATTTATTTTTATTATTTTATCTGTATATACTATGCTAGTACCAAAAGTTTGGTTGGTTTTTTGGATTGACTCAGGCACTGAACTCAGCCACACAATCGGAATTAGGGTTGATTAATAGAACAAAGGGAAAGGAAGAAATAAAACATGGGTAGTTTTCTAGATTTATATGAAGCTAGGTAAATGTCATGATTTTATATATTTCACCCACCATCACCACAGTCTGTTGAGGATTCAATTTTAAGGAGATTATAAGATGAAAGACGCTATAGCAAAAATAGAATTTTGAAATTATTGATTTTGTTGTCACTGACTTTATTGCATTAAAACTATTATAATGGATTTAACTATTAATAATTTAACTAAAGACATGAGTAAAGATAAAACACGTTGGCATTGCTTGATTCATATAACTAGATTCATATAACTGATCTCACTAAGTGAGAAAAGGCTTTGTTTGTTGTTGGTGTTGTTGTTGACTTTATTGCATTAGTTTGAATTGATATCTGATTTTAACTTTCTATTAATTGACCAATTTATCTCCTGCACTTTGCAAATGTGTTGCCATGATGAGTTAAAAAATTTTAGGATGGTCCTAACTCCTAATAAATCTTTTGTTTCATTATATGTTTCATTAAGTTGCAATGCTTGTTGATTGCATCTTATTGGATATACCGTTCTATTCATGATCAATTTGAGTAGGACAATTTCATGGATCTGCACTGGTGGATGAGCTCCAGGGACATAATGCTGCACTAAAAGACTGCATAGAGCAATTAACAGCTATAGAATCATCAAGAACAAGCCTTGTGTCTCATTTGAGAGAAGCTCTGCAGGATCAGGTTCTATTTTAAGACTGCTTATCTTTACTAAGGTACTGACCTTTAGTAGTTCGTAATTCTTACATGGTTTTGCTTTCAGGAACTTAAGCTTGATCAAGTCCGTAACCAGATTCAGGTTTGTGATTTATCCAAATTCAGTGATTTAACTTTAAATTTTCTCTTTTTCTTTTTTAATTTTGTGAATTCATGAAATACCTCAAGCCTATGGCAATGTTTAGACTTTTTTATATACAGTAGAATTTTTTTGCTATTATTTATTTGAGGGTCGATGGTTATGAGTAACTTTTATATGACGACATGAGTATCAGCAGGAGAAAGAATCCAAGTGTTTAATTAGGATGCAAACCATGTAGGCCTTTGAAAAAAAGTTCAAATTACACCAAACTCCTTTGGTAAAATTAGTAAATTACAGTCACCACTCCTCTAGTTTCAAAAATTGTACTCAGTACCCATAAGGTTTGATACAATGTTACTTTCTATCATTGAAGTTAATATTTTACACAATATATGTTCATTATATTCCAAAACAATAATTTTACTTGACTGTCAATACTCTTGTATTAAGAAATTTATGTAGAATCGAAATATAAATTTAACTGCAATTATTGTTATATTATGATGGAACCCAAGTAACTTGGGGAACCTTTCCTCAAAAGCTAGTTATTGAGTAGAAAGAACCAAGTCACTTATGTATCCCATCAAACATTCCATATTATTAGATGTGGAACTTTGGTAGCCCATACTACCTACGGACCTCCCTTACTATCCCTATCTCAATCACAGCACTGCCTCTGAAGAGGCAACCTCCCGACGGCTATACTCTACGACATTCTACTCAGAGTTACTTCATTCTACCACAGTTAGAATTTGTCGTTGGTAGCCCTCTTCGTACTATCAGCAAACCAGGCTCTGGTATCAAATGATAGAACACAAGTGACTTGGAGAATCCTCCTTCAAAAGCTAGTCATTGAGGGACAAGAACTGAGTCACTTAAGTACCTATCGAGCATCCTATATTACACAATGTGGGATTAGAATAACTCATACTACTCTAGGGACATTTCATACTATTCTTATCTCCATCATATTAAAAATAAGATTACAGTCTTATTTTGCACAAAAAGTCATCTTTATTAACAAAATAAATTAGAGGGGGTAAATATGATTTTTCAAATCAAAAGAATGGCAAGTGTAATTTAGCCAAACCTCAGTACTCAAGAGAGGTAAATATAATTTACTGAAAAAAAAAAAAAACTTGTGTTTCACTTTATTTATCTTTCTATTTCTGATGGAAACCATAACAGAGAATGTGGCCTGTATATAAAATTCACAGAACAACACTTAAATAGAAGGGCAGCAGTCATGTAAATTCCTCTAGTTATTCGGGACACTAGGAATCTTCTATACTACCTAAAACAGGTACATATTTGTGGATCCATCATTACGTTTCCTTCAAACACACTGGGTCGTCAAAGTTTCACCTTCCTCTCAAGGTGAGAACTGAAAATTGTGACCAGTTTTTTTTTTTTTCCATGAGGAATTTGCTCTGCTCTACTCAAAAAGCCCAATCCTGTAGATTTCAACCAGCAACATAACCTCTAGCTTCCGGATTTTTAGTTCTAACTTGATTATATTGGTGGCAGTCCCCACAATTAAATTCTTGGGAATTTTAGTGGCATTGTTAATTTTTTCGGTCGCAATTCCCCCCTCTCCCCTTCCCTCCTTTTCATCACCAGTATTTTCTTCATTTAATTGCCCAAAACAGTTACAACGCGTCTTTTCTGCCCAAAACTACCCAAAAAGTGATATAACTATCTATAAACTTTCCAGTCTGCTGCCCAACTGCCTAGAAACTTATTTTTTCAAAGAAAGAAGTCCATTTCGAGATGGGTTACGAGTACCATGCGATAATTGACCATCTTCAGTTTGCTTGTTTCTGCCTTCTTATTTTAATAAAATATTGGGAAAGGGAAAAGGCTCTGCACCACCAATGTTAACAAAAATAATTATGAGAAAAAGAATGAGAGCAACAGTAGTTAATCATTTTTCCCCTCCACCAAAGGAACTTGGCCAGCATGGACTGATGATATGTGGCACCCTTTGCCCTCGACAAAGTAGAAGTTAGTCGTCGTGCATTTAAATTTAAGCTTATTATAGATGCCATATACGTATTGAATGCTCTTATCTAGCTGTAATTGAAAATTCATTTAATTCACTATACACCTAATAGATAAATAAATTTTCTTACAGGAATTAGAAGTTATTGAGATGTCAATTAGTGAAGAACTACTACTATTCATGAATGTCCTTTGCATGTGGGAACTTTGTGACTTGAAGAAGTGAGCATTGTTGTCCTTCACAAGTTTGAGTATTTGTATTATTGACATTACAGGCTGCACGTGTTCAGTCAGAGCAGGTAGGTAATACCTGCAAACAGTTACTAAATGACAACAATATCCAGTCATTAGTTGAGCAAAGTTCAAAGGAATTTCCAACCTCCACAGCACCTCCAAGCTTTATTCCAAAAGAAAGGGAACAATCAGCTCCATTAATGTACACACAGCAAGTATCTTTCCCTCAAAAACCTGGACAGGTTGAGGAAGATCCACGCAAGTCTGCTGCTGCTGCTGTGGCTGCTAAGCTAACTGCTTCAACATCATCTGCTCAAATGCTGTCTTATGTGTTATCCTCCTTAGCATCAGAAGGGGTCATAGGCAACACCATTAGAGAGTCTTCTGGTGATTATCATTCGGAGAAGAGGACTAAATTGGAGAATGACCAGACATCTTATATCCCTTCTCAGAATCCTCAACAACAGCCAGTTCTGCCCTTTCCGCTCCCTGAATCTATGCAACACAATGTGTCTATGACCAATCAGCAATCTACTCCCAGTGAACCACCTCCTCCACCCTCATCACCACCACCACCATTGCCACCTCTACCACCAATGCCACATTATCCAATGCCGCAGTTCAAGCAGACTGCTGGATCAATTGGCAGCGTAGTATATAACCATAGCATGACACAGCAACCATCAATGGCAACTTATCCAACTGTGGCGGCTTCCCTGGCCAGTGTTTCTCCTTTTACGCCTGCTCCAATGACTACATACCAAGGTTTTCAAGGTTCAGATGGAAATTACTATAACCAGCCCTCATCAATGCCAATGGGCCCCATATCTCGACAGTAAAATTCCTGATCCATGAACTACTTTGGGGGAAGAAAAGTCTGTTGAGTCCCTCCTTTTAGAATCTAATCCATCCTATATAATCAGATATGCACATAGTAAATGTTTTCTAACCTTTAATTGCTGTTAATTTTATAGGGTTAAAATAGTTTAATTCTAGGTGTTAAATTTAGGAGGATCTTTTGGTGGTTGTTGAAGTTAATCGATATTTGCCTTGGGGTTTAGATGAATGTTGTTGGAGGATTTTAAGTATGCAGATAGTGGTTTAATCAGTTACTGTGGAAACCACATCAGTCAAGCCAGCTTGCATGTCGATGGCAATTATGTACAGACCGGTCTTATGTATTCGTAGTTTGTGATTTTTATGTGATCCTGGAGCCGATCCCGAAACCATAATTACTAGGGTCCATTTAATTATCAACATATTATTTTGTGTAAGTTATTCTTCATTAGGTTTTTTCTTTTTTCTTTTTACATCGTTTTGTAAAGCTTAAGTAAACTTGTTCGTAGAAGCTAGAGTTTCAGCTATTTGAGAATAGGTTCTGGAATGTAAAACAACTAAACGAGTTTACATATTTATTTGCTGTTAAGCTCCTCTTTTTTTTTTTCTTTTTTTTTTCAGTGCTGTCCTGTCTTGCTTCTTTTGGTTTACCTTAACCAATGGGTTAACGAATTCTGAAAGAAAAAAGGATTTTTCTTTTTGGGGTGTTAGGTGGGGGTGAAGGCGAGGGGCAAGGCCCATTGCCCATGGGCCATAGGACCCACCCTCATCCCCTCTTAGAAAAAGTAGCAGCGTCTTCCGATTCAAAGATTAATTCATCTAGGGAGATTCAGATTCTTGACAGTTTCTTCATTTTCGATTATCAATACTTTTTTCCTGTATAATTGCATGGTTGTATGATCATAATCGTAATTGTGCTGTGTTAGTGCTGTTATTAGCTAGTGTATGTGTGCTCATTGATAAGGAAATATAGACCTTACTATAGATGAAGTATAAACAGTGATGGAATCACGTGCGTATGACCTGTGAATAGCAATGGGTCTGTTCCGGTACGTACGCCACTTAGTTTGAACTTGCAAGTTCCAAGTTTGAACAGTGTATCTAGTAAAAGCCTAAAAAGAAAGGTGTAGGTGCAGAAGAGTTAGTGGAAATGACAAAAATGGAGAGCATTGTCCATACTTGTGATGATTATAAAAAATGGACAAAACAGGATAGCTCAATTGAGTCTTATTTTGACTGAGATCCGGAAGCATTAACGTCCTCTTTATCTTCATAGTCAAATAAGGGTCATTTGTGAGTTCCCATGAACTAGGGAATTATAACTTGGCTTCAGGGATCACTTAGGACCAAACCATATACATTTGGAGACAAAAAGCTGTTCACGGACGCACTATAAACTTTGTTGGAGATACAAGTATGACCACCAACTTTTTTCTCTCAAGTCAAGTCAACTCATTACTAGTTCTCTCTCTCTCTCTCTCTCTCTCTCTGTCACCCACTTCCTCGCATTCACATGTTCAGCCCACAAAGAAAAAGCTCCTTTTTGGTTTTGATTGAATTACAAACTCAACAAGTTTCCTTTTGTGTACATGTGCTTTACCAATACCATTGCATGCGCATGTATGCATCCCTTCTTTCAGCTAGATAGCAAGTTTGAACATCTAATTAACAAACATTTTGTACAGTGAGAAGCAATTTGCATTCAATCCCACATGGGTGTGAGATATTTTGGTTCCCAAACAGGACCAAAGCCACAGGGACAGACATACCCCCAAAACGAATGTACAGTATGGAAACACTTAGTGAGACAAGAGCACCGTCAGATCCCAATACGGATACAATCTTCCACAGACTTGCTTTAAAGTTCAAAATTCCAAAATAGTTTCTATTTATTGAATAATTTAAAAAAATCCACAAAATGGGATTCCTAAAATAATAAGAGGAGGCACATGGAGACTTCCTTGGGTGTATAAATATATAATAGAGGAAGTTGATCCGTTGTGTTGTTGTGTTCTTGGGTGGTGGTATCACTGATGACAGTGAAAACGACAATTACAAAAGGACGCAGAGAAATATAAAATGGTGGTCATAGCAATAGCATTCAGCAGGTGGGTGGGTGTGGGTGTGTGTGTGTGTGTGTATTATGTATATATATTATTAAAAATAATATAGTGAAGTGGGAAAAGCAGTCAATGTTGAGGTAACGTCAGCTGGGGTTAAAAGAGTTAAGGAACAAAAGCTGAGAAAAGCCGTCATGTGTGTGTGCGTGTTTGCTTTACGGCTCAACTAGATTTTGATGTTTATAAAGTAAGGCTTGGTTTTGGTGCTTTATTATTATGTTAGTTTTTAAAAGTTGGTTTGCGTCAGACTTTGCTTCTCATGAATCATCTTCCATAACACCATTATTCCTTTACGTATGGGTTTACTGTACTACTGTGCGCCTCTCTCTTTTTTCCTTCTTCGTGTTTGCCAGAGTGAGAGTGAGAAGCAAAAGGTTAAAGGACTATTCTAAGGGTTAATCAGGGCGTGCTGTGAACTGTGATCTGTTATCTGCCAAGTGTGAACTGTGATAGTGGGCTTGTCTGTCTCTATCTGCTGCCGAACCAAAACAAAATAGATATTATAGAAAAGGATGAGATTAAAGGGAATGAGGAAACCGAGAGACATTCTAATCTTAACTACTTAATAATATATAAAACAACAACGATAATAACAATAACAATAAACGTGTTTTTCTTCCTCATAGGTGGCATTCACCCTCCCAACTTCATCAATATTCAATAACCTCTAAGAGCTGCATCCATATCACTATCATGCTTCACAGTTCACAGTTCACAATTCACGCCACCAATCAATATACTTCCTTCCCATTTCTTTTTTTTTACTTCCTTTTAAATTTTGTTACCTTACAACAAACAACAATAATAACTAAATTTTTTTTTTATTAAGTGACTTTGATTATATAAATAAAGTGATGTAAATGTATTTTATTTTTTTATTAATAATTAAATTTATTTTAATAATTTTTTTATTATTTTTTTATCTTCTCATGCGTTAGTTATTAAATTATTTTTTATATAATTTACTTTTGGTATAAGAGTCTCTAATTATCTCTTTTATATATAATTAAATAATTTAATATATATTTTTATTAATTTTTTTATAATAGATATTACGCTAATTTTTTTAATGCACATATTTTTAATTAGTGTGACTATTTATTTAAGATAACATTCTTATTTCTACAACATTAAGTTTTTGTTTATATTAATTTTTTATCGTTCAAAATTTAGTTTTATATAATAATGTAAATTTTATAATTGTATGATAAAATTTTTACTTGAATTTTTTTCACCTTGATACAAAAAAAATCATTTTACACTAATTTTAAACAAAAATAATCAAAAAATGGTTCAACTGCTCAAAATGTAACTCTGTTTCTTGAATTTAACTTGTTTTTAGGAAATAAAACAAGAAAAGCAAATGATTTTGCCTATGTTCTTTTTTGGATTTTATTATACTGGTTTAAGTAAGAGGTTTACATTCTGAGCTAAAATAATTTTTAAATAAACTGAAAAATATATCAAAAGTTAAGTAATTCATATTTGTAAGTTTTAATTTGAACTTAAATAGTTTTACTTATTTTATTTAGGTTAAAATACACTTAATCTTCTAAATTAGAAATCATTTGTAAATAAATCTCATCAATTAAAATTTGACTTAAAATGCTTTAAATTTTGTAATTTGTGCAAACAAAATTTATTTGTTAATTTTTCATCCAAAACCTTAAAAAAAATTAAATACATAAATTAGTTGAGAGAGTTTTTTCCACAACATCTAAAGTTTAAGGAGCTTTTTACATTTTAGTTTGGTTTTATTTTTCTCATATGTCATTGTTTTATTAGTGTTTTTTATGGAAAAGTTAACATAAGAAATATTTTACACAAATTACAAAGTTTGAAAATTTTTAAGTCAATTTTTATAGTTAAAATATAGTATTTGCACATAACTTGATGTTTACGAGAATTTTTGCATTTTAATCTTTTATTTAATAATTTTTTTTCAAATGTTTATATGGAAATACAAAAATAGTGCATTTATGTTAAAAATATTTGATATATTTTATAAAAAATATGTATTTTTTATCAATAAAATTATTTTTTAAGAAGATCTGAGACTAAGGTTTATTTTTAACATACTAAGTGTCATTAAGTTGATGTTTATCTCTAAAATGAGATTATAATTTTATTTTTAATAAGAAAATGAAATAGTTATATATTTGTTTAGAAAAAGGAAAATATTATATAAAAAATTTAAATTTATTGGTAAAAATAAAATTAAAGAATTTTTATAATATATTATTATATTCAAGAGGAGCAGTCAAGTAAAATTTTTAAAATAAAATAATATTTATTTTAATTTAAATAAATATAATTTACTTAAAGTAAATAAAAGTTTTGAATGGAAGAAGGAAGGTTTTTGGTGGTAAATAGTCATTTGAAATTTTAATATTAAAAATTAAAAATCTAAATTAACTTTTATATTTCAAAAAATAGATTCTTTTTTTAATAATAGTATTTCATTTATAACTTTAGAAACTATTCTTCATGTATGAGGATAAGTATATTTTAATTATATTTTTCAAATATATATACATACATGCATACATACATATATATATATATATATATTCTCATATGTAAAGGGTATATATATGAAGTTGGAGACAGTAAAATATATGTGAAGATTTTTTTATTAATTATTACATATTTTCCAAGTAAAAATGAAATAATAATATATTTCAGATATCTTCTGTTTATGCGTTGCACGTAACCGTTTATTCCAAATTTTACCGATTCTGTTTTAAGCCAAAAGTATAATCTAAAATTAAATATTTTTTTAGATAATGTACAAGGGGCTAAGGCCCGAAGAAAAAATAAAAAACAAAAATAAAGAAAAAGACTATGACAAGCAAAAGGCCTCAGCCACATCATAAAACAGGTTAAGGCTGATATAGGTTGAACTATAATTTTTGGACTCGAAGATTTGACTCGACGAGGAGTTTAAATCACTGTATTATTAGTTTAATCATTAGATTACTACAAATTCATTTGAATTAGTAAATGAATAACTAAACAAATATATTAAAAAATTTAAATAATAAAATTATTTTTTATTATTTTAAAATTACATATACGTAGTGTTAAATAAAAATATCATGTCATAAGTTAAGTACAATTAAAAAATAAACTTAAAATTAGTATTAAATTTATTCATTATCATTTTTAAATTTATTATTTAACATTAAATATTAAATAAGTATTTAATTAAGTATTAAATAAATATTAACGTTATTGTTATCTATAAATATTTTAGCTATTAATAATAATTATGTGCAAAAGCCACAAATTACAAAATGGTTAAAAATAATTAGTAATTAAGCAATGAAATGCAAAATTGCAAATGGATGTCTGTAGGTCTGTGATATCCATACGTAGTGTAGTATATTCGTGCAGAAGTCATTAGCAACAAAATGACAACAACAACCAAAGATATTATGGCCCAAGGATTACTAAATTAAGTAATTATGTCTCAAGCTTGCATGCCAAGCATTACATCTATGGTTGTAATACCTATTCACAGCCTTTGAAAATGGCGAAAGGTAACTGTTATTAATGTCAAACACAACCTCTTAACATAAGCGATTAAACAAATTAGCAACTTCAGCATCACTCCCAAACCAATGCTCAATAATCTCACAAGCATGCAAGATACTCCCACGCTAATGCTCAATAATCCCATGCCAATGCTTAATAATCCCATGCCAATGCTTAATAATCCCACAGTAATAGAGGTAGCCCACATCTTCTATAGAGTTTATCTAATTGTCCATAAAGATCACATAAGATGTAATATTGTTGCTGCAATCTTGATGACTCTGTTCAAATGCAATGAGGTTTAAAAATAGAGACTTGGTGCCATCGTGGATCAATAGCCTCGGCATTCTTAGAATCCCATTCTTGAATTTTATTTCAGTCTTCGTCTTCTTGAACTTGATTAAAGCCTCTTCAAGCACTGTGATGTAAGACTCCACCCCTACGGTTAATTTTAATATTATATATATATATATATGATTTTCAACTTTTTTTCAAGTTGATTAATTAACTAGTTAAGTGTATGGTTTGGGTTCTAGTCTCGAGTACCTTACTCAAATCATTTAAATATTTGTGTCAGCAGAAACTTAACAAGTAAATAAACATACACATACAAAGAGCCTTTTATATTTATATATTTTGATTATAGTCATATATACATAGTGACAAAATGAAGGTGTGAACTTAGGAGATATTCATGTTGTCTTCTCAAGAGCACTTACCCATTATGGTACAACTGTTAGACTTTACAATCCATGCATATAAAGAAATTCATATTTATGTGGTCGCCCAACAAAATATTGGTCCTCCTTACCATTACAAAATATACTATGTTAGGAACAAAAAAGAAACATCTATACATCAGTTTATATACATAACCCAAAATATATCTAGCTTTTCATCTCCCCCTTTAACCCACTGGGGGTTTAGGATGTCCTAATATAACGACCCCTTTATCATAGCATATAATTTAGAAAGCGAAAAATGTTATGAAAAACTTTTTTTTTTAAAATATGCATCGATCGGGGTCGTTGCTAGTTAAATGTAACTCAAATAATCGTCTCTATTCAAATTTCACTTAACCCCATACTTGCGCAACTTATCTAATACCTCAAATCATCATAACATTACAGCCATCAATATACTCTAAAATATAGATCTAAATTACCATTCATAAATTGCATTTGAGATACTAATTATAGGATATAAAACTTAATCATTTAACACAATAGCACAAAAATATCTCCAAATACAAATTCAGCGAGCAATAAACTCCATATTAAGGCCATCAAACCATTTACAATTAATACCATAAGCTACAACATAGCTTCTGATCTCTCTATAGTTCTATGTAGCAAATATATCTAGTTCCAGGCTAATTCCTAGCGTCATCAAGCCCTTGATTGCCTGAACGCACAACTTAATGAGATTTTGAATCACAGTAGAGTAATATACAATTAATTTTATTCAAAACAACTGATTGTTCAGCTATACCCCCATTCGGGTATAGAAACCTCTCCCCAAATTCATTCATTTAATCAAACATGTGAATTAAAGCTTCATTTATCATAAATCAATAAACATGGGAACTCTAGTGGCTATCCAAAAAATAGAAGTCAAATCATTCTCAATCAAAGAGTGTAAGTGTTTATGAAAATCATCATTTTCAAAATGCCTGCAGTCAAATTTTCATATCCATTGCATAACGCTCCCGCGTTGCTGCAAGGATCTTAAACATCTACATATTACATCAATATATATGCGTAAAATCATATAAATTAATTCATAATTCATTGTATACTATTTTTCAATCTCATTTTAAGATCACAAGGATCGTCCTCATGGTGATTGTCATAAGACCGTCCTCCATATGATTGAGATTGTTGTTATTACGGGGACCGTCTTCCTAGTGATTGTCACAAGATCATCCTCTTTGTGACTGAGAACCTAACATCAATAAGGGGCATCCCCAATCATGTGCACATTACAAGTAGGTCTAATTTCTCTATGCCGACTATAAGGCAATGGATACATATAGGTGACTAATACTTAAAATCATAGTGCTTTACTCTTAAACCAATCTATTCCCCCGTATAGACTCTCCTTCTTTACTCCTTATAGTCTTTCATATGGGTGTATTGGTTTAACAGGTAAACCCTAACATATACAAACCATTTCAGTGTTCAAATAATGAAAGTTTCAAAAGTATGTCTGAATATGGAATACTTGACAATCGTCCCATATCGGTCATCAAGTATTCATCCTAGGTTTCGTCTACACTATAAGCATAAATTCCAATAGTCCAATCAAAACTAGGAGCAAATAATTTTCAAACACATGTAGGTCATCTCTTATACTCATCTAATCCAGCATACATTTCTCAGTACATGTTCACAAACATATTCACAGCAATCAATTCACATTAAACATTTATCAAAACAAAGAGGAGTGTAGATTACTCTACCTTAATTAGGATTTCCTTCACTTAACTTAAGATTCTTCTCCTTTTCCTTTAATTAACTCTTCAAGCCACCTCTGTACATTTTTGTAACCAACATTCAAAACTAAAACTTATTTTCAAAGCCTAAAAATAAGTTTTCACTTTAGTCCCTTATTTATCCCAAATTTGGTATTTAACTACAAAATTATCCAATTTACTCTATGATGCTTCTAAGAGGCTAAATGAACTTGATTCACTCAAAATTTTAGAATGTATATGGTTTACACTGCTTAAACAAAATATATCAGTCTTTTCAATTTAGTCCTTAAACTTGCAATCGAAACTTTTCCAATGATTTCCTTTTGTTTTCTACTTCTATACAATCAAAAGAGTCTTAATTGAGCTATGCATTATAGAGATGCATCAAATTCTATAATTCTACTTCATACCAAACTTTTTTAGAATTTATAATTTAGTCCCTATTTTTTAATTTATGGTTTTCATCATTTTTCTCTAATCTATCCCTTCAATTCATCCCTAATAGCATCCTAGAGGCTAGAAATTGTAGAAAAATCAATTCATTCAAATTATTCCAATGTATACCAAAAGTTTTAAAAAATTATAATTTAGTCCCTATTTTTCCCTTGGGGTTTCTGGTGACTAGCGACAGTGACTAGCGACAGTGACAGCGACGGTTTAGGTGACAGAGAGGACCACAAACTTCTAGCAACCCAACCTAGGTGCCTACCAACGACCAATGACGCAAAATCGACCGGATCGAAGAAGGGAATGTCACAAACGAAGGATCCATTTCGGCCACTGTGGTGGCCAGCGGAGCTGCAGACGACGTGTTGCGGTGTCGGGCAGAGCTGCTACACCTTCCGGCAGTGACGGGAGATGACATAGCAATGGTTTTCAGGCAGAGAAGAAGACGTGCGATGGTGAAGGTGGCGGAGGAGCTGTGCGCGAGAGAGATGGAGGAAAGGGGAAAATGTGAAGGAAAAATGGGATTTTGGGCTTTTTAAATGTTCAGGGGTAATTTGGTCATTTCTAAATTTACTCAAGATAAATCTTTGATGCATTTTCTTATTCATCTTCAAATATGGGATAATTTGGAAGAAATTTGAAAATTTTTAGAGCATCAAAAGCTTGCTAAAATTATTTGTCAATTTAGTCAAATAAAAATTTCTTTGTCAGATAAAATTTTATTCCAAAAAATTCTCAAATTTAAGCTACGAGCTCAAGAAAATTTTCTTAATCACCTCTCAATAATATTTCAAGGTTCCTAATTATTTTTATCCCAATTCTTTAATTTTAAACTGGGTTATTACACCTAACACAAACCATATGATTACATCATCCACTAACAACATATATCCCAAACCTAGGATGCCAATGATCTCCATCTCCAGCTCTAAGAGGATACGTATCTAGCTATCTGGACACATCAATACATATGTGAGATATATATCTTAGTAATCAAGCAAACTAGTTTACAAAACATTGATGGTACTAGCCATGCAAACATGAAAACCATGCATTCTCATTTATTTTTAAAAATATTTATAAATAATGGATGTCATACCATGCTATGTCTTGCATTTCCACATATACTCATGAAATGCACTAAAATGTATGTTCAAAAGATATACTCATGGGCATACTTTACATATTTCTCAATTGAATATAGTAATATGGAAAATGTATAAATATGGTCAAGAGATAATATCATAAAAATCAAATAGGCACCTGTGCCTTTCATTCTAAAATTGAGAGTTAAAGGAATTGTCGATCGACAATCCTTAGAAAGGCATCACCCAATGGCAAACATTCCCTCATACTAACCCTTTTAAGTATCCCTTCTAGCCCACATAAAAGAGTTTCCTTATGGTTCTAGACCAATGTACTACTTGGGCATCTGCTAGTGGATCCAAGTACAACATATGGATCACCATTCCTTTTTAACGGATCATCATAACAATAATAGGCCCCATAAAATGAACCTCAACTACTATCATATCGATCTGTACTAGGATATGGTAATGTGGAATCTGGTCACATCATCAAGAGTAATGAGATTTATAATCTTAGTAGCGACATCATTTGTTTTGAAAACCACTGATGGTACCAGCTGTACTTATATAAAAATTTATACATTATCTTCCTTTTACATTCACATTGACAAATATTCTATCAGATGCTATGCATGCTCATGTCATGAACTTAGTGATACATGTATAAGGAATTAATCATATTAGTGATACATGTATAAGGAATTAATCATATTAGTGATACATGTATAAGGAATTGATCATAAAATTTTTCATGAGGTGTTCATACATTTATAAACATCATCATCATAAAATATTTCTTCTTAAATAATGTAAACTAATCATTCAATCAATTCATCAAGAAAAACAAATAGTCACGAGCCTTACGTGTCTTTCGGTCTCTTATATACCCCATATCTAATCTCATAGCTAGAATAGAGAGAGCATTATCTCGAAGGCATTGCCTAACAAGCACTTTATGTAATATCCTCAATTCTATGATATCAGGTATGTCTTAGAATCCTAGACTAAATATTTTTATGCATGGAAAATAGTCCAAAAATTATTTTGTATTACCTTAAACAAAGGAAGGACTAAACTGAAAGGAAATGATTAGGGACTAAAATGAAAGGAAATTTGTTTCACAAAATATCCTGATAGTAAGCACGCAAATTGAGGTACATTTATGGCACACAGTTATGAGGTTTGAAAATGGTGCCAGTGTCATGAATGCTGCAAGAAAAATATTTAGGGGCAAAACGGTCAAAATTTTATTTGAAAATAAGAATAAAATATTTATTTATCAGATAAAATGGCTAATTTTTATCTGGAAAATTATGATTTTGCCTCTAGAATATTTTTCCAAAATTTTCAAAAAAAAAAAAAAATTGGTCCAGCACTTAAGAGGGGTAAAATGGTCATTTTACCATGAAGGGCAAAATGGTAATTTTGACACCAAGGGTAAAAAGGTAATTTCATCACAAGGACATAAGGGAAATTTTACCTAAAGAAACACTTTAAAAATTCTAAAATACCCTTACATGTCAAGGTTTTAAGAAGGAAAAAGTGAAGGGTATTTTGGTCATTTTGCCACCAAGGGCAAAATGGTCATATTAGCCAATTTAAATAAGTTACACTACTTCTTCTTCTCCTCCTTAGAAAAGACGACGTGAAGGTTTTTGGAAGGGAGAAATACCATAGGCTTCATAAGGGAGAAAAGGGAGAAAAAGCAAGGAAACTTTAAGGTTTATCCACCAAAAATTGTAAATCAAGGTAGCTTAGCATTCTTTCATCACTTATTTCATGTTTTAATGGATTTTTCCAAGCTTTTGAGATTTTCATGGCTGAATGAACAGTACATGAATAGTGATGTTTTTAAGTTTACATTCTTAAATTCTCAAAATTTCTATGGATTAATGCTTAGAAAGTAGTATGGAGTTGTTTGTGATGGTTAATTTCAATTATGAAAGTGTTTATGTTCATTTCCCAATTTTGTTTCATTTGCCCTAAAACCCCAAATTCATGAATTTCATGCCAAATTGTTTGTTTTGCCTTGATTGTTATGGATAAATGGTGATTGATGGTTTATAGATGATGAAAATGGGATTAAAGAAATGATTATATGAAAAATGATGATTTTTGCACAAAATGCCTCTTTAGGCCATGGCTAGCAAAATGAGATTTTGAAAATTGTTTGAAAAATTTTAAATTAGCTTATTGGTAATTCAAGTTATGGCCAATGGAGGGTAGAATAATTGTCAATTGGTTGAAATGCCCAATTTTGCCTAAAAATCCCATCTTGACCAAGAGTATACATGTTTTTGGTGAAGAAAGTGTGTTGAAATTTCTATGTGTGTGTCTTGGTTGAAGCAAGATTAATTGGCAATTATTTTCATGCAAAATGATCCCATTAAATTTCATGTAGCCTACTTGACCAATTTTAGGACATAGAAATATTTATGGAAAATTTTGTACAAAAATGAAATGAAATTGGTCAAAGTATACAAAGGAAATAATATGACGTTGCAATTAAATTTTAATGAATATCTTGTGCAATCTTGGCAATTATAGCAATTTGTGTGCATGCTTAAGTGTGCGGAGTCAATGATTATACACACCTTGGGTATGTATAATTAGGTGAGAAAGGGGGAAAATGGAATAATAAGTAGGAAATGGAAAATGTTCAACTTTGAAACCCTTTAAATGCAATAAAATGTGAAAAAGGGAATTTAGTATAAATGGGAAGGAAAAGTAAATTTATTTTGCTTATTATATGGCAAGAGTGACAAATAGAAATTGTTAAGTATGAAAATCTTAAATTTCTTAAGGATTTCTCTTGACCAAGAACGAACCTTCCTTTTTATACAAATTCAAGAATGGAATTGTTATTGAGATTTAAAGGTTTTCTTTTTAGAAAGTGAGAATGATAGTATCATCATGAATAAGGAAAGAAAAGGATTGATTTATGACATAGATAAGGAAAAACATAGCATGGTATTGGAAAACACTGAATGGAAGGAAAATATTTGAATGTTCAATAAAGAGAAACATAGAGGAAGTAATTCCAATATATGTTCTAGGATAGATAGGCTTATAACCGAGTGACCAATTGTCGGTATGGGACAGCCGTTGGACATTCCACGGTTGTATCATAAATTTGGATGGTGAAACATCCGCTCAGAATGAAAGAATTTCGAAAACGCTGTGATGATTGTGAATTCTAAGTTAGTGTAACCTAGATGGCCAATTGAATAGGGGACATTTACTTAGAATTTGGCAAAATTATGGGATTAAGCCTAATCATCCTAGTTGATATATATAGGAAATAGCATCTTGAAATGATCCATAATGTAGGTTGTGGTGATCTATGGCATCATGAACCGCCCATAAAGCGGGGAGAAGATGATCTGTGTGAATAACAGTGATTCCATGAGCTTAGTTTGACTGAACCCTGGGAGAAATTCCCACTTAAATCTGTCTTTATGACATGATCATTGAATGTGAATGGGTACTTGGATCCACTGAGGGACGCCTCAGATGTACCAGTGGCAGAATTGTCACACACTTGATAGAGCGGCTATCTCATTCATGCACGCTGTAGTATGTGGAGTAATTTATACTTCTGATACTCTTGTGTCTCTCTTAATTGAAAATATGGCTTTTAGCCAAATGTGAATGTTTATTTTCCTTATAAATAATGCAGTTTTCCATGAATGGTAAATGTTGTTTCTCCTAAATTATCTATGGCTGAATGGAAATTTAATGAATGTACTTTCCTAATTATGGTACTAAACGGTATATGGTGAACTATGATTGTGACTGAAATTGATACTATTTTTATTTTATAACTGATATATTATTGATATACCTCATAAACTTCATCCTATACAAATTGTTGGTTTATTTATAGCATTTCCTAGAAATGATGGAATTTAAGAATAAGGAATGTAAATTGTTTTCCGTACCTATACGGTGGTACATACCATAGCTCAGAAATGAAATGTGGAATGCGTAGCTACTGAGAAATTATTTTCTCATTATTTTCTGGTATGTATCAGATGACTAGGACCATTATGGTACTACAAGACAGAAGGGATTAGCTACCCATCCCAAGAAATGGAATGATATATATTATGCTAGAAATACATATAAGTATATGGATATGTAAGGCATACATATCAGGTTTATGAAAAATAGTTAAAAAGGGTATGAGTGGCAGGTTTCTTGCCTCCTTACCCTATGAAAGCAAGAAAACTACATATATCCTGCAGTATATGTAACAACGTTGTCACGTTGAACTGGATGTAAATGTATGTAAAGGAAAAAGTTTAAATTTATCCTGAATTTTTATGGATTATGGTGTATGATTATTAGACTTCCGCTGTATTGATAATTGATATGATACCTGAGTAAGGATCCGAACCTAATGAAATGTATACTATAAATGGATATTTAAAGAACTCAGGTAAGAAATAAAGGATAGAAGTGTATATAACACGCCAGAGTCTTAAGTGAAGGATTTTTCAATAAATAATATTTTAAATATGGCTTTGAAATTGGGGGTGTTATACTTTACATACCCTTGAGCTTTGTATGAGTGAGTACTCTATGGCCCCAGACCCGTTCTAGTCCTAGGCCACTTTATATTTTGTGACGTCCCTCAATAGATCCAAGTACAAACACATAAATCACTGTCCTAGACAAATCACATCTTACTCACAGGATCACTACTCCCATAGTATATCACATCCACTACTTTCTAGACGGATCATGATACTATAGAATCACCACATCTTACCAGTGCATCACTTCCCTGGTACACTATTCAAAAATGTCACTAAGGTGATTCGGCTCAATCCATGATTATGCCTAACTCTAGGTATGTGATCCTTTCTTGGCCATTTCACTTAAGGTTCATCTTCTCTTTCATTGTGTATTTTTGTTTTTGCATAAACCAATGATCACCTTTTTTTTTATGTATTTGAGATTATGAGTCCATACTTAATTGATAAGTATGAATTTTTTGTTAGTTATACTTATATGGTTTAGGTTGCACTACAAGTTAAGGTACACAGACATCAACCATGTGACTAAGCTTTCTTGTTAGAATTTCGATACTAGAGATTGAGATTAAGTCCACTGTGACAATATGAACTTTAATAGGTCATACACCTTGACCATGTATTTACATAGAAATTAAACTGAACATTCGAGTGAGTTAGCTTTTGAGATGCTCATTACATGTTTGTGATCATTTTTTGTAAGCTACAAGGAGATTCCATTAGCTTGTCCTCATAATCTGGTAAATACTAAATAACATTCTCTTTGTGGTAGGATCCCCACTAATATTAGACTTAAATCATACTTCATCATGAGGCTAAAGTATACAACCTTTAAAATTTTAAGAATTAGTCATTTAAGCCATGTTTTTAGGCATAGCCTATGCATTCTTCTGCTACCTAGCAAACTATAGAGTCTATATCAAACATGTATTACAATTTGCATCTGAAACTTCATATAAGAATGCCTATAATTATGAGTTTTAAACTTTGCAGTATTATGTATATTGTTAAGTGAAAGTACTGAAGAAGAATTCCTTAAACTAAACTCATTTTGACTAATTTTGATGCATATACTTATTATATAGATGTAATATTTGTTATTTGATTCTAAATATTTACTTATTCTAAATATTTACTTATATGCATTTTTTTCTTTTTGCTTATTTTTAGGAGAAGTTTGAGAGTGAGATCAAAGAGTCCCTTGGTGACACATCAGGAGTTGGGGAGGATGTCAATATGCAAGATGATGCTATTGCAACTATTGACCAAGAGTTTTCTGTTTTGACCAAAGTTACTAGTGGTCCCAAAAAAGGAAGAATTTATGGCTTTGGATCAAAGGGTTATATTATTGGTAGTCAAAATGCTCCATCACAAGGTTCAAATCAAGTACCTAATATCAATGAAGATAATTTGGAGCAAATGGAAGAGATACATCTAGAGGTAGAAAGGGGGAGACAAGAGAGAGAGGAGTTGCAAAGGGAATTACAAGACCACAAATCAATTGTGCAACAACTCTTAGCTGCAAATGGGATGACTCCTACATGTACGGATCCATATGCTAGTTGTTCTAATCTAAATTAATAGAGATAGTTATTATTAAGTTGTTTTTGGATGACAAGCAATTAGATGTATGTAGGAATGTTTAGATGTATTTAGGAATGTTTTGGATATATGTAGGCATGTTTTGAATATATGTAGAAATATTTTGGATGTATGTAGGAATGCTTTGGTGAAATGCAAATTGGAGCCATGTTAGATATTTGATATTAATGATAATATTAATACTTTATAATGACATTTTGAATTCTTATTTGTTATTTTGTAAAATTGCAATTCATATTTAGATAATTATAAAAACATTTAAAAGTTTAGAAAATACTTTAAAATTAGTGACAACTTTGTGACAAACATGATATCACAAGGTATTAGTGACAACTTAGTGACAAATATGGTCTCACATGGCTTTAGTGATAATTTTGTGACAAATATGGTACCTTAGCAAGGCATCAGTGACAGAAAGTCTGTCACTAAATTTAGTGATAGACATCCATAACAAATATTTTTTTAAAATGTAATAAAATTTTTGTGACCAATTTGTGATGACTTTGTCCTAAAAAACACTTTAGTGACTAAATTATCGTCACAAAATCGGTCACTAAAATTAGGGATAAAAAAATCATCACAAAAAAAATGTTAAAAATAATTTTAACATGTTTTGTGACAAATTAGTGACGGTATTGTGACAGAAACTGTCACAAATTTACTGACTATTTTGTGATCGAGTGTCTGTCACAAATTTAATGACGAACTGTATTTGGCTCATTTATTTTGTGACAAGGGAAATAGTGTTGAATGTTGTGACGGACATGTTCGCCACTAAACCTAATTTTAGGGATAGATATCATTGTTTAGTGATGAATTTGTGTCACAAATTTCAGTTTTTCTAGTAGTGGGACTTGTCTTTTCTCTTATTAGTATCTTGATGAGGTGAAGATTGTTTCTTTACAGCGCATATCTCAATTGAATGATGAAAAAACAACAATGGAAAAATACAAGGTACAATCCTTCGTATTCTATTATGAAGTTTCTCCCCTTAATTATATTGTGGTAAGAGAGGTTTTGACAAGTCAATTTTTATGCACACTCTTGCATATTTCCCTCTTGTATGTAGTGTGGTTGTCAAGTCAAGTTTGAGTCTTTCCAACTCTGCTTCCCATTTTGAACAAAATTTTGGAAAGCGAACCCAAATAATGGCTTTGTCAATTTTGTTATTTCTGGGTTGAATAAAGGACACCATTCTCTAATTGTTAGGTAATGGTCATACAAGAGCCATGGCCTTTAGTCATTGCAACTCGAGAAACATATGCAGAAGAATTCATTTCCTATATCAATAATGGTGATCACCCCATCCTTTGCCCAGAGTTGTTGTAGGCGAGATTCCAATGCCTTGAAGCCAATTCTCCTACCTAGAAATTTGACAATTAAGGTCTTTTTGAATGGTCTTGCGATATGAAACTCTTCTTTTTCAAAGATGATGAATTCTATTATGGAAAGATTTCCATTCCATAATGATATGAAAGTCTCGTCTAATTTTTCCTTCTTCACCATTTTCCCTATTTCTTTCATCTCCAGAACTTTCGTTGGGTGAGCAAAAATCCTTATCAAATTCTTTTCTCCCATTTCTAAATCAGAATTCAAAGAGGTGCTTTGGAGTGTTTCTTTGTACGTTCTTCTCTTCAAGGATTCCCTTTCCTACACATCATTCAAGTTTAACTATTATTCTTTAGCACTTTAATTTTGATTTTCTTCTTGTTATCTTGCAAAAGGTTTGCTTCTTATGTTGTTTTTGTGTTCTCTTGAATGAAAAGGAAGAGATCTTGAGAGAGCATCTCTGCTTGAAAGAGTTGTACTAATCAAAGAGAATGAAAAAAAAAATATTATAAGATAAAACATCTCTATTTAAATAATATTAATAAAAAAAAATATAAAAATGTCTATTTGATAATTTGACTATCAAAAATATTTTTTTTGTACAAATTAGCCAAACACAAACTGCTTCTCTCACAAACACTTTGTCTGAAACTTCATTTAAAAAGAAGTAATTTAAGAATAAGTAAATTCTAAGAAGCAAAAGAGAATGTTAATGTTAGAACAATTTGACGCACATGTCATTAGATAACAATATTTAATTATTTTTTTATTTTATAAATATTTTATTATAAAATAAAAAAATAATTAAATATTAGTAATAAATATATAAATAAAGTAACACAATCTATATAATTAAAAATATTAAGCGGCTATCAAATGCTAATATATTGCTAGTTGTGTCATGAAGTATCAATAGGATCATTAATTAAATAATTAGCTTAATGCAAGTTGATTAGAAGAAGCTAAGGCTCTTTTCACCCCAAAATTGAGGCAGAAGAGATAAAAAAAAATATTATTATTATTATTATATTAACTAACGATGAAGTAATTCTGGATTGGATATCATTAGAGCTCTACAGAGCAATGGCTAATGGCAGTTACTTGCACACAATGAACAGAACAAATAAATAGAGGTAAAGGTTGTTCTCTAATTGTATTTGTGATATTTAAGTGAACAGAAAAGTCAGAGATTGAATGAAAATTGAGAGAGTTAGAATATTCGTGTAGGAAGTGACCTCATATTTAAAGAGTTTTCAAGTAGTTATAGAAGTATGAGGCGACCAAGCCTATCTATCTTGCAGGTATTCTCTAACCTTGGACAAGGCCTTGGTGCAGGTGATCCAAAAGCGGGAAGGCGAACGTCCACAAGTGATTAGGCATATTAGTATTATCAATTAATTAATTACTTAATTTAAGTGTGTGCGTGTGTGTGTATATATATATATATATATATATATATGAGTTTTTGAAGAAGTTAATTAGTGAATGTGCGACATGTAATATGTTGGCTTATCATTTTGTTAACGGTTGACATGAGGAGAGACCACATCACTCACACTGCCTTTAGATGACATGCATTTGACTGTGCCTTTACCTTCCACAACACTAATATTATCCAATTCTTTTATTTTTGTTGGCAAACATGTCATTTTATTAAAACCAAACACAGGTACAAGCGTCAGTCCACCCTGACAAGAACATCACATGAAAAAACAGAAAAGAAAACGCAGAAAAGAAAAGACACCTCAGAACCAAAAAAATCACCCTATTCCAGACCGAACCTCACCGTCGTCCAACGCCAATATCTGGGCCAGCGAGGATGGAGGTGTGATCACCACCCAACCCGGAGGACACTTCCTATAGACAGCTGATTTAGCAAGGCAGTCAATTGTTTTGTTCGCTAGACGATTTTACTTATTATCCAATTCTTACTTACACCAAATCTCCCATTTTCCAACATTCTTTTACTTCATCGCGTGCTTTCATTATCCTTTTTATCCACAAATTTGCATATTATTTATTATTATTATTTTTTTAAAATCTAGCCATATAAAGATATATTATTGTAATCCAGACAAAAAATTATATATTTTTGTATGACTCTTTAATTATAATTTGGTCACCAATTGCAAATCTCTCATGGAGAACTTTGGAAATTACTTTTTCAAGCATATTATGAAATAAAATAACTCTTGTCCTGATTTATTGGTTAAAAAAAAAAGAGCCGCTGTTTGATTCTATTTTTATTTTATAAAATTAATTTTTAATATTATTTTTATATATTTATATATATGTCATTTAAAAAAATTCTTATTTTCTGTATATTTTTTATTCTTGAAAATAAGAATTTAAAATATCTTTTAATTGTGTTTTATTTTTTGCTCTTAAAATACATATTTTATTTTTTATTTTTAATTAAAATTATAGAAATGAACATAGATTTTTTATTTTTTAAATAAAAAATTATGTTTAAGAATAGAGACCCTAAATCTCCTTTCCCTTCCTTATTTTATTTCTCTCCTCCCTGTTATTTCTTAGGTTTTTGTTCAAATTTTCATAAACCTAAAATTCCTTCTCGTAGAATTCCATTTTAATTTTAGCAACTTTATCATGTTAGTCTCTATTTTATTTTCCTTTGCACCAAAATAAAAAATTGAGTTTGTGACAAACATTTAAATATTACACTTAAGTTTTATCTTTTCCAAATGGCATATTAATTTCTTCCCAAAAATAAAATCAAACTCCATATTATATGGACTAGATTTGAAGTGCTCTTTTCGATCTATTAGATTTTTTAAATAAAAAGTTCTTGAAAATAAAAAAAATTAATTGTACACAAAATTTTGCACTAAAACAAACACTTATATAAATTGTTAGTATATATAAATCCTTTTATGTTATTATATATCAGAGGTTTCGTATATATAAAAGTGTATATTATTTTTTAATTTTTAAAATAGGATATAAAATAATAATTATTAAATTTTAAAATAATAAATAAATCATGAAATGTTAATTTTTTTTATTGTTCTGTTCTAATTTTTTATTTTTTTATCTTCTTCTTATATTATATATATTTTATTTTATATTTTATATTATATAATATATAATTTTAGAGATAATAATTAAAAAATCTTAAAATTATTATATAATATATATATATACTCTTGTTTTTTTCCCTTTATATTTTACTCCATTTTCTAACAGGTAATCACTACTAATTAAGCATATAGTAGTTTCACTTAGAAATTAGAACAAAGGAAAAGAAATTTCTGAACAGTTCTACAAAGAAAGGGTTTATCGTTTATCCTTGCTTGCCTTTCTTACATTTATAGTTAGTACATTAGTACCATCATCACGGTATACAATTTGGAGTAAAATTGACTCCAACATCATCAACAATTATTATTATTTTTTTGTTGAGATTTACATGATGTCACATCACAGTGAGAAAGTTCTTTTGTTCATCTAATGGCAATGATGATGACCTAAAGTTTCGAAAACTGTAGCATATAAATAGGAACTCATTCTTTCTTTTCTATATTTTAAAACCTTTTTATAGACATATAAACGAACAAATGACCTGCGTAATAATGCAAAAAGGATAGTACGAAAAAATAAAATAAAGAGTAGAACAAACCCTTACTTGGTTTTTCAAGTTGATGAGACGCTTCATACATGTAAACTGTAAAGTATGTAGATCATGGCCAATGCACTATCTCCCTCTCTCTATCTTTTTCTCTCTTTTGCTTTGTTTCACCAGATATGGTAAATCCTTGGGAGTGAAGGATAGTCACTATTCAAACAAAGAACCCTACTTTTTAAGTTTAAAATTTTAATTTTAATTCACCTTCTCCACCTCTTCTGGCCAGCTAGCTAAAAAGATTCCACGAATCAGCTATGTGTGTGTGTGTGTGTGTATATGTAAAGTATCAGAATCTGGAATAATGCTAATTTTTTTAAGTTAGATTAGACCCATTAATAAATATTGTTAATTAATATTACGTTCTTGAGAACCTTAAATTATATTTTTGAGTTTTGACCGCGAAGTTGAATTCTTTTACTATACTTAGCGAACAATAATTATGGGTTGAAGAAAGTAAAAGAGAAAAAGGTGAAACCAATGAAAAGAATGAATAGTCTTCAGTACTCTTCAGTCTTCACTTCACTAGCTAGCTATATAGGTACATATATATATGTTATGGCATTTCAATCCTTTCATGCTTTTTCAGGCACCATAAAGGAGAGCTTGTACTACCTAAAACAAATCCACTGTATGCCTGCAGATACCAAACCAGCCTTTGTTCAACATCACCACCTTTCCCTCTCAATTACCTAATTTGATTAATTAAGTTAAAGTACTACCTCTTGCATGCAAAATAGTATGTAGTTCCAGCTAATTTCATACACACACACACACACACATATATAGTTAAGTCACAAAGACCGTGAAATTGTTGTAAAATGTTGCATGCATGTACGTATCTTATACAAATACATATATTAAAAAAAAATAAACGAGTATGTGTCCACCATTATTCTTAGGTTCAACTTAATTGAAAAAAAAAAAAAAGGAATCTGACATGCACAATCCAAAGATATCATTATCTTTTTCTTGGCTATAAATCTCTCTCTCTCTCACTTAAAACATGCCCTTCTGTGTATCTGTGCCTTTCCTTCTTATCTTCAAAGGGTAAACCAACCCTCCAATTCGAAATACCAAAAAGAGAAACCTTCTTTTTCTGTTAAAGGAGACATATAATACACACACACACACACACACACATGCTATGCACATACATATCCTGTGAAGATGCAGAGCCTGTGTATGTAGGACTATGATCTGCATTAGCAAGTTGTAATTATCTTGTTTAATTATATTTCTTTTTAAAAGAGAAAAGAAAAGAAAGATAAAGTAAAGAAGAAACTTGCATCAATTTTGGAAAACTTTAAACTATACTTAGACTGATGGTGTTGATCCTATATTATGAAAAAAGTCAGTCTTACACATTGGACATGATCGATGCGTACATGTCTAGGGCTTAACTCAGACATGTCTGTGCCGTGAGCCATCAGCCATGCACACACAGAACTTTATAATATATTAACATTTAAGCATGCGCCCCCATTTATCAACAACTAATTTAATTATTCGTTACGTTGTATTAAAAGGAGGATTCATTTTATGTCTTATTTTCTTCAATTGAACCAAAAACTAATTATGATGATCGAACAACATTGAAAGGAAATTATCACTGTGCTAAATTAAAACGCATTCATATATATACATATATATATGTATGTATGTATATATGTATGTATGTATATATGTATATATATATGTATGTATGTATGTATGAATATATATATATGTATGTATGTATGTATGAATATATATGTATGTATATATAGACTATCTTCCTCCTGTAGTTGCATGCATGCAGCTTATAGTTATGATCATACTTTTACTTATGTATCCAACTTGCTAAATAGTTTAATTTATTTCTAAATTATGAAGTGAATGGAGCTTAATTATTCCCAAAATTGTAAGTTGAGAGAATATATTCTCATTTTTAAAAAATGAGTATATTAACAAAAGTTAAATCGAGTTAAAAGAATAATATTTTTTTACAAGTCTCAACGTGATAAGTTAAAATTTAAAATTTTATAAAAAAATATATTTATATTTAATATTTAATAGTATCTTAAATAAGATTATTTTTAATAAAATAATATTTAAAAAAAAAAGAAAAGAAAGAATGATTATTAGGCACTCGCCATAGACTTATATTTCAAATCTTGGTATGTTTTTTGCTAGGTAACGTTATATTCAGTTGACATTATTATTATTTTTTTTTATCCTTTGGATTGTACTTATTATTCTCTCAATCAAATCTCAATAACAGCCAACAGGAAATTGAACAGAAACCGGCCGCCCAAATCTAAGGTATAGAGATTATTCAGGCATATACAAACTATTGGTTCCAGCTACGTACCTACATACGAGAGGCTTTTTCATTTTACTATTTGATTCAAAATTTTAATGTATAATCAATAAGTTTACGACAAAGACAAAAATAAATTAGTACCTTGGTACTTTAATTTTATTTGAAGTTTTAAATTTTCGAATATGTTAATCCAATACTGTTCGCCCAAGTTTATCGAAGTTAGCTAAGTATTTGGTAAAAGAAAAGTAACTGCTTCTAAGTAGTAAGAAATAGTTTCTTAATTATGAAGCACATGTTAGAAATTGTGGCTTTAGCTTCTAGGAAAAATATAAGTTAAAAATTAAATATTTTATGACAAATTATACTAATTTCTTGTTCATCATAACTTCTTTTTCTTAAAATTTTTTATAAACACGAACCCTTTATGTATAAATTATGTTTATTCTTTTAGGAAGAAATTATATACATTATTTTGAAACAAATATAAATCAAAGTATAGAACATTATATATACAAATTTATATTTCTTTACAATACTTAAAATATTTATTGTGATTTTATTATTTATATTTTAAATTAATTAACGATAAAAACATAATAAAAATTAACAATAAAAAATGTTTTTAATTATTTATCTATTTAAATGATATTTAGCAAAGTAAATCTATATATACCATTTATGGTAATTTAATAATTAAAAGTATTTTTTATAAAAATTGGCCAAAAATAATTTACTTATCAAACAATAATAAAAGTATTTTTCAAGTGAATTGGACAAACACAAATAGTTTCTTTTACAACACTTTTCTTGAGCTTCATTTGGGAAGAAGTTATAATTTCAAAAGGCTAAAACTCATTTTAGTCTCTCACTGCAAATGAGACTTTTTTTCAATTTAGTCCTTAATAAATTTTTGTTTTCAATTTGACCAATCATTTACTAAATTATTATCAATTCAATTCTTTTGTTATCATTTAAATGGTTAACAGAACATCATTTAAATTTTCTTAAAACCAATTTTAGTCCCTCACAAATAGAACTTTTATTAATTTTGTTTCTTACAAATTTTTATTCTCAATTTAATCTCTCAAATATTAAATGTTTATCAATTTAGTTAATTTTTGATTGTCTAAATTATTAACAAAACTGATGACATAGCCATTAAATGTTTAATTAGCATTGTTAAAATAGAGGGTTGACAACTATGGGATTTCATTAAGAGATACAGAGGATTGTATTTTGGTTTGAATTTTAAAATCTTAGGGCTTTTTGCAAAATGATTTTAGAAAAAAAACAAAGATAGTAGAATAAAACTCCATGATTAAAATTCTTAATGATAGTTAGTTGCAATAACTAAATTTTACAATAATAGCATATTCCAAGACAAAACCAAAAAAAAAATATAGTTAGTTTTATTAAATAATTTTTTAAAATAAGATCAATCATTGAACTAATAAAGATACTGATTCATAAATCAATAGTTCAACAGTAGTTGAATTGTGGTTAAATCGATATTAAAAATTATATATTAATTTTAAATTATAATTAAGTATAATAATAAGTATTTTATATAATTTTATTATATAAAAATAATATAATTGTCCAATTTTTGCAGACTTAAACCAATTTGAGAGCTATCTATTAAAAAAATAAATAGATTTCGACAACTTGCCCAAACGAGCCCAGTGCTCAGATACATCCTAAATAGCTATTGCCTTGGCTAATTGTCCAATTTTTGCATACTTAAATCAATTTGAGAAAATTATGGAGAAGAAATTAGTCGCGTATAAAGCTATCTTAATATGGTTAATTATATTTCAGCAACGACTAGGTTAAAAGTCATGATTATTTAATAAAATTTACGGTATGTAAAAAAAATAAGGTAATATGTAGTTTTAGTATGTATCTATGATTTGGCTGATTTTCATTATGGTACCTTTTAAAAGTTTGTATTTAAATGATTTAATATTTAAATCGTTAATATGTTAAAGTTGCCCTAATTTACTCGAACTTCATTCTAAAAATGTCTTAATTTGATAATTGAAATCTTAATCCCCAAATTCTTCCAACAAATCAGGCCAAAAAAAAAAAATTCTTCCAACAAAAAAATTTCATAATGAAATTGAAAATTTGGACAAAAATATTAGGGATCTTATACATACTTAAGAGGCAAATTTTGGAAAAAACTTTTTTTGTAGCACGTACAAAAATGGGAATTTGGTTGGTTAAGAAACGAATTTCAGTTTTTACTGCTTATAAAATTATGAAAATTCTATAACCAAGTTAGGGATTTATTTCAAAATTGCGTATAAAATTAGGTACGTCATTTTGGAGGGAAAAATTTGGGATTCCAATTAGTTAATTTTTACTTTTAATAAAAATAAATTTAGGTATTTCACGGTAAGAAAATTAGAAATTTAACAAGAAATTAGTGAAAAAAATTAGGATATTGTATAGGGGCAAAATTTAGGGGATTATATTGTGTTGCTTGTGTGGAACTCCGGATTCTAATTGACAAATGGAGAAATTTTGATCTTTAATGCATAAAATTTTAGGATTTCTTTAAAAATTTAAGACAAATTTTAATGAATTTAATTCATAAAAAAAAAGTAAACGAAAAAGTATTAACTGTTTAAATATCACTTGAATGTTGTCAACTTTTAAATTGCATGACATCAAAGTACACAAGGGTCAAACTACATAATGATACTAAACTGGATTTTATCTAATAAAGTATAAGAAGAATTACACTGACAGTAGCAGTAATATTCGATGCAGTAATATTAAAATACACTTTAACAACAAAAAAATTGTCAAAAGTACCAAATAGATGCCAAACAAAAAAGTGTCCAAGCAGCTTTTGGATCCCCTCCTGGGCGCTTTTTGTTGGGTGCCCTGCTTGGCTTTTTAGCGACGGTTTTATCCGTCGCTAAAGTGTGTTTTAATATTATTGCAACGAATATCATTGTTGCTATAACTTTTGTTTAAATAATTAATTTAACAAAAGTTATAGTGACAATAATATTTGTTGCAAAAAACTTTAGCAACGGAAAAAACCGCTGCTAAAACGCCCAGCAGCGCCCAACGGAAACACGCAGTAGGGAATCCGAACGCGTCCAAGCAGAGGTCCAAAATCAATTTTTATCTGCCATTGCAATGTTCTTCCTAGCCAATTCAAATAAAATTACAATTGACCCTTTATCTTTTATACCCATCACAATAAATTCTCTATCATCTAAATTTAGAAGTTTTAATCATATAAAATTACAAAAATACATTCCCTCCGCCATCCTCTACATCTTTATTAACCAATTACCAATCTATATCTTTACTTTTAAATTTTATAAATAACTAGCATTTTTTTATAAATATATAATTTGAAATTTAATTAATGATTCATTTATCAACTTGATATGTATATATATTTTTTAAAAAATTGAACTTATAAATACACTTTACAAAAAAAAAAACAGATATATATTATAACTTATTATTTGATGTGCATATATTAAATGATATATTTCTTTTAAGGTTTGAAATTTAAAATTTAAAATTTAAATAATAAGTTATTAAAGATATAATCACATTTAAAATTTGAATACATTAAATTAAATTCTATATATTAGAATATATATAAAATCAATATATTAATAAGTAAAAATTTAATTAAATATATAATTAATTTAGCATATAAATAACTGTAATTAATATATAATTATGCATAATAATAAACATAAGAAATTTTAATACATGATAATTATGAGTGTACAAATATAAAAATTAAATAAAAATATTTTAATTTATATAATGCATTAAATATCTAAATAATGTAAAAGTCTCTCTCGGCAACAAGTATATTTTTTGTATTACATAATACATATATGTGATTTAATTACAACTTATGGTCTTACTTTAATATATATATATATATATATATATATATATATATATATATATATATATAAGGATGATAAATAATATTTAAATAAAAAATTTTTCTTAACTAAGGGTTAATGAAAGTAATAGATCGATGGACAAATTGGAGAAGAGGAAAAAGCGGAAGGGTATATATATCTTAGTAGTTTTGATTACATAATCAAAATTTCTAAAATTAGATTATAGAGGCTTATTGTAATGGGACTGTTGATTAGGGAGTTAATTGTAATTTTATTTGGATTAGAGAAATCATTACAATTTAAGGCATGCAAAGATTAAAGTGGGTATAGGTACAATTTTTCATTTTAAATCTATAAGAGATTATTTTTCTATGTTTAAAACTAGTTTAAGGAACTAATTATTTTAAAATTTTAAACAAATTTTAAAGAGAAAATAAAATACCATAAATATGTTTTTAAAGCGAAGCTCTTGTAAGTTATGAACAGTTTCCAGTAATTATGGTTTGTTTAGAATTAGAATAGTAAATTACAGTTATTGTTTTTAGATTCGTTTAAATTACACTTACTGAAAAATTACATTTATCTCTTTCAATTTTATTTTTTGCCAATAGAACTAACTTTCTATATAGAATAAGACAGTAATATTATTTTTAATATAAAAATAAATTCAATCAAATATATATTAAAATTCAACATAAAAACTTTAGTATATTAGTTAAGACAATTAAATAATTTTATTGTTTTAAAATAAATATATATTAGATAAAATACTAATTTTATTGAGTGAAAATAAATTAAGTAGGACTTTGTATAATATTTTCAGGAATATGAAGTATTACTTTTGAAATTAGAAAAGTAACAAATATAATTTTACTGAATATCAAAGAAAATAAGCGTAATTTAGTCTAGGAAATTTAATTAAATTGGAGAGAATGAATTGAAGTGTGGAAAAGCAAATTAGTCATGACATGAACTGAGGGAGAATAGTGTGAATGAGAGAGAGAAGAGAAGAAAGAAGAGAGGGAGATTGAAGATGGATGAAGTTGATGCCTTGAGCGTTTTGATCACATCCATCGATACACGATAGGGCCGACAACAAGGACGAAGGCAGCCGTCTATACTCTCTCCTGCCAAAGCCTGTCCTCCATGTCCCAGCTTCCTTTTATTTCTCATCTCCTTTTCTTAATTTCATTTATATTTATGTTTCATATATAGAAATTAACAATTATGATTATTTTAAAATATATACCTACCAACCAAATCAAACATCACCTTACTAATTTAATTTAATAAATAATCATATAAAAGGTTAATAATAAACAAAATTCTCTGTCTGTGTGCTTTCTCTTTCTTATTGCACAAGGTGACGAGTGCCACAGCGCTACCCCAACTTTATATGGTAGCCAAAAGAAGCAATAAGAACACGATCCACTCTCTCAATAATCTTTATATATATATATATATTTATTTATTTGTTTTTGGGAAACCATGTTCACTAAGCTCGATGGGATTCAGGGCTCTATAAATATAGAGCAGCTCTCTCTAGTCTCTCCCACCAGTCACCACTAGATATTAGTTACTGACTAATAGTCCTCGAAAATGCAGTACCAAACGGCGTCATCGTGGGGAGGGTATGTGAGAGTGGTGGTGGAGAATGATCCGGTGGAGCGCATAGAGAAGCTAGCGTCAGAGAACGCGGTGGTGATATTCAGCATGAGCACGTGCTGCATGTGTCATGCCATGAAGACGCTCTTGTGTGGGATGGGCGTGAACCCAATGGTGCACGAGCTGGACCAAGACCCTCGAGGCAAGGACCTTGAACGAGCTCTAGCCTGGATCCTTGGCACCACCTCCCTCGTGCCCCTGCCTGTTGTCTTCATCGGAGGCAAGCTTGTTGGGACCATGGACCGAGTCATGACCTCTCACATCAATGGCACCCTCGTCCCTCTTCTCAAACAAGCAGGGGCTCTCTGGCTTTGATATATACATTATAATTATGGTGATCAATATTTATTTACTGTTAGCTACTGACTTTTTTTCTTCTTTGAATTAATCTTAATTACTTTTTCTTGGGATTACTATATATGATTTCATCTGGGTTGGTATTCTGTAATGGTTTGTGTTGATTTCTGAGTTTGAGACTTCCAGCTCTCCCTCTCCTCTGTAGAGTAAAGATTATGGAAAATGAAAGAATCAAAGTTAAAAAAAAATGGTTTATACTCATACCTTATAGATAGGGTTTAGGTTTTTATCTTTTATTATTATTATTATTATTATTATTGCTAAGGACCAAAGTTTATATATACATATGTTCGTTAAAACTGGAAAACAAAAAGAAAATTGTTAAGAGCTGTGGGGACCGACCAGAAACGGCGTCATTTCTGGGCAAAGCTGTCGCTTTGTGTGTCCTGTGTTGGTTTCTTTTGGTTTGGCGTCAGGCTCATGCCTTGGTTCTGGAGGGTTTGCAAAATCATTAAATTTTCTATCCATTAATTAAAAAAAATTATTTAAGACACTGATCAACAATACCTTATAATTTATATTGTCAAAAAATTCCACTTCTGGCGTTGTGTCGGAAAACTTGCCCGTTCTTGTCAGTCACTACTCACTACCACCCACCAAGCGACCAAAACGACAACCTAAAAATTGATTTAAGTACTAGACAATTCTTTTTTGGCCAATAGGAGTTAAGTAAATTGGAAGGCCTTGTTTATTTCTTTGGTTACATATATGACTTCGGCTTGTTTTGTCTCTTACATTATATAATATAAGTAAAAGATTTGATATGATAAAAAAAAATTAAAAGAGAGCGAGAAATTAAATAATTATATATATATTTTTATAAAATAGTACGCACCACCAAGTCCTCTAGTTGATACACTTGGTGTGGCATTTGTTTTTTTTTTTTTAAAGTAATCGAACAGTTTTTATTATCTAATTTAACTTTTTTTTAAGTAGTCTATTATCAAGTTACTTTTGTGCACAGAGCTAGTTGCAAGGGAAGAAAATTTTAAGAAATTAATTTATCATAGAATTTCATAACAAATCCTGAAATGTTTCTCATTAGGATGGCCCAAAATTGGATCTGCAACTTGTTTATTTGGGTTTCTTAAAAGTTTTGAACAACACCTTTTTCCATACTGCTCCAGTGGGCCGCGTCTGGATTGCGAAGAAGGCCCACAATAGTCACCAGTACGCATATGCATTTTTTATTTTTGACGGAAACTTTTTTTTTCTTTATGCCACAGAATGCGCATGGTTATGAATTATGATAATAGAATAGTAGCACTATTTGCAGAAAACATAAAAGAAGTGAATTCACTACTGTCTGAATTGGCAATGAATACTGAAGGGCTGATCTAGATTTGTACTGGTTCTGGATTACAAATAAGGCCCGCAAGATTCACCAAGGTCCAAGTATATGTATACTAAGTACGCTAAAGTGCATTACCTTTTTCCAAAAAAATTATTTTTAATTATATATAAAAAAATAGATAGTTAAGTAACTTCTCTTTTTGGTCTTTTTCCTATATCTTTTTTTTTCCATAATTCTCAACTTTCATATTTCTAATATATTTTTAGTATATTATATAGTTTGATAAAATGTCCCAAATCATATACTTTAGTATAGATATATGGTTATTGAAAATTTTAATTTGTAATTATAAAATAAAAATTATTTAATTTTTTGCTCTTCTAAGATATACTTTAACACTATTTTACTCATTTATTTTAATTTTCTTACTCTCCCCGTAAGGATATATATACACAACTTATAAATAGTTTAATTTCAAGATTTCTTAGTCATTAGTCTATTTTAGATTAATACTAAATTTTGTGAGTAAGAAATTTTAGTCTAACATATTGGACTGTGTAAAAAGATGTTCTATGAATTATATCTCGTATGAAGAATTTGCATAAAGAACAAGAAACTTACACGGAATGCGGGAGAGGAGGCCTATTGTATTCACCTTGAATGCCTAATGCTTTTCCCATAGGAGAAGCTACTTATTTTTTAGAATTTAAGGTGTTTGAAAAACTATAAGAAGTACTTTTAAGTGGTTGGAGAAGCATTTTTTTAACTTTGAAGTAGAAGTTAAAAATTGAAGCTTCTATTTCTAGCCAAAATTATAAACTAAAAATTAAATATTTTACAAAAAAAATACTTATTACCATAATACTTCTAACTTTTTTTTCCCCATTTCTTATCTATCAATTATACTTCTTCTTTTTGGGAGTAATTATATATATTACTTTTAGATATATAAATTAGAGTATAGAGCATTTATATGTATTTATATTTTCAAAAATATTTATTGTGATTTTTTTCTTTATATTTTAATTAATAATAATTTAATAAAAATTAACAATAATAAAATTTATAACTATTTATCTATTTAAATAAAATTAATAATAAAATAAATGCAAACATACCCTTTTTGGTAATTTGACAACCAAAAACACGTTTTTACATAAATTATCCATATACAAGATGCTTATCAAATACTGATAAAAGTTTATAAAGGCCAAATTCAACCAATTTCAGTTAGGTCCAATTTTATCATTAGTCTCTTAAGTCTATACAACTTGGACTTTAAACTTTCACCTTAGGGAGTCCCCCAGTACTTGAAGAGTGGAATGGGGTCACTTTTGTGTCATTGAAATTAGTGAGTGCATTTTCTAAGGTCACACAATGGTGGAGTGATGATGAGGGGCAAGTTTTTGGTGGTAGATGGCTACTATCGTAAGGGGATTTTAGTCATTTCACCATGCCCAAATCTTTTCGAATTTCCAAAGAAATTTTTATCAAGAAAAACCTTTGACATTCTTCATTTTGCTTCGCATTCTCCATTTTTTGCATCCTCTTTGCATTCTTGAGTTCTCCAAATAGTTGCTTTAATTTTTCATCTTGGTTGATTTTCAAGGTTTGAATCAAGTTGCTAGTACTTAATTTTGAGTTCTCTTTGCAAAATAAGTGCTCTCTTCTCTTCAAAGTGTTCCTTTTCGTTTTGAATATTGGATTCTTCCCCACTTCCTTTTTTATTTTTTTGGTTCTTATATTTTTTTGAGTTTTAGCCAGGGGTTTTTTTTAGTGCATGTTTAATCTTTCACTTTACAAAATATCTCTCCAAATTTTGCCTTTTTTTTTAGAGATGATGAGGCTTGTGAGGCATCACTAAAGGGCTAGGGCCTCCATCATTGGCACTGAAAGCTCCTTGGATTCTCTTGGGAGTCCTTTACCAAGAGAGAATCAATAGAGAGTAGTTTATTTCTTTAAACCTGAGGAGGTGGAGTGATTAACCCTTGATGGTAGAATTAAGTATTAGGGCGAGGTCGAGGTATAGATAATGAGGCAATAAGCACCATCATCCAAGAGAAGGCCATTGGAGAAGTCTACATCTATGAGTGAGTCATTAGGCCAGCCACCATTTGAGTATCTTCTTTCATCAACAGCTATCCTTGAAGTATATATGAGATTGTGAACTTTAATTAACTTATTGCATGTTGTCAAGAGAAATCCAATTTGGGATTTTTCTAAGGGGCCTTTCTACACGAGATCAGCAAGGGAATCTTTTGCATGCCTTAAGAGTGAGCAAGGTGATCTAGGAGTGGGTGATCTGTGAGGTGAAAGACTTTTAAAGTGTATTACATAATCACTCCTACATGGAGTCTTTATGGGAGAATTTTTTTGCAAAAATAAATTCAATGGGATCCAAGGTAGCAAGTTTTGTCCATCCTCAAAATGTGTATTTTGAGATGGTGTCAAGTTCCTTATGTATCACCACATCGTTCAGGGCTGCGAGATCATCCATTCGTTTACCCCATTCAAGATGCCGCTAGTGAGTTATCTTAACATCAACCCAACATAGTTGATGATGAATGCATGGATAGTGGTGCAAGGGTTTGAGATCATATGCATAAAGGAAAAGGTGATGCCTTTGATAAATATCTTTTTTTACTTTTTCCTAGACCAAAGCCAATTTTTAAGGAGTTGGGTACAATTGCAAAATTGAGGTGGTGATTGTGTGGCCATATTAGAGGAATTATCTAGTCATTAAAAAATTGGAGCAAGAACATTTTCCACATAATCCTTTTGGCTTTTGGCTTTTTTAGATAAAAGAAGAAGATAATTGGCCCTTTTTCCTTTGATGAGGAGTCAATCAAACATGGCCTTTAATTTTACCTATGAAAAACTTAGCCAATTAGAGCAAGAGACAGTGGCTATGCTATCTACCAGGTTGATTGACTTTAAGAAACTTCACAGTATGTATATATATATATATTTTGTTAGCTTTTCACTATGATTTTTTTATTATTTTCTAACAAGTTCTTTGGTAGGCTACCAGTTTAACTTACGAGAGCTCCAAACTAGAAAAAATGAGTAGCTTGCTGGTCAGGCTATTGGTGGTAGAAAGGGTCAAGTTAGTAGGTCACTTGCCCCACCTAACAAATTTGAAGGGGGTTGGTTTGCCCTAGTTAAGGCATAAGGAAAGGTTTATCCCTGATTCCTTCGCCTTTACTTTCTTGTTCTCAATCATAGGTGTAACATTTGTTCCTAAATCTTGAGAGATGTTTGTTAATTTTAGTTAATTGCTTGTGTATGTTGCATTTATGTTATGTTAGCTTGCATATAGTTGCATGAGTGCAAGAATTGGACTAGAAATGAGTGAGAAAAATTGACTAGAATGAAGACAAGGACTAAAATAAAAAGTGAAAAAGTTTATGGATGAAAAGTGCAATTTAAGCCAAAGGATTTACTGTAGCAATAGAATTTTGAAAGCTTCTCTCCAGTGAGTTAGGGACAAAATGGTAATTTAACATATAATTAGAAGAATTATCATTTTGAACCGAATGGTTGGGAATTAGAAGTAGAATTGCAAAAGGGCCAGATTGCCTATAAATAGGCCAATCTTTCAGACCTTTCATTTGGCATCCTAAGTTCTAAAATTTTAGAGAGAGAAGGAAAATGAGTTAGAGAGAGAGAGAGCTAAAATTATGAAGAAAGGAAGATGTTGGACGAATCTAAGCATTCTAAGATCTAGGAAATCACTCCATAACACTTTTCAATCATCAAATATCGATTATAAACCAACAAAAAGTAGCATAATAACCCAATCTCTTTATTTCAGAGTTTACTATTCATACTAATGAAATTTGTGAAATTGAACTTGTTTGAAAGAAAAATGGATTTAAAACTACATTCTTATTATTTTTAATAATAAGAATACTTGTGCATGCTAAAAATTGTTTTTGAAAAATGAGTTTTTCAGCTTGAATGAAAATAAGTTTTAATCTCAGATTTGGACAAGATTATATGATGTTTTGGGCTATTTTCTTGTGTTAAATGTTGCTGAGAAGTTTATCTTGAGTTCATCAATTTTAAAATGGATTTAAAAACAAGTTTTTAGATTCAAATTTGGGTCAATGGCAATTCATAATATAGAGCAAGACGCAGCAACTGACGGCCATGGTGCAGCAGTCGACTATCATGTTCTTGATATGCCCAGAAACGCATACAAAATGCTAGCAGTCGACTATCGACTGCCCCAACCCAGCAGTCGACTGTCAGGCCCAACAGTAAGCTAGTAGTCGACTTCCGGCACCTATCAGTAGACTGATAGCTCTCTGTTTAAAAATTTAAAAATTTAGACAAAATACAATCAGTCGACTTGTAGCGTGCTACCAGTCAACTGCCACCTTTTGTGATGAAAAGATGACTTAATGATTAGAGCCCAAAAACTAAATCCAAACTAGAGATGAAACTCAAATTATAAGCAAGGTAACATATACTTTGAATGTAAATGAGAAAGAGCATGAAAGTAATGAAATTTAAAAGGAAAGAGAAAGAATGCATAAGAGAAATGAAAATTGTATTCTTAATATATGTATGAGTGGTAGATAGGTTCATATCTGAATGATTGATTGCTGGTATAGGACGGTGATTGGACATTCTGTGATTATCGTGATAGTTGTAAATTGTAAGTTAGTGACTTAATGGATAAAGTAAATGAAAAGTCACATGCTTAGAATTTACAGAACTATAGTATGCACCGATTCACCCATATATATATGTTTATGAATAGTGTTTTGAGGACCCCAGTATGTACTTAATGTGTGAAACCTAGATTTGGGGACCTTATGGTACTTGGATCCACTAGAGGATGCTCTAGAATGTACACAAATGTTATATGCAGTCGAGGACTGCCAGGCAGAGTTGCCACAGTACATATGCAAAAGCATGGAGTGGTGCACATGCTGTCCCTCCAGATTTCTCTTATTATGCAATTATATGATGATGATGATGATGATTGGCAGAGGCCAACAAGAAGTGCTCTTATTTCCTTATTGCTCTTTATGTTATGATGAAAGTTATATGAATGATGCTATGTTACCTATATGTTTTAATGAATTAATGAGATATATACTATGAGTTAAGTTTATGCATGCAAGTATGAATGTTAAATGAAATGTTATACAGGATCACCCAATAGATGTATTATTTTATGAAAAAAATAAAGAATTTTCGTATGAGTTTACGGTGGTAAAACTAGCTATTTTGAAAAATGGTTATTAATGCTACTGAGATTTATTCTCATAAAAATGCTGGTCTGTATCATATGCCTAGGTTCCAGATAGTGCTAGAAGTGGAGGTGTAAGTGGTGGAGATACCCTTCCTAGTGTATTTTCTTATGATTCATGAAGTGTGGGTTGTGTGTATATGGGAAGTTATTCCCCCACCCTGATTGCATGAAGTTTTAGAATAGAAAGTTTTGGTATGCCCCATACTCTGAATCCTTGTGATATTTTGGTAAAAGGATCAAGAGAATAGTTTTGATATATAGGATAAGGCATATAAATATTAGGATATGTGAGCTAGGAATCCACTAGCTATTTTTGTTAAATGGGTATGAGTGATAGGCTTGTTGTCTCCTTACCCTAGCTAACACTCTCACATATCCATAGATATATGTCTAATGAATGATATGTATACACTGTAAATGAATGTTGATGTATATGAATATATGTATACACATGTATGTTATTTTAACTAATATTTTTTAATTTTCGCTGCGTAACTTGTGAGATCTCGAGTGTAGCAGCCCAAACCAATAATACTTTTTATTCACTTGATAACTAATTAAAAATTGACTCAGGTAAAGGAAGTAGTGATTCACCAATCTTGTAGTATATTATTTATATTATTTAAATCACTTTAAAAGGAACTGTAGGATTGGAGGGTTACATTAAGTTGGTATCAGAGCACTACTACTATAGCTAGTTAGAACTGGCTCGATAGTGAAAGGGTAGATTCCTCAAGATAGAGACTAATGCAAGGTAGTTATCTGAGCCATGGTAGTTGAATGGCTTGTATTATGTTTTGACTTGAGGAATGAAGTATTAGGTTTGGGTAGATGATATTTATGATTGGTGCCATATAATCTCTTATAAATAATATGTTATTGAGACTGATCACCTCGGTAATGTTTGTTTTGTAGAGTGAATTATGGCCCCACCTAGGAGAAATACTGGGATGGAAAAGGAAGGTGAGACCAATATGGAAAGAGTAATGCAAGTCATGACGGGAGTGGCAGAGGTTATGAGGGAACAGGCTGTTGCTGCTGCCCAACAGGCTACTGCTGCTACTCAATAAGCTGCAGCTACGGCTGAAGCATTTAGACAATTTCAAGAGAATAGACCTAAGAATCCCAACCCAAATCCTGACGTTAGACAAGTGAGAAACCAAGCTTATAATGGTTGGTATAAATTTCAAAGAAATAATCCTCCTTCCTTTAGGGGTGAGTTTAACCCACAGGCAACTGAAGAATGGTTGCGAGAGATGGAAAAATTGTTTGAGGTCATAGGGAATACGGATGAATAGAAGGTATTGTTTACTACTTATATGCTTTTTGGGGAAGCAGAATATTGATGGAGAGGAGCGAAACAATTACTGGTAGCCCAAGGGACCCAGATCACATAGGAAGTTTTTAAAAGAGTGTATTTGGAAAAGTATTTCCTTGAGAACATGAGAAATCAGAAAGAAATTGAATTCATGCAATTAAAGCAAGGCAGTATGACTTTTGAGGAGTATTTAGCAAAATTTGAGGCACTGTCTAAATTCTCTTATTATTTGGAGCATAATCCAAATGAGACATGGAAAGTATTGCATCTAGAAGCTGGGTTGAGATCGGAGCTAAAGAATGTTGTTGCTCTATTTGAAATTAGAAAATTTTCTATGTTAGTGAACAAGTGTTGCATTGTTTCTCAGAACCTGGCTGAAACAAAGAAATAAAGATAGAGAGCGAATTTCTTTAAAAGGAAACAATTGGGATCCTTCAAAGGAAGGGATAGTAGAAATGAGGGAAACCAAAAGGGGAAGAAACCTGTAGTGAGACAGGCAGTACCTAATGCTTGTCCAAAGTGTGGAAAAAGTCATGGCAGACCTTGTAGATTCCAGTCGGGTGTGTGTTATAAGTGTGAAAAATTGGGTCACTTCATTAGAGATTGCCTTGAGTGAAAGAAGTCGACTGAGCCCACAAGACCTCATACTATGGGAAGAGTTTATACTCTCAAAGGTAAAGACGTGATTCAGTCCGATGATCTAATAAAAGGTAAATGTTTGATAAACGATGTATCTTTAATTGTACTGTATGATTCTGGTGCCACTCATTCTTTCATTTCCTGTGAATGTGTGGAAAGATTGAATTTACTTTTTACTTAAATTGCCCTATGAGTTATCTATTTCTACTATCGCAGAGGAGCGGGTATTAACTTCTTTGGCTTGCTTAAATTGTCCCCTTGTTGTTGAGAATAAGCCCTTCATTTTTTACCTCATTTGTTTACCTTTGGTGGGATTGGGCATCATTTTCGGGATGAATTGGTTGTCTGTGAACAATGTGGTCTTAGATTGTTCTAAGAAATCTATGACTTTTATATATGTCATACCAGTAGTTAGGAAAATTGAGGAAGAGATCCAAGGAACTAGTTTTATGTGTTCTTCTAAAGTTTAACTTTAGCATAAACTTAATGCTATTCCTGTAGTTTGTGAATTTATAGATGTCTTTCCCAATGAAATTACAAGCCTTCCACCTAAGAGAGAGATTGAGTTTTCTATAGAATTGATTCCTGGCACGGGAACAATTTCTATAGTGCCTTATAGAATGTCTTTCTTAGAGTTAACTGAATTGAAGTTGCAGATAGAGGATCTTTTGGGGAAACAATTTAGTAGGCCCAGTGCTTCACCTTGGGGAGCACCAGTTCTGTTTGTAAAGAAGAAGGATGGAAGTATGAGGTTATGTATAGACTATATACAACTGAACCGGGTAACTGTGAAGAATAAATACCCACTTCCTAGGATAGATGATCTTTTAGATCATTTGAGAGGAGCTATTGTGTTTTCCAAAATTGATTTGAGGTCGGGATACCACCAAATCAGAGTGAGAACAGAAGACATACCTAAGACAACCTTTAAAACCAGATATGGGCATTATGAATTTTTGGTAATGCCATTTGGATTAACGAATGCTCCAGCTATTTTTATGGATTACATGAATCGTATCTTTAGACCCTACCTAGATCAATTCATGGTAGTGTTTATTGATGAAATTCTTGTATATTCTAAGAGTAGTGAAGAGTATGAACATCATCTTAGGATTGTATTACAGTTGCTTAGGGAAAAGAAATTGTATGAAAAATTAGAAAAATGTGAATTCTGGTTGGAAGAGGTGAAATTCTTAGGTCATGTAATCACTAGAAATGGAGTAATAGTATATCCCAGTAAGATAGAAGCTATAATGAGTTGGGAGAGACCCACGACAGTGACCTAAATTCAGAGTTTTCTTGGATTAGTAGGGTATTATAGAAGATTCATTCAAGGGTTTTCGCAAATTGCATTACCCTTGACTAGATTGACTAGGAAAGATATTCCTTTTGTGTGGGATCACAAATGTGAAGATATTTTTCAAATTTTAAAAGAAAAGTTAATCACAACACTTATCTTAATAATTCCTGATCCCTTAGTAAATTTTGAATTATATTGCAATACATCCAAGAAGGGCCTAAGATGTGTCTCGATGTAGAATGAGAGAGTTGTCACAAATTCCTCTAGACAATTAAGGCCTCATAAAGAAAATTACCCTCCCTATGATTGAGAATTAGCAGCCATAGTATTTGCTTTAAAAATCTAGAGACACTATTTGTATGGGTCGAGGTTTGAGGTATTTAGTAACCATAAAAGTCTCAAATATCTCTTTGACCAAAAAGAATCAAACATGAGGCAAAGAAGATGGATGGAATTCTTAAAGGATTATGATATTGAATTAAAGTACCATCCAAGAAAAGCTAATGTAGTGGCAGATGAACTAAGTCAAAAATCTCTCCACATGGCTCAACTAATGATAAATGAAATGAGTCTGATAGAGAAATTTAGAAATATGAGCCTATCCACACTGATGTTACCAGATAGAATATATCTAAGTGAGTTAAAAATCTAGAATAACCTTAGAACTCAGATATTATAAGCTCAAAGAGAGGATGAATTCTTAAAGTCCTTTAAGGACCTAAAAGAATTCAAAAGAGGTGCCAATGGGGTATTAACTTTCCAAGATAGGATTTATATCCCAAACTCGGGCGGAGTGAGGGATATAATTCTAGAAGAAGCCCATAAAAGCAACTATACTATTCATCCTGGTGCTACCAAGATGTAACGAGATTTGAAAAAGAAATTTTGGTAGCTAGGCATGAAGAAGCAAATAGCTAAGTATGTTGCTAGATGCCTAGTGTGCTAGTAAGTGAAAATTGAACATCAGAAGCTTGCACGACTACTACAGCCTCTTGAAATACCTGAATGGAAATAGGATAAAATTTCTATGGATTTCGTAATGGGTTACCAAAAACTCAATTAAGAAATGATGCAATCTGGGTGATTGTAGACAGATTAACTAAATCTGCACATTTCCTACCCATAAAAATAAATTTCTCATTAGATAAGTTAGCTCAATTGTATATACGAGAAATAGTAAGACTCCACGAAGTTTCTATTAATATAGTATCTGATAGAGACCCTGGGTTTACTTCTAGATTATGGAAAGCCTTGTAGGAGGCTTTTGGTACTAAACTTAGTTTCAGTACTGCTTATCATCCACAAACTGATGGGTAGACTGAAAGAATTATTCAGAATCTATAAGATATGCTTAGAGCATGTACATTAGAGTAAAAAGGGAATTGGGATAGAAATTTACCTTTAGTGGAATTTGCCTACAATAATCTTTTTCACTCTAGCATAGGGATGGCTCTTTATAAAGCCTTGTATGGAAGAAGATGTAGGTCACCGTTGTGTTGTTTTAAAGTGAGGGAGAGAAAATTATTAGGGCTAGAGTTAGTTCAACAAACCATAGATCAAATTAAGATGATTAAAGAAAAGATGATCAAGGCCCAAGATAGGCAGAAAATTTATGCTGATAAAAGGAAAAGGCCACTAGAATTTGATGAAGGAGACCATGTTTTCCTTAGAATTTCTCCTATTACTGGTATTTTAGGGCTATTAAGTCTAGAAAGTTGAGCCCAAGATACATTGGACCTTTCCAAATCTTAAAAAAGGTTGGCCAATCTGCTTATCAAATTGCTTTACCCCTATTTCTGTCTAATCTTTATGATGTGTTTCATATTTCTTAACTTCATAAATATCTTCCTGATCCTTTACATATTCTTAATGTCAGAACAGTACAATTAAAAGATAATTTGACTTATACACCAAGACCTTTAAAGATTATTGGTACTGAGACTAAACAATTGAGAAATAAGACAATTCCACTAGTAAAGGTATTATGGGATCAGTCATCACCCCAAGAAGCTACGTGGGAGAAGGAAGATGATATGAGAAAAATGTATCCAGAGCTATTTGTATAGGTATGTATAAATTTCAAGAACGAAATTTCTTAAAAGGAAGAGAGAAATATAACATCCGCTCCTAAATTTTGAGAGATGTTTGTAAATTTTTTGTAATTTCTTATGTTTATTGCATTGAATTACATATAGATGCATTAGAATAAGAAATTTAGGTGAAGAGAAAGAATAGGGACTAAGTTGAAAGAAAAAAGATGAGGTGAGGATGAATGTGTGAAATTCTGAAACTTCAGGGCAATAGGCCATAATTTTAGCCAAATGATTTAATATAACAACAGAATTTTAAAAGTTTCTCACCAGTGAGTTAGGGACAAAATGGTAATTTAACATATAGTTGAAAGAATTATCATTTTGGACTAAATGGTCGGGAATTAAGAGCAAAATTACAAAGGGCCGAATCACCTATAAATAAGTGAACACCTCAAAACCCTTCCATTTCATCTTGAATTCTGAGTTTCTAGAGAGAGAGTGTGTGGATGAGTTAGAGAGAGAAACTAAAGGAAAAAGGCAAAGAATCTCACTTTTAACAAGAATTGAGGTCAGAAATGTGATTAGGAAGGCATCTACAACATTAACCAACATCAAAACATCGTTTAAACAGGGATTAAGGTAGCATGATAACCTAATCCCTTTATTTCGAAGTTTACTGTTCATACAACTGAAATTTGTGAAATTAAACTTGTTTGAAAGAAAAAGGGATTAAAAACTACATTCTTATTATTTTTAATCACTATTGGGTATTTTTAACCGATTGAAAATACTTGTGCATGCTAAAAATTGTTTCTGAAAATGGGTTTTTCAGCTTGAGCAAAAATGAGTTTAAATCTCAGATTTGGACAAGATTATATGATGTTTTGGGATATTTCCTTGTTTTAAATGTTGCTGAGAAGTTTATATTGAGTTCATCAATTTCAAAATGGGTTTAGAAACAAGTTTTTGGATTGAAATTTTGGGTCAATTGCAATTAACAAAGCAGAGCAAGACGCAGAAGCTGACTACCCCATTGTAGTAGTTGACTGTTGTGTTCTTGATATGTCTAGAAATGCATACAGAATGCTAGCAGTCGACTGTCGCGTTCTCTATTTTTTTAGAAATGCCTAAGAACAGAACAGCTGACTGCCCCGACTCAATAGTTGATTGTTGGGCCCAACAGTAAGCTAGCAGTCGACTGCCAGCACCTAGTAGTCGACTGATAGCTCTCTGTTTAGAATTTTGAAAATTTAGACAGAATGCAATTAGTCGACTTGCAGCGTGATACCAGTCGACTGCCACCTTTTGTGATGAAAAGATGAACTTAATTATATATTTGAATGATATCTAGCCCAAAAACTAAATCCAAACTAGAGATTAAACTCAAATTGCAAGCAAGGTAACATATACTTTGAATGTAAATGAGAAAGAGCATGAAAGTGATGAAAGTTAAAAGGAAAGAGCAAGAATGCATAAGAGAAATGAAAATTGTATTCTTAATATATGTATTTGTGGTAGATAGGTTCATATTTGAATGACTGATTGTTGGTATGGGACGGTGATCGGATATTCTACGATTATCGTGATAGTTGTAAATTGTAAGTTAGTGACTTAATGGCCAAAGTAAATGAAAAGTCACATGCTTAGAATTTACAGAACTATAGTATGCACCGATTCACCCATATATATATGTTTATGAATAGAATTTTGAAGACCCCAGTATGTACTTAATGTGTGGAACCTAGAGTTGGGGACCTTATGGTACTTGGATCTACTAGAGGACGCTCCAGAATGTACACAAATGTTATATGTAGTTGACGACTGCCAGGCAGAGTTGTCACAGTACATATGCAAAAGCATGGAGTGGTGCACATGCTGCCCCTCCATATTTCTCTTATTATGCAATTATATGATGATTATGATGATGATTGGTAGAGGCCAACGAGAAGTGTTCTTATTTCCTTATTGCTCTTTATGTTATGATGAAAGTTATATGAATGATGCTATGTTACCTATATGTTTTGATGAATTGATGAGATATATACTATGAGTTAAGTTATGCATGCAAGTATGAATGTTAAATGAAATGTTATACAGGATCACCCAATAGATGTATTGTTTTATGAAAAAGAATGTAGAATTTTCATATGAGTTTACGGTGGTACACACTAGCTATTTTGAAAAATGGTTGTTAATGCTACTGAGATTTATTCTTATAAAAATATTGGTCTGTATCAGATGCCTAGGTTCTAGATAGTGCTAGAAGTGGAGGTGGAAGTGATGGAGATACCCTTCCTAGGGTATTTTCCTGTGATTCATGAAGTGTGGGTTATGTATATATGGGAAGTCCTTCCTTCACCCTGATTACATGAAGTCTTAGAATAAAAAGTTTTAGTATGCCCCATACCTTAAATCCTTGTGATATTTTGGTAAAAGGATCAAAAGCATAGTTTTGATGTATAGGATAAGGGCATATATGTATTAGGATATGTGAGCTAGGAATCCACTAGCTATTTTTGTTAAATGGGTATGAGTGATAGGCTTGTTGTCTCCTTACCCTAGCTAACACTCTCACATATCCATAGATATATGTCTAATGAATGATATGTATACACTGTAAATGAATGTTGATGTATATGAATATATATATGCACATGTATGTTATTTTAACTAATATGTTTTAATTTCCGCTGTGTAATGTGTGAGATCCCGAGTGTAGCAGCCCAAACCAATAATACTTTTTATTCACTTGATAACTAATTAAAAATTGACTCGGGTAAAGGAAGTAGTAATTCACCAATCTTATAATATATTATTTATATTATTTAAATTACTTTAAAAGGAACTATAGGATTGGAGGGTTACAATAGGAGCCAAAATGACCTTGTCTCTCCTCCAAAGAAAGAAAAAATCTCCAAGTATAGAAAAGAGGTGGCACTTGGGCCTCCTATGGTGATTGTTGCTAGGTGGGAATTCAACTCATTCAAGTTAGTTGTAGAGAGGGTCTTGGAAACATTGTATTTTGTTTGACCAAAATTTCAAAAATAAAAGATCACCAAAATTTTAGTTTTGTTTATTTTCTTCTTTTTGAGCCACCAATTTGTTTGTAAGTTTTGATTCATATGTAATTAGTAAATAAATAAAAAATAAAAAGAGTAAAGGAAAGTAAAGAAAATAAGGTCTAATCCAAATAAAAGAGTTCTTTTTTAAGGAACTTAAGCCAATTTTAAACCTAAAATGCCCATCTTTCTTATTATGGGGACATTTCCTAGAGAAGTTTCTTGGCTTACCATAAGTATAGTACACATTCTGGCCTATTTGACAAAGCCTATTATTCCCATGGTTCTTCCCATATTTGGAACAAAGAGTAGATGCTATTTAACCTGTCATCTGTTTGCCCTAAGGTTTCATACAATATATAATCTTCTTTTAATGATAACAAAATCATCAAACTCAAATATTTAGCAAAATTCAAGAATTGAGCCACACTTTAAATTTCTCATAATTAAATTAAAATTGAAAAATAAAATTAATCTTTTATGAAATAAATGTATTAAAATCTAAATTTTTATAATTTAAATTAAAATGAAAAGTACACATATACAATCTTTATGATTTCCATTGAATTTATATCTTTCAAATTAAAATGAAAAGAGTAGGTATAATCATCACAATTTCCATCTAATTTTGCCAAAATTCTATGAGGATGCATATGGATATGGATATCTTTTCTCATACCCATTTGATTTTGTTATTAACCTATTATAAAGTCAAAATACCTATTTATTATCCATTTGGTTTGTTGATTCTATCACCATTCATTGCACTATAAATAAAAAAATTTTATCTTGATTTTTGGATGATTATGAAGAGTGATTGCTTCCCAACGGCTATTCACATAGAATCATGAATTTATGTCTTGGCAATGGCAAGTGTAACGACCCCCTAATACAACATACGCGATGCTTATCTGATTAGCAGAAGCATATGGGTTGGTTTACATAGTTATTCCTGATTTGGGAATGTTAGGGGATCGCTACTGGTTGAGCGTAACCCAAATAGACTTCTCGTTGTCCATTCAGATTTTGTTCAACCCTAATTCACATGCAGCTAACTAATTATACATACATACATCATAAATTACTCTGGAATGAAATCTAAAACTCGTATATACATCACATCATGCATTCATATACATTCCAACTTAAATTCATAAGTTTACAGCGGTAAACCCTACCAAAAATCTAGCAGAGTTTCCTCTGTATTTTGAACATACCCAAAATACAATAATCACCTATTTACAATTACACAACCAGTCCAACAACAACAGTAAACATAAATGACAGAAATCCATATACAGCAACGTCAATCCCATCACTACTGTCAACATAAAACACTTGATTTACACATGTACAGTCAATCCAATCACTACAGAAAACATATAAGACAGAACCCAATATACGGCAACGTCATCAAAGTATATATACAAGACGATTCAAGCCTAAGCTAAGTCATTCTCCTGTTCATCACCAAGGCATCATCAGCTATCGTCTGGGTTCCTGTCCCTGTCCCTGTTCATCTGAGTAAACAACCTGATGAGATATAAAATCCCAGTAGAATAATTTACAGTTCAAATATACTTCAAAAATTGGCTGAATACTCAGCGATGCGAACACCGAAATCATCTTCCCAAAATCAGTTCGAAAACAGTGAAATACCTTATCTTTAAAATCATTTTATTACATGGAAATTGCGGCAATTAATCAAAATCATAAAATCCATTTCTTTTAAAATCAATACTTAGAATCAGATAAAATCTCATGCCCGGTGTATCTAAATCCACGTTGGCTATAACTAAGTCTAAATCGTCGTCTTCTAATTGCACGTCATCCAGAGAGAATACCTCTCTTATCGTTGGGTGTGATCTGTAACACCAATCACCCGAATCAAGCCTATATTGTGAGTGTGATCCGTAACACCAATCACTCACTCAAGGACCGGGTGAGAATCAACATCTAGGGCGTCCCCTAGCATATGCACATACGCCAATTCTCATCCTCATACAGTCTATTCGAACTCACATGCTCACGGTCGGCTATTCCTCAGGGTTCTAGGGTATTACGCCTAAATCACAACGTTTCCCCGTGTATGTTATCCCCCCTTATACTCCTTAAACCTTTCTTAGGGTCGTCTTGATTTATCGCGTGATCCCTAACATAGTATAGGCTAAATCAAGTAAAAATAATGTCAATTAAAATCTCCCTGTACTCGGGATACTTAACGGCCGTCCCATATCGGCTATCAAGTACCCTACCCTAAGTAAATCCGTCCTAAGGGCATCTAAACTCGATAAACAACTCGTCTAACAAGCAATTAGGGTTTTCAGCACACAGGCATGTAATTTATTCCATCAAAAGAAGCACGTAAATCTATGCAAATCATCTAAATCATTCAGGTATCCACTAGGTCAAATCTAGGGTTCGGGAAGCATAAATTATCCTACCTGGACTCCTGTCACTCCAAATCGCTTCAGAACTTCATGTAGTCTCAGTTTCTGAGCCCAATTAATTTCCTGGACATTAAATTAAATATTCAGGCTTGTCACGTCATCCGTTTTTTGATCCTAAGTCTGGTTACCCTAATACCTAGGTCAATTTATTACCTAATTACGTTAGGCAGCTATTTCAGTCAGATATCATCAGTTTTTGGGAAATCGGACCTTACTAATGTGATCGGATAATGGAATTCTATCTCAGGGTGATCTTGGTTTCTCCCGATGCACGTCCAGAAACTCTGGCACGGTGGCGCACGGCGGCATACGGTGGCACACGGTGGAGGGGTGCAGTTTGCCTCAAAAATTACACCACGGTGAAGCCCGCAAGTCCAGGAGTCTGAATATGGTGGTGGCGCGGCGATTCGCGGCCGTTTGGATGGCATTTTTCGGCCATGAAGATTCACGCACGACGGACGGCGGCGATTTGAGCTGGCGAAGTTTTCGCGCGGTGGAGGAGAAAAGTGGCTTTTTCTGGCGACGCTGGCGGCCGTTGGTGGCCGTGGGTGGTTGCTGGAGGTTGTGGGTGGCGAGGGCTGTCGATTGGTGTGCCAAGTGGCGGCCCACGGTGGCTGTAGTGGCGGTGCACGGTGGAGGAAGGAGGAGAGAGAGGAGAGAGAAAGTTTGGTGAGGAGAGAGAGAGATTTGAGAGAAATGGAGGGAATCCGGGAAATTTAAAGCCTTCGGGGGCGATTCTGACTTTTCCCGGATCACCCGGGGATACTTTGGGATGTCGGCATCCTTCCAGACATTGACACGCATTTCCACACAAATTTTGGGCCTTCGTCAGTGAAATTGACGCACGAAACATCTTTTGTCAGTTTCTGATCGTTGGGTTGCGTTTCTTTCTGTTCAATCGTGTTTCTGACTTCGAACAACCTTTCGTTTCAAATCACTATCCTTGAAAGTCATGTCATGCTTCGTTTAAAAGGGATTACAGTTAAAAATTTGATTTTATCCTTTAAAACTCTTTCAAAATCCTTTCGGTTGTTACAACAAGAACATCAATGACTAGTTTTCTTCATCTCTTGGTCAAGCTTCACTATAAAAGGAGATATCAATTCATCATTCCACACCAAGTCTCAAGTTAGAGAGCAAATAGCCAAAGTGTAAAAAAATTGAGCTGCTCTTGTATTCCCTTAGTGATATAAGGGTCCACCAAAACATTTTCACTTAAAGTTCATTTTAGGTTAGTGAGAGAAAGCCTAGTATTGAGGGTGATCGATAAAGACCCATAAGTCATTTTAGGTGTGCAAGAAAAACCTTATTGCTATTGTTGAGCGAGTGAAAACTAACACTATTGTTTGTGAGTGGTTGTAAAAACAAGTTGGATAGTATTAAAAACTCTTCCTCTATAACGGGACTGGACGTAGGTCATTGTTAGGCCGAAATAGGATAATTTATTTGTGTTCATTTTTTTCAAGTTTTTAATTTTTTGCATTACTTTGATTATTTAATTTTAGTTATCTATCTTTAAATTGATTTATATATACATATATCATTTATTATTTATATCTGCTGATTTCAAAAACAAAATATTAGTTTATTAAATTTAAAGTAATTTTTAAACACACCTATTCACCCTCACTCTAAGTGTAACTTTCAATTGGTATCAGAGCTATGGTATCTCTTGATTTTTGCTTAATAGCCTGAGAAAAAGATCCTTGTAAAATGATGACTCAGCAATTTGAAGGGTCATACTTTATGGAAGTTCACTCTACAAATAGATCTCCCTTCTTCAATGGGAATCATTACTCTCATTGGAAGGTAAGAATGAAAACATACATTGAAGCTACTGACTACTCTTCATGGGATGTAATCATGAATGGCCCAAAGATTCCAAAGAAATATGTAGATGGCAAACAACTGAGAAACCAAACAATGAGTGGAATGAAGAAGATATCAAGCTCATACAAACTAATGCATAATCAAGTAATATTCTTTACTATGCGTGAGCGGCCAAGAATATGACAAGATATCTGGTTGCAGTACAAGAAAACAAATGTGGGACAAGATTGAAGTGACTCATGAGGGAACCAAAAAATTCAAGGAAACCAAGATCAAAATGCTAATTTACAAATATGAATTATTCATGATGAAAGAAAATGAGAATATTGATGACTTGTTTAATAGGTTTGAAAAATTTTTTGGAGATCTCAAAGCACTAGAAAAAAATTACTCAGATGGAGAGAAAGTAAGAAAAATTTAAGTCTTCCCAAGATATGGAAATCAAAGGTGGATACAATACAAGGTGGTGATCTCAATTCTCTAACATATGATGCATTGAGAGGTATCCTAATCTCTTATGAAAGAACCTACCTTCAAAGATACGAAAAAGAAGATAAGAGAAAGAATATAGCTTTAAAATCTTCATCAAGCCTTGACAAATGTGAGGAAGATGTGTAACGACCCCCTAATACAACATACACACTCATAGTAGAAGCGTATGGGTTTTTTGAATAGTTATTCCCGATGTGGAAATGTCAGGGGATCGCTACTGGTTGAGCGTAACCCAAATAGACTCCCCGTTGTCCATTCGGATTTCGCTCAACCTTAATTCACACGCAGCTAAACTAATTATACATACACACATCATAAATTACTCTAGAATGAAATCTAATATCCATACATACAGCATACAATCATTCATAAAAATTCTAACTTAATTCTACAAGTTTACAACGGTAAACCCTACCAAAAATTTGGCAGAGTTTCCTCTGTATTTCGATATATCCATAATACAACAGTCACCTATTTACCAATACACAGCCAGTCCAATAACAACAGAAAACATAAATTACAGAAGACCCATATACAACATTATCATCAAAATATATACAATGTAATTCAAGCCTAGACTAAGCCGTTCTTTTGTCTATCATCGAGTCATCGTCCAACTAACGTTTAGGTTCCTGTCCTTGTCCTTGTTCATCTGAGTAAACAACCTGGTGAGATATAAAATCCTAGTAGAATAATTTACAATTCAAATATAATTCAAAATCTGGTTGAATACTCAGCGGTGCAAGCACCGAAAACATCTTCCTGAAATTAGTTCGAAATCATTGAAATACCTTATCTTTAAAATCATTTTATCACATGGAAATTGCAGCAGATAATCATAAATCATCAAAATCTATTTCTTTGAGAATCAATACTCGAAATCAGGTAAAATCCCATGCCCGGTGTATCTAAATCCACGTTGGCCATAAATTTTCTGTGACCAAGTCTAAATCGTCATCTAATTGCACGTCATTTAGAGAGATTACCTCTCTTATCATTGAGTGTGATCCGTAACACCAATCACCCGAATCTAGCCTATATTATGAGTGTGATCCGTAACACCAATCACTCACTCAAGGACTGGGTGAGAATCAACATCTAGGGCGTCCCCTAGCATGTGCACATACGCCAATTCTCATCCTCATACAGTCTATTCGAACTCACATGCTCACGGTCGGCTATTCCTTAGGGTTCTAGGGTATTATGCCTAAATCACAACGTTTTCCCGTGTAGGCTATCCCCCCTTATACTCCTTAAACCTTTCTTAGGGTCGTCCTGATTTATCGCATGATCCCTAACACAATACAGGCTAAATTTGATAAAAACAATCTCATTTAAAAACTTCCTGTACTCGGGATACTTAACGGCCGTCCCATACCGGCTATCAAGTACCCTACCCTAAGTAAATCCGTCCTAAGGGCATCTAAACTCGATAAACAAAGCGTCTAACATACAATTAGGATATCCAGCACACAGGCATGCAATTTATTCCATTGAAAGTAGCACGTAAATCCATACAATTAAATCTAATCGTTCAAGTAATCACTAGGTCAAATCTAAGACTCGGGAAGCATAAATTATCCTACCTAGTCTCCTGTTGCTCCGAATCAATTCAGAATTTCTCATAGTCTCGGTTTTTGAGCCTAATTAATTCCCTGAACATTTAATTGAATATTCAAGCTTATCACGTCATCCGTTTTATGATTCTAAGTCCGGTTACCCTAATACCTAGGTCAATTTATTTCCTAATTGCGTTCGGCAGCTAATTCAATCAGAATTCATCAGTTTTTGGGAAATCGAACCTTACCAGTGTGATCGAATGATGGAATTCTATCCCAGGGTGGTCTCAGTTTCTCCCGGTGTATATCCAGATGCTCCGGCACGATGGAGGGGTGCAGTTGGCCTCAAAATTTACACCACGGTGAAGCCCGCAAGACCAAGAGTCTGAATATGGTGGTGGCGTGGCGGTTCACAAACGTTTGGATGGTGTTTTATGGCCACGAAGGTTTACGCACGGCGGACAAAAAATACCTCGATCCGGGCACGTCGGACCTCCATTTGACATCGGTGAGCTGGTGGAGGAAGCTAGCAGCTCAGGCTACACGATGGTGTGGGCGGTGACGACCAATGATGGCGGATGGCGGTGATCTTAGCTGGTGAATTTTTCGCGCGATGGGGAGGAAAATGTCATTTTTTGGCGACGCTGGCAGCTGTTGGTGGCCGTGGGTGGTTACTGGAGGTTGTGGGTGGCGAGGGCTGTTGATTTGTATGCCAGGTGGTGGCTCACAGTGGTTCTGGTGGCAGCGCATTGTGGAGGAAGGAGGAGAGAGAGGAGAGAGAAAGTGAAGTGAGGAGAGAGAGAAAATTGATAGGAATGGAGAGATTCCGGGAAATTTAAAGCCTTTGGGGGCGATTCTAACTTTTCCTAGACCACCCGGGGAAACTTTAAGGTGTCGCTTCCCTCCAGATGTTGGCACAAGTTTCTATGCAATGATTTTGGCCTCCGTCTGTGGAATTGATGCACGAAACATTGTTTGTCAGTTTCTGATCGCCGAATTGTGTTTCTTTCTGTTCGCTTATGTTTCTGACTTCGAACGACCTTCCGTTTCAAATCATCATCCCTGAAAGTTGTGCCAGGCTTCGCTTACGTGAATTTATCATGAGAATCGAGTTTATCTTTTAAAAATGATTTCGGTTGTTACAAGATGATGATGCATATGGTTAGCTCAATGAACAAGATTTCCTATTATTTACTAAGAAGATGGAGAACTACGCTCGAAGAAACATCTTTGGAAAAAAAATCAATCTCAATCCATCAAAAAGGCCTCCATAAGGGAAGAACAAGGTAAGAATTTGATTACTTGTTATGAATATGGTAAGCAAGGACATATTAGGTCCAACTGTCCATTCTTGAAAAGGAAAAAGAACAAAACTAATAATAGAAAGAAAAAGCGGCTTGGAGTGACGAAGATGATGATGTACAACAAGAAGAAGAATTAGATCAAGAAATGGCAAACTTCTATTTTATGGCTCATGAAGAAACCAAGGTAATCATTTCCCCTATAATAGATAATATCCCTATAAAAGAAGATTTAAAAGATGCTTTAGAAGAAGTACTAAGTGATTTTCAAAATTTACTTGAAATATTTGGCGTTCTTGAAAGATTAAAATGGGAGCTTCAAAACAACATACAAAATTTAGAATTTAAGAATAAAATGCTTTTAGAAGAAAATAAAAAATTATTTCTCAAAGTTGAATTGTTGCATGACTCAAATTTGCAAAAATTGGAAGAAGAAAATAGTAAACTTAAGCTTAAAGTTTCCACATTAACAAAAGACTTAAAAAACTTTATTAACAAAGAAAAAATTTGAACATTCTCTTAGGAAAAAAATGCATGTTTGATGAAACTAGTCTTTGTAACATCCCAAAAATTAACAAAGGAATTAAATATCAAATTTTGTATAATTAAACCTAGTTATAACCTATTAATTTCATGAAAATTCACTTGTATGTAAATTTCATTGAAATATTACAATTTAGGTTGAAAGAATGATGAAATAATAATCAAGATATCTCATAAGGGAAAGAGAGGGATTTTGGGAAAAATTAAAAATACCTGACTAGGAACAAATTCTCAATTTAAACCATAATTTAATTATAATTTCCTAACCAAATTGCTACAAAGCTTTATTCCCTCCATATACCACAACTTATTTAACCCCTCCTCTAAGTGTTCTCTTAAGTATTTATGCTTATCTCCATTAGAAGTCCTCACCCTCATTTCTTGAAGCACAAGTTAAGTTTTAGAGAGAGAAGGGAAGAAAATTAGAGAGAGAAACTTTATCCTTATCTTTTACTTCTTCTAAATCTTTTATCCAAGGCAATATCCAACACCTACAAGTAAAGAGGAAGCATCTTCATCTAGTTTTAGACCTAGCTTCATGAGGAGAAGGAAGTAAGACATTAACTTAGCAAGTTTCTTCTTACTTTCCACAAACCTCCACAAGGTAGGAAACCCTTTTCATACCTTCATGTGTGTGTGAGATATTTCTATAGGCTTGACTATTGTTGGGTTATGTTATTTGTGAGTAAAATATTGTAGATCTACCATTCATGGCATGTTGGGTGTGAGAAAATTAAGAGAGAGTATAAGGGAAACTTTGGGCAAATCTTATGTTTCTCATATAGGAGGTTCATGAATAATTGGTGAAAATGATTATGTAGGTTAAGTTTGTTGATTGTAGAGTCATTGAAGTAGGTTTTTTGGATTTAATGATGTAAACCCTAAGATTCTTAAGCTTTAAAATTGACCTTAGCAAGCTAGGAAAATATAGAGCTGCTAAAAAACTAGATTTCCTTGCTGCAAAATAAAAAAAGTGCATTTTGTACACTTCGCCACGACAAAGTGTGGACTTGGCCATGGTGAACTCTCTTACCCCATTTTGTGCACTCGGCTGTGGTGAATTACATAGAAAATCACCAAACCTTTCCTTTTTATATAGTTAGTAATGGGTGTTGATGTAACCAACTTTTGGAAGCCTTAGATCCATTTATGTTTGTGTTTTGGACATGAGACCTTAAAGAAATGGCTATGATTGGAAGGATTTTAGGAAATGGAATCCTAAATAACTCAAAAGGAATTAATTTACCATGCTTGGTTATTTTTGTTTATGAATTTGTGTATTTACATCTTTTAGAAATGAAGGGAAACTGCATGAATCTTCTATTTGGATGTGAGCATAAGGTGTGAGAATTGTGCATACATATAGGGGTGTACATGGGTCAAGTTTAACCCCAACCCGAGACTTGGTTGGACTTTACATTGGGCCAATTTTTTTGCCCCGGGCCTGCCCTAGCCTTATAGTGGCTCAGAATTTTTGGGTTCAACCTGGGTTGGGTTAGGTTTTGATTTCTTTTAGACATTATTTTGTAATACCATATGATACAAATACATTGTATATATTGTCATTATGTACAAATGCATTGTTTATTTTCTTCTATCTTAATTAAAGAAAAAAAATCATATAATTGAGCCTTGCATAAGGAAAATTAAAGATCCAAAGGGAGATAGAGATACTTGGTAGTACTTTGATTAATATATATTATCTCATATAACAATAAATCAAATAATATTTATACCTGTCAATAAAGAACATGCAAAGGAGTTACAAAAAAATGAAAATGAAATATTGAAATCTCTTCTACTGAAAATCTGAAGGTAAATTAGATTAGGAAAGGAATTATAATAATAAAAAATAAAAAAAAAGATATACAATTGGATTGGGCCATGTGAAAAATGACCCTAACCAAGAACTCAACCTGGCCTAGTCCATGTTTTAGAAATGAAGAGAAAATGCACGAATCTTCTATGTGGATGTGAGCATAAGGTGTGAGAATTGTGCATACATATAGAGGTGTACATAGGTCGGGTTTAACCCCAACTCGAGACCTGGCACAACTTTACATTGGGCTAATTTCTTTGCCCCGGGCTTGGCCTAGCCTTATAATGGCTCAGAATTTTTAGGTTTAACTTGGGCTGGGTTAGGTTTTGATTTCTTTTAGACATTCTTTTGTAATACCATATGATACAAATGCATTGTATATATTGCCATTATGTACAAATGCATTGTTTATTTTCTTCTATCTTAATTAAAGAAAAAAAATCATATAATTGAGCCTTGTATAAGGAAAATTAAAGATCCGAAGAGAGATAGAGATACTTGGTAGTACTTTGATTAATATATATTATCTCATATAACAATAAATCAAATAATATTTATACCTGTCAATAAAGAACATACAAAGGAGTTACAAAAAATGTAAATAAAATATTGAAATCTTTTTTACTAAAAATATGAAGGTAAATTAGATTAGGAAAGGAATTATAATAATAAAAAATAAAAAAATAAAAAAGATATACAACCGAGTTGGACCATGTGCAAAATGACCCTAACCAGGAACTTGGCTTGGCCCAATCCATTTTTATTTTTATTTTTTTCTTCTAACCCTAGCTTGGTTTTCATTTTTAACTCAATCCAAATTGATTAGGCCAACTGAGCCAGACCAGGTCTTATACACCCCTACATACATTTTGTGTTTATGAACATGTGAACTAAATTGTAATTATGCCATGATAGTTTTATTATGAAAGGAATGTGATGAAAGATCATGAGAAAGATGTCATAATGTTCTTTACCCAAATATATGTTTCATTTTGAAGTATATAAGAGTGGATAACTTTAGGTAGTATGGGATGCCGATGGTTTATCCTATGTAGGTGACTAATTCTTGTTAACTCTAAAACTAGTTGACGCATATAAGAAGAAATGGATTAAGTGAGCTATCTCGAAGGCCTAAGGGGTAGTATTTACTTATATACCATTTCTTTTGTGACTTTGAATATGATGAGAGATAATATATACTTGAGAGACATGAAAAAAATTATATGATTGGGGATATGAAGATCTCGATGGCATTAGACACATGTACACACTAGGGGATGTCGTGGAGTTAGTGGCCAGGTCCTTGGACTGAGTTATAATGATCAAATGTATGAGATGAGAAGCTTTATATGTTTATATGTATAAGCAAAGGATCATGACAAGTGTTAACATTTCCAATTATGATGTAATTTATTTATGACATGAGAAGTTGACTTTATTTATGTGACATGTTATTGCATGAAAGGCAGTATGAAATTCTTATTTACACATGATGAGATAGATATATGTATAAATTGTTTTTCCTGCTAAGAATGTCTATTCTCACCCCTGCTGAAAATTTTGCAGATGCCTCACTACTACCTCGTCCTGGAGATTGAGGTGGAGCTAATCACAGTGTCGTGCCTAGGCAATTTTATAGTGGTTCGCGACATAGTGGTTATCATTATGGTTGAAGTGCCTCTTAGCCCACCCCTACCAGTGACTATGTATTTGGATAATGTATATATATGTATATATAGCTCTAATGTAGCATTTGGTTATATAAATATGCTTATGTGTTAGAATTTCGATGTAATATACCAACACTCAAGTTTATGTATGACAAAGATAAATATTTTCTTTAAATATAAAGAATGTAGGTTTTTTTTTTTTTAAAAAAGCTAATGACAATAATTGATAAATAATAAATATGGTAGGCTACCTAAGGAGATCTTGGGAAAAAGATTAAAATGGGCCTATGAAGTAAAAAAAATTATTAAATCACCATGTAATAGATAGCTAGTAACTAGGGTGTTATAGTCTTGGCTATAATAAATCCAAGAATGTCAAATATTTCAAAAAACAAATTTTGAAAGAAGCCTCTAGCTCTCAACTAAATTGCTTCTATTGTTGACAAATTGGTTATGAATCATATAAATGTAAATTTAAGAAAATTTAAACTATTGAAAAATTTGTGTGGGTACCTAAAGGTATTGACTTATCAAAAGTTCACTTAGCTAACCTCAAAGGACCAAAGAAAGTTTAGGTACCTAAGAAAAGTTGAAATATTGTAGGTATGTCTGAAATCGAAAGTAAATAAAAACTAGTGGTTCTTGGATAATGGATGCTTTAGGCATATGACTGGAGATGCTTCCAAAATTTTCTCTCTCAAGCCTCAGTATGGAGGAACTTTTACCTTTGGTGATAATGGTAAGGGTAAAATCATTGGTATTGGTAAGGTTAGCTTAAACTTTACTTGCTATACTTATGATGTTTATCTTGTTGAAGGATTAAAACATTTTCTCATTAGTATAAGTCAACTTTGTGATAAAGGCCATAAGTTGTGTTTTAACCACTAAAGTGCACTATTTTTAATATAAAAAATAACAAAGCAATTCTTGTTGGTTGAAGAAATGAAAACATTTATATTCTTGACTTAGAATACATAAGTTCCAAGAATATAACTTGTCTTTCATCCATTTATAATGATCCTTGGCTTTGGCATAAAAAACTTGGTCATGCCAACATTCATCTCTTATCTAAACTTTCAAAAATTGACCTAGTGGTTGGGTTACCTAAGCTAAATTTTGAGAAAGATCACCTATGTGATGAATGTTAACTTGGCAAGCAAAGATCCTCTTTTAAGCCTAAAAATGTGATTTCTAATACAAATCCTTTACAATTATTGCATATAGATCTATTTAGACCATCAAGAACTCTTAGTTTTGAAGGCAAGAGATATAATTTTGTTATTTTTGATGATTTTTCTAGATTCACATGGGTTTTTTTCTTAGATTATAAGGACGATGTCTTCAAATATTTTGAAATGTTTTGTAAAAAGATTCAAAATGAAAAAGGTATCTTATTTAAGGCATTAGAAGTGATTATGGTGGAAAATTTTAAAACAAACTATTTGAAAATTTTTGCAATGAACAAGGTTTCATTCATAATTTTTCCTCTCCAAGAATTCCTCAACAAAATGGAGTTGAAAGGTAAAATAAAATTTTGAAAGATATGGCAAGAACCATGCTTCTAGATCATGATCCTCCTGAATATTTTTAGGCCAAGGCCATTAACACTACTTGCTATATTTTTAATCGATGCCTCATTAGACCCATTCTTAAGAAAACTCCATATGAGCTTTGAAAAGATAAGAAACCAAATGTAAGTTATTTTCATGCTTTTGGCTGCATTTGTTTTATTCACAATAATGGCAAAAATAATCTAGGAACATTTGATGTAGGTGATGAGGGTATTTATGTAGGTTACTCTACATCTAGTAAGTCATGTAGAGTTTTCAATAAAAGAATGTTAGTGGTAGAAGAATCCTTGCATATGGTTTTTGAAGAATCTAATATCTCTTTAAAAAGACATGTTTTGCTAGATAAAGATGAAGCTACTATAAGCAACATGGAAGCTATTGCAGTAAAAAATAATGCTGAACAAGAATAGGTTTCAGTCTCAAAGGTTGATCCAAATATTGAAGAAGAAAAGGAACAACCTAGCTGTAAAGAGGAAACTACTAAAGGGTCTAACATACCAAGGGAATGGAGACATTCATCATCCTATCCCATGGAATTCATCATTAGTGATCCATCCTAAGGAATTAGAATAAAATCCTCATTTCGTAACGAGAATCACCGTGAATTTTTATCCCAAGTGGAACCAAAAATTATAGAAGAAGCACTCTCTGATGAAATCTAGATTCTTGCCATGTAAGATGAATTAAATTAATTTTAAAGAAATCAAGTATGGGAGCTCATGCTTAAACCAAGCAACGCCTCAGTAATTAGAACCAAGTGGGCATTTCACAACAAGGTAGATGAGTAAGGTAAAGTTTTTTGAAACAAAGCTAGACTTGTAGCCTAAGATTTCACACAAAAAGAAGGTATTGACTTTGATAAAAATTTTCTCTTGTAGCTAGATTGGAATCTATAAGAATGCTTCTTGTATATACATCTTATAAAGGTTTTAAACTTTTTAAAATGGACATTAAAAGTGCTTTTTTAAATGGTTTTATAAATGAAGAAGTATATATCAAGCAACCACTTGGTTGTGAGGAAGATAAATTTCCCAATCTTGTATTTAAGCTTTTAAAAGCAATATATGGCTTAAGAAAAGCTTCTAGAGCCTGGTATGAAAGGATAAGTACCTTTCTCCTTAAAAATGAGTTTTCTATGGGAAAGCTTGACACCACTTTGTTTATTAAAAAATATAAAAAATGATTTATTATTAGTTCAAATATATGTGGATGCAATCATTTTTGGTAGCATTGATAAAAGTCTGCGTGACAGTTTTTCTAAGCTCATGCAGGGAGAATTCAAAATGAGCATGATGGGAGAAATGAATTTCTTTCTTGGGCTCTAAATTAAATAAACTAATGAAGGAAATCCCATAAGCCAAAAAAAAATATACAAAGGAACTTATGAAAAAATTTGGAATGGAAAACTCTAAAGCTATGGGCACTCCTATGAATCTTGCAACCAATCTTGATTGGTTCTTTGCTTTATTTAACAGTAAGTAGACTTGATGTTATGTTTAGTGTTTGCAAATGTGCTAGATTTCAAGCTAATCCTAAATAGTTACACTTATCTTTTGAAAGAACTTTTAGATACCTAGTTGGCACTACTGAATATAGATTATGGTATCCTAGAACTAATAAATTTGATTTAGTAGGATACTCAAATGCAGATTATGCAGGAGACAAGGTGGATAGAAAAAGCACAAGTGGAAACTGTCAATTCCTTGGCACTTCTCTTGTCATACTAAGTTACTCATCATCATCTAGACCAGAAATCTTAGAAATATTTTGTTTTTTTTTTTAAATTTGGAGTCAAAAATGGAAGGAATGAAAGAAACTTGGTAGAAGATAGTTAAACACAAGGAGTAAATTTCAATATTTTGGGTACTATTCATTTGGTTACCTGGAAAACTTTGGAAAAACATAATTTATTCTAAGAAGGTCTAAAATTTTTGAAATTTTTATGGCATATATATGAATAGGACATTTAATTTTCTGCCACAAAAATCACATATTTGACTACTCAAATCCAATTGAACAGTACAAACCTGATAGTGCTATGACAACAAACTAGAATTTGGGAAAAGCTTGCCAAAAATGTACCAAATGTGTTCCAAATGACATGAAACTTCATATATCAGTTCTCTAGAATCTTAGATACTAGTAAATACAATTTTAGCCATTAAATCATTTAGTTTGTCCCTCAACATCCTTGGGAAAGTATATAAACCAGAAATTTATTTTGCATAATTTTTTCAAATTTAGGTCTACAAAAAGGATAACTAAAAAAATTCCAAAATTAACAAAATTTAACAACCATAAACCTCCATATATCTAGTTTTACCGTAACAACTTCCATAATTTTTGGAGCTCATTCAAAACAATTTTCACAATTTCCTTTATCCCTTACAATTAGATCCAAATTTGCAATAATTGAGTTTCAACATGCCAAAATTTGAGATTGGCCTATTTCAACCATGTTCATGATTTATAAAACCTTATAATACTTATTAAAACTTGTCGAAGCTTTGGGTTTGGCTTTTCTAACATAGTTAGGTCGACTTTTACAAACATCTTAGGAATGGTTCTATTCACGCTTATGAACTTGATTATCTTGCTAGATACATCATTTTCATCACATTTCATACCATGAACACATCCCATATAGGTCACATAATGTCATTCATTATTCATTTTATCATGACATATCATAGGTACAAAATCATACTTCAAGTTCTTCCAAAGTAGCCACTTTCTCTATACTTTTCTAATAAGTTGCCTACCAAGGGAACTTAGTATTATTCCTACTCATGTTTCTAACTATCATAGTTGACATTGGCATAATTTACATCAAATTTATCCATAGGTTATCAATATATATATCTCACTCAAAAGTATAAAAAAATTACATCAAAATAAGCAAAATCACTTTCTTCACATATCTTTCTCCCTCATATACATGCAAGAGACTATGGAGCCACCTCTTTTTGCTTGCCTTTATTTTTTTCACCTAAAAATGTTTGTAAAAATTTTGGTTTAGACATAAAGTCATACATAGCTCACTTCACATTCCAAACACACTATGGCATGCAAGGTAAAGTAAAGCATACAAGAGAATCTCATACATAGCTCATGGTTTCATGCTAAAATCATCATGTAAGCATTTAAGTTATGGCTAAAACTCATCAACAACATACCTAGGGTAGGACTTAGCTCATCCAAATCCTTCATAACTTCATACATCTCACATGACTTAAGCCATCAAGGCTTCATGACACATATTCATATCATAAAGCATCTGTTGAGCATATAAAGCCTTTTAAACATCAAGTATGCCTATACACACCATAAACACACACTTAGCATATAAGGAATGAAAAGGAGCTACCTTGCACTCAAGCTTCTCTTTCTCTTAGCTTTTCTTAGCAATGGTAAGGTTTTCTTCCCGCTTTATTTCTGGGTTGTCTTACCTGACAATAACAAGTCCCTAAATTCACATGGAATTAGTCTTTGAACTCATTACTTACTTATGTCATGACTATGCTAGATTTTCCTTTTGGTAGCTAACTTTGCTTCTTGAACCTAGAGTATGCATATAGAATTAAATTCATCTATCATGTTCTCTTCCTTTTTATGCTTGAAAACATGTTTCTATAGTTCTTCTAGGCTCTAAATAATCATTCATATGCTAGTTTTCTTCATGAACATACCATTACATATTATGGCCATTTGCTAGCCTACACTTTTTCTCAAATAATCCTCTTTATATATGCATCATAGGGATTTTTAGGACTTCAAATACAATTCAAATAACATCATAGAACTCTTAAAATTATGGCCACCCTTTATCCCTCAAAATTTCAAAATTCTTGACACAATGGCCTATAAGTGGATTAATTCATGAAGCTAGCATATTTGGCTATTAGAGGATTTGTTTAAGAACCTAAAGCACTTGTAAAAACCTCTATTTCATGCATTAAATTTTTTCTCACAAACCATAATTTTATGACACGCAAGTTCAACCCTTTGGATATACTTTTCCCTTATGAAACATATATAATTTTTTATGGCTAACTTACCTCTTATTCCCTTTGATATTGATTTTTTAAAATAGTGCCTCATTTGCCTGAAATTCTCCTTCAAATTCAAAGGCTGGGGCTAAAATTTAGATGAAGAGAAAGCTCTTGAGGAGTGTCAACTTTACTAACTATGAAGAGATGAAAAAAAAATGAAGGATTCTTACTTTTTTTGGCCTTTCTATCTCTTATTCTTCTCCTCAACATAAACTAGCTCTCTCTCTCTCTTTTTTCAGCTAACATGGCATGAAAATAGTGGAGGAAGAAGAAGGAAAAAGTGGTTTTATTAATTAGGTCATAAATTAATTAAAATTGACCATTTTAACCCTGCATCATGATTTTAGAGCCATAAGTTTCTAATTAAGTACATTTATAAGTCAATTTAGGTATAAAGAAACTCCTCATGGCTTTTAAATTACTTATATAAGCTCACAATAATTTATATCGGCTAAAAATTATGATTTTATCCCTGATTTCTACCTTTTGTGAAAATTATTGTGGAACCCTTTTTAAAACATTTCAAGGCTATAATTGGGTTACTTAAGGTCTATATCATCATGAAATGATCTCATTTTTCATTACTTTACCTTATTTTAATTAATTCTTCTTTGAGTCCTTTTTGTTGTTTTGACTCTCTCTTTTCTTTTCTCTTTTTCAATTAGGGTCTTTTCTGAATTTCTGGCTAATTTCTAGTCTCTAGTTTTGCTTTACTTTCTTTCTTTATACTTATCTTACCTCAGTTCTTCTTGATTTACCACTTTTTGTGAATATAAGATTTTGGTCATGAAATCTCTAGTGTCTTGTAATAGCAAAAAGAAAAACTCAGTAGCTCTTTCTACCGCTGAAGTTGAATACATGGTAGTAGGGAGTTTTTTTTTACTCAACTATTATGGATGAAACAAAAACTAGAAGATTTTTCCTTATACTATAATAATATACCTATCTTATGTGATAAATCTAGTGCTATTTGTCTAACCAAAAATTTGGTGTAACATTCTAGGACAAAGAACATTGAGATTAAACACCAATTCATTAGAGATCATGTCTTACAAGGTAATGTAAAGGTTTGCTATGGAGAGGCAAACAATCAACTTGTAGATATCTTCATAAAACCTCTTCATGAAGACTAATTTTGACCTCTAAAAAAAAGATCAACATGATAGACATAAACAATTTGTTTGATACATCCAAAAATAGAAATAATAAAAATAAATAAATAATTAGATAAATAAAATTATATTCTCATTAAAATTATTAATTAAAATATTTTAATAAAAAAATTTATACATGTAAAACTAGGAAAATCGTACTTCAAATTGATATGATGATAATAAAGAAATGATTAAATAATCACAAAAATATATACACACATGTAAACTTAGGAATTCCTCACTATAATGTTAACTCATGCATGTTGATTTGCATTAGTGTCTCATCTTGAATCTCTTTGCTTTTAAGAAAAACTTCATTTATTCCATTGGCAAATTTTCAATCAAATCCACAATCAAGCTTTGTCTTAAATAAAGCTTCTTTTTTCATAATAAAATTTTTTATATAAATACCACTAACTCCTTGTATTCCCTCACACCTTCACTCTCATTCTTCCTCTTCACAAACTATCTTGGAAAGTGATCCTAGTGAATGATCTCCTCTCTAGGTCTATAGAAGAAGGAAGAACTCCCTACTTAATCCTATCATTAACCTTGAATCATCCTATAAAGAAGAACAAGATTATGGTCAAGTTTTTCTTGAATCTAACAACAAGAAGATTAAAGTTTCTCATACATGCTCTAAACAAGAAGAATCATCTCTATATTCTCCTCTCTCCTATATTCTTTCTTCACCTCTTTGCTCACTAAAACTTGCCACTAAAATTGAAAACACCTTGCTCGCCCTAGAAGAATTTTCTTCATAAATTCAATATGAAGTTAAGGATCTCAAAAAGGACATTACAGAATTGAAGTTGAACATTTCAAGATAGCTACAAAAAAGTCATCATCATGAGGTCATGGCCACTCTCTCTAAGCTTCATCACTCTAGAGTCATGAAATAAGTTTGTTTCTTTTCATTGCAATTTACTTGATGCTCTCCATTATAGTATGCAACATTATGGTTTTCATGTCTATGTCTTTGTTACCTTCCTTTTTTAATGATGTCAAAAAAAGGGAGAATTTATAGTGTTATAACTATATGCTAAATAAATTTAAAAGCACAAAGTAAGGGGGAACAACAAGTTTAATGATTTTGTCATCATAAAAAAGGGGGAGATTGTTAGGCCCAAGGTTTCATACAATATGTAATCTTATTTTAATGATAAAAAAATCTTCAAATTCAAATACTTAGAGAGTGTAAACAATTTGAGCTCTTCTTGTATTCCCTTAGTGATATAAGGGTCCACCAAAACATTTTCACTTAAAGTTCATTTTAGGTTAGCTAGAGAAAACTTAGCACTGAGGGTGATTGGTGAAAACCTGCAAGTCATTTTAGGTGAGTGAGAAAACCTTATCGTTGTTGGTGAGCGAGTGAAAGCTAACACCATTGTGTGTGATCAGTTTTAAAAACAAGTTTGATAGTATAAAAAACTCTTGCTCTGTAAGGGGATTGGATGTAGGTCATTGTTGGCTGAACCAAGATAATTTATTTATGTTCATTTTTTTAAGTTTTTAATTTTTTTGCATCATTCTGATTATTAAATTTTAGCTATCTACCTTCTTGATTTTTAATAAATTTAAGACTTTTTTTCAGAGGGAACGATAGGTAGGAGGAGAATTTAGATAACTCCTTTAACTTTGCTAAGTACTCATCAAATTTCATGCTTCCCTACTTTAATTGCATGAACTATATTTCTTTTTTTAATTCGAACACTTACCAAAAAAAAATTCTCTAAGAAAGCAGTCTTGAAGGTTTCCCAGGTGAGCTAAGTACCTAGACCTTCCATTAGTTTTTGAGCAACCTTCTACCAATACTCAACTCCTACCATTATATAAGTGGCAAACTGTACTTTTTGGTCATCTATATTTCCTAACACTTAGAATAGTTTCTTTTAGCTATTCATTGGTTAGTTTAGGGTCAAACTCATCTCTAAATGTTCATGGTTTAGCTTTCTAAAATTCTAACTGACCTTATAATTATTATTCCCTTCAAGTTCCTCATGAGGCATATTGTTTATATTTCCTTGGAGTTGTTGTATTAATTTGGTAGTGGAAATAGCTTCGCTTGTAGCCTTTGTCATCCCTTGTAAGGTATGCATAAATCCCTTATATTTTCCTCATTTGTCTCAACATTTCTAGTACTCCTTCTACAAGATGCCAAGATTTTACTCTAAAAAATATATATTACTGAGGTGACTAGTCTTAATAACATAATATTTCCTAAAGAAAATATAGAATTCCATAAAATAGTAGCTATTCAAAAATAATTCTCCATTCCTCACATCAAGTTGTAGTATAACCTAGTCAGCTACCTAGGTTCAGCCAAATAAGCTTAACCTAAATCTTATAATTAGGAACACTACCCTTTCTACCTAGGTTAGAACTATGCTTTAGTACCATGCCTTGTAACACCTCAATCATATGGTTCCTTTTAGTTGCATAAATGATATTATATACCTATACCATAGAAATGATGAGTTACTATTTTCTCTACTCGAGTACATTTTAAGTTTTACTAAGTTATTTAAATTGAGTGAGCTGAAAATTTGGGTCACTACACTCAGACATCTCACTTATGTCAATTATGATTTTACATTAGCTGAAGCTAATAAAATAATATATACACATACAATAAGTTTTAATAATAGATGCATATACTAATCTAATAATAATACACACACACACACGGTTAAGTCAAAAGATGGGCAAGAGCTTTAGAGATAACACGTCTATCTCTTAGATACCACCCTACATATTAGTGGATAATCTTTTATACTATACAGTATATATATAAACCAAAAATCTCCATCCTTATGTCTATGCAACAAAATACTAGCCCTTCAAGCCTTTCCAAAAATATAATAGGCTAAGAGCAAGGGATGGAAACATACATAGCACTATAAGAAACATGAATTTCAGAGGAAAAAAAAAAAGAGTCACCATTGAAAGGCCCCTTTTAGTGACAACATTTGGTGTTGCCATTGAAGAGCTCTAGTGGTGACTATTTAAATGTTGTCACTATAAATAGCTTCAGTGGCGACTGTATATGTTGCCACCAAAGATCTCAAGTGGCGACACTTTAGTTGTCGCCACTGAAGATCTTCAGTGGCGACAAATTTTGTTGCCACTGAAAATATTTAGTGGCGACTTTATTAATGTCGCCACTAATGTACCAAAGAGAAGGGTGAAAAAATTCTAAAGTTGCATTTGAGGGTTCGAATCGAGGACGCTTGTAATTGTGTGTAATGAACCAACTAGTACACCACAATCATGTTTAATATATCTAATGCAACATATAATATATAATATAATGTTTGAAGTAAAAGAGTGCCAAATCACTTTCCCTTTTAAGTCATTGCGTGCTCCAATTCATGTGTTCAAAAATTTTCCTTCATTGCACATCGTTCGACCCATCGCAATTCACTGGCCCCCATGCTTGATAGCGATGTTGTTCATTATGCTTCCACAACCCTCACCGTCTTTCGTTGCTTTATTGTGCTTCATCGTGCTTTGCGACTCATCACTGTCCTCCACTACAAGTCCCCTGCCTCCATCGTAAGTTTATTGTATTGAAAGCTTCATCAGCTTCATCTCTATTGTTTATTACCAGTCAACCTCTGGCATTACTAGTATGTGATTTTTCTCTATTGATTCATGATATACTAGTGATCGAATGGTCTGATTTCTTCCTTGTTGTAATTTATGTATATTTATTTCCTGTAAAAAATTTTCCTAATTTTTAAAAGTAAATAGAGAAGCATTTTATACCCATTGGGAGAGTACAAACCAAGAAACACCCATTGAAGCTTAGGAAAAATTTTCAAACCACTAGGTAGGATCCCCCTATGTTCATATAAACCTCTATGAATTTTTCCTAGATTGTATGTAGGTTTTAGGAGGTATAAATTATGCTGAAATACAAAGAATATTCCCCTTGGTATTTATGTTGAATGCTGCAAATTCTTGGTTTGGTGTCATACTTGATAAACCATGATTTTAAGCTAAAAATTACACCTGTTTTGCTTTTAGTTTTTGGGCTGAATTGTAAGTCTTAGTAATTGTTATAATGCAAATTGGATGCCGTTTAGGGGCTGTACATAATGTAAATTCTATTTTGAGATATATTTCTTGATATACATGAAGTTTTATGTTAATTTAGAGTAGGTAAATGGGTGTTTAATGAAGAAATTTTTTTTGGTTATGTAAGATGGTAGAGCTGAGAAATTGGGACTATTGTATTATTTCTAAATATCCTGTTTAAGTGACCCCTATGCTGTGTATATTATGCCATAAAAATCCTTTGAATTGTCTTGAAATTATTAAAAGAAACAAATACTAACCCACAAGCTCAAAAATCATTTTAGGTTCTTTGAATTAGTGGTGGTTTAGTGCAGAACCAGCGTAAATTAGTGCTGGTTATGCTGTAATGCCCTCTATCCTACGGTTCCTTTAGTTATTTTAGAAACTATAATATGAAAATAATTATCAGAGTATTGGTGTTACTATCCCTTCTACCCGAGTAAATTTTAAACTTTTTACCAAGTGAATTAATTAACTGTCATTTGGGTTGGTCTCTACTCTCGGGTTCTCTCAATAGCACAGCGGAATAAACACATATAGCATACACCTGAATTAACTATACATAGACATGCATTCTTAATTAAATATAATCAATTAACTATTGGGTATGGAGGAAAAAATCCTGCCACTCATAATACCATTAAATAGTCTAATCATCAATCCAGCCTAATTTATACACAGATAAGTTAGAATAGGCTATACAAAATAATCCTACACTAGCCTTTCTCAAAATATCATGAAAGCTAGCTCAATCCTAACGTGTACTTATACTATCCAAAATAAACAGTTTATGTGCCTAGATTGGACACTTCTACATACCTTACCTTTTTCCTCCAGCTCAAGGGAACTTACACATCTGGTACATGTTAACACTATTGTGAGAAATGAATCTCAGTAGCAATACAACCAGTTACAAAATTCGTTAACCTGTACCACTGTGCTCACACGAAAAACCTCTACATTCTTTCATAGAACATATAACATACTATGGGGATGCAATAAGTGAAGCATTTAATCATGGTATATACTCATGTGTATACATGTGCATTTAAAATATATCAACTTGTAAACATAGGAAGTGTATTCATCATCATTCTCATCATAAAGCATTTCTTATAAAACATATGTGGGATAGTAAGCATAACATCATTTCATTTTCATAACATGCGAGCAGTATATAAACACCCTGAGAGTAATCGGGAGAATCGCCCAACAACAACTCCACGTACCACTGTCTATATGAATGAGCGCATGTCTATTTAGCCATGCCTTAACCTTTTGTACATTTTGAGGTGTCCCCTAGTGAATCCAAGTACCATAATAGTCCCTGCCCTTTTCTGGCAGATCATCCCTGACTAGCGAGATTCCTCCCTTTTGTCTTAAACGGGGCTGATATACTCTCATGGGATCACTGTCAACTCTATCTGGATCATTTCCTCTCCACTTTTGGGTGGATCATAATACTATAGAATTACCATCCCTTTCTGATGGATCATACTCTTGGTACGCTATTCTCTACATATACTATGGGGTGAATTGGCCCATGGTCATGGTTATGCTTAACTCTAAGTATGTGTTTCTCATATGGCCTTTGGGAGATGACACTAACTTAAAGTTCGCAACCATCACGGTGTTTTCAAAATCATCTAAGTTCAAGTGGATGTTTAACCATCCCAATTTATGGCATAACTGTGGAATGTCCAACGATCGTCCTATACCGACAATCAGTCACTTGATCATGAGCCTATCTACCCTAAGGCATACACTGAGAATACTTTCCTCTCTCCCTCTTTGTGTTTTTTTCTCTCTTTTCTTTCACTATCCCAAGGGCATCATCACCCAAACTCCTAGTTTCCTGGCTTACCTATGTTGTGAGCCTTTAATTAAGTTAGTATAAAGAATTACTAAGCTCAATTGCCATTAAAAACCTCATTTCACAAGTTAGAGGGCTGCCAGTCGACTGTTGGAAGGCTAGCAGTTGGCTGGTGGCTCTTTGTATTCCTCGAGTACCAAGCAGTAAGCTAGCGCTGGTAGCCGGCTGGTGGCTTTCTGGAATGCATTCTGGGTAAAATTATAAGCACGATACGATCGCTAGAATCGCGATGGATCGCTCTGCAAACTGGCCGATAGTCAACTGCTAAGAACCTAGCAGTCAGTTGCTAAGCCTATGTCTGCACTTTTAGATTTCCAAGAACACAACAATGATCGCGAGGATGGCGATCAATCGCTTAGTGCACCTAGTTCGACAATTGACTGCTAGGTGTCTAGCAGTAGGCTGCTAAGCCTCTATCTACACTTTTGGGTTTTCTAGGAACACAGCAATCGACTGCCCCTGCTTAGCAGTCGGCTGCTATGCTCCGTTGCAGTTTAGAAAACATGATTTTGATAAAACCCAGTCCAGCATGCATTCTATTTTCAAATCTAAACATATGAGCTTAATTCCCATACAACAAACTTTACTTTTCATTAAACATTTCTTGTTCATTAGCTCAAACATGGTACATTCAAGGAAATCTAGTCTATATATCTAGATGAACACAACCCAGCCCTTTTAATCTATTGCAACACACATATGAGCATACATTCAGCAACACAACACCCCATAGAAATAGAAAAACATACAGAATGTAGGTTTTAACCCCAACTCAATTTAAAACATTCAAAATCACATTTTATTAGAAAAGTTCTGCACATTTCAGAAATGGGGTTTAGGATGGATTGCTGCCTTGATTCTTGTGAAATGTGTGTGTTTGATGTGTTAGGAATGATCCCCCCTTGCTGTAGAACTAATTTCTAGCTTCAATCAGCCCTTTCCTTTAGCAAAATCTCCCTCCTTTACCTTAACTCACCCTTTTCTCTCTCTACTCGCCCCTTCTGCTTCTCTCTCTAAAATCTAAAGGTTTGAAAGTGTGTGGGAGTTTTGGCTATAGTTAGGGTTTAAGGGAAAGTTTGGGAAATTGCTCTTTGGTCCCTAGGCTGTTTTGCACTCTTGGCCTCACTTACTTTTCCCTTTTCAATTGAGTCCCTAACCACCTCTTACTAAACCCTCATTTATTTTCTTTCAATTTAGTCCCTAAGCTAATGCAACTATATGCATTAATGCAACATACACAATCATTAAACATCAAATTAAAAATTATTAAACATCTCTTTAATAATAATTAGAGCGGATGTTACATATGCACTTTTTATAATATCCATTTTCGTAAAATTTATATTAGGGATAATCTTGAATTTTGACTTCAAGGACTAAAATGAAACAATGAACTTGAGGGTTAAAGTGAGAGAGACTAAAGAGCAATTTCTGTATTTTTCTAGGAGGTCCCTAAAAATTTTGCTGCTCAACCCTTTTATCTCTTCTCTTATGTTCCTTCCCTTCATACCAACACAAGTGCTGAGTACTGCAACTCTAAGAGAGAAACGAAGAAAGGAAAATGTGCAAGGGAGAAAGGAGAAGAAATCCAACTGGAAACCTCTCATAGCTGAATTTCATGTAAGAAAATATTTACCTACACATAGGAAAACATCATAGTTTTCATTTGGAAGTAGTATATCCTTCTTACAAAGCATCACACTACTGAAATGCTTAGGATTAGCAAAAAGGGAGAAATCTCCTTTTCTTCAAAAATTTCTGGTTTTCTTGGTTGAAATGATGATTTTGAGGTGTTTTGGAGTTAGGAAAAGGTGTCTAGACTAAAATGCTAGATTCTTTAACTTTCATTTAGTATTTTCTAGGCTTGAATCAGATTTTTCAAGTTAGGTTTTATTGTTCACCCAAGTTGTATATGTAATTTGGCTTTTGTAATTGATATTTAAGCATAAAAGGGGTTAGGATTTAGGGGAAAACAGTTAGATACTAAGCTCATGTCTTTTAAATTTGTAATGTAATGGATTATGGGCTGGATGATTTTGAAAACTTGGATTTTTAAGTTATCGCAGAACATAATAGCCGACTGCCAGAATGCACCAATTGGCTGTCCTGTTCTTGAAAAACCCAGAAATGCATACAGAGATGTAGCAGTCGACTAGTAGCCTCAACACTCAACAGGTCTAATTTTTACCTAGCAGTCGATTGGTAGCCTTCTAACAATTGACTAGTAGGTCACTGTATTGCGAAATCCAGAGCACTAGAGAGCCACTAGCTGGCTACTAGCTCCATAACAGTTGACTAGCAGCCTTTTAACATGGAAAACAATCTTTTAAACAAGAATTGAGCTTAGAAACCCCTATTCTTGGCTGGAATTAGGCTCTAAATGTCATCATACTTGGGAATTCATAGGTTGGGTGATAAGTAACATGAGTGTAGGAAGAGAAAGAGAAGAGTGGTCAAGTTATCAAACCTTATAGGAGAAATTTAGAGGAAATCCTATAGTAAAACTCTAAGCCTAGGTTATATAGGAAGCATATTGCAATAAATGCATAATCGAGTAAGACTAGTGTGAAATCTAAATTATTTTCTAGGAAGTGAATTATGATGCCAATTCAAAGAGGAAATAGGAAAGCCTTGATCAACAAAGGAATAAACAGTTAAGGTAGAGTAATCTACACTCCCCTAATTTTAAATTATAACACCCCCAACCTTATATTCCTTTTTGATAATTAATTATTATAAGATAGTATAATATAGGATTAGTGAATTTACTACTACCTTTACTCGAGTATATTTTTAACTTTTTCTAAGTTAAATAATTTAGTGCCACTAGTTTGGGTTACTACACTCGGGTTCTCATACGTTACGCAGTGGAAATAAATAAATTAATTTAAATGAAATAGATAGATATAGAAATATTTACATTCACATTCAACTGTATATAATATTTATACATACATTAACAGTAGTGTGTACCAGACATATACCTATACATATGCGAGCCTAAGCAGGGTAAAGAGACAACAAGCCTGCCACTCATACCCTGTTTTAAGCAAAACTCTCTATCTCACATATCTTAATACATATATGCCCTCCTTACTTATACCAAAATCATTTTCCTTATCCTTTCAAAATACTAATAAGGATTCAGGAAAATGGGTATGTCAAAATATTATATATTCCTAGTTATGCATACAGTCAAGGGGTGGGAGGAATTTTCCATACATATAGAATCCATATCTCTTTAATAACTGGAAAGTACCCTACAAAGGGTATCTCTACTATCTCCACTTCTACTTCTAGCATGATTCTGAAACCTAGGCATCTGATACAAATAAACTTTAATGAGAAATATTTCTAAGTAGCAATAATCACTTGTGTTTAAAAATAGCTATTTGTACCACTGTACGGATACAAAAATCCACTACATTCTTTTTCATAATAATTTAAAATATTATGCTATTGGAATAATGTACATGGATTATACAATATCTCATGCATATACTTATGATTACACATGCACTTCAACAGATATTCGTCACACAGGATGCATTCTCATATTGTAATGGTAACAACTCATATTCTCATGTCAATATAGAGCATAAACAAAGAAATCATGCAATTTGATATGGCCATAGTCAAAAGCATCAGATAAGAAATCTTATAAATATTTCCATCCATAAATGATTTTTCTCATGGTTATGAGCCACCTGCAATCATTCTCGTGCTTTTCACCGTTTTCATTCATTCTTATAGTTAACCATAAGCATTTATTCTGATGGTTAACTGTCAACATTTATTCTCATGGTTAACCGCTAGCATTTATTCTCATGGTTAACTGCTAGTTTTGATGATCAAAAACTCAATAACAGCATAAAAGCTTCATTTACCACTCAAAAATAGCCTAAATCATAGATTATTCAAGCTCAAATATGGGATTTAAACTCTTTCTCAAAGACCATGAAAAACCTATTTTTCAGATTTGCACTTATGCATTCATAAGTATATTCAATCAGTTTAAAACATCCAATAGCAATTAAAAACACTAAGAATGTAGGTTTTTAATCTCCCTGGAGTTCAAAATTAGGAAAACTCAGAATTTACCAACCATACAAAGTAATTTTTTAAAATAAGGGAGATGGGTGATTTGCTACCTTTTTGTTGATTTAAACTTGGTATTTGATGATGGTGAAGTGTTCTGATAAGTTTTCCTAACTTATGAAATGCTTAAATCCTCCTAGTAGCTTTCTTCTTTCACAATTTCCTAACTTTCTCTTTCTAGCTCATCCTCTCTCTCTCTAGGATTTCAGAGTTCAGGATGCAAATCAAGAGCTCTAAAGGCTTCATATATTTATAGGTGATCTGGTTTTTTGCAATTCCATTCCTAATTCTTGACCATTCAGCTTAAAATGATAATTTCTCCAACTATCCGTTAAATTACCATTTTGTCCCTAACTCACTAGTGGGAAGTTTCAAAATTCTGTTGCTATATTAAATCTTTTGGCTAAATTTATGGCCTATTACCCTAAAGTTTTAGAAATTCACACCTCTATCCTCACTTCATCTTTTTCCTTTCAATTTGGTCTTTATTCCTTCTCTTCACTTAAAATTCTCATTTTAATGTATTTATATGCAATTTAATGCAACACAAGAATTTAATTCATTTAAAATTAACAAACATCTCTTAATGTGTACAGGGAGCAGATGTTACAATTCTCCCCTCCTAAAAAAAATTTTGTCCTCAAAATTTAAAATGTACCTAAAGAAATAACTCTGGATACACTTTTCTCATATCATCTTCCTTCTCCCACGTAGCTTCTTACAATGATGACTTATCCCACAATACTTTTACTAGTGGAGTTGTCTTATTCCTCAATTGTTTGACTTTAGTACCAATGATTCTTAAAGGTTTAGGATTATAAGTTGAATTATTTTTAATTGTACAGTACTGGTGTCAAGAATATGAGAAGGACCTGGGATATATTTATGAAGTTGAGAAACATGAAAAACATTAAGGAGATTGGACAAAAATAGTGGTAATGCTATTTGATAAGCGGATGAACCTATTCTTTTCAAAATCTAGTATGGTCTAATGTATCTAGGATTTAATTTTTTGGATTTAATAGTTCTACCAATACCAGTAAATGGAGATACTTTGAGAAAAACATGGTCTCCTTTTGCAAATTCTAATGGTCTTCTCCTCTTATCAGCATAACTACTTTATCTATCTTGGGCCTTAGCCATTTTCTTCCTGATCATTTTTATCTGATTAGTCGTCTGTTGAACTAATTTTGACCCTAAAATTTATCTCTCTCCCACCTCAAACCAACACAAAGGTGATCTACACTTTCTTCCATACAAGGCTTCATAAGGAGCCATCTCTATGTTGGTGTGGAAACTATTATTATAGGAAAACTCTATCAAAGGCAAAATTTTATCGCAATTCCCTTTTTGTTCTAATATACAAGCTCTAAGCATATATTCCAAAGTTTGGATCGTCCTTTCAGTCTGCCCATCGGTTTGAGGATGATAAGTAGTATTGAAGTTCAACTCAGTACTAAATGCCTCTTGCAAGGCTCTCTAGAATCTAGAAGTAAACCTAGGATCTCTATTTGATATTATACTAGTGGGCATTTCATGGAGTCTTACTATTTCTTGTATATACAAGTGAGCTAACTTATCTAATGAAAAAATTATTTTAATTGGTAGGAAATGTGCATATTTAGTTAATCTGTCAACAATCACCCAGATTGCGTCATTTCATGACTGAGTTTTAGGCAAACCTACTACAAAATCTATGGAAATTTTCTCCCATTTCCATTCAAGAATTTCTAGAGGTTGTAACATTCATGCAGGTTTTTGATGTTCAATCTTCACTTACTGGCACACTAAACATTTAGCAACATACTTAGCTATATGCTTGTTCACACCTGGCCACCAAAAATTTTTCTTTAAGTCTTGGTACATCTTAGTGGCACTAGGATGAATAGTATAGTTGCTTCTATGGGCTTCTTCTAAAATTTTATCCCTTAATTCTCCTGATTCGGGGATATATAACCTAGTCTGCAAGGTCACTACCCCATCGATTTCTTGAATTCTTTTGGATCCTTAAGGGACTTGAAAATTCATCTTCCCTTTGGGCTTCTAGAATTTAAGTTCTAAAGGTATTCTTGATTTTCATTTCACTTAGGTACATCCTATATGGTAATACTAGAGTAAATAAACTCAAATTCCTAAAATTTTCAATTAAATTCATTTCAATCATCATCATATGGTCTACATGAAGGGATTTTTTACTTAGAGCATCGGCTACTACGTTTGCCTTTCCAGGATGGTACTTCAATTCAAAATCATAGTCTTTAATAAACTTCATCCATCTCCTCTATCTCATATTCAATCTTTTTGATTAAAAAGGTATTTGAGACTTTTATGGTCACTAAATACCTCAAATCTAGATTTATAGAGATAGTGTCTCCAAATCTTTAAGGCAAACACTATGGCTACTAATTCAAGATCATGGGTAGGATAATTCTTCTCATGGGGTCTCAATTGCCTAGATGCATATGCCACCACTTTCTTATTCTGCATCAAGACATACCCTAGGCCCTTCTTGGATGCGTCACAATACAATTCAAAATTTTCTAATGGATCAAGAATGACTAAGACAGGTGTGGTTGTTAGTTTTTATTTCAGAGTTTGGAAGCTATGTTCACATTTGGCATCCCACATAAATGGAACATCCTTTCTAGTTAATTTAGTCAAAGGCAATGCTATCTGTGAAAACCCTTAAATAAATCTCTTATAATAACAGGTAATTCAAGAAAACTATGAATTTTCGTCACTGTGGTAGGTCGCTTCCAACCAACTATCGCCTCTGTCTTACTAGAATCTACTGCTACTCCATCCCTAATGATTACATAGCCTAAGTCTTCTAACCAAAATTCACACTTCTCAAGTTTAACATATAATTGCTTCTCTCTAAGTAACTGCAACACAATCCTAAGATGATGTTCATGCTCTTCACTACTTTTAGAATATACAAGAATGTCATCAATAAACACTGCCACGAATTGATCAAGGTAGGGTCTAAAGATACGATTCATGTAATCCATAAAAATAGCTGGAGCATTCATTAATCCAAATGGCATTACAAGAAATTCATAATGCCCATATCTAGTTCTAAACGCTGTCTTAGGTATATATTCTCTTCTCACTCTGATTTGATGGTACCCCAACCTCAAATCAATTTTAGAAAACACAGTAGCCCCTCTCAATTGATTCAAGACATCATCTATCCTAGGAAGTGGATATTTATTCTTTATCATTACACTGTTCAATTGCTTATAATCTATACACAACCTTAAGCTTTCATCTTTCTTTTTCACAAATAAGACCGGGGCTCCCCATGGTGAATCAGTAGGTCTAATGAATTATTTTTCCAATAGGTCTTCTATCTGTATCTTTAGCTCTATCAATTCCAAGGGAGACATTCTATAAGGTGCTAAAGAGATTGGTCCCGTTTCCGGAATCAATTCTATAGAGAACTCTATCTCTCTCTCAGGTGTAAGACTTAAGACTTCATTGGGAAAAACATTTAGAAATTCACTCACTACAGGAAGGACATCAAGTTTATGCTTTAATCTCAAAAGCACATAGAAATTGCATTCTCTCATTATTTTCCTCAATACGCCTGTTTACAGGTATGGTATTTACAAAAATTATAGATTTTTTTGAACAATCCAAGATTACATTGTTTACAGATAACCAGTTCATCCCAAGAATAATGTCCAAATCCACTAAAGGTAAATAAATCAAATCAACAACAAATAATCTATTTTCAACAACAATGGGATAACTCAAGTAGGTTAAAGAAGTCAAAACCTGCTCTTCAGCTAGAATAGAAATAGATAATGGATCAGGTAAACTAATCATAGGTAGATTTAATTTCTTCACACATTCCAACGAAATGAATGAGTGAGTAGCGCTAGAATCAAACAATATAATTAAAGATATACCCTTAATTAAACATTTAACTTTTATTAAACCATTAGAATGAACCACTTCTTTACCTTTAAGAGTATAGACTCTTCCAGTAGTAGGAGATTTAGTGGTGTCACCCTTTCTCTTCCACAGTGGACAGTCTTTGATAAAGTGTCCTTCCTTCCCACACTTATAACATATACCATGTTGTACCTTTGGATGTTGCCATTTGCAAGGTCACTCATAACTTTTATGGCATTTAGGACAAATATCGGACATCATCGGTTTCACCATAGGCCTTTTTCCTTCCCGGCCTTTGCCAAATCTACCATCTATCCTTGAGAAAGATCCTTGTTACTTTCTTTTAAAGAAGTTACTCTTTTATTTTTCTTTCTTAGTCTTCACCAGATTCTTGGAAACTATGTGACATTTTTTTACCAATGTGGCATAATCTCGTATTTCCAATGGAGTTACTACATTCTTCAACTCAGACCTCAACCTAACCTCTAGGTGCATTGCTTTCCATGCTTCATCTAGTTGAAGTCTCAGATAGGAGGAAAATTTAGATAATTCCTCAAATTTTTCCAAGTATTCATCGAATGTCATGTTTCCTTACTTAATCTGCATAAACTCAATCTTTTTCTCATTCCTCACATTTCGAGGAAAATACTTTCCAAGAAATGCTTCCTTAAAAGAATCCCAAGTAATCTGGATTCCCTGAGCCTTCATTAGTTGCTTTGCTCCCTTCCAGCAATATTCTGCCTCTCCTTCCAGTATATAGGTGGAAAATAAGACCTTCTGAGCATCAGTTGAACCAAGAACCATAAATAATTTCTCTATCTTTTTCAGCCATTCCTCAGCCACCTTCGGGTCAAGCTCACCCCTAAAAGAAGGAGGATTTCCTTTTTGAAATTCAGACCATCCATGATACATTGGGTTTCCTTCTTATCCTTCTTGAGGATTATGGTTATTATAGTTATTCCCCTGTTCCCAAAATTGTTTGAGGATGTGAGTAGTAGTAGCTGTCTGCTCTCTCATAGCATAGGTAGTAGTAGCTGCCTATTCTTTCATAGCCTCTGCCATTCCTATCATGGCCTGCACTAATCTCTCCATATTACCTTCTCCTTCTTTCTCCTTCTCAGTATTCCTCTTAGGTGGAGCCATACTTCACTCTACAAAACAAACATTACTGAGGTGATCAGTCTCAACAACATAATATTTCTAAGAGATCATATGACACTAATAGGAAATAATATCTATCCTAAACCTAGCACTCCATTCTTCACATCAAAACAAAATACAAGTCAGTGAATTATCTAGATTTAGCTAACTAACTTGTATTAGTCTCTATCCTGAGGAATCTACCCTTTGATACTGAGCCAATACTCAACTAGTCGTGGTAACTGTGCTCTGATACCAACTCAGTGTAACACCCCAAACCTTATATTCCTTTTTGATAATTAATTATTATAAGATAGTATAATATAATATTAGTGAGTTTAATACTGCCTCTACCTGAGTATATTTTTAACTTTTTCTAAGTTAAATAACTCAGTGCCACTAGTTTTGGTTACTACACTCAAGTTCTCACATGTTACGTAATGAAAATAAATAAATTAATTTAAATGAAATAGATAGATATAGAAATATTTACATTCACATTCAACTGTACATAATATTTATACATACATTAACAGTAGTGTGCATGACATATACTTATAGATATACGAGCTTGAGTAGGGTAAGGAGACAACAAGCTTGCCACTCATACCCTGTTTTAAGCAAAACTCTCTATCTCACATATCTTAATACATATATGCCCTCTTTAATTATACTAAAATCATTCTTCTGATCCTTTCAAAATACTAATAAGGATTCAGGAAAATGGGTATGTCAAAATACTGTATATTCCTAGTTATGCATACGGTCAAGGGGTGGGAGGAATTTCCCATACATATAGAATCCAGATCTCTTTAATAACTAGAAAGTACCCTACAAAGGGTATCTTTACTATCTCCACTTCCACTTCTAGCATGATCTGAAACCTAGGCATCTGATACAAATCAACTTTAATGAGAAATATTTCTCAGTAGCAATAATCACTTGTGTTTAAAAATAGCTGTTTGTACCACCGTACGGATACGAAAATCCACTACATTCTTTTTCATAATAATTTAAAATATTATGCTATTGGAATAATATACATAGATTATACAATATCTCATGGATATACTTATGATTACACGTGCACATCAATAGATATTCATCACACAGGATGCATTCTCATATTGTAATGGTAACAACTCATATTTTCATCTCAATATAGAGCATAAACAAAGAAATCATGCAATTTGATATGACCATAGTCAAAAGCATCATATAAGAAATCTTGTAGATATTTCCATCCGTAAATGAGTTTTCTCGTGGTTATGAACCACCTACAATCATTCCGTGGTTTTCACCGTTTGCATTCATTCTCGTGGTTAATCGTTAGCATTTATTCTCGTGGATAACCGCCAGCAATTATTCGTTGTAACCATCTGCAAAACTTTTCCTGGATTAAAGCCTGTTGCATCCATTCTCGCAGTATAACCAATTGCATCCCTTCTTGCGGTATAACCAAATGTAGCTATTCTCACGGATTAACCATTTGTAATTATTCTCATTTATGGTTCATGCTCAATTAAAATCTTTTCAGCCCCTGGCAGTCGACTGCTAGCACTCTGGATACAATTCTGGGCAACTCAAGAGCACGATAGTCGACTGGTAGAGCCTATAAGTCAACTGCTATGTTATGCTTTGTTTTAAAACTTGCCATTGACCAATTATTTTAGTCCAAGAACATATGTTTAAAATAGTTTTGATGATAAAAAATGCAATAACAACATAAAAGCTTCATTTACCGCTCAAAAATAGCCCAAACCACTGATTATCCAAGCTCCAATCTAGGATTTAAACTCTTTCTCAAAAACCATGAAAAACCCATTTTGCAGATATGCATTCATGCATTCATAAGTATATTCAATCAGTTTAAAAAATCCAATAGCAATCAAAAACACTAAGAATATAGGTTTTTAATCTCCCTAGAGTTCAAAATTAGGAAAACTCAGAATTTACCAACCATACACAGTAATTTTTGAAAATAAGGGAGATGGGTGATTTGCTACCTTTCTGTTGATTTAAACTTGGTATTTGATGATGGTGAAGTGTTCTGGTAAGTTTTCCTAACTTTTGGAATGCTTAAATCCTCTTATCAGCTTTCTTCTTTCATAATTTCTTAACTTTCTCTCTCTAGCTCATCCTTTCTCTCTCTAAGATTTCAGAGTTCAGGATGCAAATCAAGAGCTCTAGAGGCTTCATCTATTTATTGGTGATCCAATTTTTTGCAATTTCACTCCTAATTCTTGACCATTCAGCCCAAAATGATAATTTCTCTAACTATCTGTTAAATTTCCATTTCGTCCCTAACTTACTGGCAGAAAGTTTCAAAATTCTATTACTACAGTAAATCTTTTAGCTAAATTTATGGCCTATTACCCTGAAGTTTCAAAAATTCACACCTCTATCCTCACTTCATCTTTTTCCTTTTTATTTGGTCCCTATTCCTTCTCTTCACTTAAAATTCTTATTCTAATGCATCTATATGCAATTTAATGCAACGAACACAAGCATTTAATTCATTTAAAATTAACAAACATCTCTTAATGTGTAGAGGGAGCAGATGTTATAGAAATGATGATATGCATTGTTTGCTTTGAAATGAGAAATTTATTTTATGAGATGGGAATTATTTGATGAAATGAATTTTGAGCTAGTATATGATTTTCATATGAGTATAGAGGAATTTCCTGTGTGATGAAAAACATGAAATAGACTGTTTGCTGCTTATTTTGATCTGGCTATTGGGTTATATGCTTATAGGGTAGATGAAATTTGGGGTAGACATTTAATGGCTGGTATAAGACGATCATTAAGTGTTCCTTACGCCGACTACTTTGTAAAAATGTAATTTCTTTCATTTTAATTGGTTTGTATTTGTTAGAGATTACTATTTAATTAAATACAACCCTATGGAAGACTTTAAGGAGTAAAAGGAGGATAGTCTATATGGGAAAAATGTTTTGGTTGAACTGTAATACTCTATAACACTAAGTATTAGTCACCTATTTGTATATATTACTATATAGTCAGGAAAAGGATGAGACTAGCGATGTGTACATGTCAGGGGACACCCTGAAAGTTAGATTCTCATGTTACATGGATAAAAGGAAGTGTGAAAATATCACATAGATAAAAGAAAGCGTGATAATCACCAGGAGGACGGTCCCCGTGATAACAACAATCATAGTCACATGGATAAAAAGAAGTTTGACCATCACATGGATAAAAGGAAGTGTGATCACTGCTTGAGATTGGGAAACAACATGCAATGAGAGTATGATTTTTAAGATGTTGTGATAATATGCATATTGATTTATGAAAATATGCTAATTTATGATATTTTTGCATTAACATGAGTATTGTTATGCAAATGATGTTTGCAATGTAATTACAGGCACTATGAAAATGAGGTTTTGACTAAAACAATGGTCCTATACTCTTATGACTTGATATGAATTTTATGAAAGATATTTTTGATGAAATGTGCTAAATTCCCATGCGTTTGATGAAAATTGGAATATGGAATTGCAATTCACTTGTATGTTGATATGATACTAGGAGAGGTTTTTTGTACCAAAAAAGGTACATCTGAACTTCCAATTGTTTTATAAAATTGTAAACTATATATTACTCTATTGGGATATTTGTATCTCATTAAGTTTTTAGTTTGGATGATCAGGGCCAAGATATGCCTAGAAATTAGCTAGGCTTGGGACGTGTATTGAAGTTGCAAGGAAACCTAGAAGAGTGTAAATTTTGGAATTGATGAGCAGGAGATTTGTAATGGCGAGTAGGTTAGTGATTGTATGTATATAATGATTTTATATGGTTATTTTGATGAATGCCATAGGTTGTGAAGATATGTAATAGAGATAATTCTATTGAGATGTGATTTGTTTTTAGGAAGTTGACTTCAGTAGTATAAATTTAGATTGTATCTCAATTGTTTATGATGAATGGTTTAGAATTTCATATTCCAGAGTGTATGGTTGTATCAATTGTGGTATTAGAATATGCTGTGCATAAGAGGTAGTTGAGTGAAATTCAAATGGATTAAGAGAAGAGTCTATTTGGGTTACACTTAACTAGTAACGACCCATTGAGTACCCAAAAAGGGAAAGGAAAAGAAAAAAAAGAAAGAAAAAATAGTGAGGGGATTTTTGTCGCCACTAAAAGTGAAAATTTTTGTAGTGTAGGCATACTCAAAATAAAACTACATAGCTACTATCTATCTCCTCAACTCACAGAGGGCATCAGAGGTCTAACCACCATCCAAATCACAACATCTTTGATTAACAAGAAGTATCCAACCTTGGGATCTTCAAAAATCTACCTCCAACTTCAACTGTCATATACCTAAGCATCTAAAAACATCAACACACAGTGAGATATAAATCTCAATAACCAAGCAAACTAGATTTTTAAAATCAATGATGGTACTTTCCATACAAATATGGAAAATCATGCATTATTTATTGTGATCCATATGTTACAAGGTTGGATGTAATGTAATGTCATGTCATACTGTTGTTAGGAATGACTAGAAGTTTTGGAAGCTAAAAAAATTTAAAACAGTAAAAAATTTATTGTAAATTCCTTGAATGAAAATTTTAAAACTTTAAGTGATAGTGAAGCAGTCTAAAATGAAAAAGAGTTTAGATTAAATACTAAAATAGAGCACAACACAACAAAATGTAGTATAGTTATATAAAGTGCTAGAATTTAAAGTTGCTAAAAAAAATTACAGTAATGTAAAGAACAAAAATGTTTATCCTAGTTCAGCCTATCCAAAAAAGCCTGCATTCATTAGCCAAGAAAAGCTTGAGATTTCACTAATCACCATAAGTTTTAAACAAGCACTTGTGAGCCACTACAGTAAACTCTCAGAAATTCTCTTCCACTCAAGTAAAACTTTTCTTTGGGATTCTCCCAACCATCCTTTATAGATGAAGAAGATATTTAAGAAGAAACTCTCGCTTTTAGAGTGAATGATACAAATGAAGCACTAGAGGCAAGTTAGAAAGCTAGAGCTCATAAGAATAATTCATATGTTTCCCTTGATGTTTTCAGACTTTTCAAGGGCTCAACTTATAGATCTTTTTAGGAGATAATGGAATCATATCTTTACATACCAACTAAAAAAGAGTTGTTTGTACCTTCATTGTACTATTCCTTGGCTTGGCAATAAACTTCTAAGAGTTTAGCAATCAACTATCATGATCTTAAATTCAAAATTTTCAAGTACTGACATGTACTAATTTGCTTCTAGACACCTAGCAGTTAGTTGGTTTCTCTCAACTTTCAATTCATTTTTGCTCAAGAGCTAGTAGTCAACTGCCAATGTTCTAGCATTTTACTGTTAGCTTACTATAAGCTAGTAGTCAACTGCTAGAGGTTCAACAATCGACAAGTAGCCTACTGTAATGAATTTTCCAGACTTGAATGATGTTAGTCATTTGCTAGCATTCTACCAATCAAATGGTAGCTTAAAAATTTTATTTTTAAGAGGAAAATTCATTTAAGAGCTAATAAGTTTTTGGGAATTGAGTAGAAGAAGAATTTCAAGAGATTTTGAAAAATTTTTTGAACTCAAGTTTCTCCTTTACATTTATAATTGAGTCTTTAGGGACCTAAATAAAATTTTATGCTTCTTTATGCTTGTTAGTGAGCCATTGGACTTTGAATTTCACTTGAAAAATGCTTCAATGTGTCTGTGATAATCAAAACCTTGAAGAGACTATGCTCAATGGAGACAATGATCTTTCCCTTTTTGATGATGACAAACATATTGAATTCCATGAAATACTAAGAATGATTTTAGCAAGTGAGAAATATTTTAGGATGAAAACCTCCCCTTAAGTTTATCCACTAATTTTATCAAAGTTTTTGAATAAATTGGTAAATGAACTCCGCCTGAATATTTAGACTTTGATAACTTTTAACACTACAAAGATTTTTCAAAATATTGGTAGAAAAAAAATTGGTTCTTTTTTAAACTAGGTGCATTTTGTTTCAGACTTGTTTTCAAGAAGATTTAATATCTTATGCCAAAGAAAATTTTCTATTCAATTTATTACTAATCAATTTATCATTCTTGTAGCACAATTTTAGGCATACTAATTAACTAATTTAAATTGAAGATAAATTATTCAAAAAATAAAGAACCATTCAGAATTTCATAATATCATGAAATATTCAAAAAATAATAAACCATTCAAAATTTTAAAATATCAAAATAAAAATAATCATATAAGCCTGAAATTTAGAGAAGTTAACATAACAAAACATTCAAAATAAACTAGAGTAAACTAGAGTTAGTTCAAATGTGAAATCCTAATTGATTCTCCCCTTTTTGTCATAAAAAGAAAAAAAGAAGAAGGGAAGGGTAAGTACTAAAATAAACAATAATAATGATAAAAGCTAAGCTTGATCCCTAGGTCCTATTCGTTGTTGCTAAAGCCTCTTGAGGGGCTCATTGTTGTCACAGTTGTTATCTTTATGGCAGTGAGTTTATCCTCAATACTCCTAATTCTTGTATCCAAGGAATCAAATCTTGTAAACATTAAAGCATGAAATGTTTGGAAGGCAGTCATGAAAATTGAGTGATCAAAGGACTCAAGAGGTGGCTAAGAAGAAGTTCCTCCTTCTTGTATGGGCTCATCAAGATCATCTACAACCATGGCTCTTGTTGCTTCCCTTTGTTCTCATCTTCAGCTCACAATGATTGATTTTATCTTTTGGACCCATGAACCCCTATGTTTGATATAATGAAATCTAATGAGGATATTAAAATTAATTTTTGATGCCATGATTTCATCATCATGAGGATCAATCTGGCACTTTTCAAAAATGTAGATGACTAATGATGTAACATCCCAAAATTTGACAAAATAATTTAATGTCAAATTTTGTACCATTAAACACAATTATAACTAGTAAATTTGAAGAAAAAGAAATGGCATGTAGATTTCATTGAAATTTTAACATTTAGATTGAAAGACTGGTGAAATAACAATTAGGATGTATTAAAATGGTAAATTAGATATTTTTAAAAAAATGTAAAAGTATCCTACCCTGGAATAAATTCCCTATTTAAACTAGAATTTAATTATAATTCCTTAACTAAATTACTAAAAAATTTGTTTCCCTTTATATGCCACACCTTATCCCAACCTCTTCTCCAAGTTTTCTTTTAAGTCTCCTTCTCTTCTTCCTTTCGACACACTCACTCCCTCTTCACAAACACACATTTATACTCTAGAAAGAGAAAAGGAAAACTAGAGAGAGAAAGTTTCATCTCTTCCATCTCTTCTTCCATTTCTTCTATATCCTCCATTAACCTCAAGATCCAAGCCTTACAAGTGAAGAAGCACCTTCTACCTTACTTGTAACCTAATCTCCCCTTGAGAAGGAGGAACAACATCCTTTTATCAAGTTCTTCTTTTTCATTTCAACAAATCTTCAAGGTAAGAAGCTTTTAATGCCTTCATATGGGTGTAAGATGTCCTTTATTCTTAGATTTTGATTGCGTTGACTAGTTGATTGCTTTTTTTCTTGCTTGGGTTAAGTGGTTGGGAGAAAAATTCTATAGATCTACTACTAAATCATGTTGGGCATTGTAAAAAATTGGATAAAAAGGTGTGAGGAACTATTGATGCTAGTATTGTGTTATGTTTATGTATTTCATGGATGAAAAGTTGGTTTGAGTGCAAAGACTTGGATTTTTATTATTTATTTGATAGGGCATTTTTGGTGGATTGTATAGAGTGAATCCTACGAGTCTTATACTTTAAAATGACCATGGGTAAGCCTAAAAGGAGTAAAAAGTGTAGAAAATTGGAATTTTGCTATAGAATCGAGGGAAGTGCATGCTGTGCACTTCGCCACGGTGAACCCTTACTTCACACTTTTTCGCTGCGAGAAGAACAATTAGCCATGGTGAACTACCCTATGTTTGTCCTTTTGTGTGGAATTTGTGTATATGGCCATGGTTCCTAAAGTCCTAAATCCATTTCTTTTAGTGTTTTTAGGCATGAAACTTTAAGGGAACTTGGAAGAAGAGAAGATGGTAAAGGTGTTTAAGGAGAAATGAAAAACTTTAAAGGCTAACTTGTTATGCTTCATTTATGAAATTATGCATTGCAATTGAATGTGACATTGTAATGAAACATGCTTTATGAATTGAAAGTCATATGTATTGTAACACCCCACCTCTAGAGGTACATATCATACATTATCTTATAGAGATGGTAAGCTACTATCTTGTCTCTTGATTACCTATCTGAGTTTAAATTCTAAATTAATTCTCATGATCCTTTAATAGTTCAATTTTAGGCTTAAGGTTACACTCGAGATTCTCACTTGTATAAGTACAACAACAAAAGTATAATAAAAATAAAATTAACTAGAGATAACTAGACATTTTATATCATAGCTATAAATATTTACATATAAAAAAATAGCAGTAAGTGCCACATCCTATAAAGTGTATGTACTAGTCCCTATGTTTATCACAAAACATGTCAAGGTTAGTAGAAAACCCAAAAAGAAATAACTTCTATCTATGCCATTCTAACCCACTAGAGGTGCCAGAGCCATATCCACTTCTTTCTACATGGAGAATCTAAGCATATGGACACATCACACACATATGAGATATAATCTCAGTCATCAAGAGGAACCATGATAGAAAATTTTATTGATGGTATCAGCCATTAATCATACAAAAAACTCTTACATTCAATTCATTTCAATGTAAAACTTACTGGAGAATATGTAATGCTTATGCTATGTAAGATCATATTTCAAATAACCATAACCATGTCATGCTCATTGGGTATTGTAACGACCCCCTAATACAACATACACGATGCTTATCTGATTAGTGGAAGCATATGGGTTGGTTTACATAGTTACTCCCGATGTGGGAATGTCAGGGGATCGCTACTGGTTGAGCGTAACCTAAATAGACTTCCCGTTGTCCATTTGGATTTCGTTCAACCCTAATTCACACGCAGCTAACTAATTATACATACATACATCATAAATTACTCTGGAATGAAATCTAAAACGCATATATACATCACATCATGCATTCATATACGTTCCAACTTAAATTCACAAGTTTACAGCAGTAAACCCTACTGAAAATTTGGCAGAGTTTCCTCTGTATTTTGAACATATCCCAAATACAATAGGCACCTGATTTATACATATACAGTCAATCCAATCACTACAGAAAACATAAAAGACAGAAACCAATATACAGCAACATCATCGCAATATATACAAGACAGTTCAAGCCTAAACTAAGCCATTCTCCTTTTTATCACCAAGGCATCATCAGCTATCGTCTAGGTTCCTGTCCCTGTCCTTGTCCCTGTTCATCTGAGTAAACAACCTGGTGAGATATAAAATCTCAGTAGAATAATTTATAGTTCAAATACAATTCAAAATCTGGCTAAATACTCAGCGGTGCGAACACCAAAATCATCTTCCCGAAATCAGTTCGAAAACAGTGAAATACCTTATCTTTAAAATCATTTTATCACATGGAAATTGCGGCAGATAATCAAAATCATAAAATCCATCTCTTTTAAAATCAATAATTAAAATCAAGTAAAATCCTATGCCCGGTGTATCCAAATCCACGTTGGCCACAAATCTGCTGTAACCAAGTCTAAATTGTCATCTAATTGCACGTCATCTAGAGAGAATACCTCTATTATCATTGGGTGTGATCCGTAACACCAATCACCCGAATCAAGCCTATATTGTGAGTGTAATCCGTAACACCAATCACTCACTCAAGGACCAGGTGAGGATCAAAATCTAGGGCGTCCCATAGCATGTGCACATATGCCAATTCTCATCCTCATACAGTCTATTCGAACTCACATGCTCACGGTCGGCTATTCCTCAGGGTTCTAGGGTATTATGCCTAAATCACAACGTTTCCCCGTGTAGGCTATCCCCCCTTATACTCCTTAAACCTTTCTTAGGGTCGTCCTGATTTATCGCGTGATCCACTAAGCAGCGATGAGCTAAATCAAGTAAAAACAATGTCAATTAAAAGTTCCCTGTACTCGGGATACTTAACGGCCGTTCCATACCGACTATCAAGTACCCTACCTTAAGTAAATCCGTCTTAAGGGCATCTAAACTCGATAAACAAAGCGTCTAACATGAAATTAGGGTTTTCAGCACACAGACATGAAATTTATTCCATCGAAAGTAGCACGTAAATCCATGCAAATCATCTAAATCATTCAAGTATCCACTAAGTCAAATCTAGGTTTTGGGAAGCGTAAATTATCCTACCTGGTCTCCGGTCGCTCCAAATTGATTCAGAACTTCACGTAATCTTGATTTCTGAGCCTAATTGATTTCCTGGACATTAAATTAAATATTCAGGCTTGTCCCGTTATCCCTTTAACAATTCTAAGTTCGGTTGCCCTAATACCTAGGTCAATTTATTGCCTAATTACGTTCGACAGCTATTTCAATCAGATATCATCAATTTTTAGGAAATCGAACCTTACCAATGTGCTCGGATAATGGAATTCTGTCTCATGGTGGTCTCAGTTTCTCTCGATGCACATCCAAAAACTGCAGCACAGCAGTGCATGGCAGCGTACAGTGGCGCACGGTAGAGGGGTGCGGTTTGCCTCAAAAATTACACCACGGTGAAGCCTGCAAGTCCAGGAGTCTGAATATGGTGGTGGTGCAGCAGTTCACGGCCGTTTGGATGGCATTTTTCGGCCAGGAAGATTCACGCACGGAAAACAGAGATTGCCTCATTCCAGGCACGTTCGGCCTCCGTTCGACGTCGGCCAGCTACTGGAGGAAGCTGGCAACTCAGGCTACAAGGTGGTGGGGGCGGTGACGGCCAAAGGTGACAGACGGCGGCGATCTAAGCTGGCAAAGTTTTTGCGTGGTGGAGGACAAAAGTGGCATTTTTCGGCGGCACTGGCGACTGTTGGTGGCCATGGGTGGTTGCTGGAGGTTATGGGTGGTGAGGGCTGTCGATTGGTGTGCCAGGTGGCAGCCCACGGTGGCTGTGGTGGCAGTGCACGATGGAGGAAGGAGGAGAGAGAGAGAGGAGAGAGAAAGTGTGGTGAGGAGAGAGAGAGATTTGAGAGAAATAGAGGGAATCCAGGAAATTTAAAGTCTCCGGGGGCGATTTTGACTTTTCCTGGGCCACCCGGGGATGCTTTAAGGTGTCGGCTTCCTCCCAGACATTGGCACTTGTTTCTATGCAAAGGTTTTGGCCTCCGTCAGTGGAATTGATGCACGAAACATTGTCTGTCAATTCCTGATCGCCGGATTGCATTTCTTTCCGTTTGATCATGTTTCTGACTTCGAATAACCTTCCATTTCAAATCATTATCCTCAAAAGTAGTGCCAGGCTTCGTTTGATTGGAATTAGCATCAGAATTTAGGTTTTATCTTTTAAAAACTTTTCCGGTTGTTACAGGTATGCTCATCATCAATCATTCTTTCATATTTATTCATTTTATAATAATATGGACACTCGTAACCATGTAAGGTAAATAACATTAATTTTTCATTCAAATGGCTCATTTGGCCCATTTACAAGAAAATATCATTCATTCTTTTATTCATGAGACTCTTTTGGCTCACGATCATATTTTTCCTTTAAAAGAAACCATTGCATGAATCCCTTTCAAATAAGATTATGGTAACATTAGGATTTTAAGGCATCCCCTAGTCTCTCTTTATCATTATAGGATCATTGTACTCCTTTGTTACAGGTAATATTCTATTCATTAGATCACTATACACCTTTGTTATAGGTCATCTCCTACTCATTGGATCACTGTACCCCTCTGTTACAGGTCATTTCCACTCGATCTTTGTGGCGAGCCAATGATGCTTAGATACCATTTTTAATCACATAACTATCTCTTATTAAAACTAGACTAACAAGTTCTCAAATCAGGGTAAGCACAACCTTAAGTAAGTTACTCTCAAGTCATCAGGGTGAACTAACTTAAGGTTAACCACCATCATGGTATTTTCTCAACACTTTCTAGAATTGAATGAATATTTTACCATCCTATATTATGGTATAACCATGGAATTTTCGACAGTCATCCCAATTCGACTACCAGTCATTCAATCCGGAACCTATCTAGACTAGAGCATACAATACCAGTATTTATCTTTACTTTTCTTGCTATTTTCCTTTAACCTTGTCTCGTATTACTTAAATGCATTACTATAGATTTGGGATGATTAACTAGACTTTACATGATGTTTGGGGGGAAGAAAAGGGGCTAAAATTCAAAGATGGAAGCTATAATAGTGAAAAAGTTCACCACGTAGAACTCTTAAGGCAAAGAACATAAAACCATGCTCTTTGTGTAGTTTACCATAGGTAAAAGTGGTTTTAGCCACAATAAAGAACGCAGCAAGAGTTTGCACCAATGAAGAATCCAGTTCTTTGTGATTTCAAGGTTTCCAAACATAAAATTCATGTTTTAATGTATTTGTAGGCCTTAAAAATTCAATAAAACTTGTATACTTTCATTTGATATCATTCTTAAGCCCTTTTTTCCTTTTAAAACATCATCATACATCAAAACTACACTTTCTCATGCTAGAAATCAACTAAAATCCATGGAATTCATACATAAAACAAAAGTAAACAACTCATCCTTTAGATTTCATTTGAAGAGCAAAATAATCACATGCAAACATACCATTTCTTTTGCCTATGTGGTTGACTACTTTTGATTAATTCTATTTGACACATATTGGGAGAAAAGAGGTTAAGTGGGCTTTTCTAAAGGCCTAAGGGCTAGCTTACTTATATTCATATTCCTCCTGTAACTCTGAATATGATGAGAGATAATATATACTCGAGGTATATGGAAAGAAAATATGATATGAGAGGGTACATTGTGATCCTGATGGCACTAGACGTGTGTCCACACCAAGGGACACCTTGGAGTTAGTGGCCAAGGTCAAAGGACCAGTATACGTTGCTCAAAGGTAAAGGATGACATGCTTTATATGTTCATATGAAAAGTAATGGATTATGGGATGTATTACAATTTTTTAGTTGTGTTATGATTTTTTTTCCTTATGTCTGATATTCTATGATAGGGAAGACTACATGGATTCTAACTTACACATGTTGAGGTAGCTATATGTATGAATTATTTTTTCAACTAAGAATTTTATTCTAACCCCTATTGATAACTTTACATATGCCTCAATACTACCTCTTAGTCGAGATTGAGGTGGAGATGATTACGGTACTGTGGTTGGGCACTTTTATGGTGATATCTAACATAGTGGTCATCACTATGATCCAAGTACCTCTTACTGCACCTCCACCTGCATTCCCTCCTTTAGTGTGATTATATATATATCCCTATCACTACAAGAAGGCTAAAATGATAAATAAGTATTTTAATTAATGCATATATATGTATATAAATATAACTATGAGTAGCCTTATTTTTTATATGTGATAATTCCACTGAGATAACACTTTTCCAATTAGAAATTTGATTAAGTGTTTTTGAAAAGAGAAAATTTATTTTATCAAATGAAAGAGTTTTAGGCTGCCTAAGGAGATCTGAGGAATAAAATGGGCCATTAGTCAGAAAGAATAATTAAACCACCACATGATGATTAATATGTAACTAGGGCATTACAAATGAGGCATAGAAGAGAGGTGAGGTCTTAACTCACTTTTTATCATCCTCTATATTTTAAAGTGAGCCAAGTTTAAAGATTCACCAATGAGAAAGTAGTACAATAGAAATTGTTCAACCTCATTAGCATATGAAAAAGTTCCCAACCTTGTTTACTATGCATTGTGCAATAATATTATGAAGAACGCATTTGTCCAAGTTAAACCTACTACTAGGTAGAGTGGGATCAGTAATAGGATTAGGATTGCAGAGTATTGACCTTAGAATAACCATCTTACCATAGTTGGCAATTGAAACTAGACTACTATGGTGGTTTTGAAATTGATATCCTTCTGGTCTAACTCCTAACCATGCAGCTAATTGATCTTGGTTAAAGGATGCCTTTTATCCTCAACCTTAGTGGTTACACAAAAATTAAACTCTTCCAATTTCATATTAGCATAGAAAACTTTGACAATATTAGGGCTCTATTTTTTGTCCATCTTAATCAACTTATGCAGTCCAGCATTTTTAAGTAAAGGGAAAATGTTAAATTATTCTTCTTCAAAGAATGCTACATCTACCCACTTACTTGGGACCACCGAAGATGCAAAGAGGGCACCCGATGTAAGAGCATTAGAGCTTGAACCCTTGGACCTCAACCTTTTAGAGCCTTCTTGCCTTGCAACTATTTAATCAAATGTGTTTAGGATGCAGAAAAATTGTTGAAAGGGTTATAAAAGATATTTAAAATATTTTAATCAAATTAATTTGAGAGAAAACCAAAAGGATGATATTTTTCAAAAAATAGGGCTAAGGTTCAAAACGAGGTTAGGGAAAAAATCTTGATAATTTAATGATGAAATCAAGGTGAATTCAGATGAGAATTAGGGGGTTTGGTCGAAAAGTTATTTGTAAAGCATTAATTGATGCCAAATTAAAGGATTTTGTAGAAAAATTTGAGACAATTGGTAAGCCCCTAAAAGTCAACTATTGAGGGTCTGAATTTTTCAAAATAGATCCAATGGCCTACCAATCGATTGGATGCCTTTTGGTAGTTGACTTCTAGGTTCTTAACAAACCCAAAAATGGGAAGAACCAAGTAGTTAATTGGTACCGTCCTACCATTCGACTATTTCCCCTCTATTTTGATTTCTCAAAAATCTCAAGAGTTACCAGTCAAATGCTAGCATTGTAGCAGTTAACTTCTAGTAGATTTAAAAGCCAAAATTCATTCCAAGAGAGTCCAATCACGTCTTTTCTTCCAGCCCTTTTGTCTATCAAATTTTATTATTGTTTATGAACCTTTAGACCCTTTTTTTTTTGCCTTTTTCATCTTGGTTTAATTAATTCTAAGTCTTCCAAAGAGGGCGTATCAAGTAAGCTTCATGAGTCAACATTAGGGGATCAAGGAGACCTTAAAAAAAAAATCTAAAGCCACTTCGATGCTTAAGTTAGTAATAAGAAACAAAGATGAAAAGCCAAAAATATGCACAATGGGGAAATAGTTTGAGATTTTAAAGGATTGATTATTCCAAGTTGTAACACCATAGTTACTTTATGCTAATTACATGGTGGATAATTGATTTTTAGGAAAAAAATTTTAAAATTTAAAACCTCGAATCTCCTTTGGCAGCCCATTAAGCTATAACATGTTACTTAGTTTATCAATCAATTATATATATATCTTATTTCCTTTATTGAGTTGGCAATGCTACAACATAGCTAATTACTCGGATTAGGAATGCTATAGCATATAAATTACTTAAACCAGAATTGCTACAACATAATGGGTTACTTAGATTAGAAATGCTACAACATAGTATTTTGTTCAAGTTTGTTATATATATATGTACCACTAGAGTTCAAAAGGTATACATACAACCATTAGTCTAGTTTTTCCTTGTCTACTACATATATAATAAATATGTCATGTACTGAAAAAGTAATGGTTGTAGCCCTTATACATCATTTGTGTCAAAATATAGTCAATTGGGAAATCCTATCAAAATACATGATCATATAACTATAGGATGTAAGGAGGTGAGGTCAAGGGTGGAACCTCCATCACAGACACCACTATGATTTCCCTAATTAGGGCATACGTGCTAAGCAGCAATATAGTCATTATAACTACCTCAACTTTCAAGATCAGATAGTAGTAAGACATATGTACAAACATTAGCAGGGGTGAGAATTATAAAATTCTCAATAAGAATCAAACTATAATATCAATTTATTATATCATGTATACAGCCAAAAATTTACCCAGGTACCTTAAACCACAATCAGCACAAACAAATTACAATTGAATCTATTAAAATTTAAGTTGTAATACCTGCCACGTACATTTCAAAGATTTTCACATGTCATACTTACTTGTAGTGCCCATAAGCATAACATAGGTCCCTGACCTTTGGCCACTAAATCCAAGACGTCCCCTGGTGTGTACATGAGTCTAGTGTCGTCTTTACATATTGTGATCACCATGTCCTCGCTCTTATCTCATATTATCTCTAATATTTATTAATCCTCGTCCCATTTAGAATCTCAGAAGAATGAGAATGTAAGTAAATATCCCTAAGGACTTTAGGATAATTCACTTAAATTCCCTACTCCTAATATTCGTTAACTAACACCAATGTTACCCAGGGTTATTAATCCACACATGATAATTATGATGATCCCATTCTATCCATAATTATCCATTCCAAATGTTTCAAAGTTATAACATGTATTAAAGTAAAATCATATGACATGTATTCAAATTTTCACAGTCTTCCTCATGAATTTACAATTTATAAATACATATCTTCACATAAATAAGCCAATCTATAGATACATACCTTCATATAAATAAGCATGTTATATAGTTCATATAAGTCACACGCAACATGGCATGGCATTAGGATTTCAATTCATTAGAATGCAATTTTCTAGGTTTTATAATTTTTAGGGGTATTTGTGTTTTAATTACCTATTATGGGTAGAAACTCAATTTTTATGTGTTCTTGCTCCCTCCTTGACATTTCTTACTAAATTCTCATTTCTTAAGATCATTTATTGAAATTATTATCATTCATTTTATTGGATTTCTCTAATTTATATTTTCCTTTCATCTAATTATATACTACTAATCCTCAAGATTTTAGTTTATTTTAAATTCCTAAAGTCCTCAGAGTTTTTACATCATCACTAAGGTTAGTCTATGAATATTCTCATTTGTGTCTCATATTCTAATTTGTGAATGGTACAAGTTTTTCACCTTTAAAATAACCCAATGGCAGCCTAAGTGGAATACAAAATCATAATGTTTCATTCACAAGGCACTTTATAAAAATAGCTTTATTCACCCTAAATTATACCTTAAGCTTTCTAAGGCTATCTCTACTTTATTTTTATTATTTATAATTCTAATGGTCTAATTTTTCTTTATAGTATTTTACTATCATTAATTCTCTCATTTTTCAATTTAGACATCACTGTTTGTCACCCTAAATTCCAAACAAGATTTCATCCAATTATAGTGTCCTAAATTCTCACATCATTCTCTCCATTTCTTTTAATTTTCCTACTCCTTTTAATTGATCTTCTATTTTAATTCGAGCTACTGATTTACTTTCAACCAAAATAGGATGACAACCTAACTCCCTTATAGATTAATTGCAATTCCCTTAATTTACCATAACCGTATCTTATGAGTTGAGCTACTTTTCACTACATTAAACACTTAAGTTTTAGAGTTTCAATCCCTACTAGTGTATCATGGTTTCTAGTTAATGATAGCAGATATTTTCACGAGTCACCCACCTTCAAAACACCTACACACATGCCAAATTGGATGGTATAGGATTTACAACACATTCACCCACCTTTCCTAATTTACTAGTGTCTTTTCTTACTAAAAATTGTAGCACAGTTACATAACCATTACTCCAGTGCTTTATTAGTTTTTAAACCAAAATTTAACATTCATAATCACATATTACATTAGCATATGAGTTCCCAAAAATAACCTACTACACTTATATTCTTTCCCCTAAATTTTGTGAAGTTTACATGCATATAAAAGTTATAAAATTAGAAAATTTTTCACAGTTTAGGAGCAGAGATTTCAGAACAGAGTTAGCATCATTTACAAACTATTAACAACAATTGAATACACATTATAATAGTCCAAAATTTTATAATTTCAACATACAACCTAATCAAAATTTCCTCTATATTGCAACACATTTTACTTGTTGCAAAACACAAACAAAGGCTAGGGAAATTTCAGAGATTTACATGAGCATAGAAGGATCTTACTTAATGTTCTGAAATTTTTTCCTAAGGCTATATGGATACTTCTCAATCTTCTTCTTTACAAGCTAGCTGCCCACATGATAAGGTTGTATTTTGCATGTTATTAATGTGAGATTAAGTGTAGAAAATTTTCATCTAATTTGAGGTTAGAGTTTGATTACCTCCTATAGGATGCTGTTATTAGTTTTTCCTTCCTTCCCTTGCACTTGGTGTCTCAGTCAGCCTCCTAAACTTGCATGAAATAAGAGGTCTATGCTTTAATGGATTTCTTAATTTTCATAAAAGCTTGATGACAGGTGGATGAAGGAGAAGGAACGGTGAAGTGATTCTCTCGGTCTCTCTCTATTTCTCTGTGTTACTTCACTCTCTCTCTAAGGGTTCAAAACTCCTTATGAAGGAAGGAGGATGTAAGTTGAACATATATTGGTTTTAGTTTAAGTATGGAATTAATGACTTAAGTAGGTTAATAAGGTAATTAAAATAAGTTATGGTATATACGGTGCCTTTATTTCAATTGGTGGTTTAATTTCATGAATTTTTTTCCCTTTTTATTTTCCATATATTTATTTTCTTGATTTCATATATTTTTTGCACTCAAAATTTCCTAATTTTTTTCTAGAATTACCCATACATTATTCTAATTCCATTAACACCCATATAAGCAAAGTAAATTCTCTTAGTTATTAAGAAACAAAGGAAAAATAGGTTTCACCATTTGAAAATTAAATGGGTACCAATATTTGTAATGACCCCCTAAATCATTCTATGCATTCATCTATCAGAGTAGTGGAAGCATACGAAGTTTTGAATTCCCATGTTAGGGAATTTTAAAGAGTCGCTATTAGTTGAGTGTAACCCAAATAGACTTTTCTCACAGTCCATTCAAATTCCACTCAGCCATAAATCCTATGCAGCATTTCTATTATCACATTATAAACCATATCATACTCTGGAATATAAATTCTAACAACCATTTAGATACAATTGAGATATACTATATCATGGTACTAAATCCATTCATATGTTAGTAAATAAGACTAAAATTCATCAAATTCATTATACACATCTATTCTCCCAAAACATTTCTTATTGAAAATTCGGCAGATTTTCCCTTAAAAATCAAACATTTCCCATTTATACAACAATCCAATTAACACATATATCTAGAAATTCCATCAATATAACCAAAAGACAACAATCCATATATATATATACATTCAAGCCTAACTTTTACATCCACATAACAGTGTTATAATTCTCCAAGGATGTCCTGACATCCTTCTTCTGCCTAGCTATCTCCTAGGCATTCCCTGTTCCTAGTCATCTGAGCAAACAACTTCACGAGATTATTAGATACCAGTAGAGCAATTTACAATTAAATACTTTACAAAATAGTTGAATACTCAGCTGTGACAATGCACAAAAAAGTCTCCCATAAATCAGTTTAAACACATATGAATTACTAAATACTTAAAAATTAAAAATGGATATAGGAAATCAATGCAAAACAATATAATGAGTATAATATCTTTAATATGAAAAGTTATATAGAAAATCATGCCTGAAATTCTTATATATTCATCTATTACACATCTCATGTGATTCTTCATTTCATGTTGCATGCTGTTTTATTTGAAAACATGGTTTTAGTTGGGTGTGAGCCGTAACACCAATCACTCAAAAACAACGTTCTATATTGTGAGTGTGATCCGTCACACCAATCACCCACTCAAGGACTGACTGAGAACCAACATCCAGGGCATCCCCTAACATGTGCACAATAGCTAATTCTCATCCTTATACAGTCTATATAGCACTACATATGCATAATTGACTAATACTCAAGGTTATAGGATATCATACTTAAACCAAAACATCACCCCATATAGGTTTTCCACCCTTTACTCCTTAAAATTTCATAGGGTTGTCCTGGTTTATAAAACAGTCTACATAGGGGATATTCAATGGTCATCCCATATCAACTATTGAATATCCACCTTAAGTTAGTCCATTCTTATGGCATATAATCCCAATAACCAAGTCTAGCAAACATGCAATAGGAATTCTCAATACACAAGCAATCTAATATACTCATATATATAATTCTCATGTAAATCAATCATTTTCAACAATCATTCCCATTCAATACAATTCATACTCAAATCAATAATTCACAACGTCAGTTAAAAGTCAGGGGAGTGTAGATTACTCTACCTTTTACCATTTTCTCCTATTTAGACCAAGGTTTTCCTTTTTTCCTTGGAGGTTGTTCTCACAATTAGTTTCCTGAGAAAATAACTTAATTCTTATGCAAGTTTCCTTTCAATTACACTTTCTTAAAATTAAATGCCTATGTTCTATTTTCATCTAATCATCAAAGCCTACTTGGAATCAAAATCTATAGGAAAACATCAAATTGGAGTATTTTAAATTATACTGGAGGTTTCAAAAGTTTGAAAATTGGTCTTTGCTTCTTTCCATCTACTCCAGTGACAGCACACGATAGAGTACAGCAACAAACAATGGCTGTGTAATGCCCTTATCTAGCATTACAACTTTGCGTTGGTAAATAGATAAAGTCATTACATTCATTCTTTTTCCTTATTTATTCAAACTTATGATCTGAACGTCCCTTCCTTGTTCATATCATTTAGTTCTAATTATAAAATTCTTTGACTCAGATAGAACTTATAAGCACAGTGAAGTGAAAATACATTTTTCAGTGGATAAAGTGACTATGTTACAGTCTATCTGTTATGCTACAATAGTGCCTTACTCTCAGTGTTATTAACTTAGGGTCAGGAGACAACATAATTTCTGTCAGTTAAACCCATAATTACAGAATATTCTCACAAAATTCTTCCTTAATGCTAGTTCCATATTACTCAAAACTTCACTAATTACCTGCATCTGATACATATCAACACACAAATGAGAAAAACTAGTTTCTCAATAACTTAATAATTCATCATTTAAATTTGTACTGATATGGACCACTTTGCAAGCACAGAATATCTGTAATGATTTCTCGATGCGATCAAATTATTCATTTTTGTAGGAACAAAATTCTAAATAGCAATCACATTAACCAATAATTAGCAATATATATATATATATATATAAAATTCTCATTCTTAAAACTTACTTTGTATATGCCCCATATTCATGTCATCCTGTAACAAAAGTGGACACTTGACCACTAAGTTTTCATGTGCACACTGGGACACATGATGGACTCTTGGCCACTTATATAGTTGTCATGAACTCTCGGTCACGTTGTGGACTCTTGGCCACTTTCTTGAGATCAGTGAACACTTGGTCACTCATACATATTAATCCCTGCTATTATATTATATTGAATCCCACATATATATAACATTTTAAATTTTTGATTCTAGACCTCAAATGATATATTCATAACTAATTTACTCATGTGATCATTTCATTTTCATTTAAGATCTTAGATTACCCCAACATTTCTTATTCTATTCTTGATCCATCTTGTTCAACATACTTAATTAACTATATTCCATAAATTTTATAATTAGTAACATGAATATTTTATTTGTCATTATTATTATCATTTCCATTTTTTTTTATTTATGTATAGATATTTTATCCATGTATCATTCTATTTATAACACTATGTTTCTTAATTATATTTTAGAGCCTAGAGTAATTAATTAGCCCTTAACTCTTTCACCCTTCCTTTAATTAGCTTATTTCCTATAAAAATAATTGTGTGCTACCATAGTCTCCTTCCACATACTAATTTTCTCTAAGCAACTTCATGACTCAACGTCAATTAGATACTTGTATACTCTAAATTACACTCACAGTAACTATAAAATAATTACAGCCATACCGTAAGTTGAAACCCTAGAAATATACAATTATTATATATATATAATTATATATATAATCAATTCATGCATACCTCATGTACCAGCGTCCTAATGGATTTTTGTGTAATTTAAATTCTATTCACAGTAATTTAGTCCATGGAGTAGTTACGGCCATGTTACACATTGGAATTATAGTACTACACAACTAATATATATATATGTAACTGATTCATGCATACTTCATGACTGCTTCCGTGTAATTCTATCAAAATTATAGATTTTTATCTGCATAATTTACTTTTTTTTATTCATATGTCTCCTATTTAGCTATTCATACTAAACTACATACCTTGTTAGTCTATGAATTCTCTTCACCACTTTATTCTAGCTTATATTCATATGTTAACTATCATTTAAAATCATATAATATGATACATAGGATAATTTCAGACTTGCCATATATTCAACTAAAATGTTCAAGAGGTATCTACATCTCTAAACTCCCTAATTCATCGCTCCATTTAGAAATCATGAATACTTTCCTAGAATAAGAAAGGGTGTAGGCGTTCCATTCTTAGTTTTAGGGCCCAGAATTTCTCTCTATGTGCTTCCTTATTTTCTAACCAAAAGCAAGAGAAGTATTAAGCTACCTTATGCTTGCAAAGTGTTAATGAACGTATGTGTTTTTCCTTTCGTCCACCTTCTTTCTTTTCATTTTATCCGTGCATTTTTCCTCCTCCTTGTTTCAATTTTTTTTTCTTTCTCCTTCTTTTCTTATTCCCACCGAATGACTTTCCTGCATTCTTATAAATTTTTCTCTTCTTATATGCGACACCTGTTATAATTAATTATGCCTATTCTAAGCTTGGTCGGTCTTGCTAGAGGCTAGGGAAGAGACGTTTGCTATATGGCTATTTTTCCTTAGTAACTTCTCGGTTGGGTTGGCAGGAGCAAGTCATGGGAAGGAAAAGGAAATTTTAGCGAGGAATTAAGCAGCTTACTCATCATGGCTTACGTGAAGGAAATAGCAAAGTGAGGGAAAAGGATTTATGCAGTTCCACATGTCCTTTCCTCACTTTTCCACCTCTCCACCGCATGCATGCCTCTTCTTCCTCCTATAGTGGGAGTTAAATACTGCATGGATTGAAACAAGGGGCGTGGACTATTTATGCATGGCTTTTCCTTTATTTTTACTGCACCGAATTCTTCCTATGATTATGATATGATCCTACCTCCCATTCTCCTTTAAGAACAAGTGTACTCCATGAGCTCACCTTCCATTCTTCTTTAAGTATAAGTGTAGTTCGTGGGTTTTAATTATCCTTGTGTTTACACTCATTCACGTCTCCCTCTTTTGGTTAGCAAAAGGATGGAAAATGGGGTCACACATCACATTTTGTAGGCACTCTCTTAGTCACTTTAAAGTGGACAGTGAGGGGAGGAAGAATATCTCACTCTCACTCTTCCTTTACCTATTTTTCTTTCTTTCATCTAATTGTCTAAAATAAAGTTAAAGGAAATAGAAATTTTCTACATTAATATATATATATATATATCCATTTGATATTTTTAATATAGTTAAGAGAGTAGGGGATGTTACTGGCTGATTGTGAAAATTAGTCTAAAACGTAGCCCGAAGCATAAGGATAATGGATCTTGGACTCGTTTGACAAAAAATAGTAGTTTAACTATGATTTTCTAGTAAAATGCGATGGCGCACAGAAAATGTTTCTTCTCTGATTGTGGCGCGTTATGGCATTTTTTTGCCAGTTGTCAGCTGACGGAGGAAGAGGGTAACTTGGGCTAACTGTTGGTGGTGGCAATGCAGTTGGATGGTAATGGACAATGGTGATCGAAGGTAGTTTTTGAATTCGCGATGGAGGGTGGAAACGGCTATTTTGGACCGCTGTGGTGTCCGTCGATCGCTGCAATGGCTTGCTGTAGCATCAGGATGAGCTACTGAACCTTCTAGCAGTGACAGGCAGCAGTAACTTAGCCAGATGACAGATGAGTGTGGTAAAGGTGGTGGTTGGAGGTAGCTTTGTGGGTAGGGGACTGTGGATGAGGAGAAAGAAGGAAAATTTGAAAATTTGAAGGGTAGATTTGGTATTTTAGCATATATGGGCATTTTGGTAATTATTAAAATTTACTCTGAATAAATTTTTTGATACAATTTCTGATTCATCTTCAAATACGGGATATTTCGAAAGGAATTGGGAATCTTTAGAGCATCACAAACTCAACAAAATTATCTGTCAAGTTTCTCAAGCCAGATACAAATTCTCTCATTGGATAAATTCTTATCCCCAAAAAATTTTAAATTTATACTACAAGCTCAGGGATATTTTCTTAAATTAATTCCAACAAAATTTCAATTTATTTTATCCAATTTAATTCATTTTTAAATCGGGTTATTACATTCTCTCCCCCTTAAAAGAATTTTGTCCCCAAAATTCATACATGCAAACAATTCTGGATAACGTTGTCTCATCTCATCCTTCTTCTCTCACGTCATCTCCTGAGATGTTACATCCTGCCAAAGTACTTTAACTAAAGGGATTACTTTATTCCGGAGTTGCTTAGTCTTAAAGTCAAGGATTTGGATAGGTGTAGATTCATAAGTCAAATTTTCCTTTTATATTATGGGTTGATTCCATAATACATGCATGGGATTTGGGACATATATTTAGAGTTGCGAGATGTGGAATACGTCATGCAAATTTAATAGGTAAGGAGGTAAAGCAATTTGGTAAGTGACTAGACCGACTCTTTGCAGGATTTGGAATGGTACTAAGAATCGAGGACTCAGTTTCTTTGTCCTTATCTGTTTACCAATACCTGTAATGGGTGACACTCTCAGGAATACATACTCTCCTTCATTGAATTATAAGGGTTTCCTTCTCCTATTTGCATAGGTTTCCTGTCTCTGTTGGGTAACCCTCATCTTTTCCCTGATCATCTTAATCTGATTAATAGTCTCTTATACAATCTTTGGTCTCAACAAAGTGCTCTCCCCCATCTCTACCCAACTTAAGTGCAATTTACAACTTCTCCCATACAAAGCAGCATATGGTTCCATACCTATGGTAGAGTGATAACTGTTATTGTAAGAAAACTCTATTAGAGGTAGGTATTTATCCCAACTTCCCTTCTGTTCTAGCACACAAGCCCTTAACATATCTTCCAAGGTTTGGATTGTTCTCTCAGACTATTTATCGGTCTAAGGATGATAGGCGATGCTAAACTTAAGTTGGGTTCCTAATTCCTGCTGTGGGGATTGCCAAAATCTCGAGGTAAACCTAGAATCTCGGTCTGATACTATGCCTAATGGTACCCTGTGTAGTCTCACAATCTCCCTAAGGTAAACTTGGGCTAATTTTTCCATGGAATACCTAATCTTAATAGGTAGAAAGTGAGCAGACTTAGTTAATTTATCCACTATTACCCAAATAGAATCATAACCAGCTGGTGTTCTAGGTAGTTTAACTATGAAATCCATGGTTATTTGATCCCATTTCCTCTCTGGTATCTCCAGTAGCCTTAATAATCTTGTAGTTCTTTGATGCTTTATCTTAACTTGCTGATAAGTAAGACAAGCATTCATATATTTTGTGATATCCTTTCGCATACCGGCCATTAAAAATTCCTTTTTAAATCTTGGTACATCTTAAAAATACCTGGATGAATGGTATAGTAACTTCGATGAGCCTCTGCTAACACTTTCTCCTTTAGTTCCTGATGGTTTGGAATTACTATCCTTTTCATAAACATTAGCACTCCATCAGGGGCTAACCCAAAATTAGGTTGATTCACATAGATTGCCAATGATTCATCCTCTAGTTGGGCTTGTCTAATCTGATCCCTTAAATCACAGCTTATTAGAAAGTCCTAGCTTGCCCCTTTCATCTTGCCCCTTTCTCTCTTAGTCACCCCCTTCAGCTTCTCTCTCTAAGAATCTGGTATGGTGGAAGTGTGTGGGGGTTTTGGCTACATCTAGGGTTTATGAGAAAATTCTAATCCCTGGCCACTTTGTAGTTCTAGTCTCTATATATTTTCCCTTTTTATTTAAGTCCTTAGCCTTACTTTCAACTAAGGAATTGTATTTCTTTCAAGTTGGTCCCTATAGTAATGCAACTATATGCACCAATGTAACATACACAAGCATTAAACATCAAATTAACAATTATCAAACATCTCTGTAATCATAATTGGAGCAAATGTTACACTAGTTCAAGTTATTTGGCTGTACCTAGGCAATTGGTTAACTTGTATGTTGTTTTGAACTTGAGGAATGGAGTATTATATTTGGGATGATAGAAGCTCCTGTTGGTGTTATATGTTCTCTATTTAATAATTTGTTATTGAGACTGATCACCTCAGTAATTCTTATTTTGTAGAGTGACAATATGTCACTAACATAGAGGAGTAGATACCAGGCTCAAAATGCAGAGGTCGATTTGAATGAGGTTATGCAGACCATGAGGGATATGGCAGAAGCCATGAGAGCCTAGGCTACAGTCACAGTTGAAGCACTCTGTCAGGCTTCTACCAATCAGAGTAAAGATACTTAGATGGGGCCGAACAGATGAGAACCCAAGTTGGTGGAGGATGGATTGAATTCCAAAGGGCCAAGCCTTCTATCTTTACCAGAGTGATGAACTTGAAGAAGGTCGAAGAATGGGTGCAGAAGATGGAAGAGTTATTTGACGTACTGGGAAGCACTGAGTAGCAGAAAGTCTCCTTCACCACATACTAGCCGGAAGAGGAGGCGAAATATTGGTGGAAAGGGATGAAGCAATTAATAAAATCTCAGGGGACTCAGATCACTTGGGAGAAATTCAAGGAGGCATTCTTGGAGAAGTATTTCCCCCAGAGTGAGAGGAATGCTAAAGAGGGTAAATTTATGCAGATTAAACAAGGCGGTAGACCCTTCAAGGAACATTTAGCTAGGTTCGAAGAGTTGTCAAAATTCTATTCTTACCTGAAATGGAGACTAGATGGGGCATGAAAGGCCATGCACTTAGAGAATAGTTTGGACCCAGAGCTATATCATAAGGTGGCATCTCAGGAGATCAGGGATTACTCAACATTGGTTAACAAGTGCTGCATAGCCTCCTAATCCCTAGCAACGCTGAAGAAGGGAAGCCAAGAATCTAGATTTCTCAAAAGTAAGAGCCCATCTAGATTCAATAGGGGTCGTGATAGGAAGTTCCCAAGGAACCAGACAGGGAAGAAGCCAATGAACATTTCGACTGCCCAGAATAACTGTTCAAAATGTGGGCAGAGTCACGGAGATAGACCATGTCTAATGGGTTAGAATGTGTGCTACAGATGTGGGAAGCCAGGGCATATTTCCCAGGGTTATCCAACCCTGAAGAAGTCGGAGGAACCCATAAGACCCCTTATCAAGGGAAGGGTGTATACCCTAAAGGGTAAAGAGGTGGCTCAGTCCGAGGATTTGATTAAAGGTACGTGTTTTATTAACAATGTTCCTTTAATTGCATTGTATGATTCTAGCGCCACTCATTCCTTTGTTTTAGTAGATTGTGCCTAGAAATTGAAATTACCCACAACCACTCTGCCTTACGAGCTTTCCATAGTAGTACTTACTAACAAACATGTGTTTACTTCATTGGTTTGTTTAAACTATTCTATTGTGGTTGAAAACAAAACCTTCATTGTAGACCTTTTCTTAACACCCCTAACCTTATATTACTTTTAGATAATTAAATAATATAAGGTGATATAATATAGGATTGATAAGCTTACTACTGCCTCTACCTGAGTATATTTTTAACTTTTTCTAAGTTAAATAGTTGAGTCCACTAGTTTGGGTTACTACACTCGGGTTCTCACACGTTACGTAACGGAAATACATAAAGTAATTTAAATGAGATAGATAGATATAGAGATATTTAAATTCACATTCAACTGTACATAATATTTATACATACATAACAGTAGTGTGTGCAGACATATACCTATAGATATGTGAGCCTGAGCAGGATAAGGAGACAATAAGCCTGCCACTCATACCTTGTTTTAAGCAAAATTCTTGATCTCACATATCTTAATACATATATGCCCTCCTTACTTATACCAAAATCATTCTCTTGATCCTTTCAAAATACTAATAAGGATTCAAGGAAATGGGCATGTCAAAATACTATATATTCATAGTTATGCATACAATCAAGGGGAGGGCAGTAACTCAATTACAAATAGGACCCATAGTCTAGTAATCACAGGAAAATACCCCAGAAAAGGTATCTCTACTACTTTTATCTCTACCTCCAACAACACCTGGTACCTAGTCGTCTGATACAAATAATCTTTAATGAGAAATATTTCTCAGTAGCAATAATCACATGTATTTAAATTAGCTATTTGTACTACCATACAGATACGAAAATTCACTACATTCTTTTTCATAATAATTTAAAATATTATGCTATTGGAGCAATGTAAATGGATTACACAAATATCTCATGCATATAATTATTGATTACACATGTACTTCACAGATATTCATCACACAGAATGCATTCTTAGATTGTAATGGTAACAACTCATATTCTCATATCAGTATATAGAGCATAAACAAAGAAATCATGGAATTTGATATGGCCAACATCAAAAGCATCACAAAATAAATCTTTAAATATTTTCATTCATAAATGAGTTTTCTCATGGTCATGAGCCACCTGCAACCATTCTCGTGGTTTTCACCGTCTGCATTCATTCTCGTGGTTAATCGTCTACAATATTCTCATGGTTTACCATCTGCAAAAATTTTCCTGGATTAAAGCCAATTGCAACAACTCTCACGATATAACCAATTGCATCCCTTCCTTCTCACGGTATAACCAAATACATCCTTTCTCGCAGATTAACCATTTGCAGTTATTCTCATTTATGGTCTATGCTCAATGAAAATTTCTTATTTCTCTTCTCTTTCTCATAATTTCTCAAATATTTTGGTTTCTCATGTTATCCATTACAATTCAAGATTAAATCCTACATTTGAGTGAAATATTGGGCTAATTGTGGATTAAAAATAGGTTAGTGAGTCAAATTTTCCAAAACAAAGAGCTACAAGTCAACTTTCAGCCTCCTGGCAGTCGAATTCCAGCTTACTGCCTCTAAAAATATCTCAAACAAAAAGCAATTAGTCGACTTCCAGGCCCCGACAGTTGACTGCTCTATTCTTGCCTAATTTCTAGAAAATAAGAACACGACAATCGAATTTTAGTCCCTAGCAGTCAACTACTAGCATTCTCGATACGTTTCTGGGCAACTCAAGGGCACGACAATCCATTGGTAGTGTAACAACAGAAAGAATTTTAAAAGAGTTTAAAGGATAAAAATCGAATTTTTAACCCTAATCCCAATCAAACGAAGCCTGGCATGAATTTCGAGGATAATAACTTGACACAGAAGGTTGTCTGAAGCCAGAAACATGATCAAATGGAGAGAAATGCAATCCGGCGATTAGAAACTGACGGAAGAAGTTTTGTGCGTCAATTTCGTTAACGGAGGCCAAAAAATTTGCATAGAAATGCATGCCAATGTTTGAAAGGATTTCGACACCCCAAAACATCCCCATGTGGCCCAGGAAAAGTCAAAATCGTCCCGAGAGGCTTTAAATTACGCGAATTCCCTCTATTTCTCTCATTTCACTCTCTCTCCTCACCATACACTCTCTCTCTTCTCTCTCTTCTCTCTCCTCCTTCCTCCACCGTGAACGGCCGCTACAGCCACCGTGGGCCGCCACCAAGGGCACCAACCGACAGCCCTCACTGCCCATAACCTCCGACAACCAACCACGGCCACCAACGGCAGCCGGAGCCACCGGAAAGTGCCGTTTTTCCCCTCAATCGCGCGAAACTTCTCCAGCTAGGATCGCCGTCGTCCGTCGCCGTTGACCGTCACCGCCCCCACCACCGTGTAGCCCGAGCTGCCAGCTTCCTCTAACAGCTTGCCGCAGTCGAAAGGAGGTCGGACGCGCTCGGATCGAGGGAAAACACTGTCCGCCGTGTGAGAAGCTTCGTGGCTGAAAAACACCACCCAAAAGGCCGTGAACTGCCGCGCCACCATCGTATTCGGACTCCTGGGCTTGCGGGCTTCACCGTGGTGTGATTTTTGAGACAAAGCGCACTCGACGCGTGCGCCACCGCACGTCATCAGACGCCACCGTGTCTTTGTCGAGCTTACGGGCGTGTATCCCGAGAAACCGAGACCACCGTGACATAGAATTCCATTATCCGGACACATTGGTAAGGTCCGATTTCCTAAAAAATGATGGCATTTGATTGAAATGATTGCCGAACATAATTAGGCAACTAATTAACCTAGGTAACTATGTAACTGAGTTTAGGATTGAAAATTGGATGACGTGACGAGCCTAAATGTTTAATTTTATGTCCAGGAAATTAATCAGGCTCAGAAACCGAGACTACGTGGAATTCTGAAGTGATTTAGAGCAGTCAGAGACCAGGTAGGATAATTTACACTTCCCGAACCCTAGAATTGATTTAGTGAATACCTGACTGATTTAGATGACTTGCATGGAATTACGTGTTGCTTTCGATGGGATAAATTGCATGTCTGTGTGCTGAAAACCCTAATTGCATGTTAGACACCTTGTTTATCGAGTTTGGATGCCTTTAGGACGAATTTACTTAGGGTTGGGTACTTGATAGACGGTATGGGACGGCTGTTAAGTATTCCTCGTACAGGAAGCTTTTAAACAAGATTATTTTTATCATATTTAGCCTGTACTGAGTTAGGAATTACGCGTTAAACCAGGACGACCCTAAGAAAGGTTTAGGGAGTATAAGGGTGGATTACCTACACGGGGAAACATTGTGATTTAGGCATAATACCCTAGAGCCCAGAGGAATAGCTGACCGAGTGCATGTGAGTTCGAATAGACTGTATAAGGATGAGAATTGGCATATGTGCACATGCTAGGGGACGCCCTAGATGTTGATTCTCACCCGGTCCTTGAGTGGGTGATTGGTGTTACGGATCACACTCACAATATAGGCTTGATTCGGGTGATTGGTGTTACGGATCACACCCAACGATAAGAAAGGTATTCTCTCTAGACTACGTGCAATTAGAAGATGATTTAGATTTGGTTACAGCGAATTTGTAACCAATGTGGATTGAGATACACAGGGCATGGGATTTTTACTTGATTTTTATAACTGATTTTCAAAGAAATTGATTTTATGATTTCGAGTACTTACCGCGATTTCCATGTAATTAAACGATTTTCAAAGATAAGGTATTTCACTGTTTTTGAACTGATTTCGGGAAGACGATTTCGGTGTTCGCACCGCTGGGTATTCAACTGGTTTTCGAATGATAATTGAATTGTAAATTATTCTACTGGAATTCATATCTCATTAGGTTGTTTACTCAGATGAACAGGGACAGGGATAGGAGCCCAGACGATAGCCGATGCTGTCTTGAGGATAGACCGGAGGATGATTTAGCTTAGGCTTGAATTGTTTGTACATATCTTTGATGATGTCGTTGTTTATCGGGTTCTGTCTCTTATGTTTTCTGTATGGATTGGACTGAATGTATATATAATATTTCAGATAGTGTATATGGATTGTAGTAATGAATTGATGTTGCTGTATATGGATTTACATTAGTTATGTTTATTACTGTTGTTGGACTGGCTGTTTGATTTTAAACAGGTGATGTTGTACTTGGGATATGATCGAAATATAGAGGAAACTCTATCAGATTTTCGGTAGGGTTTACCGCTGTAAACTTGGGAAATTCAATTATAATGTATGTGAATGTTTGACAGTATATGTATGTGAGTTTAATGATTGTACGCCGTATGTATGGACTGTAGTTTCATTCCAGAGTTATTGATGATGTATGTATGTGTATTTACTTAGCTGCGTGTGAATCAGGGTTGAACGGAATCTGAATGGACAATGGAAAGTCTATTTAGGTTACGCTCAACCTATAGCGATCCCCGGACATTCCCACATAGGGAATAACCCTGTAAACTAACCCATATGCTTCCGCTAATCAGATAAGCATTGCGTATGACGTATTAGGGGGTCGTTACAATTATGGTATCAGAGCCCAGTTTGTCGGATCTTCTGGTTTAGTGGGTCAAGGACTTTGAATCTTCAGGCTTGCAGCTTTAGGGTTTTGATTGATTTGACTCTAGAATGATAGGACCTGATTTGAATTGATAATGAACAGAATGAATTTGATGTACTTATGTTAACTATTGCTGTGTGACTGATCTATTTGTTTCTGTGTCAGATAAGCATGGCAGAATCTAGCAGGGATGCCACACGTAGGCCCAGGGGAAGGCCAAGGCACAGAAACCAGGGTGCGTCAGGTAGTGGTAGCATGGAGACTGAGGTTGACATGCGCAAGATGATGGAATCTATCAGATTAATGGCCGATGCAATGAGAGACCAGGCCACTACCAGTGCCAATGCAATGAGACAGCAGCAGGAAGATAGACAGATGAGAAACGACGGAGCCACCCAACAGGTGAATCCACTATATCAGGGATGGATTGAATTCCAGAGAGCAGGTCCATCTCCGTTTACAGGTGCCTCTGATCCAACTGCTGTGGAAGCTTGGGTAAAAGGAATTGAAAAGATTTTCAGGTTGTTGCAGTGCGGTGATGAACAGAAAGTCACATATGCAACATACATGCTGAAAGGTGAAGGGGAACTTTGGTGGACAGATGCCCAGCAACTGATGGAGAGCCGAGGCATTCCACTGACTTGGGAATCTTTCAAGAGAGTCTTCATGGATCAATATATCCCTGAGAGCGTGAAACAAGCAAAGGAAGCACAGTTCCTGAAACTCACCCAGGGAGGCAGGCAGTTTGACGAGTATCTGAAACAGTTTGAGGAATTATCAAGATACTCTACTTACCTGCGAATGCATTATGATGAGGTTTGGAAAGCGAAGCAACTAGAAGAAGGCCTCGATTTACCTATGAAGACTCAGTTAGCTACCCTAGAGATTCGAGAATTTGCCACACTGGTCAATAAGTGTTGAATTCTAAGCAAGAATTTAGAACAGAAACAGACTCAGAATATGACACAACGAATAGGGAACCGGCCCAGACAAGCACCCAGAAATCTGAATGTAAGAAGCGGTATGTTTAAACCGTAACCAGGGGCTTCTAGTAGCAGTGGGAGGCGACCTGATAATACTCTTTGTCCGAAGTGTGGTACCAGACATCCAAATCAACCCTGTTGGCATCAGACTCCACTCCAGTGTTATAGATGTGGAGGTACATGACACATGGCCAGATACTGCCCTTCCATGGGGAATTAGTCGACATCTAGTAGCCGAAGACCACAGGCTCTAGGGAGAGTTTTTACTATGAATGCTGCCAACGTCGACAGGTCCTCGGGCTTGATACAGGGTAGAGGTAAAATTTATAATTTTTCTTTGATAGTATTGTTTGATTCGGGTGCTACGCACTCCTTTATTGCTGATGCATGCATAGAAAGAGTAAGATTACCTGTTCAAACCCTACCCTGTGACCTATACATATCCACACCCTTGGGAGAAGCCACTATGTCTCCACAAATATGCCTAAATTGCCCTTTAACCATTGAAGATACTTTATTTCTTGTGGACTTAGTGTGTATACCGTTGTCAGGGATCGACATTATTTTGGGAATGGATTGGTTGACTAGGAATCGGGTCTTGTTGAATTGTTCCGAAGGGACAATTACTTATCTGGATAACGTACCTGTGCGAGGGAATGACAGAGCTTGTGAGATAGGTGATATGTCCCTCAATCTCTCTGAGGTAGAGTTGTAGGATAAGCTAAGCCAAATCCCTATTGTTAGTGACTTTCCGGAGGTATTTCCTTTGGAAATAAGTAAACTGCCACCACCTAGGGAGATAGAATTCACCATTGACCTGATTCCGGGAGCGGGTCTAATAGCTATGACCCCATATCATATGGCCCCTGCAGAACTGAGAGAATTAAAAGTCTAAATCGAAGACATGTTAGAGAAGGGGTTCATTAGGCCAAGTGTATCACCATGGGGAGCTCTGGTCTTATTCGTAAAGAAGAAAGACGGGAGTTTAAGACTGTGTATTGATTATCGACAATTGAATAAGGTGACCATCAAGAACAAATATCCATTGCCACGCATTGATGATTTGTTTGATCAGTTACAAGGCGCGACTGTATTTTCTAAGATAGATTTAAGATAAGGATACCACCAGATTAGGGTTAGAGAGGAGGATATTCCTAAGACAGCATTCAGGACAAGATACGACCACTATGAGTTTTTAGTGATGCAGTTTGGATTAACAAATGCACCCGCTGTTTTTATGGATTATATGAACAGGATTTTCAAACCCTATTTAGATCAATTCATTGTGGTATTCATCGATGATATCTTAGTATATTCCAAGACTCACGAAGAGCATGCCCAGCATCTTAACACGGTGTTACAGATACTGGAAGAGAAATAATTGTATGCAAAGCTGTAGAAATGTGAGTTTTGGTTAGAAGAAGTGAAATTTTTAGGACATGTGGTTAATGGGAAAGGAATAGCGGTCGACCCAAAGAAAATTGAAGCCGTATTAGATTGGGATCGACCTAGAACGGTCACCGAGATTAGAAGTTTCTTGGGTTTAGCCGGCTATTATCGGAAATTTATTCAAGGATTTTTGCAGATAGCTGTGCCATTAACCCGGTTGACTCGAAAAGGGGTAGATTTCGAATGGAGCGAACAGTGTGAGACTAGTTTTCAAATTCTGAAAGAGAAATTGACCACCGCTCCTGTGTTAATTATTCCGAAACCCCTAGAACCCTTTACTGTATACACAGATGCATCTTTGAGAGGCCTAGGTTGTGTTTTGATGCAGGATGGGAAAGTTGTGGCTTATGCATCGCGACAATTGAAACCTGCGGAGGAGAACTATCCCACCCATGATTTAGAACTAGCTGTCGTTATGTTTGCCCTAAAGATTTAGAGACATTACCTGTATGGCGCGGTATTTGAGGTATATAGTGATCAAAAGAGCCTTAGGTATTTATTTGATCAGAAGGAATTAAATATGAGGCAGTGTAGGTGGGTAGAATATTTAAAAGACTTTGATTTTGAGTTAAAGTATCATGCAGGAAAAGCAAATGTTGTGGCCGATGCATTAAGCCGAAAGTCACTACAACTAGCTAGTTTAATGATTGGGGAGATGAGGTTACTTGAAGATTTTGGGAACCTTAGCCTCAATGTAATCTCATTTCCGCAAAGATTAGTGATGAGTGACTTTTTGATAACCTGCGAATTGAGAGAACTAATTAGACAAGCCCAAATTGAGGATGAATCTTGGAAGTATACGCAGACCAACCCGACTTTGGATTAGCACCTGATGGGGGTTTGATGTTTAGAAAGAGAGTAGTAATTCCGAACCATCAGGAATTAAAGGAAAAAGTGTTAGCAGAAGCTCACAGAAGCTATTACACTATTCACCCCAGTATTTCCAAGATGTATCAGGATTTAAAGAGAAATTTTTGGTGGCCTGGTATGCGGAGAGATATCACAGATTACGTGAATGCCTGTTTGACTTGTCAACAGGTTAAGATAGAGCATCAGAAACCCGCAGGGCTACTTAAGCCATTGGAGATACCAGAGAGGAAATGGGATCAGATCACTATGGATTTTGTGGTAGGACTACCTAGAACACCAGTAGGATTTGATGCCATTTGGGTAATAGTGGATAGGTTGACCAAGTCTGCACACTTTTTGCCTGTTAAGGTGCGTTACTCCATGGAGAAATTAGTCGAAGTATACCTTAGGGAAATTGTAAGACTACATGGAATACCGTCAGGTATAGTATCTGATCGAGACCCTAGGTTTACTTCAAGATTTTGGCAATCCCTACAGCAAGCCTTAGGAACCCAGCTTAAATTTAGCACAGCCTATCATCCTCAGACTGACGGGTAGTCTGAGAGAACTATTCAAACCCTAGAAGACATGTTGAGGGCTTGTGTGCTTGAACAGAAAGGAAGTTGGGATAAACACCTGCCGTTGATAGAGTTTGCATACAATAACAGTTATCACTCTACCATCGATATGGCACCGTATGAGGCTTTGTATGGGAGGAGTTGTAAGTCACCTTTAAGTTGGGTAGAAATAGGGGAGAGTGCACTATTGGGACCTGAAATGGTGCAAGAAACCACTGATCAGATTAAAATGATCAGAGAAAAGATGAGAATTGCCCAAAAGAGGCAAGAATCATATGCCAACAAGAGAAGAAGGCCTTTGGAATTTAACGATGGAGATCACGTATTTCTGAGAGTGTCCCCTACCACGGGTATTGGTAGACAGATAAGGACTAAGAAATTAAGTCCTAGATTCCTAGGACCATTCCAAATTTTACAAAGAGTCGGTCCCGTTGCCTACCAAATTGCTTTACCTCCCTATTTGTCCAACCTACATGATGTTTTCCATGTCTCCCAACTTCAGAATACGCCCAGGATCCTCAAGGCATGTATTAGAGAATCAACCGATAATATTAAAGGAAAATTTGACTTATGAATCTATTGCTGTTCAAATCCTTGACTATAAGACTAAGCAACTTCGAAGTAAAATAATCCCTTTAGTTAAGGTACTTTGGCAGGATGTAGTGTCACAGGAGATGACGTGGGAGAAAGAAGATGAGATGAGGCAAAGATATCCAGAATTGTTTACAGGTATGAATTTTTGGGACAAAATTTCTTTTAAGGGGGGGGGGAGAATGTAACAACAGAAAGAATTTTAAAAGAGTTTAAAGGATAAAAATCAAATTTTTAACCCTAATCCCAATCAAACGAAGCCTGGCACGAATTTTGAGGATAATAACTTGACACAGAAGGTTGTCTGAAGCCAGAAACACGATCAAACGGAGAGAAATGCAATCTGGCGATCAGAAACTGATGGAAGAAGTTTTGTGCGTCAATTTCATTAACGGAGGCCAAAACATTCGCATAGAAATACGTGCCAACATTTGGAAGTATGCCGACACCCCAAAACATCCCCAGGTGGCCCGGGAAAAGTCAGAATCGTCTCTGGAGGCTTTAAATTACGCGAATTCCCTCCATTTCTCTCATTTCACTCTCTCTCCTCACCATACACTCTCTCTCTTCTCTCTATTCTCTCTCCTCCTTCCTCCACCGTGAACGGCCGCTACAGCCACCGTGGGCTGCCACCAAGGGAACCAACCCACAGCCCTCACTGCCCACAACCTCCGACAACCAACAACCGCCACCAACGGCCGCTGGAGCCACCGAAAAAATGCCATTTTTCCCCTCTATCGCCGCCATCTGTCGCCGTTGACCGTCACCGCCCCCACCACCGTGTAGCCCGAGCTGCCAGCTTCCTCCAATAGCTCGCCGCCGTCGAAAGGAGGTCGGACGCGCCTGGATCGAGGGAAAATGCCGTCCGCCGTGCGAGAAGCTTCGTGGCCGAAAAACACTGCCCAAATGGCCGTAAACCGCCGCGCCACCACCGTATTCGGACTCCTGGGCTTGCGGGCTTCACCGTGGTGTGATTTTCGAGACAAACTGCACCCTTTCACTGTGCACCAACGTACGTCGCCGTGTGCCACCGTGTGCCATCGTGCCGGAGCTTCTGGACGTGCATCCCAAGAAACCGAGACCACCGTGACGTAGAATTCCATCATCCGGACACATTGGTAAGGTCTGATTTCCTAAAAAATGATGGCATTTGATTGAAATGATTGCCGAACGTAATTAGGCAACTAATTAACCTAGGTAACTGTGTAACCGAGTTTAGGATTGAAAATTAGATGACGTGGCGAGCCTAAATGTTTAATTTTATGTCCAGGAAATTAATCAGGCTCAGAAATCGAGACTACGTGGAATTCTGAAGTGATTTAGAGCAGTCGGAGACCAGGTAGGATAATTTACACTTCCCGAACCCTAGAATTGATTTAGTGAATACCTGACTGATTTAGATGACTTGCATGGAATTGCGTGTTGCTTTCGATGGGATAAATTGCATGTCTGTGTGCTGAAAACCCTAATTGCATGTTAGACACCTTGTTTATCGAGTTTGGATGCCTTTAGGACGGATTTACTTAGGGTTGGGTACTTGATAGTCGGTATGGGACGGCTGTTAAGTATTCCTCGTACAGGAAGCTTTTAAACAAGATTATTTTTATCATATTTAGCCAGTACTGAGTTAGGGATTACGCGTTAAACCAGGACGACCCTAAGAAAGGTTTAGAGAGTATAAGGGTGGATAACCTACACGGGGAAACGTTGTGATTTAGGCATAATACCCTAGAGCCCTGAGGAATAGTTGACCGAGTGCATGTGAGTTCGAATAGACTGTATGAGGATGAGAATTGGCATATGTGCACATGCTAGGGGATGCCTTAGATGTTGATTCTCACCCGGTCCTTGAGTGGGTGATTGGTGTTACGGATCACACTCACAATATAGGCTTGATTCGGGTGATTGGTGTTACGGATCACACCCAACGATAAGAAAGGTATTCTCTCTAGACTACGTGCAATTAGAAGATGATTTAGATTTGGTTACAGCGGATTTGTAACCAATGTGGATTGAGATACACAGGGCATGGGATTTTTACTTGATTTTTATGACTGATTTTCAAAGAAATTGATTTTATGATTTCGAGTACTTACCGCGATTTCCATGTAATTAAACAATTTTCAAAGATAAGGTATTTCACTGTTTTCGAACTGATTTCGGGAAGACGATTTCGGTGTTCGCACCGCTGGGTATTCAACTGGTTTTCAAATGATAATTGAATTGTAAATTATTCTACTGGGATTCATATCTCATTAGGTTGTTTACTCAGATGAACAGGGACAGGGACAGAGCCTGCATTTATAGCCGAGGTCATCTTGAGGATGTAAGGAGGATGATTTAACTTAGGCTTGAATTGTTTGTACATATACTTTGATGATGTCGTTGTTTATCGGGTTCTGTCTCTTATGTTTTCTGTATGGATTGGACTGAATGTATATATAATATTTCAGATAGTGTATATGGATTGTAGTAATGAATTGATGTTGTTGTATATGGATTTACGTTAGTTATGTTTATTACTGTTGTTGGACTGGTTGTTTGATTTTAAACAGGTGATGTTGTACGTGGGATATGATCGAAATACAGAGGAAACTTTATCGGATTTTCGGTAGGGTTTACCGTTGTAAACTTGGGAAATTCAATTATAATGTATGTGAATGTTTGACAGTATATGTATGTGAGTTTAATGATTGTACGCCGTATGTATGGACTGTAGTTTCATTCCAGAGTTATTGATGATGTATGTATGTGTATTTACTTAGCTGCGTGTGAATCAGGGTTGAACGGAATCTGAATGGACAATGGAAAGTCTATTTGGGTTACGCTCAACCTGTAGCGATCCCCGGACATTCCCACATAGGGAATAACCCTGTAAACTAACCCATATGCTTCTGCTAATCAGATAAGCATTGCGTATGACGTATTAGGGGGTCGTTACAGGTAGAGCTTACAAGTTGATTGCTATGCCATGCTCTATTTTAAAACTCGTCGTTAACCAATTATTTTAGCCCAAAAACATGTCTTGAAAATATTTTTGATGATTAAGAACTCAATAACAGCATAAAAGCTTCATTTACCACTCAAAATCAGCCCAAACCACCGATTATTCTTGCTCAAATCTTGGATTTAAACTCTTTTTGAAAAACCATGAAAAACCCATTTTGTAAATTTGCATTCATGCATTCATAAGTATATTCAATCAGTTTAAAACATCCTATAGCAATCAAAAACACTAAGAATGTAGGTTTTTAATCTCCCCCTAGTTTAAAATTATGAAAACTCAAAATTTCCAACCATGCACAGTAAATTTCAAAAATAAGGGAGATAGGTGATTTGCTACCTTTTTTCTAGTTTAAACTTGATATTTGATGATGGTGAAGTGTTCTGATAAATTTCCCTAGCTTCTGGAATGCTTAAATCTATCCTATAGCTTTCTTCCCTCATAATTCCAACTCTTTCTCTCTCTAGCTCATCCTCTCTCTCTAGATTCTAGAATTGAAGTTACACAATGAGGTATTCTGAAGGCTTTACCTATTTATAGGTGATCTGGCCCTTTGCAATTCCACTCCTAATTCCTGACCATTCGGCCCAAAGTGATAATTTCTCTAACTATCAGTTAAATTACCATTTTGTCCCTAACTTACTAGCGGGAAGTTTCAAAATTCTGTTGCTACAATAAATCTTTTGGCTAAATTTATGGCCTATTGAAGTTTCAAAAATTCACACCTCTATCCTCACTTCACCTTTTTACTTTCAATTTGGTCCCTATTCCTTTTCTTCACTTAAAATTCTCATTCTAATGCATCTAAATGTAATTTAATGCAACAAAAACAAGCATTTAATTCATCTAAAATTAACAAACATCTCTTAATGTGTAGAGGGAGCAGATGTTACAATTGAACTAGATGTCAACCTTGGTATGAACTGGCTCTCTTCAAATAATGTTATCTTGGACTATTTAGCTAAGTCTGTGACCTTCATAGATACTAAACTAGTAGGTACGACGATTGAGAGGAAAAACTAAAGAATGGGTTTCTTATGTTCCTCAGAAGTGGAAAGTTAGCAGAAGCCCAAAACCATTCTTGTAGTCAATGAATTTCCTAATGTATTACCGAAAGAGATTACTAGTCTTCCACCAGAGAGAGAAATAGAGTTTTTCATAGACCTAGTTCTTGGGGTGGGACAAATTTTCATAGGACCCTATAAGATGTCCCTGATGGAATTAAATGAGTTACAGGAGCAAATAGAGGACCTCTTAGAAAAATAATTTATTAGACCTAGTATGTCATCGTGGGGAGCACCTGTATTGTTTGTCAAGAAGAAGGATAGAAGCATGAGGATGTGCATAGACTATAGGCAATTGAATAAGGTAATTGTGAAGAATAAGTACCCACTCCTTAGAATCGATGACTTGTTAGACCAATTGAGAGGGGCCACTATCTTTTCTAAGATTAATTTGAGATCGGGGTATCATCAAATTAGGGTTAGGAATAAGGACATCCCTAAGACTGCCTTTAGGACTAGGTATGGGCATTATAAATTTTTCGTGATGCCCTTTGGCCTAAAAAATGCTCCAGCTGTCTTTATAGGCTACATGAACTGCATCTTTAAACCCTACCTTAATCAATTCATAGTAGTGTTTATCGATGACATACTAGTGTATTCTAAGAATAGACAAGAGCATGAACAGAACCTTAGGATAATGCTGTAAATACTTAGGGAGAAACAGCTGTATGCTAAGTTAGAGAGGTGCAAATTTTGGTTAGAAGAATTGAAATTCCTAGGGCATATCATTTCAAAGGAGAGAGTGTCAGTGGACCCCAATAAGACTAAAGCAGTAGTAAATTGGGAAAGACCGACTACTATGACTGAAATCAAGAGTTTCCTGGGGTTAGTAGGGTACTTTAGACAGTTCATACAAGGATTTTCACAAATAGCGATGGTCATGACCAAGTTAACCTGGAAGGATATTTTATTTGTGTGGGAAAAAAATGTCAACAAAGCTTCCAAACCTTGAAAGAAAAATTAACCACTACACCTGTTTTGATTATCCTAGACCTTTTGAAAAAATTTGAATTATATGTGACACATCCAAGAAAGGGCTAGGATGTGTCCTGATGTAAGAAGGGAGAGAAGTACCCTATACTTCTAGGCAGTTAAGACCGCATGAGAGAAACTATCCTACCCATGACCTAGAATTAGCAGCTATAGTATTTACCTTGAAAATTTGGAGACACTACCTTTATAGGTCTAGGTTTATGGTAGTTAGTGACCATAAAAGTCTTAAGTACCTCTTTGACCAGAAGGAGTTGAATATGAGGCAGAGGAGGTGGATAGAATTCGTTAAGGATTATGATTTTGAATTGAAGTACCATTTAGGCAAGGCAAAAATTATGGTAGATGCATTAAGTAGGAAGTCTCTCTATGTAGCTCGATTGATGGTAAGAGAAATGGATTTAATAGAGAGATTTAGGAACATGAGGTTGTCTACTCTGGTGTTACCTAATAAAATCTACTTGAGTGAATTAAGAATTGAGAACACTCTTAGGGCCCAAATCTTAGAAGCCTAGAAGGGTGATGAATTCCTAGAATCTCTAAAGGATTCAAAGGAGTTCATAAGGGAGGCTGATGGAATGGTAACCTTCCAGAATATAATGTATGTTCCTAAGGTAGGAGAGATAAGAGATAAGATATTAGAAGAAGCTCACCAAAGTAACTACATTGTTCATCTTGGAGCCACTAAGATGTACTAGGATCTGAAGGGGAGGTTTTGGTAGCTAAGTATGAAGAAACAGATAGCCGAGCATATAGCTAAGTGCCTAGTATGTCAGCAGGTAAAGATAGAGCACCAGAAGCCTGCTGGGTTATTGCAACCCTTAGACATTCCTGAGTAGAAGTGGGATAAGATCTCAATAGACTTTGTGGTAGGTCTACCTAGAACTCAATTAGGGAATGATGTTATTTTGGTAATTATGGATAGGCTAACTAAGTCTGCTCATTTCCTACCCATTAAGATTAACTACTCCTTGGATAGATTAGCACAGTTATATATTCAAGAGATAGTGAGGCTTCATGGTGTACCCATTAGCATTGTCTCCAATAGGGATCCTAGATTTACCTCTATATTTTGGAAGGCCCTACAGGAAGCCTTTGAAACTATATTAAGTTTCAATAAGACATATCATCCTCAGATAGATGGACAAACAAAAAGAACCATTCAGACCTTAGAGGATATGCTTAGGGCTTGTGTTCTAGAGTACCAAGGAAACTGGGAAAGGATTCTAACATTAATTGAATTTTCTTACAACAATAGTTTCCACTTTAGCATAGGTATGACACCCTATGAAGCCATATATGGGAGGAATTGTAGGACACCATTGTGTTGGTTTGAAGTGGGTGATAGGTAACTGTTAGGTCCTGAGTTAGTGTTGTAGAAAAATGATCAATTTAAAATGATCAGAAAGAAAATGGAAAAGGCTCAGGATAGACAAAAGAGTTATGCTGATAAAAGAAGAAAACCCCTAGAATTTGAGGAAGGGAACCATGTTTTCTTGAGGGTATCCCTGATTATTGGGATTAGTTGAGCTATGAAGTTGAGAAAGCTAAGTCCTAGACACATTGGACTATTCCAAATATTAAAGAGAGTAGGTCCATCAGCATATCAGATAACCTTAGCACCCCACTTGTCAAACCTTCATAATGTTTTCCATGTATCCTAAAGAATGAGTTTCTTTCTTCAAGAAGAGGTTTGGTAAAAATATCAGCAATTTAATGATCATTTTGAATGAATTCTAAGGAGACATTATGATTTTTCACATAATCTTTGATAAAATCATGTTTAATGTCAATGTTCTTAGTGCATGAATGGATGATAGGATTCTTAGTTAGTTGATTTCCCTAGTATTATCACAATTAATTTGGATTTGTTCAAGAAATATACCTATATCTTGGAGTTGTTGTTTCATCCAAAGGAATTGAGCACAACAACTTCCAACTACCAAATTCAGCTTCAATAGTAAATAAACCCACACAATTTTACTTTTTACTGAACTAAGATATAAGTGAGTTACCAAAAAATTGACAAGTCCCACTAGTGCTTTTCCTATCAGTTTTACTACCAGCAAAATCATCATATGAAAAACTAATTAACTTGTACTGATATCCCTTAGGATACCATAATCCCTTATGTGGTGTGCTAACCAAATATCTAAAAATTCTTTTTACTACTGTAAAGTGTGACATTTTTGGACATGTTTGGAACTTTCTACACATGCATACACTAAATGTAACGTCTAGTCTACTTGTAGTTAGGTAGTGTAGTGAACTAATCATACCTCTGTACTTGGTGATGTGATGAGGTTCCTCTTCTTTATCCTTATCCATTTTGGTGGATGGACTCATATAAGTTCCAATTGTCCTTGCTTTCTCAATTCCAAACTTCTTTAGCAACTTTATATAAAATTTGTTTGACTAACAAAGGTTCTATCATTTTTTTTGTTTGATTTGAAGTCTAAGAAAGAAGTTCAACTCACCCATCATTGATATCTCAAACTCTTCTTGCATTAATTTGGAAAATTCCTCACAAAGAGATTCATTAGTAAACCCATTTGTTTGAGTTGTAGGAATTCCATCTCCTTTGCCTACCTCACATTCTTGAGGAAATACTTCTCTAGGAAAACTTTCTTAAAGGATTCCCAAGTCAAAGGAATACCCTTATTCTCCATTAACTACCTTGCCTTGTTCCATTAGTTTTTAGCCTCTTCTTTTAGCATATAAATTGCATATGTAATTTTCTGCTCATCAGTACTTTGTAGTATTGATATATCTTCTCCATCTCTTTTCGCCATCCCTCTACCACCAATGGTTTATAGATGCCCTTAAATGCTAGCAGTCTTATTTTTTGGAATTCCAAACCAGCCCTGGTACACATGGTTATTATTCTAATTATTCCCCTTATTAGGATTTTGGCAGTTCTCCTGATGTTGCCTCATAATGTTGGCACTTGTGGCAGCCTAATCCCTCACTACCTCTGCCATCATCCTGAATGAGTTCATTATATCTCACATTTCCTCATCCCTGTCACTCTTCCCTCATGACCTTCTAGTAGGCCTCTACTTGTATTTGCCATAGTTTGCTGATACAAAAGGGGAAAACAATTAGCCTTTAGTAACAGCACCTAACTATAGCAGTAAGTTTACTCCTAATATCCCAAGGGCTTTTATCATAATCCTATGTATTTCAGAGTCTAATAATTCAAATCAACATTCCTAATGTTGCAAACCTAGCCATTCCATAAACCAAACCACACTAATCCATAAAACCAGGCTCTGATACCAACTTTGTAATGACCCCTCATTAGCTTACATATATCAGAGTAATCATAAAGCATGGAATTTTTCACTAAAATTTTTTTCTTTTTTAAAAAATTTATACCACTCGGGCCATTACTTGTTGAGTGTAACCCAAATAGACTCTTCTTATAGTCCATTCAAATTCCACTCAACTACCTCTTATGCGCAACATATTCTAATACCACAATTAATACAACCATATACTTTGGAATATAAAATTCTAAACCATCCATTTAAGAGCAATTCAGATAAAATTTACAGTAATACTACTAAAATTAGCTTCCCATTAACTAATTACATTTCAATATAATTATCTTTACATATAAAATCTATGGCCTTCATGCCATTTCATACCACTATCTAAAAACTTAAAATTCACAAATTTTCCAAGTTGCCTTCTCATTCATTAAACCTCCTTCAGTCTCTTGGAAATATATTTTATCTCAACCCTTGCTAGTTCCTAGGCATAACTTGGCCTTGATTATTTGAACAAATAACTTAATGAGATACAATTATCCCAATAAAGTAATTTATAATTTAAATTTTCTTAAATAGTTGAAAGTTTAACTATACCCTTTTTGGTACAAAAACCTCTCCCTTGTAGTTATAATAACACACATCTGAATAGGAATTTCATATTCTAAACATTATTAATCATATGGGAAATTTACTATATTTCATCAAAGCAACAGTTCACAAAATTCATATCAAAATCATAAAAGTATAGGACCATTTGTAACAACTCAAATTTTCAAATAAATTAAATTGGGTAAAATAAATGTTTATTTTGTTGAAATTGAATTAAGAAATTTTGTTTGAACTTTTAGCTAAAATTTGATAATTTTTCAAAATTAAATTATATCTAATAGCGAGATTTTGATCTGCCTGAGGAACCTTGCAGATAATTTTGTGAAGCTTGCGATCGTTTGAAAATTTCCAAATTCCTTCTATATTGTCCTAAATTTTGCCTAAAGCGGAGAAATGCGTCCGAAATTTAGCTAAGGCAAAAGGAAAAAAGATTAAAATGCCCTTAGGGGCCCTAAATATTCAAACCCCTATCATTTTCTCTCATTTTTCCCTCCCACACAGCATTTTCTCTCTCTCTCTCTCTCCTCTCCCCTCGTGCAAGCCACGTTGTCCCCTACCTTCACCATGCCTGTCCATGGTCCAGTCGAGCTACGGCCGCCTGTTGCTGCAAGAAGGTCCAGTAGCTCAGCCCAATGTCACAGCAAGCTACCGCAGCGACCGATGACCACCACAGTCGCCGAAAAATGGCCCTTTTTCCTTCCCGTCGTGTTTTCAAGACCAAGTCATGATCTTCGCCGTCCGACGTCATCTGGCCACGCCACCGCCACCGTTGGGAAGCCTGAGCTGCCAGCTTCCTCTACCAGCTTTTAGCTAGTAGAGTGCCGCCGCCACGCGCCCGAAACAGGTGAAAATAGTTTTCGACATTCATCACCTTCGTTACCAAAAAACACCATCTAAACGATCGTGTTTCGTTGAACATACATCAGATCTGGCCTCCTCGAGTTGCAGGCTACATTTTGGTGTATTTTTTGACCCCAGCCATTGTCCGTCGCTGTACGCCGCCATTTGCCATCACTGAAACTGTTGAAAAATCACAGAAAGTATATCTCGAGCTTTCGGAGCCTTTGGTATAATTTAAAATACCCTAATTTCATGTTTTCCTGTAGATTTTGTGCCGAATGTTCCTTAACAATTGAACCGAAGTGAAAACTTGGTATTTATTGTAGGGAAGTAAGAATTAAATGGAAGTGAGGTGTATAAGAGATCAAAGGAAGGCCAAGATCAGCTCTTTCTAGTTATTCTCCAAGCAGTTTGAAAATTCTTGAAAATAGTGCCCTATAATTTCGTATATGCATGTCTATTTTTGCCATCTTTGATGGGACATTATTGCAAACTTACATTCTTGATATTATTTATGTTTGCTGGCCAAAATCATGGAGATAGAGTTAAATTAAGTTAGGCAAATAAGAACCATAGCTAACGATGATAAAGATATATTGTATACTAAAAAAAAAGAAGAAGAAAGGAAACACAACTAATAAGGGAAAGCATAGATAGGTACATGATTTACAATGTGTGGCCAAAGGTACTCCACACGGGCGACCTAGCGAGGTGTGGCCGAAGGTACTCCATGCCCATGACTAAGTGTTCATGATTATTCTATGTACGTGGCCGAGTGACCACGATTTACGATGTGTGGCCAAAGGTGATCTACACGGACGACCTAGTGGGGTGTGGCTAGAGGTGCTCCATACCTATGAACTAGGGCTCATGGTGATTTCATAAAGGTGGCCTAGTGTCTACATAACACCCCAGGCACTCAATTAACTTAGATTGATAAATGTAAAAGCTAATACATAAGTAAATTGCATGTCGTGATAACATGTATAATTTCATTGAAAGAGAATGTCTGATTTTTATGTTAACATCTAAATTATCACATAACGCTTGCCTGATTTCATTTATGGGCAACATTATGTTTTAATATCAAGAATGTAAAATGAAAATGTTTTGGTGTTTGCACCCTAGTACATATTAGTTATTTTTAAAACTCGAATTGTTAAATTATTGGGAAACTTGTGTTTCTCATTATTATCCTAATATGTGTAAGATACGGACGCTTAGCAGGGTAGGGAGATAGGAGTTTCTTTTTGGTTAGAGAAAAACTTTGTAACCCATATTTTTGAGCCCTAGTTCAGATTTATTTGGTTTAGAACTAGGATTATTCTTTTGGGCAGTAGACATAGGATATTTGAAGGACCGGTCCATCTTTGAAATTTGTAAAGGGGTATGAGTGATAGGATTGTTGTCTCCTGACTTCCTATGGACGGGTACTTGATATGTCCTGATATATGTTGACAAAAATGTAATGGACATTATTGATCATGTATTTAATTGAATTACATGGATGCTTTAATTTTACTGTGTAGTTTAGTATATTTTGATCTATTCCACTGTGCATGTAAGTTTTGATATGAGCAAAAGATCCTGAACCTAATCCGCTTAAATTAATTTAATGGTATAGCTACTCAGACATTAATTAAGTAAAGGATAAAGATAATGTATTGAACCTATTTGTTTATATCATAGTTAACAATAAGACTAGATAAGGGCGTTGCACCATTTATTCTAGTCAAAACATCATTTTCATAATGCCTGTAATTTCATCTCAAATTTCATTTCCATAACATTTCTTGTGTTACTACAAATATCACATAAAAACTACATATTCTCTCACAATTGATATGCATATGTTTCTAACAATTAACATCCCCATCACAATGCATGCTATTTCCCAATCTCAATTTTAAATATTCCAGTGAACCGTTATTCTAGTGAATGTCACAGGACTGTTATCCATGTGACTGAGACTGTTATCATCACAGGGACCATTGTCCCGGCAATCATCATAGGATCATTATCCATATGAATAAAATCTAACTATTAAGGCGTCCCTTGGCATTTGCACATCCTTCATTAATCTCTTTATCCACAACTATATGGTAATGTATACAGATAGGTGACTAATAGTTAGGGTCATAGAGTTTTTTGCACTTAAACCAATCTATTTGCCTTGTATAGACTGTGCTCTCTTTACTCCTTAAGTATTTCATAGGGTTGTATTGGTTTAAAGAGCAACCTCTAACAAATATAGACCATCATAGATGAAAATAGTTACATTTTTATAAAAATAGTCTGCATAAGGAACACTTAATTACTGTCGCATACCAGCCATTAGATGTCCACCCTAAATTTTGTCTGCACTATAAGCATACAACCCAATAGTTAAATTAAAACAAGCAGCAAGAGATTTATCTCATATTTCTAAAACACATACAGGTAATTTTCCTTATACTTGTATGAAAATATTTCCATTTCATAATAAATTTCATCAAATATTTCCCATGTCACAAAATAACTTTATTTCGAATAACACCATTCACATCATCACTTCAAATAAGGGAGTGTAGATTACTCTACCTTAACCGTTTATTCCTTTCTCGATCAAGGCTTCCCTCTTTCCTCTTTGACTTGGCCTCACAAGTCACTTCCTAAGAAATAAACTAGATTTCACAACAGTCCTTCTCAAATATGCATTTATTACAATATGCTTCCTATGCAACCTAGGCTTAGAGTTTTACTATAGGATTCCTCTAAATTTCTCTTATGAGGTTTGATAACTCGACAACTCTTCTCTTTCCCTTCATATTTTCATGTTACTTATCACCTAACATATGTAATTCTCATGTATAATGACATTTTAAGCCTTAATTCATTGAATTTTAAGGGTTACTAAGCTCAATCCTTATTTCAAAAGTTATTTTTCATGTTGGAGGGCTTCCAGTTGGCTACCATAAAGCTAGTAGTTGGCTAATTACTCTCTAAAAGGCTACTAGTCGACTGTCGAGAAGCTAGCAGTCGACTAGTAGCTCTATGAAAGTTAGTGGGCTACTAGTCGATTGATAGAAGGCTACCAATTGACTGCTAGGCAAAAATTAAACCTGACAGTCGACTGATGAGGCTACTAGTCAACTATTACGCCCTTGTATAAATTTATGCATTTGTCAAGAACATGACAGTTGACTAGTGCATGCTATAGTTAGCAGCTATGCTCTTCGGCAATTTAAAAACTCATTTTCATAATTTTCTAGTCCAGATTCCACTACTTTTCAAATTTAAAAGGTATGCACTTAGTTTCTAACCATTTTCCCTTAAATCCTAACCATTTTCATGCTCAAATATCACTCATAAAAGTTTATTTATGCATCCTAAATGGGTAAATAGTAAAACCTAACTTTCCAAATCTGATTCAAGCCTAGAAAATGCTTAATAGAAGTTAAAAAATCTAACAATTTAGTCTAGAGACCTTTTTCGATCTCTAAACAGCCTCAAAATCATCATTTTAGCCCTAAAAAATAGAAATTTCTGAAGAAAAAGAGATTTCTCCATTTTTTCTAATCTAAGCATTTCAACAGATTTAACAGGTTGTAGGAAGAGTATGCTACATCTAAATAGAAGCTAATATGTTTCTATAAGTGTAGGTGAAGATTTGTTACCTGGAATCCAGCTACTTGATGCTTCCAATTTGGTTTCCTTCCTTCCTTTCTCTCCTGAAGTTTCTGCCCTTTCTTTTGGTGTGGAGGGAAAAGGCATATTAAAGGAAGGAAAAGAATGCAGTAGTTGAAACTTTAGGGACCTCTTAGAAAATAGGAAAAATTGCTCTTTAGTCCTTCTCCTTTTAACCCTAAGTTTCTTGTTTCATTTAGGTCCTTGAGGCAAAACTCAAAAATGAAATTTCTCAAAATCTTCTCCAAAATTATTTTAGAGTTTTAGTCTCTTATTTCAGTTGGACCATTTTGATAAAAAACACATCCAAAAATGTTTTTAAGGAGCAGTCATTACATTCTCATTCATTATCTCTTCATATTGATGAGACAACCTTTCTTCTCGTTGTTTCCCTTCTTCTTCTCAAGAGTTTCCATCTTAATTTTTTCTTCTATGGTCTTATTGCTCCTTGCCTCCTATTGTTGAAGAATTTCTTAAATTTTTTTATGAAGAGCCAAACATTTTCTTCATTTGGCTTAAATTTGTCTACAAAAGTCTTTGACCTATCATCTCCTTCTTCTTTTATTTGATGAGAAGATGAGGAGGTTTCCTTGAGAGACGGGCTCTTTTTCTTCTTATCTTATTCCTCAGTTGTTGAAGCTTTGTTTCATGCTCTTAGAGGTTTCCAAAGAGGGTTGAAACTAATTTTATTGAATCTCCTTGGCTTTCTTCCATGATTGTCACTTTTGGTTACCATTCCAAGGGAAGAGATCTCAGAACTTTGGAGACGATCTTTTGGAGTGTAATTCTTGCCAAGAGCAGTCAAATGATTAATAATGAGTAAACCTTGTTTTCATATCTTTAAAGGAATCTCTTGGTTTAATTCTAAACATCTCATATTGATGTGTGAGAAAATTTATTTTGGTGTTTCTAACACTAGAAATTCCCTCATGGGCTATTTTAAGAGCTTCCCACATCTCTTTAGCACTTTCACAATTAGACACTCTAAAATATTTATCTTGATTTATGGCACTAGAAAGAATCAAATTTGCCTTAACATTTAATTGAATCCCCTTTTTATTAATTTCATTCCATTCACTTTTAGGTTTCTTTATAGTTTGACCATTCTCTACTTGGTAGAACATATGGTTTATCTTCAATTACTTTCCAAAGATCTACATCCATTTCTTCAAAAAATATTTCATTTTAAGCTTCTAGAAAGTATAATTTTCACCATTAAAATCTAGTGGCTTATGAATGGAAAGCCCTTTAGGTAAAAAATGGTCACCAAATATAGCCATTCAAACTCTTGAGACTATTAAGTCTTTCTACCAAGATCCAAGCTCTAATACCACTTGTTAGGAATGACTAGAACCCAAAAGAGGTGTTGAAATAGGTGTTTAAAAAGGTTTTTGACTTTTTGGTAGCTAAAAAAATTTAAACCAATAAAAACTATATTATAAATTCCTTGAATGAAGTTTATAAAACTTCAAGTGATAGAGAAGTAGTCTAAAATGAAGAAGAGTTCATATTAAATACCAAAATAGAGCACAACGCTGCAAAACATAGTACAATTATATAAAGTGTTGGAATTTAAAGTTTTTGAGATTTAAAGTGCTGAAGTAAAAGTGTAGTAATGTATAGAACACAAATGTTTATCTTGGTTTAGCTTATCCAACAAAGCCTACATCCAGTTCCCAAGTAAAGCTAGAGATTTTCACTAATGATATCAAGTTCTAAATGGGCACTTATGAGCCACTACAATAAACTCTTAGCACTTCTCTTTCTCAATACACTCAAAGAAAATCTTTCCATGGGATTCTCACACCCTTCCTTTATATAAAGAGTGAATGATACAAGTGAAGCACTATAGGCAAGTTAGAAAGCTAGAGCTCAGAATAAGAATTGAAATTTTTAATTTAGATGTTTCTCTTGATGTTTTCAAATTTCTCACGGGCTTTATTTATAGATTTTGTTACTCGATAGCCGTTTAAAATCATATATTTGCATATCTTCTAAAAAAGAGTCATTTGTACCTTCAATGTATTATTTTGTACCTTGGCAATTGACTTATAGGAGTCTAGAAGTTAATTTTCATGTTCTTAAATTCAAAATTTTCAAGTATTGACTTGTAGCAGTTAGCTGCTAGACACCTAGTTGTCGGCTGGTTGCTCTCGAATTTCACTTCATTTTTGCCTAAGGGCTAGTAGTTGTTTGCTAACATTCTAGTAGTCATCTGTTAGCTCACTGTAAGCTAATAGTTGAATGGTAGCTTATTGTAATGAATTTTCCCAAGCTTGAATTCCCCTGGCTTAAATTCACCCTATTTATACCATTGGCAAGATTCCTAAAGAAGGTTTTTGGCTTGAATTTGAAAGTAATTTCCAAATGGTCCTTAGAGCGTTTTGCAAATTTACAAACCCATGGGAAATTTTCCTATAATACATCTAGTTCTTAGTCTTTTCAAGATTCCTTTTCTCTAACATTTTCTAACTTAATGTGCTACTAGTCCTTTGGCTTAAATTCCCAAAGTGTGAAATCTTCTTAGTAGGTTAATTACCTAAATGTGCCTTTACCCTTTAAATTATCATTCCTTACAATCTGGGCTTTATTTCGGCCATGTTTCTCAGCCAAATTTCTCTGTTACAGTTATACCTAACCTTAAGTAACAATTAACTTCAAGTACATGCACGAAAATTCAATTAAATTGTAAACAAATGCAATAAGGTGCTTGGAGGGGAATGTTACAACTTACTACAAAAGAGTGGTAGACATGAAAGAGGTAGATGTTAACTTAATTTGGTATCCTAAAAGGTGTTTGTTTGGATTTTAATATTTCTTGCTTTTATTAGTTAATTTAAGAGACGTAATACAATCCCAAGAGTTAGACATTTTATTAGTTAATTTAACAATACCTTTTCTCTAACTAAATAAAAATAAAAACACATTTTAAAATGAATGTGAAAGCAAAATATTAGAAATTGAAAGAGAAAACAAATTAATTAAGGAAACTAATACAAACCCCTAAAATTAATGCAAACATCACAATATTATAAAATTTAAATTCTTGATATCTATTTTTCAAAAAACAAAATCTTGTTTAATAATTAATTTGAACACTTTATTTTACTGTGTTGTTAGCAGAGGAAAAATTGGCACTTTTGTATTAGAAAAACATAAAACACACCAATTTATAAAGTGTTGTTTGGCATGGAAAAATTATACTTTTACAAATAATTTTTTTGAGTAGGTAAGAAATAGCATACTAAGATTTCAATCATTGGGAAAAATAAAAGGACATTTTACTTCTCAACCAAGAATCCAATAGGGAATTTTAAACTATTTTCACTTAAACTAAATACAAATAAAATACAAATTAATTTGAAAATTGCCCTCTTGATGACACCCATTTTTAACATTTAAATATCCTGTATCACCTTCAAAATGGTCATATTTTTAACTTACTAAATTACAAATTCAAGCATACATTTAATATGCAATAATGATGATTCCACTCATGCCCTCATTATATAGAATGATTTCTAAAGCTGGTTAAGGGGAAAATGCACAAGAACATCCTTTTTATTGTATTAAAGACTAAGTGATATGGATAAAGAGAGTTCTGATGCTACAATTTTGACAAAAATAAAGAACATAGTATAAAACTAATCACTTGATAACATGTATTTCATATATAGCATTCAATGTTTATTTCAACAAATAAACATTACAACAACTTTATGTATTTAAGAACCAGATTATATAGTTCCACATGGAAATACAATAGATGGCTAAAATACAGAAAGAATACAATTTTTCATACCCAACATTAAGTTAATCATCAAAGACAAAGGTGCTAAGAAACAATAAGAAAAATTGATCTCTATACTCATATCTCAAAATTTTCAACTGTGATACTCCCATTTCTTGAGTTCTCAATAGTATGAAAATCAATGTTAGAATTGGAAATTTAATTACTATTAGGGTTTATGTGCCAAAATTAGTGGTTTCCTCACACTTCATAAAAATGAATCTTTCTTCCAATTTAGTATAAATTAATAGTTTGCACTAAATTAACAATATTCCAAGTTTCGCATAAGTTTACAAAAGTGAAGAGATGCATCCTTTATATCATCAAAAAAGAAAAGAAAAGTGAAGCCACCACCATTGAAATAAACCTCTCACAAGTAAAAAGTAACTTTAGATAGCTTAAATTTAACATATGAAAAGGACCACAATTGAATTTTTAAGAATCACCTTGTCATTTTTCAAAAACCCAATAAAAATTGGGAATAAATGGAATTAGACTAAAAAATATTCAAGTAATTCTATAGGTGATCAAACTCTAATCTTACATGAAAATTTCAAAACATGAAATTTTGTATTACTTGTCGGAAGCAAATAAAAAGTATAGAGTTTACAATAATCAAAATTGAATCATCTCAACAAAGGTCAAATAGTTTACTATTTTAACCACACAACCACATCAAATTTTCACTCTCAATAGAGATACAAGAAGGGGATCCATCTTTAGGTTTAGAGAGATGCACCAGCAATTAGTTCAAACTCCAAGATAAACAAGCCAAACAAACTTACAAATTCTAATGGTGCTAGAAATCTCTAGATCAAGAGCCTTGAGCAAGCTTACAAAGCAACTAGTGATGTATATACTAAAATAGTAAATCATACATATATTGAAAACTTTAAAAAATGTCAATTCTAAATAACCTTATCCAAAAACCCACCAAAAGTGAGAAAAAAATAATAATAAAATAACAAAAATAACCCAATCAAAATCACAAAAACCTTACCTGATAGAAATAAAAAATTAGCTCTTCTTTTAGTGCAAAGAGCTAATGGTAATGAACATAAGAGCTAGCAGTAATGAACAAAAGAGTTATAACATGCATGATTTTTGCAAAAGAAAGAAGAAATAATTGAGAAATTAGTGTTGTGGAAATAAGCTTTGGAAACACAAATTTTTTGCATAAGTCAAAATAAAACGAGATATATGAAATGTAAATTTATTGAGAAATATACTAATTCTAGGTGAGAGGTGAAACTTTCGATACAAGAAGTCACAAGTTTTAAATATTTGGTAACTATCATACAAAATAATGGACAAATAGAGGGGGATATAAATTATAAGGTTCAAACTAGGTGGATGAAATTGAGGAAGGTTTTAGGTGTCATTTGTGATAGAAATGTACCACTTAAATTTAAGGGAAAATTTATCGCATAACTATAAGACTTGTAATGTTATGTAGTACCGAATGTTAGTTAGTAAAAAGAATACATGTGCAAAAATTCAATGTTGTAGAAATGAGAATGTTGTGTTGGATGAGTGGACAAGCTAGAAATAATAAATTTGTGGATGAATGTATTAAAGGGAAAGTTAAGGTAGCACTTATAATGAAAAGATGGTAGAAACTCATCTTAGGTGCTTTGGCCATGTTCAGAGGAGATTCTTGTAAGAAGAATAGACTACATGGAAGATAGTTCAATAATTAAAAATAGAGAGACTAAAGAAAAACTATAAGAGAAACTATTATGATGAATTTAACTTGCTAGCTAGAAATCTACCTAAGAAGAGGAATTGAATTAGGTAGTTGTCACAAAATTTTTTTTTTTGAAAAAATTAGGTTCATTATAAGTAAGGTTCCTTTATAATAAACTTATTTTCAGAATATTGTTTAATAATAAAATGTATTTAAGTAAGCAGAGAAAGTGACACTATGATTTATAAAGGTTTAAGATCTAGTTTCCATGATCTGTGCATCCTCTCCTCAAGGACAAAGAGTTTCTATGAATACTAGGGTAATTCACCTTACAACCAAGTAACCCTCACAGGGATCAACATAAATGATTTTACAATCAATAGTACAGGAATCTAGTAGCACAATTACTTTCTAATTTCGATATAAAGCATCCTTTTAACCTTAGCTCTCCTAATGATCAATCCTATAAGGCTTTTACCTTAGACTACTTTAACCAAAAAAAAAGAAATACGTAGCATGTAGAAGAATAGTTTTAGTCAAAAGGACTTAAAAATTCGAAGCACTAACTCAGTAAGAGAATAACTCAATTTTAAATCTGTGGAAGTAAATGGCTCTAGATATTTCTTTTTCAAGTTCTCTCTTCTTAAGTTCAGAAAGGATGGAGAAGAGCCATATAAGCCCATGAGATGACAGTTTGGAGGGAAAGCTATTTCGGATCATCATCCCAACTTCAGCTTAATTTCTAGTAGTTAATGTCCCAAATTATTTAGAATACATTTTCTTCAAGGCATTGAGAGTTAACAATCTTAAATAGAGGATATAGGAGTAATTTGCACTATCAAGAGCTTGTTTCCATTTTAGTAGCTTGTAGAGAGACTTGGGTGGAATGTCTTTAATGTTTGCCTGCTCCTTTTAGCTTGATTAGAAATGTAATTACGAGAAATAATCAAGCTCTTTAATAAATTAGTTTTCACATTTGTTCTTTAGATATTCTTGGGTATTTTAAGAGCAAGGATATCATTATTTAACTTGATTTTATTTTTTAAGAATCCTTATAGTTCAGCATTCTGAATTGGGTTTATTATAATTAGGCCCTTTAAAAAAATTTGTTGATAGGAATAAAAAAAGTGGGCTCCTAAGTTTGGTAAAAATATTCATGACATCATTCTCCCATTTTTTTTATAATGTCAAAAAATTTTCTATAAATTTCCACCTTAATCATAGGTTTAATTAAAATAAATATCCCTTTAAATTTAGATAATCATGTAATGGATACATTTACCAAAGCTAATGGACATTGAGCTTAACAAGTAATATCTGCCTTTAATACTTTGGGATTTATCATGGCATTATTATTATTATTATTATTATTATTATTATTATTATTATTATTATTATTATTATTTATGTGATGATAAGAATGGTTCATTAAAGGGATAGAATGTATGTTTTCATCAAGGTAGAACTACTTTTATTATAAAAGGGTAAAATTGGAAATTTTGGTAATTTCACCTAAACCATAAATTTAAGTCATCTTTTTCATGAAGGGGGAAGAAAACTCAGGAAAGAGGAAGAAGAAGGGGTTAGGTCATGATCTTCATCACCAAGGAAGGAGAAGTGCAAAATCAAGCTAAAATACTTGGAAGATTACACTTTTCTTGCATTTTCAAGGTAGCTAAACATGCCTAAAGCCTTATTTTCTTGTTTTATGGTATGTTTATGGTGTTTTAAGGTTTCAAGAAACTTAAGGCTTTCTCTCTCTACATTCTTATGGAGAATTTCTTTGAATGGGTTTTGTTTATGTTGAAATATAGTTGTGTTTATGACTATGAACATGTTGAAATACTTGAAAACATAAGAGATTGAAATTTCCCATGATTGGTACCTAATTCTTGAAATGGTTGAAATGGTATGGAAAAGAGTGAGAAATGGTGATTTTGCATGAGATCTGTAACGTCTCTATCTAGTATTACAATTCCTCTGATACAAATAGATAGGTTCGATACATTATTCTTATCCTTTTATTTAATTAATGTCTGAGCAGTCATACCATTAAGTTATATTAAGCGGATTAGGTTTGAGATCTTTTGCTCAGATTAAAACTCGTATGCATAGCGAAATAAAAAGAAATACTAAACTATACAACAAAAATTAAAACCTTCATGTAATTTAAATAAATACATGTCCAATAAAGTCAATTACATTCTGTAAACATGTGCTAGGATATATGAAGTACCCGTACATAGGAAGTTAGGAGACAAAAATCTTGTCACTTAGACCCCTTTACAAATTACTAAGATGAACCAATCTCTCACATATCCCTTCCCTGGTTCTTTCCCATTTACATCCCATGTCTACTGCCAAAAGAATAATCCTAATTCTAAGTTGAATATATCTGAACTAGCACCCAAAATAGAGGTTACAAAAATTTTCTTAGACCGAAAGAAACCTCTATCTCCCGGCCTTGCTAAGCGTCCGCATCTGATACATATTAGCATATAATGAGAAACACAAGTTTCCCAGTAGCTTAACAATTCGATTTAAAACAACTAATATGTATTAAGCTGCAAGCACCAAAATATTTAATTCTACATTCTCGAAATAAAAACATACTACTGTGCATAAACATGGATTAGTAGGCAACGTATGATCAATTTAAATGCTAATGTGAGAAGATAATATTTCTATCAAATAAAACATCATTCATGCTATAAAATCCCGTTATCATAAGGTTACCAAATCCATTTATGCTTATCATTCTTAATTTACTTTATTCATTAGTTGTGCACACTTGGGCATCGTGGACACTTGGCCACCTTTAAAATTCTTTGTGCACACTTGGGCACATGTGGACACTTGACCACCTTAAAATTCTTTGTGCACACTTGGGCACATGTGGACACTTGGCCACCTTAAAAATTCTTTATCAATTATCAAGGAAAATTTTCTTTTTCTTGAAAATTATTACAAGTGTACATCTTTTTTTTTTTTAATTTCAATATCTTCAAGGCCAAAATTCCTCTTTCTTGGAAATTATTATTAATGTACTTCATTTGTGAAAATTCTATTAATTTCAAGGATAATTTCCCTTTTCTTGTAATTTAATGTAAATGCACATTTCTTATGAAAAATTCTAATATATTAAGAATAATTTATCCTTTATTGGAAATAAATTCTAATATACATTTCTTAAGGAAAATTTCAATATTTCAAGGATAATTTCTCCTTCCTTAGAAATAAATTCTAATGTATATTTTTTATGAAAAATTTTAATATTTCAAGAATAATTTCTCCTTTATTGGAAATAAATTATAATGTACATTTCTTATGAAAAATTCCAATATTTCAAGGATAATTTTTCCTCCCTTAGAAATAAATTCTAATGTATATTTCTTATGAAAAATTCTAATATTTCAAGAATAATTTCCCCTTTATTGGAAATAAATTCTCATGTACCTTTCTCAAGAAAATTCTAATATTTTAAGAATAATTTCTCCTTCATTGAAAATTAATTCTAATGTACTCTTATAAAAATTCTAGGATTTTGAAAATATTTTCCTTTCTTGCAATAATAATAATATCTTTTCTTATGACTTCAAAAATAAATTCCCATATTTTGAATCAATATCATGGTGCATAGCTTATAAATTCCAAGAATAAATTTTATGGAATTGGCCTAAGGAGATTTCATTATGTTATTCCTTACTAACACCATTAAATGGTAGGGTTTCTTTCCTTTATGGTCATCATGAATTTAGCATCATCTAACCTTAATCCTTTTCTAACCACAATATACATGCCATCTCATCCACCAACATCCCAATTAATCACACATGCTTAGCCATCATACATACATTTTGTCAAGAATGTAGAGAGACAATTTTTTTCTATAGAAAGCTTGGAAAACATGTTGATTGCATAAACTAAAGCATCGAATACAAATCTCAAATTTTTAACCTACTTGATAATGACTAGAATGGACTTTAGCTTGATCTTTCCTTTGACTTCTTCTTGCTTCCTCTGTAACGACCCCCTAATACGTCATACGCGATGCTTATCTGATCAGCGGAAGCATATGTGGTATTCTGAATGTTTATTCCCTATGTGGGAACGTCAGGGGATCGCTACTGGTTGAGCGTAACCCAAATAGATTCTCCGTTATCCATTCAGATTCCGTTCAACCCTAATTCACACGCAGCTAACTAAATACACATACATACATCATCAATAATAACTCTGGAATGAAATCTAAAACTCATATACATGTCTCGTCATACATTCATACACATTTTAATTCAAATCCATAAATTTACAGCGGTAGATTCTACTGAAAATCTGACAGAGTTTCCTCTGTAAATTGGTCATATCCCAAATACAGAATCACCTGTTTAAAATTCAACAGCCAGTCCAACAACAGCAGTAAACATACTAATATAAATCCATACACAGCAACATCAATCCATCACTAAAATCCATACATACTATCTAAAACATCATATGTACATTTAGTCTAGTCCATACAGAATTTACAAGAAACAGAATCCGTTAAATAACAGTGTCATCAGAGTATATATACAAATGATTCAAGCCTAAGCTAATCATCCTCCTGTCTATCCTCAAGTCAGCTTCGGCTATCGCCTGGCTCCCCGCCTCGTCCTCGCTCATCTGAGTACACAACCTAATGAGATATGAATCCCAGTAGAATAATTTACAATTTAATTATCATTTGAAAACCAGTTGAATACTCAGCGGTGTGAACACCGAAATCTTCTTCCCGAAATCAGTTCGAAAACAGTGGAATACCTTATCTTTAAAATCGTTTAAACACATGGAAATTAAGCAATATATCATAATCGAGAAAATCCATTTTCTTTTAAAATCAATTATCAAAATCAAGTAAAATCTCATGCCCTGTGTCTCTCAATCCACGTTGGCTACAAATCCGCTGTAACCAAATCTAAATCATCTTCTAATTGCACGTAGTCTAGAGAGAATACCTCTCTTATCATTGGGTGTGATCCGTAACACCAATCACCCGAATCAAGCCTATATTGTGAGTGTGATCCGTAACACCAATCACTCACTCAAGGACCGGGTGAGAATCAACATCTAGGGCATCCCCTAGCATGTGCACATACGCCAATTCTCATCCTCATACAGTCTATTCGAACTCACATGCACTCGGTCGGCTATTCCTCAGGGTTCTAGGGTATCACGCCTAAATCACAACGTTTCCCTGTGTAGGTCATCCACCCTTATACTCCCTAAACCTTTCTTAGGGTCGTCTTGGTTTAACGCGCAATCCCTAACTCAAGACAAAGCAACTGATAAAAATAATTTCGCTTAAAAGCTTCCTGCATTTAGGGATACTTAACGACCGTCCCATACCGGCTATCAAGTACCCAACCCTAAGTAAATCCGTCCTAAAGGCATCTAAACTCGATAAACAAGGTGTCTAACATGCAATTAGGATTTTCAGCACACAGGCATGCAATTTTATCCCATCGAAAGCAGCACGCAAATCCATACAAGTCGTCTAACTCAGTTAGGTATTCACTAAATCAATTCTAGGGTTCGGGAAGTGTAAATTATCCTACCTGGTCTCCGGTCGCTTCAATTCAAGTCAGGACTCTGCGAAATCTCGGTTTCTGAGCCCAATTAATTCCTTGGACATAAAATTGAATATTTAGATTCGTCACGTCATCCAATTTTCAATCCTAAACCCGGTTACACAGTTACCTAGGTTAATTAATTGCCTAATTACGTTCGGCAGCCATTTCAGTCATATAACATTAGTTTTTGGGAAAATGGACCTTACCACTGTGCTCGGATTATGGAATTCTACGTCCCGATGATCTCAGTTTCTCGGGATGCACGTCCAGAAACTCCGACACGGTGGCACACGGCGGCGGACGGTGGCGCACGGCGGTGAGGTGCGGTTTGTCTCGAAAATCACACCACGGTGAAGCCCGCAAGCTCAGGAGTCCGAATACGGTGGTGGCACGGCGGTTCACGGCCATTTGGGCGGTGTTTTTCGGCCACGAAGCGTCTCGTACGGCGGACGGCGTTTTGCCTCGATCCGGGTGCGTCCGGCCTCCTTCGGCCGGCCGAAACTCGGAGACGGTGGCAGCTCGGGCTACACGGTGGTGTGGGCGGTGATGGTCAACGGCGTCGGACGGCGGCGAATCGGGCTAGGGAAATTTCGCGCGATGGAGGGGAAAAACGGCGTTTTTTCGGCGGCTCCGGCGGCTGTTGGTGGCGGTGGTTGGTTCTTTGGTGGTTGTGGCGATGGGCCGTCGGTTGGTACCCTTGGTGGCGGCCCACGGTGGCTGTGGTGGCCTGTTCACAGTGGAGGAAGGTGGAGAGAGAAAAGAGAGAAGAGAGAGAGAGTGTGGTGAGGAGAGAGAGTGAAATGGGAGAAATGGCGGGAGTTTGCGTAATTTAAAGCCTCCAGGGGCGATCCCGACTTTTCCCAGGCCACCCGGGGATCTTTCGGGGTGTCGGCATCCTTCCAGACGTTGGCACGCATTTCCATGCAAAAGTCTCGGCCTCCGTCAACGAAAGTGACGCACAAAACTCCTTCTGTCAGTTTCTGATCGCCGGATTGTATTTCTTTTTGTTTGATTGTGTTTTTGGCTTCAAACGACCTTCTGTGTCAAGTCATTATCCTCAAAATACGTGTCAGGCTTCGTTTGTTTGGGATTAGGGTTAAAATCAAGTTTTATCTTTTAAAATCCTTTAAAAACTCTTTCGAATCTTTTCCGTTGTTACATCCTCCTTGTTCCTTTGATTCCTTGGCTTCCCTTTTGATCCCTTCACTTCTTCCTCTAAACTTTTAGTGTTTCTCTCAAACTCACGTCCTCCCTCTCTCTTTTCTTTCTCTCTTCTTTTCTTTTTCTCTTTTTCTCTCTTTTCACGTGTGGGTGTGTTGCGTGCATGAAACAAAATGAAATTCTCAACTCCCTTTTGTCTTTTTTCTTTGGGTCACATGTGCATGCCTCCTTGTAAGAATAAACTTCCAATTTCAATTCTCTTTCCTCCTTCACGTGTGGTCTAGTGCAGCACCTTCTTCATTTATTTTTGTTTATTTCTTGTTTATTACTAGGTACCATTGCTTATGGACATTTATTTTCCCTTACTTTCACGCCACACTCTTCCTTTATTCTATTTAAAATTTTTCCTCTTGCCTTGCGTGAGGGTGTATGCATGTCACTAATTCAATTTCATTTCCATCCCCACATGCAACACATTCTTCATTTAATTTTTGGTTTATTCTTGCTTACTATTAATTTGACCTTGCTTATGCCACATGTGTACTTCCAAGTACCATTTGCTTTGCTTGCAAGTTGAACCTTTCCCCCCTTGTCACGCCATCCCTCATGGCTGCACCTTTTCCTTTTTATTTCTCCCCTTTTTCCTTGGCTTTGGCATGTGGTGCATGAAAATTCTGCACCTTTTCTATTTCATGGCTGCACCCTTTTTATTCTTTATAATTTATGGGGCTTTCATGTTGCATAATCAATCTTATTTTCACTATAAAATTCTGCACTTCATTCCCTTCATTCATGCTGCACTTACTTGTTTCTTTTAATGAGATTGTCAAGTGCATGCAGCAAAATTTTCAGGCTATTCTCTCTTCTATTTTAGCTAATGTGGCATGTCACTTCCTCTCTTTTATTATTATTGTTTAATTTCCATGAGTGTACTTTCAAGTACACTTTACTTTTCTTGCACTCTAACTTAGATACTTGCTTCACGCCACTTCTCACCTTTTTCCTCATGCTCTTTGTTTTCCTCCTTCCCTTAATTTATTATTATCATACTAGCCTTCATTCCCTTGTCTTCCTATTTCAATTTTCATTTGGCCAAGGTGAAAGGAAGATGCCACATGATTTATTTATTTATTATTTTATTTGTTTTTCATACCTCACGTGTGCTTAGACTTTGTACTTTTGTTTCCTTTTTACTCCTCCTTATGTGCATATGAATTTCCTTGTTGCATCCCTTATGTACTTTTGTAATAACTGAGATTGTTTTTACAAATTAAAACCAAATTTTTGACGCTAATTTCATGTGAACTGAGTCCGGCATGATTTCTGAGGTTGACGGATGAAACCAAGAGGCTTTTCGGAGTTAGAAATGTGATCTGATGAAAGAAAACGCGACCCGACAATAAAATACTAATAAACGGAGTTTCAGACTTCAGTTTCTCAGACGAAAGCCAAAACTTCTGCATGGGAACCTGTGCCAATGTTTGGATGGAAGACGACATCCCGAAGTTTCCTTGGGTGGTTCGGGAAAAGTCAAAATCACCCCCAGGAGCTTTAAATTCTCCGGAACCCCTGCCATTTCCACCATTTCATTCTTTCTCCTCACCCTATTTTCTCTCTCCTCTCTCTCTTCCTTCCTCCACCGTGTACCACCACTTGGACCGCCGTGGGCCACCACCGGACCCACCAACTGACACACCTCGCCACCCTCGACCTCAGGCAGCCACCCACAGCCAACAACAGCCGCCAGAGTCGCTGAAAAATGCAGTTTCTTTCCCTCCATCGTGAAAATCATGTGACGTTGTGATCTCCACCGTCAGCCACCGTTGATCGTCACCGCCACCACCAGCGTTGTAACGACCCCCTAATACAACATACGCGATGCTTATCTGCTTAGCGAAAGCATATGGGTCTTTCTAAGTAGTTATTCCCGATGTGGGAATGTCAGGGGATCGCTACTGGTTGAGCGTAACCCAAATAGACTTCCCGTTGTCCATTCAGATTCCGTTCAATCCTAATTCACACGCAGCTAAACTAATTATACATACATACATCATAAATTACTCTGGAATGAAATCTAAAGTCCATATATACATCACATCATGCATTCATATACATTCTAACTTAAATTCACAAGTTTACAGTGGTAAACCCTACCGAAAATTCGGCAGAGTTTCCTATGTATTTCGAGCATACCCAAAATACAACAGTCACCTATTCACAATTATACAGCCAGTCTAACAATAACAGAAAATATAAATTTACAAAGACTAATTATACAGTATTATCATCAGAATATATACAATGTAATCCAAGCCTATACTAAGCTTCTCATCTATCTGTCATCAAATCATCGTCCAACTATCGTCTAGGTTCCTGTCCCTGTCCCTGTTCATCTGAGTAAATAACCTGGTGAGATATAAAATCCCAGTAGAATAATTTACAGTTCAAATACAATTCAAAATCTGTCTAAATACTCAGCGGTGTGACACCGAAATCATCTTCCTGAAATCAGTTCGAAATTAGTGAAATACCTTATTTTTAAAATCGTTTTATCACATAGAAATTGTGGCAGATAATCAAAATCATAAAAATTCCATTTCTTTTAAAATCAATACTCGAAATCAGATAAAATCCTATGGCCAGTGTATCTAAGTCCACGTTGGCCACAAATCTGCTGTAACCAAGTCTAAATCATCATCTAATTGCATGTCATCTAGAGAGAATACCTATCTTGTCTTTGGGTGTGATCCGTAACACCAATCACCCAAATCAAGCCTATATTGTGAGTGTGATCCGTAACACCAATCACTCACTCAAGGACCGGGTGAGAATCAACATCTAGGGCGTCCCCTAGCATGTGAACATACACCAATTCTCATCCTCATACAGTCTATTCGAACTCACATGCTCACGGTCAGCTATTCCTCAGGGTTCTAGGGTATTACGCTTAAATCACAATGTTTCCCCGTGTAGGCTATCCCCCCTTATACTCTTTAAACCTTTCTTAGGGTCGTCCTGGTTTGACGCGTAATCCCTAATGCAGTACAGGCTAAATCTGATAAAAATAATGTTAATTAAAAGCTCCCTGTACTAGGGATACTTAACGGCCGTCCCATACCGACTATCAAGTATCCTACCCTAAGTAAATCCGTCCTAAGGGAATCTAAACTCGATAAACAAAGCGTCTAACGTGCAATTAGGATATCCATCACACAGGCATGCAATTTATTCTATCAAAAGCAGCACGTAATTCCATGAAAATAATCTAAATCATTCAGGTATCCACAAGGTTAATTCTAGCATTCGGGAAGTGTAAATTATCCTACCTGGTCTCCTGTCGCTCCAAATCGATTCAGAACCTCATGTAGTCTCAGTTTCTGAGCCCAATTAATTTCCTGGACATTAAATTAAATATTCAGGCTTGTCACGTCATCTGTTTAACAATTCTAAGTCTGGTTGCCCTAATACCTAGGTCAATTTATTGCCTAATTACGTTCGGCAGCTATTTCAATCAGATATCATCAGTTTTTGGGAAATCAAACCTTACCAATGTGATCGGATGATGAAATTTTGTCCCGGGGTGACCTCGATTTCTCCTGGTGTATGCCCAGAAGCTCCGCAGATCGCAGTCAAGACGGCAGCATTTACGCGCACGGCGGAGGGGTGCAGTTTGCCTCAAAATTTACACCATGGTGAAGCCCGCAAGACCAGGAGTCCGAATATAGTGGTGGCGCGGTAGTTCACGACCGTTTAGACGGCATTTTCTGGCCACAAAAATCGACGCACGATGGAGGAAAAAATCCTCAATCCGGGCCCGTCGAACCTCCATTCGACGTCGATGGTCTTTGGAGGAAGTCTGGCACCAAAGCTACGATGGTAGGGGCGGTGACGGCCAATGGTGGTGGACGGCGGCGATCTCAGCTGACGAAGTTTTCACACGGTGGAGGAGAAAAGTGGCATTTTCCGACGGCGCTAGCGGCCGTTGGTGGCTGTGGGTGGTTGCTGGAGGTTGTGGGTGGCGAGGGCTATCGATTGGTGTGCCAGGTGGTGGCCCACGGTGGCTGTGGTGGCAGCGCACGGTGGAGGAAGGAGGAGAGAGAGGAGAGAGAAAGTGAGGTGAGGAGAGAGAGAGATTTGAGAGAAATGGAGGGAATCCAAGAAATTTAAAGCCTCCGGGGGCGATTCTGACTTTTCCTGGACCACCTGGGGATACATTAGGGTGTAAGCTTCCTTCCAAACATTGGCACGCATTTCTATGTGAAGGTTTTGGCCTCCGTCAATGAAATTGATGCACGAAACATTGTCTGTCAGTTTCTGATCGCCGGATTGCGTTTCTTTCCATTCAATCGTGTTTCTGGCTTCGAACAACCTTTTGTTTCAAATCACCATCCTCGAAAGTCATGCCAGGCTTCATTTGATTGGAATTAGCGTCACAAATTAGGTTTTATCTTTTAAAAATCTTTTCAGTTGTTACATTCTCCCCCCCTTAAAAGAAATTTTGTTCCCAAAATTCATCTCATGCTTGATTACGGGTATCTTTGCCTCATCTCTTCTTCTTTCTCCCACGTCATCTCCTGCGATGCTACATCCTGCCAAAGTACCTTAACTAAAGGAATTATTTTACTTCGATGTTGCTTAGTCTTAAAGTCAAGGATTTGAACAGGAGTAGATTCATAAGTCAAATTTTCCTTTAATATTATCGGTTGATTTCCTAATACATGCGCAGGATCTGGGACATATTTGCGAAGTTGGGAGACATGGAAAACATTATGTAGGTGGGACAAATAGGGAGGTAAGGCAATTTGGTAGGCAACGGGACCGACTCTTTGTAAAATTTGGAATGGTCCTAGGAATCTAGGGCTTAATTTCTTGGTCCTTATCTGTCTACCAATACCCGTGGTGAGGGACACTCTCAAAAATACATGATCTCCCTCATTAAATTCCAAAGGCCTTATTCTCTTGTTAGCATATGATTCTTGCCTCTGTTGGGCCACTCTCATCTTTTCCCTGATCATTTTAATTTAATCAGTGGTTTCTTGTACCATTTCGGGTCCTAACAGTGCACTCTCCCCCATCTCTACCCAACTTAAAGGTGACTTATAACTCCTCCCATATAGAGCCTCATACGGTGCCATACCGATGGTAGAGTGATAACTGTTGTTGTATGCAAACTCTATCAACGGCAGATGTTTATCTCAACTTCCTTTCTGCTCAAGCACACAAGCCCTTAACATATCTTCTAGGGTTTGAATAGTCCTCTCAGACTGCCCGTCAGTCTGAGGATGGTAGGCTATGCTAAATTTAAGTTGGGTTCCTAAGGCTTGCTGTAGGGATTGCCAGAATCTCGAAGTAAACCTAGGGTCTCGATCAGATACTATACCTGACGGTATTCCATGCAATCTCACGATTTCCCTAAGGTATACTTTGGCTAGTTTCTCCATAGAATAACGCACCTTAACAGGTAAAAAGTGAGCAGATTTGGTCAACCTATCCACTATCACCCAAATGGCATCAAATCCTGCTGGTGTTCTAGGTAATCCTACCACAAAATCCATAGTTATTTGATCCCATTTTCTCTCTGGTATCTCCAATGGTTTGAGTAACCCTGCGAGTTTCTGGTGTTCTATCTTAACCTGTTGACAAGTCAAACAGGCATTCACGTAGTTTGCGATTTCCTTCCGTATACTGGGCTACCAAAAATTCCTCTTTAAGTCCTGATACATCTTGGAAATACCAGGGTGAATAGTGAAATGACTTCTATGGGCCTCTGCTAACACTTTTTCCTTTAGCTCCTGATGGTTCAGAATTACTACCCTTTTCCTAAACATTAAAACTCCATCAGGTGCTAGTCCAAAATCGGGTTGTTCTGCTTATACTTCCAAGGATTCATCCTCAAGTTGGGCTTGTCTAATCAATTCTCTCAATTCACAGGTTATCAAAAAGTCACTCATCATTAATCTTTGCAGGAACGAGATTACGTTGAGGCTAAGATTCCCAAAATCCTCAAGTAACCTCATCTCACCAATCATTAAACTAGCTAATTGTAGTGACTTTCAGCTTAATGCATCAGCCACGACATTCGCTTTCCCTGTATGATATTTTAATTCAAAATCAAAGTCTTTTAGGTATTCTACCTACCTCCGCTACCTCATGTTCAATTCCTTTTGATCAAACAAATACCTAAGGCTCTTATGATTACTATACACTTCAAATACGGTGCCATACAGGTAATGTCTCCAAATCTTTAGGGAAAACACGACGACAGCTAATTCTAAGTCATGGGTGGGGTAATTCTCTTCTGCAAGTTTCAATTGTCGCGATGCGTAAGCCACAACTTTCCCATCCTGCATCAATACACAACCTAGGCCTCTCAGAGATGCATCTGTGTATACAGTAAAAGGTTCTAGGGGTTTCAGAATAATTAGTACAGGAGCGGTGGTCAATTTCTCTTTCAAAATTTGAAAACTAGTCTCACACTGTTTACTCCATTCAAAATCTACCCCTTTCCGAGTTAACTGGGTTAATGGCACAGCTATCTGAGAAAATCCTTGAATGAATTTCCTATGATAACCAGCCAAACCTAGGAAACTCATAATCTCGGTGACTGTTCTAGGTCGATCCCAATCTAATACTGCTTCAATTTTCTTTGGGTCGACCGCTATCCCTTCCCTATTAACCACGTGTCCTAAGAATTTCACTTCTTCTAACAAAAACTCACATTTCTCTAGCTTTGCATACAGTTGCTTCTCTTCCAGTATCTGTAGCACCGTGCTAAGATGCTGGGCATACTCTTCGTGAGTCTTGGAATAGACTAAGATATCATTGATGAATACCACAACAAATTGATCTAAATAGGGTCTGAAAATCCTGTTCATATAATCCATAAAAATAGCGAGTGCATTCGTCAATCCAAACAGCATCACTAGAAACTCGTAGTGGTCGTATCTTATTCTAAACGCTGTCTTAGGAATATCCTCCTCTCTAACCCTAATCTGGTGATATCCTGATCTTAAATCTATCTTAGAAAATACAGTCGCGCCTTGCAACTGATCAAACAAGTCATCGATACATGGCAATGGGTATTTGTTCTTAATGGTCACCTTATTTAATTGCTGGTAATCAATACACAATCTCAAACTCCCGTATTTCTTCTTTACGAATAAGACCGGAGCTCCCCATGGAGATACACTTGGCCTAATGAACCCCTTCTCCAACATATCTTCAATTTGGACCTTTAATTCTCTTAATTCCGCTGGGGCCATGCGATATAGGGTCATGGCTATTGGGCCCGTGCCCGGAATCAGGTCAATGGTGAACTTTATCTCCCTAGGTGGTGACAGTTTGCTTACTTCCAAAGGAAATACCTCCAGAAAGTCACTAGCGATTGGGATTTGGCTTACCCTATCCTGCAACTCTACCTCAGAGAGATTGAGGGACATATCACCTATTTCACAAGCCCTGTCACTCCCTCGCACAGACACGTTATCCAGATAAGTAATTGTCCTTTCGGAATAATTCAACAAGACTCGATTCTTAGTCAACCAATCCATTCCCAAAATAATGTCGATCCCAAACAATGGTATACACACTAGGTCCACAAGGAATAAAGTATCTTCAATGGTTAAGGGGCAATTCAGGCATATTCGTGAGGACATAGTGGCTTCTCCCAAGGGTGTGGATATGTATAGGTCATAGGGCAGGGTTTGAACAGGTAATCTTATTCTTTCTACGCATGCATCAACAATAAAAGAGCGTGTAGCACCCGAATCAAACAATACTATCAAAGAAAAATTATAGATTTTACCTCTACCCTACATCAAGCCCGAAGACCTGTCGACATTGGCAACATTCATAGTAAACACTCTCCTTGGAGCCTGTTGTCTCTGGCTACCGGATGTCGGCTGGTTCCCGGTAGAAGGGCAGTATCTGGCCATATGTCCTGTACCTCCACACCTGTAACACTAAAGTGGAGTCTGATGCCAGTAGGGCTGATTCAGATGTCTGGTGCCACTCTTCGGACAGGGATTATTATCAGGTCACCTTCCACTGCTACTAGAAGCCCTTGGTTGCGGTTTAAACATATCGCTTCTCACGTTAAGGTTTCTGGTTGCTTGTCTGGGTCGATTCCCTGTTCTTTGTGTCATATTCTGAGCCTGTCTCTGTTCTAGATTCTTGCTCAGGATTCAGCACTTGTTTACCAGCGTGGCGAAGTCTTAAATCTCCAGGGTAGCTAACTGAGTCTTCATGGGTAAATCTAGGCCTTCTTCTAATTGCTTTTCTTTCCAAGCCTCGTCATAATGCATTCGCAGGTAGGTGGAGTATCGTGATAATTCTTCAAATTGTTTCAAATACTCCTCAAATGGCTGCCTCCTTGTGTGAGCTTCAAAAATTATGCTTCCTTATATTGTTTTATGCTCTCAGGGATATATTGATACATAAAGACTCTCTTGAAAGACTCCCAGGTAAGTGGAATGCCTCTTCTCTCCATCAGTTGTTGAGCATCTGTCCACCAGAGTTCTGCTTCACCTTTTAACATGTATGTTGCATATGTGACCTTCTGCTCATTGTCGCACTACAACAATCTGAAAATCTTCTCAATATCTTTCACCCAGGCTTCTACAACAGCTAGATCGGAGGCACCTGCAAATGGAGATGGACCTGCTCGTTGAAACTCGATCCATCCCTGATACAGTGGGTTTGCATGCTGGGTGGCTCCATCATTTCTCTTCTGTCTGTCTTCCTGTTGCTATCTCATCACATTAGCACTGGTAGTGGCTTGATCTCTCATCGCATCAGCCATTAACTAGATGAATTCCATCATATCACGCATGTCAACATCAGTCTCCATGCTACCACTACTCGAAGCACCCTGATTCCTGTGCCTTGGCCTTCCTCTAGGCCTGCGAGTGGCATCCCTGCTAGATTCTACCATACTTATCTGACACAGAAAATAAATAGATCAGTTTCAATAGCGATACTTAACAGAAATGCATTAAATTCATTCCATTACTTATCGGTTTAAGATTAGGACCTAACATTCCAGAGTTAAATCAATCAAAACCCTAAAGCTGCAAGCCCGAAGATTCACAATCCCTAGCCCACTAAAATCAACAATCCGAAAATCGGGCTCTGATACCATAATTGTAACGACCCCCTAATACAACAAACGCGATGCTTATCTGCTTAGCGGAAGCATATGGGTCTTTCTAAGTAGTTATTCCCGATGTGGGAATGTCAGGGGATCGCTACTAGTTGAGCGTAACCCAAATAGACTTCCCGTTGTCCATTCAGATTCCGTTCAACCATAATTCATACGCAGCTAAACTAATTATACATACATACATCATAAATTACTCTAGAATGAAATCTAAAGTCCATATATACATCACATCATGCATTCATATACATTCCAACTTAAATTCACAAGTTTACAGTGGTAAACCGTACTGAAAATCTGACAGAGTTTCCTCTGTATTTTGAGCATACCCAAAATACAACAGTCACCTGTTCACAATTATACAGCCAGTCCAACAATAACAGAAAACATAAATTTATAGAGACCAATTATACAGTATTATCATCAGAATATATACAATGTAATCCAATCCTAGACTAAGCTTCTCATCTATCTGTCATCAAATCATCGTTCAGCTATCGTCTAGGTTCCTGTCCCTGTCCCTGTTCATCTGAGTAAACAACCTGGTGAGATATAAAATCCTAGTAGAATAATTTACAATTCAAATACAATTCAAAATCTAGCTAAATACTCAGCGGTGCGAACACCGAAATCATCTTCCCGAAATCAGTTCAAAATCAGTGAAATACCTTAAAATCGTTTTATCACATGGAAATTGCGGCAGATAATTAAAATCATAAAAATTCCATTTCTTTTAAAATCAATACTCAAAATCGGATAAAATCCCATCATCTAATTGCACGTCATCTAGAGAGAATACCTCTCTTATCGTTGGGTGTGATCCGTAACACCAATCACCCGAATCAAGCCTATATTGTGAGTGTGATCCGTAACACCAATCACTCACTCAAGGACCGGGTGAGAATCAACATCTAGGGCGTCCCCTAGCATGTGCACATATGCCAATTCTCATCCTCATACAGTCTATTCGAACTCACATGCTCACGGTCGGCTATTCCTCAGGGTTCTAGGGTATTACGCTTAAATCACAACGTATCCCCGTGTAGGCTATCCCCCTTTATACTTCTTAAACCTTTCTTAGGGTCGTCATGGTTTAACGCATAATCCCTAATGCAGTACAGGCTAAATCTAATAAAAACAATGTCAATTAAAAGCTCCCTGTACTAGGGATACTTAACGGCCGTCCCATACCGACTATCAAGTACCCTACCCTAAGTAAATCCATCCTAAGGGCATATAAACTCGATAAACAAAGCGTCTAACATGCAATTAGGATATCCATCACACAGGCATGAAATTTATTCCATCGAAAGTAGCACACAATTCCATGCAAATAATCTAAATCATTCAGGTATCCACAAGGTTAATTCTAGCATTCAGGAAGTGTAAATTATCCTACCTGGTCTCCTATCGCTCCAAATCAATTCAGAACCTCACGTAGTCTCAATTTCTGAGCCCAATTAATTTCCTGGACATTAAATTGAATATTCAGGCTTGTCACGTCATCCGTTTAACAATTCTAAGTCCGGTTGCCCTAATACCTAGGTCAATTTATTGCCTAATTATGTTCGGCAGCTATTTTAATCGGATATCATCAGTTTTTGGGAAATTGGACCTTACCAATGTGATCGGATGGTGGGGCGTACAGCACAGCGGCGCACAACGGCAGAAGCTCCCAGGGTGACCTCGGTTTCTCCCGGTGTATGTGCAGAAGCTCCAGCACGGCGGCGCACAGGGGCGTATGGCGGTGCAATGCGGAGGGGTGCAGTTTGCCTCAAAATTTACACCACGATGAAGCCCACAAGACCAGGAGTCCGAATATGGTGGTGGCGCGACGGTTCACGGCCGTTTGGATGGCATTTTCTGGCCACGAAAATTGATGCACGGTGGACAGAAAAATCCTCGATCAGGGCGCGTTGGACCTCCGTTCGACGTCTACGAGCTGTTGGAGGAAGCTGGTAGCTTAGGCTACACGGTGGTGGGGGCGGTGACGGCTAACGGTGGCGGATGGCGGCAATCTCAGCTGGCAAAGTTTTCGCACGGTGAAGGAGAAAAGTGATGTTTTTCGCCAGTGCTGGCGGCCGTTGGTGGCCGTGGGTGGTTGCTGGAGGTTGTGGGTGGCGAGGGCTGTCGATTGGTGTGCCAGGTGGTGGCCCACGGTGGCTGTGGTAGAGGCGCACAGTGGAGGAAGGAGGAGAGAGAGGAGAGAGAAAGTGAGTTGAGGAGAGAGAGAGATTTGAGAGAAATAGAGGGAATCTGAGAAATTTAAAGCCTCCGGGGGCGATTCTGACTTTTCCCGGAGCACCTAGGGATACTTTAGGGTGTTGTCTTCCTTCCAAACGTTGACACACATTTCTATGCGTAGGTTTTGGCCTCTGTTAGTGAAATTGACGCACGAAACATCGTCTGTCAGTTTCTGATCGCCGGATTACGTTTCTTTCCATTCGATCGTGTTTCTGGCTTCGAACAACTTTCTGTTTCAAATCACCATCCTTGAAAGTCATGCCAGGCTTCATTTGATTGGAATTAGCGTCACAAATTAGGTTTTATCTTTTAAAAATCTTTTCGGTTGTTACAAGCGTGTAGGCCGAGCTACAAGCTTCCTCCCCCAGCTCGTAGCTACCTAATGGAGCCTCTAGGCACATAGATCAAGAGAATTTTTGTCTGCCATGCGTCGATCTTTGGGGCTAGAAAATGCCATCCAAACGGTCGTGAACTGTCACGCCACCACCATATTTGGACTCCCCATCTTGAGGGCTTCACCGTGCTGTAATTTTTGAGGCTAACCACACCTCTCTGCCATGCTCTGCTGTGTGCCACCATCGGAGAAGCCAGAAAGACACCTGAGATTGCCCTGAAATAGATTTCCATCATCCGGCAACCTCGATAAGGTTTGATTCAGTTAAACCTAATGAATTTTGATTGAATTAACCACCAAACGCGAATAGGAAATAAAATGACTTAGGAAATTGTGTAATCAGACTTAGGATCGTAAAATGGATGACGTAACGAGCTTAAATATTCATTTAAATGTCCAGGGAATTGATTAGGCTTAAAATTCGAGGATACGAGAAGTCCCAGATTGATTTTGGAGCAAACAGAGACTAGGTAAGATAATTTACGCTTCTCGAACGTTAGAATTGATTATGTGGATACCTGAATGCTTAGATTTAATTGCATGGATTTATGTGATGCTTCTGATCAACTAAATTGCATTCCTGTGTGCTGAAAACCCCATTTGCATGTTAAATGAATTTTTTATCGAGTTTAGATGCCATTAGGACGGATTTACTTAGGGTAAGATACTTAATAGCCGGTATGGGATGACCGTTAAGTATCCCGAATGTAGGGGATTTCATGAATATATTATTTTTAAACAGATTTAGCCTGCATTGTGTTAGAGATCACGAGATAAATCAGGACGACCTAAGAAAGGTTTAAGGAGTATAAGGGGGGATAGCCTACATGGGGAAACGTTGTGATTTAGGCATAATACCTTAGAACCCTGAGGAATAGCTGACCATGTGCATATGAGTTCGAATAGACTGTATGAGGATGAGAATTGACGTATGTGCTCATGCTAAGGGACGCCCTAGATGTTGATTCTCACCCGGTCCTTGAGTGAGTGATTGGTGTTACGAATCACACTTACAACATAGGCGAGATTCAGGTGATTGGTGTTACGGATCACACCCAATGACAAGAGATGGAATTTCTCCAGATGACGTGCAATTGGATGATTTTAGATATGGTCGTAGATGATTTGTGGCCGATACAGATTTAGATACACCGGGCATGGGATTTGATTCGATTTGGATTACTGATTTTTAAAGAAATATATTTTTATGATTTTTAGAACTTGCCGTGATTTCCATGCGATAAACTAATTTTTAAAGATAAGGTATTTCATGAATTTTAAATTGAATACGGGAAGTATGTTTTCGGTGCTTGCACCACTGAGTAACCAACTAGATTTTGAACTGTATTATGAATTGTAAATTATTCTACTGGGATTTCACATCTCACCAGGTTGTTTGCTCAGATGAACATGAACAGGGACTTAGACGTTAGCTAGACAAGGTATTGATGATAGACTGGAGAGTAGTATAGTCTAGGCTTGAATTGCACTGTATATATATACTGATGATGTTTATATTGAATTCTGTAATTTCTGCTTTCCTTTCATTGTTAGACTAGCTGTAAATTTCTGATTTGGATGACTGTTGTACTTTGGGATATATTTGATATACAGGGGAGACTCTGCTGAAATTTTGGTAGGGTTTATCGTTGTAAATGTATGTAATTAAGTTGGAATTTTCATGAATGGTTTGTATGTTGTATGTATGGATTTTAGTTTATCATTCCAGAGTACCTTGTGATCAATGTATGAAAAATTAGTATAGCTGCATGTGAATTAGGGTTGAACAGAATCTGAATGGATGACAGAATGTCTATTTAGGTTACGCTTAACTAGTAGCGATTCCCTGACATTCCCACATTGGGAATAACTATTTCTAAAACCCATATGCTTCAACTAGGCAGATAGAGGATAGTATATTGTGGACTAGGGGGTCATTACAACTTTTCCCTTCTCACTTCACGTAAACCATGCATATGGTACACAATTTTCCCCTCATTCTTCCACCAACTCCACGTGCATGTGTTTATGTAATTGCCATACACTCCTTGCATTTCCAATGTTCCTAGCCGTGTGGTTTTGTATATATCTATATTTTTAATTTTTGTATCCTTCTTCCCAATTGCACGTGTAGGCACATATACATACCTATATATACATTTTTTCAATGCTTTATTCTTCTTTCCTTTCCACTTCATCCAATGGGTGCACATCTATAGAACATTAAACTTATATTCTTTACCCAATGCATGTGTGTGTTTATATGCATCCTTAGCATGCTTTTCTTTTGGCAATTATAAGCTAGGTAACTCAAAAGGAAAAATAGAGAATTAAATTAAACACCTACAAGATTATCTTTTAGAATACCCATTAGAGCCATTAAATTATGCAAGCAATTTCGCCCCTCTTTATGCTAATTCATCTAATTAATTACGAAGTATTTAATTTATAGCTAAGTATTAAATGACACAACTAATTTCACCCAATGTAAAGGATATTAATTTAAACTAATTAAAGTTATGGGGTGTTACAAGATCTACTTGAATATGAAAGCTTTGAAAGCAAAATGATGAAACAACTCTATTTTCCCTTACTTCATCACTTGGCCGAATGCTTCCATGCATATTGGTGAAAATGTTAGCCTGAAAAAGTGCCTAAAAATGGTGGAAGAAATTTTTATGAGTTAGTAAGAGAGAGAAAATTATGTTAATTTGATGTTTTGGTACTTTTACCATTTTCTAGTTTCACCATTTAACCTTGAAAGTGTGCTTGTAAATGTGAAGATGTAAGATCATGTGCATTTTCATGTTTGCTATGAAAAATGAGTTAGGAAAAGTGTGGAAAAGAAAGGCTAAATGTACACATACATATTTTGAGGAGTGATAATGTGTTATGTATAATTGTTGAATATGTTACCATAATGCTTAAATGGTAAAAAGGATGAAATAAATGGCTTGAAAATACCAATTCTTCACCTTTTTCTTTCCTTGGTCGAATACTATGTATATTTTTCCTTGGATGGCTAAATTTATGTATTAATAGAAAGAAGCCTAATATGTATTTTAAAATGGCCTATATTAAGTGAAATGGGGAAAAATGATGTAATGATTAAATGTGAATGATAAATTGCATGCATTATGCCATTGGCATGAATATGTTCAAAGTTATGTGAATGTGATTGAATGGCTTGAAATGATACTTGCAATTGTGAAAGGAAAGGCATTGAAAGCCACCAAGATAGAGTGGATGACAACACTAATAAAATCTCCCTTGAGGTGAATATGAAAAGTAATGAAGGTTACCCTAATGGTGAGATGACGACATTAATAAAATCTCTCCTAGAGGCAGAATGAAATGCTATGAATGTTACCCTAGTGGTGAGATAACAACACTAATAAATCTCCCCTAGAGGCAAAGGAAAGGCAATGAATGTTACTTAAAGGGGTGAATGACGGCATTAATAATATTCTCCCTGATGATAACTAAGATAGGGTGGATGATGTCACTAATAAAATGCCCGTGACCTAGCGTTCACAATCGTGCTGAAACCGTGGCTGAGTGTCCATGCATTACGAGGTGCGGTCGGAGGTGCTTCACACGAGTATCTTAGAGAGGTGTAGCCGATGGTGCTCCATACCCGTGATCTAGTATTCTGAGGATTTCATGTACATGGGCCGAGTGTCTAAAATTTACGAGTTGTGGCCAAAGGTACTTCACACGGCGGCCTAGCTAGGCGTGGCCGAAGGTGCTCTATGCCTAGGACTTATTGCTTGCGATTACACTATATACATGGTCGAGCGTCCATGAATTTCGAGGTGTAGCCGAAGGTGCTCCACACGGGTGACCTAGGGAGGTGTGACCGAAGGTGCTCCACCCCTATGATCTAGTGTTCACACAACATGTATGCACGACTCGATAACTTCGTAATAATAAATCGGTATGCTTAAGAGAATACTGGTCATGTGAAAAAGATCTCTAAATTTTGTTAACTATTAAATTTATCATGCAATAATTTTCTGTTTACAGTTATGTATTTTACTTCTAAATCAAGGATGTAGGTTGAACGTTTTTTGTGCCTGCACCTTGGTACATATTAGTTTCTTTTAAACTATGAATTGCTAAGCTATTGGGAAACCTGTGTTTCTCATCTATGTGCTAATATGTATCAGATACGGATACGTAGCAGGGATGTGTGGTGGCAGTACCTTTTGATCAAGTAAGGTTTTTGTAACCCCCATTTTTTGGATCCTAGATGTACTCAAATTAGAATAGAATAGCTAATTTGATTGTATATACGAGTGGTTCTGGGGATACCGGGGAAGACGGATATGTGAAGGATTGGTCCATCACTATTTTGTGTAGGAGTCTGAGTGGCAGGCCTGTTGTCTCCTAACTTTCGTGGGATGGGTACTTCATAGATCTGGGGACATGTACATCAGTATGTAATGATTGTTATCATACTTGTATTATTCAATTCATGTGAAAGACTGTATTTTCATCATGTAGCGTAGAATTTTATTATTCTGCTGTGCATGTAAGCTTTATTTTATTTGAGCAAAAGATCCCGAACCTAATTTGTTTAACATAAATTGAATGGTTTAACGGCTCAGATAATAATTAAAAGGATAAGAATAATGTACCGAACCTATCTATTGATATTGGAATGAATAACAAGACTAGATAAGGGTGTTATATTATGAAGCACAGAAGTGTAGAAGGTCTCTTTTGCAACTTACTAGCTAGAAGGAGAATCAAAACACTAGTGGAAGGAAACAAGGTAATTAATGGAAACCCAGAGAACACAGGTTACCTAAGAGGCATTTAAGGAAGCCTTTCTAAATATATAGTTTCCCTCAGAGTGAAAGGAATGCTAAAGAAGGAGAATTTTTACGAATTAAGCAAGATGGCAGACCTTTTGAAGAATACCTAGCACGGTTTGAGGAATTGTCAAAAATTTCCTCTTATCTAAAATAGAGACCAGACGAAGCATGAAAGGCCATGCATTTGGAGAATAGTCTAGATCATGAGTTGTATCACGAAGTGGCATCTCAAGAAATTAGAGACTATGCCACTTTGGTAAACAAATGCCGCATCGCCTCCAAATCCCTGGCAGCATTAAAGAAGGGAAAATATGAGTTTGACTTCTTTATGAGAAAGGCTCAACCGGGTATAACAGGGATACGACAGTAAATTTATCAGAAGTTAGACGAGTAAGAAGCCTATGATTGCCCCAGCTGCCCTTAATAGTTACCCCAAGTGTGGAAAGAACCATAGAGACAGGCCATGCTTAATGGGAAAAATGTCTGTTATAAGTGTAGTAAACTAGGGCACTTTGCTAGAGATTGTGGAGCATTGAAGAAGCCAGCTGAGATCCCCAGACCGGCAACTAAGGGAAGAGTTTACACCCTCAAGGGTAAAAAGGTGGCCTAGTCCAAGGATTTAATGAAAGGTATATGTTTTATTAATGATATTCCTTTAATTGTATTGTATGACTCTGGCACCACCCATTGTTTTATTTCTTCAGATTGTGCCTAAAATTTGAACTTACACATGTTTAGCTTACCCTGTGAATTATGTATGGCCATCCTAACTAATTAACATGTTTTAACTTCTTTGGTATGTTTGAATTATCCCATTGTGATTGAGAATAAACCCTTTATTGTAGACCTTATATGCCTACCCTTGATTAATTTGGATGTTATTCTTGGTATAAACTGGCTCTCTTCTAACAATGTAATTTTGGACTATTCATTAAAGTTTGTGACCTTTATAGACACTAAACTAGTAAACAGGGGAGTTCAAAGGGAAAATCCAAAAGATGAGTTTTCTATGCTCCTCAGAAGTAGAAATTTAGTAGAAACTAGAAAATATCCCTGTTGTGTGTGAATTCCCTAATGTATTTCTATATGAGATTGTGAGTCTTCCACCCAAGAGAGAAGTAGAATTCTCTATAGAGTTAGTTCTTGGAATAGGACCAATCTCCATAGCACCCTATAGGATATCCCCTGTAGAGTTCAGCGAGTTGAAAGTATAGATGGAGGACCTTTTAGCTAAACAATTGATCAGGCCTAGTGCCTTATCATGGGGAGGCCCAGTGTTATTTAAAAAGAAGAATGGGAGTATGAGGATGTGTATAGATTACAGACAGTTAAATAAGGTGACTGTGAAAAATAAATATCCCCTCCCTACGATTGATGACCTGTTAGATCAATTGAGAGAAGCCACTATCTTTTCTAAGATTGATTTGAGGTTAGGGTACCATTAAATCAGGGTGAAAGAGAAGGACACACCTAAGACTGCTTTTAGGACTAGGTATGGGGATTATGAATTTCTTGTAATGCCATTTGGTCTAATAAATACTCCTACTATTTTCATGGACTATATAAACTGCATCTTTAAACTCTATCTTGATCAGTTCATGATAGTGTTTATTGATGATATTTTGGTATACTCTAGGATTGGACAGGAGCATGAACAGCACCTCAAGATAGTATTGCAAATACTTAGGGAGAAACAACTATATACTAAGCTAGAAAAGTGTGAGTTTTGGTTGAAAGAAGTGAAATTCATGGGCATGTGATTTCTAAAGATGGAGTGTCAATGGATCTTAGTAAAGTTGAAGCAGTAGTAAATTAGGAAAGGCCTACTATTGTGATTGAAGTTTAGAGTTTCTTAGTATTGGCAGGATACTCTAAGTGGTTTATTAAGGGGTTTTCACAAATAGCGATGCCAATGACCAAACTAACCCAAAAGGATGTTCCATTTGTTTGGGACTCAAAATGTGAACAAAGTTTCCAAACTTTGAAAGAGAAACTGACCACTGCACTTGTTTTAGTTATACCAGACCCTTTGGAAAAGTTTGAGCTATATTGTGATACATCTAAGAAAGGTTTAGGATGTGTCCTAATGCAAGGAGGAAGGGTAGTGGCCTATGCTTCTAGGCAATTAAGACCTCATGAGAGAAACTATCCTACCTATGACTTGGAATTGGCAGCTATAGTATTTTCTTTGAAAATTTTGAGACATTACCTTTATGGGTTTAGGTTTGAGGTATTTAGTGACCATAAAAGTCTCACGTACCTCTTTGACCAGAAGGAACTGAATATGAGATAAAAGAGATGGATATAATTCATTAAGGATTATGATTTTGAATTGATGTACCATCCAGGCAAGGCAAATATTGTGGCAAAAGCATTGAGTAGGAAGTCCCTTCATATAGCTTAAATGATGGTGAGTGAGATGGATCTGATGGAAAAATTTAAGAACATGAGTTTGTCTACTCTGGTGTTACCTAACAAAATCTATTTAAGTGAGCTAAGGATTGAAAATACTCTTTGGACTCAAATCTTAGAAGCTCAAAGAGATGATGAATTCCTAGAGTCTCTAAAGGATTCAAAGGAGTTCAAGAAGGGGGCTGATAGAATGATAACTTTCCATAATAAAATTTATGTTCCTGGAGCTAGAGGATTGAGGGATATGATCTTAGAAGAAGCCAATCAAAGTAAATATACCATTCATCCTAGAGCCACCAAAATGTATCAAAATTTGAAGAAAAGGTTTTGGTGGCCTGGTATGAAAAAGCAAATAGCAGAGCAAGTAGCTAAGTGTTTAATCTGTCAGTAAGTAAAGATTGAACATAAAAAACTTACTGGTGCATTATAGCCATTAGATATAACTGAGTGGAAATAGGATAAAATTTTCATGGATTTTGTGGTAGGTTTACCTAAAACATAAGCAGGAAATGATGTTATTTAGGTGATAGTGGATAGATTAACCAAATCTTCTTACTTCTTACCCATTAAGATCAATTTCTCCTTGGATAAATTAGCCCAACTATATATTCAGGAGATAGTGAGACTTCATGGGGTACTCATTAGCATTGTCTCCAATAGGGATGCCAGGTTTACCTTTAGATTTTGGAAAGCTCTACAAGAAGCTTTTAGTACTAGGTTAAATTTTAATACCACTTATCATACTTAAATAGATGGAAAAACTGAAAGAATAATATAGACCTTAGGCGATATGCTGAGGGCTTGTACTTTAGAGTATCAGGGAAGTTGGGATAAGAGCTTACCATTGATAGAATTCTCTTACAATAATAGTTTCCACTCTAGTATAGGAATGACACCATATAAAGCTCTGTATAGGAGAAGTTGTAGGTCTCCACTGTGTTAGTATGAGGTTAGTAAGAGACAGTTGCTACGACCTGAGCTAGTACAACAGAAAATTGATCAAATCAAAATGATCAGATTAAAGATTACTAAAGCTTAGGACAGAAAAAAGAGTTATACAGATAAAAGGAGGAGCCTATTAGAATTTGAGGGGATTATATTTTTCTCAAAATCTCTCTAACATATTGGTAGGGCTATAAAGTCTATAAAGCTAAGTCCTAGATACATTGGACCTTTTCAAATTCTGAAGAGAGTTGATTAATCAGCATACTAGATAGTCTTGCCACCATCATTATCAAACCTTCACAATGTCTTCCATGTATCTCAATTAAGAAAATACATTCCTGATCCCTCTCATATACTTGATGCCAGTACATTGCAATTAAAGGATAATATAACTTACGAACTAAAACTTTTACAAATCATTGGTACTGAGGTCAAGAACTTAAGGAATAAAGTTATTCCCCTGCTGAAGGTCTTGTGGGATAAAACATCACCACAAGAGGCTACTTAAGAGAAGGAAGAAGATATGAGGAGAACCTACCCAGAGTTATTCACATAAGGTATGTATCAATTTCGAGGATGAAATTATTTTAAAAGGAGGGGAGAAATATAACATTCGCCTCTAATACTTTAAGATTTATCATGTCATTATTATTATTATTATTATTATTATTATTTTTGATGATAAGAATGGTTCATTAAAGGGATATAATGGATGTTTTCATCAAGGTAGAACCACTTTTATCATAAAAGGGTAAAATTGGAAATTTTGATAATTTTACTTAAACCCTAAATTTAAGTCATCTTCTTCATGAAGGGGGAAGAAAACTCAAGAAAGAGGGAGAAGAAGGGGTTAGGTCATGAGCTTCATCATCAAGGAAGGAGAAGTGCAAAATCAAGAAAAAACACTTGGAAGATTACACTTTTCTTGCATTTTCAAGGTAGCTAAACATGCCTAATGCCTTATTTTCTTGTTTTATGGTATGTTTATGGTGTTTTAAGGTTTCAAGAAACTTAAGGCTTTCTCTCTCTACATTCTTATAGAGAATTTCGTTGAATGGGTTTTGCTTATGTTGAAATCTAGTTGTGTTTATAAATATGAACATATTGAAATACTTGAAAACATAAGAGATTGAAAATTTCCATGATTGGTACCTAATTCTTGAAAAACCTTAATTCTTGAAATGGTTGAAATGGTATGGAAAAGAGTGAGAAATGGTGATTTTGCATGAGATCTACTTGAATATGAAAGCTTTGAAAGCAAAATGATGAAATAACTCTATTTTCCCTTACTTTCTCACTTGGCCGAATGCTTCCATGTATATTGGTGAAAATGTTAGCTTGAAAAAGTGCCTAAAAATGGTGGAAGAAATTGTTATGAGTTAGTAAGAGAGAGAAAATTATGTTTAGTTGATGTTTTGGTACTTTTACCATTTTCTAGTTTCACCATTTAACCTTAAAAGTATGTGAAGATGTAAGATTATGTGCATTTTCATGTTTGCTATGAAAAATGAGTTAGGAAAAGTGTGGAAAAGAAAGGCTAAATGTACACTAAATATTTTGAGGAGTGATAATGTGTTATGTATAATTGTTGAATATGTTACCATAATGCTTAAATGGTAAAAAGGATGAAAGAAATGAAATAAATGGATTGAAAATACCAATTCTTCACCTTTTTCTTGCCTTGGCCGAATGCTATGTATATTTTTCCTTGGATGGCTAAATTTATGTATTAATAGAAAGTAGCCTAATATGTATTTTAAAATGGCCAATATTAAGTGAAATGGTGAAAAATGATGTAATGATTAAATGTGAATGATAAATTGCATGCATTATGCCATTGACATGAATATGTTCAAAGTTATGTGAATGTGATTGAATGGCTTGAAATACTACTTGCATGTTACTTGAAGGGGTGAATGACAGCATTAATAATATTCCCCCTGATGGTCACTACGATAAGGTGGATGACCACACTAATAAAATATCCCTTGAGGTGAATGAAATGGCACTATATGATACCTGTTGGTGGACTTGACGAAACTAATAAAAAGTCACTGTAGTGGTCAGTAAAGAATGGTACTAAAGGATGGCTCCAGGTAAATTATGATGTTGTGATAATTGATGATGTATGAATGTTTATAAATGTGATTTTTTTATTGATGTAGGATGTTAATGTTTTACCATATATTCGATTTATGACATGATATGCTAATTATCTCATATTCATAGATGCATACACACATGTTTCACATATAGCGTGCCCACATAATTAAATAAAAAAGGTTGTGAAATGAATAGAATGTAGAAATGTTTTCTATATTCATATAGTGGTACATATAAGTTATTTGAAAGTAAATGGTTTGTTTAGCTACTAAAAAATTATTTCTCATTATTGTACTGGTATGTATCAGATGCATAGATCCAGTGTGGGGATGCATTGAATTAACAGATTTAGGGAGTAAATAGAAACTATGTAATGTAGCACTTATAGTCCTAATTTCTGCCATACGTATTTTAAGATAGAATTAGAACTACTAATCTTTTGGAAAAAGGGGTTTGAGTGACAGGATTATTGTCCCCTTACCCTTATATATGAATGCTTAATATCTCCTAGGATGTGTATTAGAAGATTTAAATGATGTAAATATAGTTATGGAATGTTTTACAAATTTTGCTATGACGTATGGAATTTTATTTTCGCTGTGCTGAAGTATGTTAACCTGAGCAAAAGAACCCAAACCTAATCAGATAAATAATTATTGATGGAATTAATGCTCAAGCAAATATATGACATAATGAGGTAAAGAATAATGTAACTACTTATTTTTTTTTACATTTTATGACATTGTAATGTAAAGATAAGGGTGTTACATGACAACTATATCAATGGAGTCATCATTTAGTTAACATAGGTAATATGCATTAAGGAACAACCAAAGCAACTAGTACAAAGGTGTAGAGCAGTTAAAGATAGCAACAATTAAGATAATTAAAAAAATCATCAAAATAGTACTTTCTCCCCCTTTGACATTATCAAAGAGGGGCTAAAATAGGCACAAAGGGAACAAAGAGCAATCATGATCAATAAAAATTAATCAAGATCTTCAACATGCGGTTTAGGGCCATCCAAATTGATCTTGATAGAAGGAATAGGGTGAGGAGGATCCATCAAAACCTTGTGAATTAGAAGGTGAATCTCTTCAAAATGATAGAGGCATTGTTCCTAAAGAATAAATCTTTTCTCAATAACTAGAAGGAGGAGCTTGAGAAGGGAATAGGTGGAGGTATAGATAAAAGGGGAAAACTAGAGGATTAGATAGAAGATTCTCCTAAAAAAAATTGGGCATCTTGAGAGACCTTAGTAGAGGAAAGGTCAAGGAAGACAGTGATAGGTTCCTTGTCATGAGCAACCTCCTCTTTTGGGGATTCTCCTTCAAAGTATTCCAACTTGGTTCCTGCTTTCCCAAGAGAGGTAGAGGACTTTGCTTCCTCTTCATAGATGTTAATTAATTTGGGCTCAAGGATAACTTTTCCTTTAAAGATCCTAGACAATTTCTGTGTAGTAAGAGAGCTTTTGGGAGCCCTTTTTCCTCTTGTAGATTTGTAAATTCCAAAGGCAACAGATTTTTTTTCTTTCCTTTAACACCCTTAGGCTCAAGCTATTCTACTAGATCTTCACTTTTCTTAACCCACTTACCCTTAAATTTCTAATAATGTATGTGTTATAGAAGCCTTTAGTCATATTTTCCTTAGGCACTAGGTTTCTCACCATTATACAAATTTAATGGAATGCCTAACTATTTTGTAATGAGGGTGATGAGCATTCTGTAAGGGAGATCGAGACCATTTTCAAGGACTGAGTTCATTTTATTCTATAAAATGACTAGTAAGTTATTCAAGGATTAGGGTTGAGACTATTAAGATCTACAGTGAAAGAAAAATGACCAGTAAGTTCTTTAACAAACAAATTCCTGGAATAACCTTCAGAATCTACATCAAATTAGATTGAATAATGCCTAATGCCATCATTGGGACAAGAAATTAGATGTCCTAGAGTTTTATAGTTTATAACCATATGTCTTCCTTGAATGAGGACACGAGCTTTGAAAGTAGCAGGATTTATAGGGAGATGGCCATAAAACTCTCTAATAAAGATAGGATAGATGTTTTCTTTAAGACAAAAAAATCTCTCCCAGCCAATCTTAATAAGTAGTTCAAAGCAATTAAGCCCTTCAGATTTAAAACAATTTAAAATTTACCTTGCTTGACATTGAATAATTTTGGTGTTGAAAGTCAATTTCATATTGCTCTTTAGCTTCAAGACCATCGAAGATTTTAGGTCTCCCAATTTTTTTTGCATTTTGATGCTTTAGTGGAAGATGTATATGAGCTTTTCCTCTTAGAAAATTTCTTTGAAATCATCAAAATTTTTGAGGGAGATGAGACAAAGTGATGAGGAGTATGAGTGAGAGAAAAAGGTGCAGAGATATGATGAAAATAAAAAATAAAGAAAAATGGAAATTTAAATAATGAAGAATGCTAGCATGATTTTTTGAGTTATGGCTGAAAGTGTAAGAGAAAGTAGGAGAAAATGGAGAACTTTTTGGGAAGTATTAGATAGTGGAGCAAAAATGCATCTGTGAATCTCAATTAGCATTTAAGATAGATAACAACATTTTACAAAGCTCTTTTATAAAATTTAAAAATCTGGCAGGATGATTAAAAGAGATGAATCATATTCATTTATTTAGATAATGCTGGGAACCACTCAACATCCCTAATTCCCTCATTCACTTGTAAAATTTCTCATTATCAAGGTGTTTGGTAAAAATGTCAACTAATTGATTTTTAGTAGGAATATATTTTATTGCTATAGTCCCATTTTGAACTTGATCTCTTAAAAAGTGATGCTTGATTTCTGTGTTTAGTTCTAAAGTGTTGAATGGGATTTTTGAATAAATTAATAGCAATGGCGTTATCACATTCAATGAGAATTTTTTTTACTCTAGACCATAATCCAATAATTGATGCTTCATCCATAATTCCTACAGTCATATAATCATCTTTGGTGGTAGAGAGTGCAATCGAGGTCTGCTTCTTACTATGCCAAGACACTAAATAGTGACTAAGGAGCTAGCATGTACTACTAGTACTTTTTTTTTTATCTATTTTACAACCCTTAAAATCAACATAAAAAAATCCAAATAACTCACAATGATTTTTTTTATGGTATCTGTAATATCCAATCCTCTTTTTTTTTCAAGATGTATGTTAAATTTTTTAAATAAGTTAAATGCTTGTGTTTGTTGCATTAGACTAAATGTAGCTACATTATAATGAAGGATTAAATTAAAAAGAAAAGAGTAGGGACTTGAGTGAAAGGAAAAAGTTAACTGGAGGAAGCTATGTAGGCTTTCAATACTCCAGGGTAGCTGTAAAATCCGCTCCAATTATGATTAAAGAGATGTTTGATAATTATTAACTTGATGTTTAATGCTTGTTTTTGTTGCATTAGACTAAATGTAGCTACATTATAATGAAGGATTAAATTAAAAAGAAAAGAGCAGGGACTTGAGTGAAAGGAAAAAGTTAACTGGAGGAAGCTATGTAGGCTTTCAATACTCTAGGGTAGCTGTAAAATCCGCTCCAATTATGATTAAAGAGATGTTTGATAATTATTAACTTGATGTTTAATGCTTGTGTATGTTGCATTAATCATAATGGGATGTCATCTTAATCTCATACTTTATCATAAAAATTTCATCTAATACATTCCATATGGTAACATCAACATATTCTTCTTTAAAAACATAAACAGGAATCAAACATATAATAAGAGTCATCAGGAGTATCACCTGGTGACTACCTCCACGTACCACTTAATACCCACATATATAACTTAACATTGTGACTATTCAACCACCATACATTTTTGTACTATGTAGAGCATCCCCCAGTGGATCCAAGTACTGTATGGTCATTGCCCTTACCGCAGATCATTCCATATACAGCGATAATTTACTTCCCTTCCTACCCTATAGAGACTGCCTATGATAGTGGTCATTACCCTTATTGCAGATCATTACATATACAGTGGGAATTTGTTTTCCATGGATTCTTTCTTTTTCTTTCTCTATCACAAGGAACGCCATGTCTAATGTGATTCTTACAAGGACCATTATGTCTGAGTAAGTCATAACTTGATTGTTACCTATTACCATTATATCCCAAGATTCAATCTTGTGTTTGGGTGGGGTTTTGGGCTAATTCTCCATTGAAATTAAGGCATAAAGCCCATTTTCTTTTATTTTAGGCTGGCAGTTGGCTGCTATCTGTAACACCCCTTATCTTATCTTAACAACGCCATACAACTTATTCAAATAAGTGGTTACATTATTCTTAGCCTTTTATCATATTAATTTTTACCGAGCATTTAATCCATCAATAATTTAATATATGATTAGGTTCATGTCCTTTTGCTCAAGTAACGTACTTTTGCACAGTGGAAATAAATATCTCATACATTACAACGGAATTTATAAGAACTTTGATACCATGTATTTATATATATCATAACTATTTGATACATAACTCCACATACATGTTCTAGGATATTTAAAGTACTCATTCTTAAGGAGTAAGGAGACAACAAGCCTGTCACTCAAACTCCTTGTACAAAATATCATGAAAGAACAGGTCCTTCACATATCCTCATACATCTACCCTTTACCCTCTATGTACAGCCAAAAAATGATAGTCCCAATTCCAACCCAAAAAAAAAAAGAATATAGAGAATTATGACCAAAATGTTAAGGCTACATATACATAACTACAATATCCAGATCACTCTAGGGGTATTTCTATAATAGACATGATATAGATATCATTCAGTATGGTGAAAGTTCTTAGGAAGGGAACTTCTACTGTAGCTATTTCAATCTCCATAATTAAGAAATGTCTAGGAATCTGATACATATTAGCATAATAATGAGAAATATATTCCCAGTAGCTAAACAAACCATGTTCTTTTAAATAACTGATATGTACCACTGTACAAATACAGAAAATAACTCTACATTCAGTTTAGTTCCAAAATTCTTTTCATATAGATCTATGGGTATGACATATGTGAAATTTTTTGTTTAGCTACTGGGAAATATGTGAAATTGTTCTTTTAAATTCTTTTCATTCCTCCCTTAAGCTTTAACCTTTCCTTTCACAAGTACAGTAAGCATTGCTATGCTAATCAATCATGTTCACTAATTTTGGACATATTTCTATCAATGGTAAAATGTATGCTATTTACCATCCATTCTTGACCATTACATCATTTCCCCTCTTTTCACATAGCATAGGCCATTTTGGATGGCACCTTAGGCTACTTTCAATTGGCACATAAGCTTAGCCATTTTAGGGAAAATTCTACATAGCATTTGGCCAAGGCAAGAAAGTCATGAGGAATTGGCATTTCTAACCCATTTGATTCATTTCTAGCATTATTTTTACCATTTAAACATTATGGTAACAATTTTCATAATTATGGGTAATACTTTCTCACACCTCATTTTCTTGTAAGTGTACATTAAGCCTTTCTTTCACACATCTTTCTAGCTCATTTTCATGTTAAATATGACAATGCACATTATCTTACAACTTCACATACTTATGCACATTTTTAAGGTGGGATAGTAAGAATTTTAAAATGGTGAAATGGCTAAAACATAAAAATACCATAATTTTCTCTCTCCTTCTTTCTTAAGACTAAATTTATATGGTTCCTAGGTCATTTTTCAAGAGCATTTTTAGCATCATTTACATACATCCATTCGACCAAGGTGAAAAAATCACACTTCTTGGATTAATGGAGAAGTTAGAAAATGGGAAAAGTGCCTAAAAATTAATCTAACTAAATTTTCTCTCTCTTACCATTTCATGACACCTTTTCTCACTCTTTCTAAGACCATTTTTAACCAAATTTCAGCACCATCACAAGAGCTAGCATTCGGCTAAAGAGAGAAAAACAAGAAAATGTAGTTATCTCACCATCTTGCTTACAATACAACCACATTCCAGTAAATCCCATGCAAGACTATCATTTTCTCACTCTTTAAGACACCATTTCAGCCTTGGTAAAAACTAGGGTTTTTCAAGACTGGGTTCCAAACATGAAAAATTTCTATTTCTTGGATTATCAAGCATTTCAACATGTCTATAGCCATAAACACAAGTAGTTTTCAACATATTCCAAACCCATTCAAACAAATCATCCATAAAAATGTAGAGAGAGAAAACCCTTCCTTCTTGCAAGAGTAAGAACACCATAAAAAAATCATAAAACAAGAAAAGAATGGCATAGGTATATTTAGCTACCTTAAAAATGCAAAATAAGTGGAATCTCCAAGTTATTTTGCCTTGAAAACCTTCTTCTCCTAGCCTAGATGTGTGTTCGGCCAGCCCTCTCTTCTCTTCTCTTCTTCAACAATTTCAGCATCCTAAGGTAGAAGAAGACTTAAATTAGGGTTTTGGTGAAATTACCAAAATGCCCTTGGTGTGAAATGACCAATTTACTCTTACTACGTATCCTTTTCAAGAACGGCATCCACTCTCCTTAGGAATGTAATTTTGTGCAACTTCCATGGGATGGGACATTTCTGCCCCTTAATAATTTCAAAATAGTAGAATGGTCCCTCATCTTTTTGGAAATTGCAAATATGCCACTAAGGACATTACCATTTTGCCATTCAAGTCCAAATGGCCATTTTAGTTCCATTTTTCACCCTTTTCGGCCTTAATGTGTAAAAATCACTTAAATAAGGTTTCATAAAACTTATTTTTGTAAATTTACTAATTTCTCCTTATTTTAGCAAAATTACCATTTTGCCTCTAAGGCAAAATTAGCGTTTTGCCCTTTATGCCAATGTTGTTGTTTTCACTCTTATTCTTTCTCCTTTTGAACATACAAGGGTAAAGACTTCTAATTTCTATTTCCTTGGAATATTTAAGGTAAAAATCAAATTTTTTACATTATGTAAAATTACTAATATGCCCTTAGGGTAAAATTATGATTTTGCCCTTTTCAAGGAAAATTGCCTTTTTAACATCAAATGCACATAATCACTTACATAACTAAATTCTTCTTCTTTCTTAAATGAAAACAATAAAAGTTCTTTAATGTGATTTCATGAAATAAGAAAATTAAATTAATTTTTCCCTTCATGGTAAAATTACTATTTTGCCATTCTTTACTAGATTTTTTTTTCCAATTTCACTCTTTTATGACAAAAGTGACTCTATCTTGATGAAAATGTCCATTCTATCTTTTTAATGAACCCTCCTTCTCATCACATAATTAATAATAATAATAATAATAATAATAATAATAATAATAATAAGGCCATTATAAAATGCAAGTTATTAAGAGCATGTGTTACACTATCTCTCTGTCTAAAACAGTGAGCTAACCCGAGAGTAGCCAATTAACTATTATAGGCGAGGTAGTCGATTGGTAGCTCACTGTGAGCCCGACAGTCAGCTGCTAAGGTCTGGTAGTCGACTGATGCATTCTGTCTAATATGAGAAGCCAATCTGACAGTAGCCAGTCGACTATTACAGGATTGGCAATCGACTGGTAGCTCACTATGAGCCCGACAGTCAGCTTTTAAGGTCTAGTAGTCAGCTGATGCATTCTGTCTAAAATGGGAAGCTAACCCGAGAGCGACCGGTCGTTATTCTGGCAATGATCGGTGATAGCTCACTATGAGCTTGACAATCGCCTGATGCATTTTAGGTACATTTTTTAGGTAATGAAAAATACGACAGTCGACTTCCAAGGTCTGGTAGTCGGCTGCTAGTGCTTTGTACTACGTAAAAGCATCTGATATACCCAAATTTTTTAGCTCCAAACCATAGTTACAACTCATGCCAAAGATTTATGAATTCAGTGCTATCATCTAGGCATCATTTAACATTAATAAATAGCTCAAATTTTCATTACATTTCACCCAACACAAAGATTAAACCCCATTTTCACACTCAAGGCAAAACTCCATTTTTAGACATCATTTACAAGCATACAAGCACATTCATTTAGCAAGCAATACCCAATAAACATCCAAAACATAAAGAATGCAAGTTTTAAACCTCAGTACAACTTAAAACATTCATAAACATAATTTTCAATTAAGAGCACACATTTCATAAAAGTGAGGTTTAGGTTTTGTTGGTACCTTAGATTTTCCTTGCAATAGACATATATTTGATGCTTAGATGACACTTCCCCAACTATAAAACACTTTTCTAGCTTCAAATTTATCCTTCCTTCAAGCTAAATGCCTTCCTCTCTTGCCTTAAGCCACCTTATCTCTCCAAGTTTGCCAAAGCTTGAGTAATATGAGGGTGTTTATAGTTCAGCTAGGGTTTAAGTATAGTTTAGGTATTTCCATTTTTATCCTTGAGTCAATTTTACAACCTTCGCTCGGCTGAAATTTCCCTTATCAATTTGGTCCTTAATCACACCTTAGTTTAGCTTTTATCCCTTTCAATTTAGTCCTTGTACTAATGCAACTATATGCAATTAATGCAACATACAAAAGCATTTAAATTTAAATTAACAACTAACCAACATCCCTTAATCACATTAGGAGCAGATGTTACATTTCTCCCTTCCTTTAAAATAATTTTGTCCTCGAAATTAGAATGTACTTATTCAAACAACTCTGGGTAGGACTTCCTCATGTCCTCTTATTTTTCTCATGTCGCCTCTTGTGGGGATGAATGATCCCATAAGACTTTAACTAGAAGAATAACCTTGTTCCTCAATTGCTTAACCTCATTCTTGGTGATTTGTAAAGGTTTTGGATGATAAGTTAAATTTTTCTTTAATTGTATTGTACTGACATCAAGAATGTGTGATGGGTCATGGATATACTTTAAAAGTTTTGAGACATGGAAAACATTATGATGATTTGATAGAAATGGAGGTGGGGCTATTTGATAGGCTAATTGACTAACTTTTCTTAAAATTTGGAATGGTCGAATAAATCTGGGATTTAACTTTTTGAACTTAATGGCTTTACCTATACTAGTGACCAATGATACTCTAAGGAAAACATGATCCTCTTCATCGAATTATAGTGGTCTCCTTCTTTTGTCAATGTATTTCTTTTGCCTATCCTTGGCTCTAGCCATTTTATCCCTAATCATTCTGATTTGGTTTGAAGTATGCTGAATCAATTTTGGTCTGAGCAACTATTTTTCCCTTACCTCAAACCAACACAGAGGTGATCAACACTTCCTCCTAAACAAAGGTGTCATTCCTATGCTAGAATGGAAACTATTATTGTATGAGATTTCTATCAATGCTAGGCTTTGGTCCCAACTCTCTTTATGTTCTAAGGAATATGACCTAAGCATATCCTCTAAAGTCTGGATAGTCCTCTTGGTTTATCTATCTGTTTAAGGATGATAAACTGTACTCAGGCTTCACTTAGTACCAAAAACTTCTTGAAAGGCTCTTAAAAATCTAAAGGCAAATCTAGGGTCTCTATTTGAGACAATGCTAGTAGGGATCCCATGAAGTCTCACTATCTCCCGAATGTACAATCAAGCTAGCTTATCCAAGGAGAAATTAATCTTAATATTTAGAAAATGTGCAAAATTAGTTAATTGATCTACTATCACCCAAATAGCATCATTTCCTGACTATTTCCTAGGTAAAACTACCACAAAGTCGATAGATATCTTATCCCATTTCCATTTAGGGATATTAAGAGGTTGCAACATCCTATCAGGTTTCTAACATTGAATATTCACCTGCTGATACACTAAGCACTTAGCAACATACTTAGCGATGTGCTTTTTCATGCATGGCCACCAAAACCTTCCCTTCAAGTCTTGGTACATCTTAGTGGTACCAGGATGAACTGTATAGTTGCTCCTATAGGCTTCCTCTAAGATTTTCTCCCTTAAATCTCCTAATCTTGGGACACAGACCCTATTCTGGAAAGTTATGACTTTGTCGGCCTCTTTGTGGAATTCCTTTTTGTCTTTTAGGGACTTTAAGAATTCATTTACTTGTTGGGCCTCTAAGATCTAAGTCCTACGGTCATTCTTAATCCGCAATTCACCTAGACATATTCTATCTGGTATAATCGATGTAGATAAGCTCAAATTGTTAAAATTTTCTATTAAACTCATCTCACTCACCATCATCCGAGCTATATGGAGGGATTTCCTACTCAAGGCATCTTCCATAACATTGGCTTTGCCTAGATAGTATTTCAACTTAAAGTAATAATCCTTAATGAACTCTATCCATCTCCTCTATCTCATGTTTAGGTCCTTCTGATCAAAGAGGTACTTGAGACTTTTTCTGGTCACTAAATACCTCAAACCTAGACCTATAAAGGTAGTGTCTCTAAATCTTAAAGGCAAACACTATGATCGCTAGTTCCAGGTCATGAATAGGGTAATAACTCTCGTGATGCCTTAAATATCTAGAAGTATAGACTACTACTTTTCCCTCTTGCATCAAGACTCACCCTAGACCTTTCTTGGATGCATCACAATATAACTCCAACTTACCCAAAGGATTTGGGATAACTAATACAGGTGTAGTGTTTAACCTCTCCTTCAAGGTTTGGAAACTATGTTCGCATTTGGAATCCTATACAAATAGAACATCCTTGCGAGTTAGTTTGGTTATTGGCATTGCTAATTGTGAAAACCCTTGGATAAACCTTCTGTAGTAATCGGCTAATCCGAGGAAGCTACGGATTTCAGTCACCATTGTAGGTCTCTCCCAATGAACCACCTCTTCAGTCTTACTGGGATCTACTACTATTCTATCCTTGGAAATCACATCCTAGGAACCTTACTTCCTCTAACCAGAACACACACTTATCAAGTTTGGCATACAGTTGGCTCTCTCTAAGCACTTGTATCACAATCCTAAGGTATCACTCATGCTCTTCCCTATTCCTATAATACACAAGATTTTCAAATAAGCGCTACCATGAACTAATCGAGATAGGGTCTAAAGATGTGATTCATGTAATCCATGAAAATAACTAAAGCATTGATCAGAACAAATGGCATTACAAGAAACTCATAATGCCCATACCTAGTCCTAAAAGCAGTCTTAGGTATATCCTCACTTCTTATTCTGATTTGATGGTACCTCAACCTTAAATCAATCTTAAAACATAGTTGCTCTTCTTAGTTGGTTTAGTAAGTCATCAATCCTAAGGAGTGGATATTTGTTTTTCACGATCACTTTATTCAACTGCCTATAGTCTATGCACATTCTCATGCTTCCATCCTTTGTCTTCACAAATAACATCAGTGCTCCCCATGATGAAGCACTAGGCCTAATGAACTACTTTTTTAGGAGGTATTCTATTTGAATTTTCAATTCACTCAGTTCTAAGGAAAACATCCTATATGGTGCTATAGAGATTGGTCCTACCGTAAGAACTAACTCTATAAAGAACTTTACTTTTCTTTCTGGGGAAAGACTAGAAATCTCTTTGGGAAAGATGTAACACCCCTTATCTTATCTTAACAACGTTATAATACTCATTCAGATAAGTGGTTACATTAAGTTTAGCCTTTAATTACATTAATTCCTCCTGAGCATTCAATCCATCATGAATTTATTTTACAATTAGGTCTGGGTTCTTTTGCTCAGGTGTAAGATACTTTGGCACAGTGGAATAAATAAACAAATAAATACATACAAATACATACATCAAAATGGAATATATGAAACTTTTCCACTATACATATATTATCATAACTATTGGTTACATTGTTTTATATACACATACTAGGATAGATGAAGTACCCATCCTTAAGGAGTAAGGAGACAACAAGCCTGCCACTCATACTCCTTTTACAAAATATCATGGAAGGATAGGTCCTTCACATATCCTTATACATATGCCCTTTTCCCCCTATGTACAGCCAAAAATGATAGTCCCGATTCTAAACCCAAAAAAAGACTATATAGAATTAGGATAAAAAAGAAAGGGCTATGACTACATACTTAAGTGTCTGATTTACCCCAGAGGAAATTCAAAGATGGATATAACATAAACATCCTTTACAATAGTGAGAGTTCCCAAAAAAGGAATTTCCACCGTAGCCAGTTCAATCTCCATTATAAGACAATATCTAGGCATCTGATGCATATTAATATAATAATGAGAAATATATTCCTAGTAGCTAAACAAACCAATTTATTTAAAATAACTGATATGTACCACTGTAATAATACGGAAAACACCTCTACATTTAATTAAAATTTCAAACTCTTTTCATATAGACCTTTGGGTATGACATATGTGAAATAGGCGTGTATGCATCTATATACATGAGATATACAACAAATTATATCATTCATGGAATGGACAACAAGCTTTGAATGCTTATATGTCTAAATTATATTCACAAAAGTCACATTCATGCTATTTACTATTCATTCTTGACCATTACATCATTTTCCCTCTTGTTACTTAGCATAGGCCAATTTTGATGGCACCTTAGGCTATTTTCAATTCACATAGAAATTTAGCCATTCTAGGGAAAATCACACATAGCATTCGGCCAAAGCAAGGAAATCATGGGAAAATGGCATTTTTAGCTCATTTGGTTCATTTCTAGCCTTTTTCTTACCATTTAAACATTATAGTAACAATTCCCATAATTATGCCTAACACTTTCTCACACCTCAAAATTTGGTAAGTGCACTTTAGGACATCCTTTTTCCTATTTTTCTAGCTCACTTTCCATGCCAATTGTGATAATGCACACAATCTCACAACTTCACATTTTTATGCACACTTTTACGGTGAAATGGTAAGGCTTTAGATTTGGTAAAATGGCTAAAGCATAGAATTACCATAAATTTCTCTCTCTTACTTTCATGGAAGTAAATTTTTATGGTTTCTAGGCCATCTTCAAGCAAAAATTCAGCACCACTTACATGCATCAATTTGGCTAAGATGAGTAAATCACACATTCATGGTTAATAGTGAAATTAGAATTTGGGAAAAATGCTTAAACACTAACTTACCTAGACTTTCTCTCTCTTACCATTTTCTAACACTTTCTCACACTTTTTCTAACACCAATTTAACTAAATTTCACCAAATTCTAGCACCCATACACAAGTAACAATTCAGCCAAAGTGAAGAATGCAAGGAAATGGAGTTATTTCACCATCTAGCTTACAACACCATCATGTTCAAGCAAAAATCATGCAAAAACATCATTTTCTCACTCTATAAAATGCCATTTCAGCCTTGATATAGGTTAGGGTTTTGTAAGACTAGGGTTCCATCCATGAAAATTTACCATCTCTTAGGTATTCAAGCTTTCCAACATGTATATAGTCATAAACACAAGTAGTTTTCAACATATTTCAAACCCAATCATGCAAATCAACCATATGAATGTAGAGAGAGAAAAAGCCATCATTCTTGAAAATTTGAAAAACCATAAACACACCATAAAACAAGAAAAGAATGGCATAGGCATGTTTAGCTACCTTGAAAAGTCAATACAAGTGTAATTTCCAAGTTGTTTTGGTGAGAAATTCTTCTTCTCCTTGCCTATGAAGCAACTCGGCCAACCTCTCCTTCTCCCTTCTTCTTCGACACTTCTAACATATGGAGGAAGATAAAGGCTAAAATTTAGAGTTTAGGTTATTTACAAAAATGTCATTGGTGCTAAAATATCCATTTTGTCCCTTTTACTTCTCTTTTTCATCAATGGCATTGTCTCTCCTTAAAAATGTAATTTTATGAAACTTCCATGGGCTGGGACTTTTCTGCCCCCCAAGAGTTTCAAAATTGCATAGTGGTCCCTTAACTTTTCAAAAATTACAAATAAGCCCCTAAGGAAAATTGTCATTTTGCTATTTAGTCCAAATTAGCCATTTTTGCTCCATTTTTACCCCTTTCAGTTTTATTATGTTAAAATCACTCAAATAAAATTTCATAAAACTTATTTTTATGATTTTACCAATTTACTCTTATTTTACCAAAATTACAATTTTGCCACTAAGGAAAAATTACCTTTTTGCCCTTTATGCCAAATATTATCATTTCACCCTTTTTCTTTTAAACATACTTGGATAAGGATTTCTAATTTCTAATTTCTTGAAATATTTAAGATAAAATTTAAATTGTCTACATTATGTGAAATTACTATTATGCCCTTAGGGTGAAATTATAATTTTGCCCTTCCTTAGGGAAATTGCCTTTTGACGTCAAATGCAAATAATCTTTTACATAACTAGACTCTTCTTCTCTCTTAAATAAAAATAATAAGTGTCCTTTGATATAAATAAGAGAATTAAATTATTTTTCCCCTTCATGGTAAAATTACTATTTTACCCTTCCTCACCAAATTTCCAATTTCATTCTTTTATCACAAAAGTGATTATATAATGATAAAAATTTCCATTCTAATTCCTTACTAAATCATCCTTAACATCCCACAAATAATACTAACCATACTAATAACAACATTATCATAAAATGCAAGTATTAGGAGTGGATGTTACAGAAGACGTCGGGAAACTCTCTAACTATAAGGACAACATCTAGGTCATATTGACTCTCAACCTTAGAAGAACACAAAAAACATAGTCTTTGGATCTTTTCCTTAGCACCCCTATTCACAGGTATAATATCCATAAAAGTCATAAATTTCTCAAAATAGTTTAAGACCACTTTATTAAAAGATAGCCAGTCCATCCCAAGAATAACATCTAAATCAATCAAAGGCAGACAAATAAGATCAACAACGAAAGGTCTATTCTCAAAGACAATAGGGCAATATAAAAAAGTCAAGGAAGTCAAAACTTGCTCTCTAGTAAGGATAGTGACAGTAATCTCAAAAGGTAAATGGGATACAAGTGAATTCGATTTCTTCACACATCCACATGAAATAAAAGAATGGGTAGCACCAGAGTCAAACAGTACAATTAAAGACATTCCATTTATAAAACACTCACCCTTTACCAAATCATCAGTTTTAGCTACTTCCTTGCTCTTGAGGGTGTATACCATCCCCCTGGTTAGAGGCTTTAGGGCCTCAAATGACTTCTTCCCTATTGGGCATTCCTTGATGAAGTGCCTCGACTTACCGCACTAGTAACAAACATTCTGACCCCACAAATAGGGCTTACTTCCATGGTTCTTCCCACATTTGGGACAATTGTCTAAAGCATCTTACCAAACTATGGGCTTTTTCCTAGATGGGCTTTACCAAGCGGGCTCTCCCTCCTTTTGGCAAAATCTGGTTGTGATTTCCTCTTAAGAGAGTTGAACTCTTTCTTCCCCTTCTTAGTCTCTACTAGGCTCTTTGAAAATATACGGCACTTGTTAGCTAAGATGACATAGTTCCTTATCTCTAATAGAGCCACAATGCTCCTTAATTCTAGATTTAACCCAACTTGTAAGTGCATGGCTTTCCATGCTTTATCCTGCCTTAATCGCAAATAGGAGGAGAACTTGGAGAACTCCTCAAACTTCGCTAGGTAATCATCAAAAGACATAAAGCCCTGTCTTATCTTCATAAATTCTATCTGTTTCTCATTCCTTATGCTCTCGGGAAGTATTTCTCTAGGAGTACCTCCTTAAATGAATCCCAGGTGATTTAGACTCCTTGAACCTTCATTAACTACTTGGCCCCTTTCTACTAGTGCTCAGCCTCTCCAGCTAACATGTAAGTAGAGAATTGAACCTTTTGGGCCTCTGTACTCCCAAGAAATGCAAACAACTTTTCCATCTCTGCTAGCCACTCCTTTGCCATCTTTGGGTTAAAGTCACCTCTAAAGGAAGGAGGTTTGGCTTTTTAAAACTCAGACTACCCCTTGTAGGTCTTATCCCTCACTGGCTCGCCTTCAGGGCTAGGGTTTTAGTTCATATTCTGGTTTTCCTACATCTACCAGAGTACCTCAGCTGTAGTAGCTGCCTGTTGAATGGTAGCAGTTGCCCATTGGGTGGCAATAGCAGCTTGTTCCCTTATGGCCTCTACTATTCTCATTAGGGTTTGCATCACCCTATCTAGATTCGCTTCTCTATCCTTGTCCCTTGTACCATTCCTCTTAGGAGGTGCCATACTTTACTCTACAAAATAGATATTACTAAGGTGATCAGTCCTAATAACAAACATTTATAAGAGAATATATGGCTCTAACAGGAAATATTGTAAATCCCAACCTAGAACTCCAATCCCCAAGTAAAAATATAGCACAAGTAGTCAACTACCATGGCTCAGCTAACTAACTTGTAGTAGTCTCTATCTTGAGGAATCTACCCTCACTAACTAATTAGCACTTATCACTACCAAGTCAGCTATGTGCAAACCGTGGTAGCCATGATCTAATATCAACTCTTATGTAATACCTGTAACACCTCCTTAGCTATTGGTTCCTTTTAGTTCTATAAAAGGTATAATATGTATATTATAATAACAGTGTGTTACTACTACATCTACTCGAGAAAATTTAAAACTTTTTACAAGTTAATTATTTGAGTAAGGTTAGGGTCAGGTCTCTACTCTCGGGTTTACACTCAATCTAACAACGGAATAAAATAATATGATGCATAAGTTACTCTGGCTATATATATATATATAGGCATCATTCATAAATACTTTCATAATTAACATAAAATAACTATTGGGGCATGGGGACAACATCCCTGTCACTCATGATCCCATCAAAGTGTTCACTAATTAATCTAGTCAATTTTTATGATCCTACATATGCTATAGGCTATACATGAAATAAATTATCCTAAAACTTCCAAAAATCATGAAGGCTAGCTCATTAAAGTAAAAGCCTAAGCTATTCAGCTGTACTTCCTTAAAATACCCATAGAGGGTACCTCTTCCCAGGTTACCTCCATTTTCAGTCAGTACCTACACATCTAATACACGCCAGCATTTATGTGAGAATTGAATCTCAATAGCAAGCAAACCTGTTTTAAAATCTGCTGACTTGTACTGTCATAATTACAATAAAATATTTTACATTTTGCATCTCAAATTCAAAACATGACATATACTATCGGAATGTAATGCATGAATTACGTTGTCATGGTTTGTGCTTGAGTGTATGCATGTACTTTAATATATGTGAAATTAAATCACCATGGGATGTCATCTTAATCTCATACTTTATCATAAAACTTTCATCTAATACATTCCATATGGTAACATCAACATATTCTTCTTTAAAAACATGAACAACAATCAAACATATAATGAGAGTCATCGAGAGTGCCGCACGGCGACTACCTCCACGTACCACTTAATACCCACATACATAACTTAACTTTGTGACTATTTAGCCACCATATGTAACAATCCCCTAATACAACATACACAATCCTTTATCTGATTAGCCGAAGCATATGGGTTTCTCTAAATAGTTATTCCCGATGTGGGAATGTCAGGGGATCGCTACTGGTTGAGCGTAACCCAAATAGACTTCCCGTTGTCCATTTGTATTCCGTTCAACCCTAATTCACATGCAGCTAAACTAATTATACATACTGACGTGCAATTGGACGATTTAGATTTGGTCACAGAGGACTTGTGGCTTATATGGATTTAGATACACCGGGTATGGGATTTAACCTAATTTCGATTACTGATTTTCAAAGAAATGGATTTTTATGATTTTGAGTATTTGCCGCGATTTCCATGTGATAAAAGGATTTTAAAGATAAGGTATTTCACTGATTTTGAACTGATTTCGAGAAGTTATTTTCGGTGCTCGCACCGCTGAGTATTCAACCAGATTTTGAATTGTATTTAAAATGTAAATTATTCTACTGGGATTTTATATCTCACCAGGTTGTTTACTCATATGAACAGGAACAGGGACAGGAACCTAGACGTTAGCTGGACGATGACTTGGTGATAGACAGAAGAACGGCTTAGTGTAGGCTTGAATTACATTGTATATATTTTGATGATGATGCTGTATATTGGTCTTCTGTCATTTATATTTTCTATTGTAATTGGACTGGCTGTACATTTGTAAACTGGATGACTGTTGTATTTTGGGATACGCTCGAAAAACAGAGGAAACTCTGCCAGATTTTTGGTAGGGTTGACCGCTGTAACCTATGTAATTAATTTGGAATTCGCATTAAATGATTGTATGCCGTATGTATGAATATTAGTTTTCATTCCAGAGTAATTTATGATGTATGTATGTATAATTAGTTTAGCTGCATGTGAATTAGGGTTAAATGATATCCGAATAGACAACGAGAAGTCTATTTGGGTTACGCTCAACCAGTAGCGATCCCCTGACATTCCCACAGAACCCCAACTGGATTTAATGCCATTTGGGTTATAGTGGATAGGTTGACCAAATCTGCTCACTTTTTACCTATAAAGATGCGTTACTCCATGAAGAAATTAGCCGAAGTATACCTTAGGGAAATCGTGAGATTGCATGGAATACTGTCAGGTATAGTATTCGATCGAGACCCTAGGTTTACTTCGAGATTCTGGCAATCCTTACAGTAAGCCTTAGGAACCAAGCTTAAATTTAGCACGCCCTAGCATCCTTAGACTGACGGGCAATTTGAGAGGACTATTCAAACCTTAGAAGACATGTTAAGGGCTTGTGTGCTAGAGCAGAAAGGAAGTTGGGATAAACACCTACCGTTGATAGAGTTTGCATACAATAACAGTTATCACTCTACCATCGGTATGGCACCTTACGAGGCTCTGTATGGGAGGAGTTGTAAGTCACCCTTAAGTTGGGTAGAAATAGGGGAGAGTGCAATTTTGGGACCCAAAATTGTACAAGAAACCACTGATCAAATTAAAATGATCAGGGAAAAGATGAGAGTTGCCCAACAGAGGCAAGAATCATATGCAAACAAGAGAAGAAGGCCTTTAGAATTTAATGAGGGAGAGCACGTATTTCTGAAAGTGTCTCCCACCATAGGTATTGGTAGACAGGTAAGGACCAAGAAACTAAGCCTTAGATTCCTAGGACTATTCCAAATCTTACAAAGAGTCGGTCTCGTTGCCTACCAAATTGCCTTACCTCCCTATTTGTCCAACCTACATGACGTTTTTCATGTCTCCCAACTTCGTAAATATGTCCCAGATCCTGCGTATGTATTAGGGAATCAACCAATAATATTAAAGGAAAATTTGACTTATGAATATACTCTTGTACAAATCCTTGACTTTAAGACTAAGCAACTTCGAAGTAAAATAATCCCTTTAGTTAAGATACTTTGGCAAGATGTAGCATCGCAGGAGTTGACGTGGGAGAAAGAAGAAGAGATGAGGTAAAGATACCCAGAACTGTTCATAGGTATGAATTTTGGGGACAAAATTTATTTTAAAGGGGGAGAATGTAATAACCGAAATTATTTTTAAAAGAAAGAAACTCAATTTTTTTGATAAATCCATGTAAATTGAAGCCTGGCATGACTTTTGAGGACGACGGTTTGAATCGGGAAGCGATTTGAGGTCAGAAACATAATCGAATGAAAAGAAACGCGATCCGGCAATCAGGAACTGACAGACGAAGTTTCATACTTCAGTTTCATTGATGGAGGCCAAAATCTTTGCATGGGAACTTGTGCCAACGTTTGGAGGGAAACCGACATCCCAAAGTTTCCCCGGGCGGTCTGAGAAAAGTTGGAATCGCCCCCGGAAGCTTTAAATTTCCCGAAACCTCGCCATTTGGCACAATTCTCTCTCTCTCCTCGCTCTATTTTCTCTCTCTTATCTCTCCTCCTTTCTCCACCGCACGCCGCCACCTGAGCCACTGTGAGCCACCAACTGGCATACCAATTGACTCCCCTCGTTACCCTCAACCTCCAGTAGTCACCCACAGCCACCAACGGCCGCCAACGCCGCCGAAAAATGCCATTTTCCTCTTCCATTGCGTGGGATTTTTGCCAGTCGAGATTGCCGCTGTCTGCCACCGTTGGCTGTCACCGCCACCATCAGCGTGTAGCCTGAGCTGCCAGCTTCCTCCACCAGCTCGTCGATGTTAAATAGAGGTCCGACGCGCCTGAATTGAGGCATTTTCCGTCCGCTGTGCATCATTCTTCGTGGGCAGAAAATGTCATCCAAACGGCCGTAAACCGTCGCGCCACCACCATATTCAGACTCCTTGTCTTACGAGCTTCACTGTGGTGTAAATTTTGAGGCCAACTACACCCCTCTGCCATGCGTCGCCGTATGTCGCTCTGCACCACTGTGCCGGAGAATCTGGATATACACCAGGAGACACCGAGACCACCACGGGATAAATTTCCATCATCCAACAACACTAGTAAGGCCTGATTTCTCAAAAACTAATGAATTTTGATTGAATTAGCTGCCGAACATGATTAGGAAATAAATTGACCTTAAGTAATAGGGTAATCAGACTTAGAATCGTAAAACGGATGATGTGAAGAGCTTAAATATTCGTGTAAATATCCAGGGAATTAGTTTGGCTCAAAAACTGGGATTTCGTGAAGTTCTGAATTGATTTGGAGCAACAGGAGACCAGGTAGGATGATTTACGCTTCCCGAGTTTTAGATTTGACCTAGTGAATACCTGAATGATTAGATTTAATTGCATGAATTCACGTGCTGCTTTCGATGGACTAAATTGCATGCCTGTGTGCTAAAAGCCCCATTTGCATGTTAGATGAATTATTTATCATTTACAGGTAAAAAGTGAGCAGATTTGGTCAACCTATCCACTATCACCCAAATGGCATCAAATCCAGCTGGGGTTCTAGGTAATCCTACCACGAAATCTATGGTTGCTTGATCCCATTTTCTTTCTGGTATCTCCAAGGGTTTCAGTAGCCTTATGGGTTTCTGATGTTCTATCTTAACTTGTTGACAAGTCAAATAGGCATTCACGTAGTTCATGATATCCTTCCGCATACTGGGCCACTAAAAATTCCTTTTTAAGTCCTTATACATCTTGAAAATACCTGGGTGGATAGTGTAATGGCTTCTATGGGCCTCTGCTAACACTTTTCCTTCAGCTCCTGATGGTTCAGAATCACTACCCTCTTTCTAAACATTCGAACTCACATGCTCACGGTCAGTTATTCCTCAGGGTTCTAGGGTATTACGCCTAAAACACAACATTTCCCTGCGTAGGCTATCCTTTCTTATACTCCTTAAACCTTTCTTAGGGTCGTCCTAAGCATGTGAGTTTGAATAGACTATATGAGGATGAGAATTGGCGTATATGCACATGCTAGGGGACGCCATAGATGTTGATTCTCACCTGGTCCTTGAGTGAGTGATTGGTGTTACGGATCACACTCACAACATAGGCAAGATTTGGGTGATTGGTGTTACGAATCACACCCAACGATAAGAGAGGTAATCTCTCTAGATGACGTGCAATTGGACGATTTAGATTTGGTCACAGAGGACTTGTGGCCTATATAGATTTAGATACCTACGCTGCCTCATGTTTAATTCCTTTTGATAAAAAAAATACCTAAGGCTCTTATGATCACTATACACCTCAAATACAGCACCATACAGGTAATGTCTCCAAATCTTTAGGACAAACACAACGACAACTAATTCTAAGTCATGGGTGGGGTAGTTCTCCTCTGCAGGTTTCAATTGCCGTGATGCATAACCATAACTTTCCCATCTTGCATCAAGACGCAACCTAGGCCTCTCAGGGATGCATCTGTATATACGGTAAAGGGTTCTAGAGGTTTCAAAATAATTAGTACAGGAGCGGTGGTCAATTTATCTTTCAAAGTTTGAAAAATATTCTTATACTGTTCGATCCATTCGAAATCTACCCCTTTCCGAGTCAACCGGGTTAATGGCACAACTATTTGAGAAAATTACTGAATACATTTTCTATAATAGCCGGCCAAACCCAAGAAACTCCTAATCTCATTTACCGTTCTAGGTCGACCCCAATCTAATACTGCTTCAATTTTCTTTGGGTCTACCACTATCCCTTCCCCATTAATCACGTGTCCTAAGAAATTCACTTCTTCTAACCAAAACTCACATTTCTCTAGCTTTACATACAATTGCTTCTCTTCCAGTATCTGTAGCACCGTGCTAAGATGCTGGGCATACTCTTCGTGAGTCTTGGAATAAACTAAGATATCATTGATGAATACCACTACAAACTGATCTAAATAGGGTCTGAAGATTCTGTTCATGTAATCCATAAAGACAGCTGGTGCATTCGTTAACCCAAACGGCATTACTAGAAACTTGTAGTTGCCGTATCTTGTCCTAAATGCTGTCTTTGAGATATCCTCCTCTCTAACCCTAATCTGGTGGTATCTTGATCTTAAGTCTATCTTAGAAAACACAGTCACGCCTTGCAACTGATCAAACAAGTCATCAATACGTGGTAATGGGTATTTGTTCTTAATGGTCACCTTATTCAACTGCCGGTAATCAATACACAATCTCAAACTCCCGTCTTTCTCTTTATGAATAAGACAGGAGCTCCCCATGGCGATACACTTGGCCTAATGAACCCCTTTTCTAACATATCTTCAATTTAGACCTTTAATTCCCTTAATTCTGCTGGGGCCATACGATATAGAGTCATGGCTGTTGGGCCCGCACCCAAAATCAGGTCAATGGTAAACTCTATCTCCCTAGGTGGTGGCAGTTTACTTATTTCCAAAGGAAATACCTCTAGAAATTCACTAACGATTGGGATTTAGCTTAGCCTATCCTGTAACTCTACCTCAGAGAGATTGAGGGATATATCACCTATCTCACAAGCCCTTTCACTCCCTCGTACAAGCATGTTATCCAAGTAAGTGATTGTCCTTTCAGAACAATTCAACAAGACTCAATTCCTAGTTAACCAATCCATTCCCAATATGATGTCGATCCCAGTCAATGGTATACACACTAGTTCCACAATGAACAAAGTATCTTCAATGGTTAAGGGGCAATTCAGACATATACGTGGGGACATAGTGGCTTCTCCCAAGGGTGTGGATATGTATAGGTCACAAGGCAGGGTTTAAACAGGTAGTTTAATTCTTTCTACGCATGCATCAGCAATAAAGGAGTGCGTAGCACCTGAATCAAACAATATTATCAAAGAAAAATTATAGATTTTACCTCTACCCTGCATCAAGCTCGAAGACCTGTCGACATTAGCCGCATTCAGAGTGAAAACCCTCCCTGGAGCCTGTGGTCTTCGGCTACTGGATGTCAGATGGTTCCTAGTGGAAGGGCAGTATCTGGCCATATGTCCTGTACCTCCACACCTGTAACACTGAAGTGGAGTCTGATGCTAGCAGGGCTAATTCATGTAACATCCCTTATCTTACCTTAACAACGTCATGTTACTTCCTTAGATAAGTGGTTACATTAATTCTAGTCTTTAAATATATTTAAAGTTCCTGAGCATCTAATCCATCATAGATTTATTTTGTAATTAGGTTTGGGTTCTCATGCTCAGGTGAAATGCTTTGGCACAGCGGAATATAAAACATTAAACACTACAGTAGATTACATACAAAAACTTTCCATATATAAATATACATATACATTATGATATCTATTTAGTACATCGTTTCATATACAGACACCGGGATAGATGAAGTACCCATCCTGAAGGAGTAAGGAGACAACAAGCCTGTCACTCATACCCTTTTTACAAAATACCATGGGAGAATCGGTCCTTCATATATCCCTATACATATGCCCCTTTTTCTGTCTATATACAGCCAAAAATATTAGTCCTAATTCTAATTCCCCAAAACAAGGAATTAGGACTCCAAAAAGTTGAGCTATAGCTATATATTTAAGTCATCATCTACTCTATTAGGAATTCAAAAACAGTGATAACGTACACATTCTTGAGAATAGTAAAGGTACCCAAGAAAGGGATATCCACTGTATCTAACTCCACTTCAATTACCATGCAATATCTAACCATCTGATACATATCAGTTGATGTGTCCGATTATATACAAAATTTCTTAATGTGAATTGTCCATTTTGTGAGCATTTTGTGTAATTTTGTTATTAAATCACTTAAGTTTGCTTTATTTTTGTTTTCAGGCATTTTATCAAGTCATCGTCAGCAAACGGAGCAATTTGGAGTGAAGGGGCATTTTATCAAGTCATTGTCAGCAAACAGAGTAATTTAGAGTGAAGGAAAATCCAAACATCGTGCAAGAGAAGCTCTATCATGCAAAAGGCTGAAGTGAACAGTAAAAAAGAGAAAAAAAGGAGCTCCATCGTGCAAAAGGCTGAAGTGAACAGTAAAAAAGAGAAAAAGGAGCTCCATCGTGAAGGGGAGGAGTGAACAGTAACGCGACCCACACCCATCTCGCAAACCACCCAGCAACCCAATCGTGTGAGAGACTTGACTGAGCCACCACCGTCTCGGCCTTCTGCGGTGCCCGTTCTCGGCGTCCAATGCGGTGGAGATCCGCGAGAGAGAGGCGCGACCCGTTTAGGAACCCGAATGAGTTCGAGCTTCTCCGCGCATTTTTTGGCCGTTCCACTGCTCGTTGTCGCCTCCTGCACCTTCAGGCAACCCAGTCGCACCGTCCGACCAGCCCTTAGCCACCGTAACGCGACGGATCGCTTGACTTGAGACGTACCCGAGTGACGCGACCTAATCATCTTTCGTGACCCGTTCGACTTCATTTGCTTCGTTGGCCACTGGAAATCATCCCTCCGCCGTGTGGTGCCCCTCCTGCAACCTTCTGCCGCAGCTTAGGTGGTCTTTGGAGCTATTTCTGGTTGGGTATCCGTGACCCGCGACCCGCCCCGATTGTGGCCTGTTTGACAGCTTGGAAATTGCAATTTCTGGTCATTTTCCAGTAGCTTTCTAGCGACTAATTACGCCTTTGTTTCATCTGTTGTTCAGGAGAAGAGGGACGTATATAAATTTTACATGGTTTTTCTCTTTGAATTGTGGATTTTTTGGGTTGTTTGGATGATGTTTATGTGGAACTAAATTGGCAAAACCCATTGGGTCCTGAACTATGTTGGTAGACTGAATTTAATTTCCATGGATGGTTGAATATTGATTTCGTGATCTCCGTTACTGTTATGAATGACTATTTATCTTTTCATTGGCAAGACGTTGCATTGAAAGCTCTTTAGATTTCTCTTAATAATTGACAGATTTTAATTGAAATTGGACACCTGATTGTAGTGGACAATTTGTTATCGCTTAGAACTAAGGTTAATAAATTGCTGGATTAAGAAGTAACGACTCTTAATAGAAGTGAATTGGATCGATAATGGTAATCTAAAATTAACCAGTAGGAAGAACCAGCCAGTGGTAGATTTTGGGTTTAAGAAATTCATTGAGACCGACGGAGTTTTTGAATTTGCATTAGAATTCACTCACAGTTAGCAGAATCAGATTCAGTCATCCATTATCTTTCGTATTTACCAACTAGTTTAGGTTCCTAGTGGGTTTGCTTTTCTGTCTCAACTAATTCATCTTCTTGTTAATTAGCGCTGACTAGTGATTATTGCATTTAGCTTAGTTATTAGTTTGATTAGAATCGAAATTACTTTGAATTGGTAGGCTAAATAACAGAGAACAAGTAGTAGCTCTAGGCTTTCCCGTTCCTGAGGAATACGACCTTGATACTCACCATTGCACTAGGCTGCATCGATAGGTTCACTGCCTTAGATGTTGTTGCTAGATAGCATTGGCAGCAAGCATTAAGTTTTTGGCACCGTTGTCAGGGACTTTTGGTGAAAACTAGAGTGAATTTGCTATCTGTTACTTTAGCCATTTTTATTTGTTCTTTTTTGTTTTTGTTTCTGGTTAGTGTGTCTTTCTTTGCGTTCAGCTATTAGTTTTTGTTAGTTTCATTTTGTCCTTTGTTTATTTTATTTTATTTTATTTATTTGGATTATTTATTTTATTATTTTAGTGGTTTTTATTTGTTTCGTTATTGTTTCTGTTATTGGGTTTTATCTGTCTTGTTTTACTTTTTATTTTGGTTTATTACTCTTTAATCTGATTGGTGGACTGTTTCACTGTTATTGGGTTGAGGTAGTTTATGACCAGGAGTTCTAATCCTGTGCTTGTAGACCCTCTATCCAATCCAGAACGACTGTTGTGGACTCGTGCACACCGTCGTCAGGAGGAGGTGCCAGTTGAGATATTGGAGGAGGAACCAGTTGAGATCCCTGATCCTACATCACCAAAGATGGCAGCTGCAAATAATAATGATGAAGCCAATAGAATGATGTACGAGTTCGCTAGACCTTCATTGGAAGGGACACAGACGTGCATTACTCGGCCTACAATAGCAGCTAACAATTTTGAAATCAAGCCAAATGTGATTCAGATGGTGCAACAAACGGTACAGTTTGGAGGGATTCCTAGTGAAGACCCTAATGCCCATATAGCTAACTTCTTGGAGATATGCGACACTTTCAAGATTAATGGAACCACTGATGATGCCATTCGGCTTAGATTGTTTCCATTTTCCTTGAGAGACAGAGCAAAGAGATGGCTGCAATCCCTACCACCTAACTCCATCACTACTTGGGAGACTTTGGCTGAAAAGTTTTTGTACAAATATTTTCCACCAGCTAAGACTGCAAAACTACGTAATGACATTTCTTCTTTTGTGCAGATGGCTGATGAGAGTATGTATGATGCATGGGAGAGGTACAAGGACTTACTGAGGTGTTGCCCACATCATGGATTGCTTATGTGGATGCAGGTGCAGACTTTCTATAGTGGTTTAAATACAGCCACAAGGCAGATGGTGGATGCGGCACCAGGGGGTGCATTAAATAATAAAACCCCTGAACAGGCACAGAGTTTAATAGAGGAAATGGCCATGAACAACTATCAGTGGCAATCCTCAAGGGATAGGCTAGGACGGCAGGGATTGGTCAACCAGTCAGACTCTATATCAACCTTGGAAACTCAAGTGGAGCTTTTGGCTAAGAAGATTGACCAACTCTAGATGCCAGTGCATGCAGCACAGTCAAGCTGCGAGTTCTATGGTGGCCCGCATTATGGTGTCAATTGTAATGCAGGAGGTATGTTTACTAACCCCTCTTCTTCATTTTCTTCTCACAGTGGTTCTTCTGATTTTGAATAGGTAGATTACATGGGGAACGCTCTAAGACAGTAGAACAATCCATATAGCAGCAAATACAACCCCGGGTGGAGGAATCATCCCAATTTTAGATGGAGAAACACTAATAACCAGGGTCTACCAGGTTTTCAGCGGTTGCACCAACAGCAACCCCAGCAGCAAGCTGCTTCAAGTCAATTTGCTCAAGGGCAGGAGAAGAAGCCCAATTTGGAGGAATTGATGATGAAGTTTGTGTCCACTTCAGAGAGCAAATTCCACCAAACGGACACAGTACTTAGAAACCAACAAGCCTCCATTTAAAACTTAGAGAATCAGATAGGCCAGATTTCTAAGGTGTTGGCTGAAAGATAGCCAGAGACGCTCCTTAGCACCACCGAGTCTAATCCAAGGGAGCATTGCAAGGCTATCACTCTAAGATCAGGTAAACAAGTAGCTGGTCCTTTACTTTTACCTACTGATGATCATAATGATGTGCAGGATACAAGTGTTAATAAGGACCAAGAGCCTGAGGTAACTAAGCCGGTGCAAGTTGAGGGCAAGAAGAGCCCCATAAGAGAGTACCAGCCACCCATTCCATACCCGGCTAGACTGAAGCAGGAGAAAGTAGATCAACAGTTTGGTAAGTTTCTTGATCTATTTAAACAGCTGAGGATTAACATTCCTTTTGTTGAAGCCATTTCGCAGATGCCTCTCTATGCAAAGTTCTTGAAGGAAATATTGAGCAACAAGAGGAAACTAGAGGATTTGGGACTGGTGACATTGAATGAGGAGTGCTCAGCAATCTTACAAAACAAGCTACCTGTTAAGAGGCGTGATCCAGGGAGTTTTACCGTACCTTGTGTAATTGGTGATCTGTCTGTCATGGATGCTTTAGCTGATTTAGGAGCTAGCATAAATTTGATGCCTACTAGCTTGTTTGATAGACTGGGATTGGGTGAGCCAAAACCTACTAGGATGAACATACAATTAGCTGATAGAACTGTTAAATATCCTAAAGGTATAGTTAAAGATGTCCTTGTAAAGGTTGATAAATTTATATTTCCTGTGGATTTTTTTGTGATGGATATGGAGGGTGAGAGTAGCGTACCCTTGATTCTAGGTAGGCCTTTCCTTGCAACGTCTAGGGTTATTATAGATGTTTGTGATGGGAAATTGAAACTTAGAGTAGGGGATGAAACTGTTACCTTTGACTTAGCTACCTCTAAGAGACAATCTTTAGATCATGATGATACTGTATATTTTATGGATGTCTTGGATGATGTGGTTGAATCTGAATTGCAGGAATTTTTACTTGATGATCCTTTACAGGTGGCATTACAAGGAGAAGATGATGAGTTGTCCAATGAGAAAGTGTTGGAACAACTAGCTCACTTGCTGGTTATTGAGCCCAGCAACTTGACTGATTCTTTTGTTTCTCTTGACAGGTCAGAGGTGCAGAAGGTGAAACCTTCAATTGAGGACCCCCCAACCTTGGAATTGAAGGAGTTACCCAAGCACTTAAGCTATGCCTATTTGGATGAGGCAGAGAAGCTGCCAGTAATTATAGCAGCTAACCTGACACTTGAGGAGAGGGAGATGACTTTGACCTCTCTTAGGAAATACCCTAGGGCCTTTGCCTACAAGATGGTGGACATTCCTAGGATTAATCCTAGCTATTGTTCACACAAGATCCTGATGGAAGATAGCTATAGGCCAGTGGTGCAGCCACAGAGACGATTGAACCCAAACATGAAGGAAGTGGTGAAAAAGGAGGTAATTAAACTTCTTGATGCAGGTTTGATTTATCCTATCTCTGATAGCTCTTGGGTGAGTCCTGTGCAGGTTGTACCAAAGAAGGGTGGCATGACAGTGGTCAAGAATGATAAGGATAAACTCATACCCACTAGGACGGTAATAGGTTTTCGGGTTTGCATTGATTATAGGAGACTCAATGATGCAACCCGGAAAGACCATTTTCCTCTTCCTTTCATTGACCAGATGCTTGAACGTTTGGCAGGTCACATGTTTTATTACTTTCTTGATGGTTTTTCAGGTTACTTTCAGATTGCCATTGCATCTGAAGACTAAGAGAAGACCACCTTTACCTGCCCATATGGAACGTTCGCGTACAGGAGGATGCCTTTTGGATTGTGCAATGCACTAGCCACTTTTCAGCGGTGCATGATGGCAATCTTCCATGACATGATTGAGGAGTCTATGGAGGTATTTATGGATGACTTCTCAGTTTTTGGTAACTCCTTCTCCCACTGTTTGCTTAATTTAGAACGTATGCTTGCAAGATTTATAGAAGCAAACTTAGTTCTTAATTGGGAAAAATGTCACTTTATGGTGAGAGAAGGGATTATTCTTGGGCATAAGATATCACATGCAGGGATGGAAGTGGATAAGGCTAAGGTTGAGACCATATCAAAACTACCACCCCCTCGTTCAGTTAAGGCTGTTAGAAGCTTCTTAGGGCATGCTGGTTTTTATAGGAGATTTATTAGAGATTTCTCTAAGATTGCTAGGCCCTTAACTCAGTTGCTTGTCAAGGATGTACCTTTTGTTTTCAATACTGATTGTCTGCATGCATTTGAGTTACTAAAGGAACGACTAACCACAGCCCTTATTATGGTTTCACCTAAGTGGGGGCTGCCTTTTGAACTAATGTGTGATGTTAGTGACTTTGCAGTTGGAGCTGTGTTAGGTCAGAGGATTGATAAAAAGTTCTAGCCAATTTATTATGCTAGCAAGACCTTGACTGATGCCCAGGAGCACTATACCACTACTGAAAAGGAATTACTTGCAGTAGTCTATGCTTTCGACAAGTTTCGATGTTATTTGGTGCTATCCAAGACTGTGGTTTACACGGATCATTCAGCCTTGAAGTATTTGTTCGATAAGCATGATGCTAAGCCTAGACTCATTAGATGGATTTTGCTCTTGCAGGAATTTGATATTGAGATCAAAGATAAGAAGGGTGCGGAGAACACAGGTGTAGATCACCTATCAAGGTTAGAGAATCCAAACTGGGAGGCCTTAGATGAGAGAGCCATTGATGATAACTTCCCAGATGAGCATTTGGAGACGGTTCAGGTATGTACTGATTCCCATTGGTTTTGTGATTATGCTAACTATTTAGTGGCAAGGGTTTTACCAAAGGGTATGACTACCCAGCAAAAGAAGAAATTCTTTGCTGAGTTGAAATACTACATTTGGGAAGATCCTTTCTTGTTTCAGATCTGCATGCACCAAGTAATCAGGCGATGCATACATGGGGAGGAAGTCCACCAAATCCTGAAGCACTACCATGAAGGACCAACGGGAGGCCACCAAGCTGTAAACCACACTGCTAGGAAGGTGCTTGAAGCAGGGTTCTACTGGCCAACCATATTCCAGGATGCTAGAGCATATGTCCAAGTTTGTGATGTTTGTCAGAGGTCAGGTAACATCTCTGCCTGTGATGAAATGCCCAAACGAGTATGCAAGTGGTTGAAATCTTTGATGTATGGGGTATTGACTTCATGGGCCCTTTTCCTTCCTCATCTGGTAAAAAGTATATACTTGTGGCTGTTGAGTATCTTTCCAAGTGGCCAGAAGCTCAAGCTTTCCCCACTAATGATGCCAGGGTGGTGACTAGGTTCCTAAAAAAATTGTTTGCTAGGTTTGGTACACCTAGGGCACTGATTAGTGATAGAGGGACCCATTTCTGTAGCTCCCAACTTGAGAAAGTACTAAAACATTACGGGGTATCTCATAGGTTTTCAACACCCTATCACCCGTAGACCAGTGGACAAGTAGAGGTAACTAATAGGGGTTTAAAGAGAATCTTAGAGAAAACCGTAGGGGTGAGTAGGAAGGATTGGGCATTCAAATTAGATGATGCATTATGGGCCTTTAAGACAGCTTACAGAACTTCTACTGGATTTACACCCTATAGGCTAGTGTATGGAAAGACTTGTCATTTTCCTGTTGAATTGGAACATAGGGCACTTTGGGCCCTTAAAACATGCAATCTTGATGTTATTTCTGCAGGTAAAGAGAGGTTATGGCAGTTGGATGAGTTAGAAGAATGGCGCCACCAAGCTTATGAAAATTCTTCCATTTACAAAGCTCGAACCAAGAAGTGGCATGATCAAAGGTTGCGTGGCTCTAAAAATTTTCAGGTTGGAGATAGGGTATTACTTTATAACTCACGTCTTCGTCTTTTTCCAGGAAAGCTTAAGAGCCGATGGTCGGGACCATTTGTGATCAAGCAAGTCTTTCCCTATGGCACAGTGGAATTGCATCATCCTGACAAGGGAGATTTCAAAGTCAATGGCCACAGACTAAAGCACTACTATGGAGACCCATTGGAGGTCGAGGAGCGAGTGCATATGGTGCTTTACCTGAAAGAATGATAGAAGGAGCGAGTCCAGCTAAAAGACTCAAAAAAAAAAAACAAAAAAGAAGCACTATTTTTTTTATTATTTATTTTATCTGCGTTATTTTATTTTTGTCTATTTTATTCTTTTTCATTTTGTTGAGGTACATTAAAACTTTTAGATTATCTATGCTTGTTGCTGTGCTTTCTACTTTTATTTCTGTGGTATCCCCTTTGGCTGTATTAATCGAGGACAGTGTGATCCTCAAGTGTGGGGTGGTGTGCCTTTATTATTTTGACTCATTTTCCCTCTACTAGTTCAGGACGCCACATATTGATGCTATTTTTTGCTGATGTTGTATTTGTGCTGACAATATATCTAGGACAGGATACTTGATTTTTGCTTGATTCTATGCACTTAAGTATTTGATTGTCTTTTGAGCATGTATGATTCAGTCATGAATGGGCAGGCATTGTTTCTCATAGTTTATGTTAGAAAGCAGTTTTAATGCCTAATGTATTCTTGACCATGGCCAGGTCATACCCATGTTGCTTGATTTTCTTTCATATTGTTCAATTTTGATTTAAGATGTTGATCATGCAGTTTGCATGCACTGCTTGATTAGTAATTCATATGGAAATATTTAAGAATCGTATGCAATTTAGCCATACTTCAAACGTGAGATTTGAGCCTAAGATAAGCATTTATCACAAATATGCTTTGAATTCTTTTTGTTGAGTGTGTATTTCACTTGATTGTGTCTCTAGAACTTGCTCTGTAATACTTGTTGAAGTTACATAAAATTTTGAATATCAGATGATTTGGGCAACTTAAATTTTACACCTCATTTTCCTTCCTCAGTTAGCCACTTTTAGGGCCTTCACTTTTTCTTCATCGCTTGCATTTTACACCTCATTCCTTTCTTTTCACTATCTTCTTTCTTCACCCCCTTTGCTGAAATTTGTGTGATTTATTCTTTGTACAGGGATTAAAATGCATTGTCTTAGTTGACAATAGTGCACTAAGTTCTTTTTATCATTCTAGATGCTCCCTTCAATCCAAAAGTGTAAGCATACAGGCTAATTATGAAAAAAAAACAAAATAAAAACAAAAGAAAAGAAAAGAAAAGAAAGATAATAATAAGAGTAGCCTATCTGTTGATTTTATTCTCTGAGCATCTCCAAATTTATTGAAAACTTAGTAAGAATTGTTATGTTTAGAATTTGTTGCATTTAATCCTTTAATCCTTCTTGATGCTTTAATTGCATGAATTTTCAGCATCTATGCCTCTTCTACCAAAAATTTCTTCCCTACCATCACCTTAGTCTCATTACAACCCTGTTAAGACCCCCCCTTGATTTTGGTGTTCAATGTTTAGTGGTAGCGGAGATGAGATTTATGAGCAAGCTTATAGTAGACATATTCTTGTGAAGTTGCTTGAGGGATTTGTGCCTTACCTGTATACACTTTGAGTGATTTGAGTAATCTCTTTGGGGCATTGATTCTTAAATAATTTCCATTGAATTGCTGGCTAAGTTGTGTATGCATCGTTATTATCTCCATTCTGCATCAAGGTTTTTGCAATTTGGTCGATAAATAAGTTTCACGGGGGATGTGTTAGGCATTATTAGCTGTGGACTAGGTTTAGACTTTTGAGAAATTGTTGCTGTCTGTTTGAGGACTGAGTTAATGTTTGCTTGAGGACAAGCAAAAGCTTAAGTGTGGGGTGATTTGATGTGTCCGATTCTATACAAAATTTCTTGATGTGAATTGTCCATTTTGTGAGCATTTTGTGTAATTTTGTTATTAAAATCACTTAAGTTTGCTTTATTTTTGTTTTCAGGCATTTTATCAAGTCATCGTCAGCAAACGGAGCAATTTGGAGTGAAGGGGCATTTTATCAAGTCATTGTCAGCAAACGGAGTAATTTGGAGTGAAGGAAAATCCAAACATCGTGCAAGAGAAGCTCCATCGTGCAAAAGGCTGAAGTGAACAGTAAAAAAGAGAAAAAGGAGCTCCATTGTGAAGGGGAGGAGTGAACAGTAACGCGACCCACACCCATCTCGCAAACCACCCAGCAACCCAATCGTGTGAGAGACCTGACCGAGCCACCACCGTCTCGGCCTTCTGCGGTGCCCGTTCTCGGCGTCCAGCGCGGTGGAGATCTGCGAGAGATAGGTGCGACCCGTTTGGGAACCCGACTGAGTTCGAGCTTCTCCGCACGTTTTTTGGCCGTTCCACTGCTCGTTGTCGCCTCCTGCACCTTCAGGCAGGCCAGTCGCATCGTCCGACTAGCCCTTAGCCACCGTAATGCAACGGATCGCTTGACCCAAGAGGGACCCGAGTGACGCGACCCAATCATCTTTCGTGACCCGTTCAACTTCATTTGCTTCGTTGGCCACTGGAAATCATCCCTCTGCCGTGTGGTGCCCCTCCTGCAACCTTCTGCCGCAGCTTAAGTAGTCTTTGCAGCTATTTCTGGTCGAGTATCTGCGACCCGCGACCCGCCCCGATTGTGGCCTGTTGTACAGCTTGGAAATTGCAATTTCTGGTCATTTTCCAGTAGCTTTCTAGCGACTATTCTGCACTGTTTCATCTGTTGTTCAGGAGAAGAGGGACGTATATAAATTTTACATGGTTTTTCTCTTTGAATTGTGGATTTTCTGTGTTGTTTGGATGATGTTTATGTGGAACTAAATTGGCAAAACCCATTGGGTTCTGAACTATGTTGGTAGACTGAATTTAATTTCCATGGATGGTTGAATATTGATTTCATGATCTCCGTTACTGTTATGAATGACTGTTTATGTTTTCATTGGAAAGACGTTGCATTGAAAGCTCTTTAGATTTCTCTTAATAATCGACAGATTTTAATTAAAATTGGACACCTGATTGTAGCGGACAATTTGTTATCGCTTAGAACTAAGGTTAATAAATTGCTGGATTAAGAAGTAACGACTCTTAATAGAAGTGAATTGGATCGATAATGGTAATCTAAAATTAACCAGTAGGAAGAACTAGCCAATGGTAGATTTTAGGTTTAAGAAATTCATTGAGACCGACAGAGAATTTGAATTTGCATTAGAATTCACTCACAGGTAGCAGAATCAGATTCAGTCATCCATTATCTTTCTTATTTACCAACTAGTTTAGGTTCCTAGTGGGTTTGCTATTCTGTCTCAACTAATTCATCTTCTTGTTAATTAGCGCTGACTAGTGATTATTGCATTTAGCTTAGTTATTAGTTTGATTAGAATCGAAATTACTTTGAATTGGTAGGCTAAATAACAGAGAACAAGTAGTAGCTCTGGGCTTTCCCGTTCCCGAGGAATACGACCTTGATACTCACCATTGCACTAGGCTGCATCGATAGGTTCACTGCCTTAGGTGTTGTTGCTAGATAGCATTGGCAGCAAGCATTATCAGTTCAGTAATGAGAATTGTATTCCCAGTAGATAAACAACCAGTTTATTTTAAAATGACTGACATGTACCACTGCAATAATGTAGAAAATACTTTACATGTAATTTAATTTCAAAACTCTTTTCATATATACACTTGGATATGATTCATTATGGAAACATGTGTGGATGCAGCTATAGAAATGAAATACACATTCAATCAGTTCGTTCATGAAATAGGCTATAAGCATTCAATGTGTAAATATCATAATCATATTCACATAAATCACATCTTTGTAATGCATATCATAACATGCAATTAACCTCAGCTTTTAGGAGATAGACACCAGATCATTCCCCCTGCCTCTTCTTCCTTGGGAGTATACACCAGATCATTCCCCACAAGGAAGCCTCCTTTTAGGAATGGATGCATCAAATCATTCCTCCTCATTTAATACCTTGGGAGTATACAGAAGATCATTCCCACAAGGTAACTTTCCTGGAAGGTAAACATTGAATCATTCCTTCCCTTCACAGGCCTCAGTTTCAGGGATCATTCAATGGGTCGTCCCTCCTCCTCATTTCAATTCCCTGGGGCACATATCAATCATTTCCCACTAAGGAACCTTAACCTCGCATTTCACATTACATTAAGCAATTTCATGCCATTCTTTACCTCGCATTTCACATCATATCATGAATTTTCATGCTATTCTTTAACCTTGTGTTTCACATCACATCAAGCATTTTCATGTCATGCAAACATCTTTTACATAAATGTAAACATTCCATTGATAATAGCACAATAATGCCATGCAAACACTTTTACATAACATATGCCTATTCGGGTAGTACCTCAAGCCACTTCCAATGGACATATAAGATTGGAAATTCTAGGGAAAATGCCATATTACATTCGGCCAAGGCAAGGAAAATATGAGAATGTGGCACTTTTACGTCATTTAGTTCCTTTTTAGCATTATTCTCATTATTTAAGCATTTTGGCAACACTTTCAATAATTATGCCTAACATTTTCTCACACCTCAAATTTGTATAAGTGTACTTTAAGTCATCCTTTTTCATGCTTTTCTAACTCATTATTCATATCAATGATGACCATACATCTAATCTCACAATCTCACATTTTTAGGCATACTTTTAAAGTGAGAAAGTAAGACTTTAAATTGACAACATTACTTAAGGTATAACTTGCCATGATTTTCTCTCTCTTATTTTCTTAGGATTAGATATATATAATCCCTAAGTCAACTTTTTAGAACAATTTCAGCATCATTCATATGCATTGATTTGGCCAAGGTGACTAATGCACACTTATTTGGTTATTTGTGAAGCTAGACAATAAGAGAAATACCCAAATGCAAAGTTAATTGACTTTCTCTCACTAGTTCTAGCACACAATTTTGCCAAAATTCAGCACCAACATGAACCCTAGCATTCGGCCAAATGAGAAAACAAGCAAAAATGGAGTTGTTTCATCATTTTCCTTTCAACACAACAACATTCATGCAAAAACCATGCAAAAATACCATTTTCTCACTCTTAAAAGCACAAATTCAGCATTTAAATAATTTAGGGTTTAGAAAAATCAATTTCCATTCATGCAATCTTACCATCTCATGAATTTCCATACTTTCCAACATATCTATAGTCACAACCACAAGTGATTTCCAACATTTTTCACATCCAAGTAGGAAAATATACCATACACATGTAGAGAGAGAAAATGTCACCTTTCTTACAATTTTGAAAACACCATAAATCCACCATAAATCATGAAAATAATTGCATAAGGTTGTTCATCTACCTTGAAAAGCCAATGGATGTGTAATTCCCTTTTTAATTTGATGTAAGCTTCCTCTCCTCCAAGACAAGATGGATTTCAGCCACCTCCTTCTTCTTCTCCTCTTCTCACGCCATTTTTAGTAGCTAGGAGAAGAAATAGGCTGAATTAAAGTTTGGCTTATTTACAAAAATGCCATTCTTGAAATTTTTGTCAATTTCATCCTTTTTCTTTTCTTTTTACCACAATGGCATTGTCTCTCCTTGCCATTGTAATTTCATGCAACTTCCATGGGCTGGGACTGTTTTGCCCTTCCAGAATTTTGAAATTGCATAGTGGTCCCTCAAATTTTTGGAATTTGCATTTTAGTCCCTAAGAAAAGTGCACTTTTGCTATTAAGTCCAATTTGGCCATTTTTGCTTCCTTTTTCATTCTTTTCGGTTTACAGGAGTAAAAATCACTTAAATAAAATTTCATAAGGCTCTTTTCCATGAATTTACTAATTTACTTTTATTTTAGCAAAATTACAATTTTTCCCCTAAGGAAAAATTGCCTTTTTACCCTTTATGCTAAAACTATCATTTCACTCTCATTCTTTCTTCTTTTGGTCAAGAATGAGTAAGGATTTCTAATTCCCACCTTAATAAAATATTTAGGGTAAAACTACAATTTTCTCACATCATATAAAATTACCATCATAACCATGGTGTGAAATTACAATTTTACCCTTCTTAGGAAAAATTGTCCTTTAATATTAACATAAGTAATTTCTTGCATAACTAGACTCTTCTTCCCTCTTAAATGAAAATAATAAGAGTCCTTTGCAATAACTTCATGAAATAAGAGAATTAAACTAATTATTCCTTTTATGGTAAAATTACCATTTTACCTTTCCTTACCAGATTTCCAATTTCATGCTTTTATCACAAAAGTGATTATAAAATGATAAAAAGTGTTCATTATAACTCCTTACTAAATCATCCTTAACCCTTCGTAATTAATACTAAAATAATAACAACAACAACGTTATCATAAGTTACAAGTGTTAGGAATGGATGTTACAATTCGGATATCTGGTGCCACACTTCGGATAGGGTGTATTATCAGGTCATCTCCCACTGCTGCTAGAAGCCCCTGGTTGCGGTTTAAACGTACCACCTCTCACATTAAGATTTCTAGTTGCTGGTCTTGGTCGGTTCCTTGTTCTCTGGGTCATATTCTGAGCCTGTCTCTGCTTCAGATTCTTACTCAGGATTCGGCACTTGTTTACCAGCGTGGTAAAGTCTCTAATCTCCAGTGTGGCTAGCTGAGTCTTCATGGGTAAGTCTAGGCCTTCTTCTAATTTCTTTGCTTTCCAGGCCTCGTCATAGTGCATTCGCAGGTAGGTGAAGTATCGAGATAATTCTTCAAATTATTTCAAATACTCCTCAAATGGCCTGGCTCCCTGTGTGAGCTTCAGAAACTGTGCTTCTTTTGATTGTTTGACGCTTTTAGGGATGTACTGCTCCATAAAGACTCTCTTGAAAGACTCCCAGGTGAGTGGAATGCCTCTACTTTCCATTAATTACTGGGCACCTGTCCACCATAGTTCTGCTTCGCCCTTCAACATGTATGTTGCATATGTAACCTTCTGCTCGTCGTCACACTGCAACAATCTGAAAATATTTTCAATATCTTTCACCCAAGCTTCTACCACAGTTGGATCGGAGGCACCTGCAAATAAGGATGGACCTGCTCTCTGAAACTCGATCCATCCTTGATACAATGGGTTAGCATGCGGGGTGGCTCCGTCATTTCTGGTCTGTCTATCTTCCTGTTGCTATCTCATCACATTAGCACTAGTAGTGGCTTGATCTCTCATCGCATCAGCCATCAACCGAATGGATTCCATCATATCGTGCATGTCGACATCAGTCTCCATGCTGCCACTACACGAAGCACCCTAGTTCCTATGCCTTGGCCTTCCTCTGGGCCTGCGAGTGGCATCCCTGCTAGATTCTACCATAGTTATCTGACATAGAAGCAAATAGATTAGTCATAACAGCAACAGTTAACAGAAAGGCATTAAATTCATTCCATTAATTATCGGTTCGAGATTAGGTCCTAACATTCTAGAGTTAAATCAATTAAAACCTTAAAGCTACATGCCCAAAGATTCACAATCCCTAGCCCACTAAAACAGACAATCTGACAAACTGGGCTCTGATACCATAATTGTAACGATCCCTTAATACGACATACACAATCCTTTATCTGATTAGCAGAAGCATATGGGTTTCTCTAAATAGTTATTCCCGATGTGAGAATTTCTGGGGATCGCTATTGGTTGAGCGTAACCCAAATAGAATTCCCGTTGTCCATTTGAATTTCGTTCAACCCTAATTCACATGCAGCTAAACTAATTATACATAAATACATCATAAATTACTCTGGAATGAGAACTAATATTCATACATACGGCATACAATCATTTAATGCGAATTCTAACTTAATTACATAGGTTACAGCGATCAACCCTACCAAAAATCTAGCAGAGTTTCCTCTGTATTTTGAGCGTATCCCAAAATACAAAATTCTTCTAGTTTACAAATGTACAGCGAGTCCAATTACAACAGAAAACATAAATGACAGAAGACTAGTATTCAGCATCATCCTCAAAATATATACAATGTAATTCAAGCCTAGACTAAGTCATTCTTCTATCTATCACCAAGTCATCGTCCAGCTAACGTTTAGGTTCTTGTCCTTGTTCCTGTTCATCTGAGTAAACAACCTGGTGAGATATAAAATCCCAGTAGAATAATTTACAGTTAAAATACAATTTAAAATCTGGTTGAATACTCAGCGGTGCGAGCACCGAAAAAAACTTCCCGAAATAAGTTTGAAATCACCGAAATACCTTATCTTTAAAATCCTTTTATCACATAGAAATCTCGATAAATACTCAAAATCATAAAAAATCCATTTCTTTGAAAATTAGTAATCGAAATCAGGTTAAATCCCATGCCCGGTGTATCTAAATCCATGTAGGCCACAAGTCCTCTGCGACCAAATCTAAATCGTCCAATTACACGTCATCTAGAGAGATTACCTCTCTTATCATTGGGTGTGATCCATAACACCAATCACTCGAATCTCACCTATGTTGTGAGTGTGATCTATAACACCAATCACTCACTCAAAGACCAGTTGATAATCAACATCTAGGGCGTTCCCTAGCATGTGCACATACGCTAATTCTCATTCTTATACAGTCTATTCGAACTTACATTTTCATGGTCGGCTATTCCTCAGGGTTCTAGGGTATTATGCCTAAATCACAACGTTTCCCTGTGTAGGCTATCCCCCCTATACTCTTTAAACCTTTCTTAGGGTCGTCCTGATTTATCGCATGATCCCTAACGTAGTACAGGCTAAATTTGGTAAAAACAATCTCATTTAAAAACTCCTTATACTCGTTATACTTAACGGCCGTCCCATACCGGCTATCAAGTATCCTACCCTAAGTAAACCCGTCCTAATGGCATCTAAACTCGATAAACAATTCATCTAACATGCAAATGAGGTTTTCAGCACAAAGGCATGCAATTTAGTCTATGAAAGTAGCACGTAAATCTATACAATTAAATCTAATCAATTAGGTATTCACTAGGTGAAATCTAAAACTCAGGAAGCGTAAATCATCCTACCTAGTCTCCTGTTGCTCCAAATCAATTTAGAACTTCACGAAATCCTGATTTTTGAGCCAAATTAATTTCTTGGACATTTACACGAATATTTAAGCTCGTCACGTCATCTGTTTTATGATTCTAAGTTGGATTACCCTATTACTTAGGTCAATTTATTTCCTAATCATGTTCGGCAGCTAATTCAATCAAAATTCATTAGATTTTAGGAAATCGAACCTTACCAGTGTTGTGGAATAATGGAAATTTGTCTCGGGGGTGGTCTCGATGTCTCCCGGTGTATATCCAAATTCTATGGCATGGCGGCATACGACAGCGCACGACAGAAGGGTGCAGTTGGCCTCGAAATTTACACCACGGTGAAGCCTGCAAGACAAGGAGTCCGAATATGGTGGTGGCGCGACAGTTCACGGCCGTTTAGATGGTGTTTTCCAGCCATGAAGAATGACGCACGGCAGATAGAAAATGCCTCGATCCAGGCGCGTCGGACCTCTATTCAATGTCGGCGAGCTGGTGGAGGAAGCTGGCAGCTTAGGCTACACACTAGTGGTGGCAGTGACAGCCAACGGTGGCAGACGGCAGTGATCTCAGTTGGCGAAAATCCCATGCGATGGAGGAGGAAAACGGCATTTTTTGATGGCTACTGGAGGTAAAGGGTGGCAAGGGGAGTCGATTGGTATGCCACGTGTTGGCTCATGGTGGCTCAGGTGGTGGCGCGCGGTGGAGGAAGGAAGAGAGAGATGAGAGAGAAAATAGAGTAAGGAGAGAGAGAATTGTGCCAAAGGACGGGGTTTTAGGAAATTTAAAGCTTCCAGGGGCGATTTTAACTTTTCCCAGACTGCCCGGGGAAACTTCAGGATGTCGGCTTCCCTCTAGATGTTGGTACGAGTTCCCATGCAAAGATTTTGGCCTCCGTCAATAAAACTGAAGTACGAAACTTCATTTGTCAGTTCCTGATCGCCGGATCACATTTCTTTTCATTCGATTATGTTTCTGACTTCAAATTGCTTCCCGATTCAAACCGTCATCCTCAAAAGTCATGGCAGGCTTCACTTTACATGGATTTATCAAAAAAAATTGAGTTTATTTCTTTTAAAAATAATTCCAGTTATTACACCATACATTTTTGTACTATCTGGGGCATCCCTTAGTGGATCTAAGTACCATGTGGTTACTACCCTTAAAACAGATCATTCCATATACAACAAGAATTTACTTCCCTTCCTACCCCATAAAGACTGCCTATAATAGTGGTCACTGCCCTTACCGCATATCATTCCATATACAAGAAGAATTTCTTTTCCATAGATTCCTTTCTTTTTCTTTCTCTGTCACAAGGATCGTCATGTCCAATTTGGTTCTTACAAGGACCATCATGTTCGAGTAAGTCATAACTTGATTGTTACCTGTTGCCATTAGATCCCAAGATTCAATCTTATGTTTGGGTGGGATTTTGGGCAAATTCTCCATCAAAATCAAGGCATAAAGTCCATTTTCTTTTATTTTGGGCTAGCATTCGACTGCCCTTGAGCTGGCAATTGGTTGCTATCTCTCTATCTAAAATGCGAAGCCAACCCAAGAGTAGCTAATCGATTGTTACAGGACTGACAGTCGACTGGTAGCTCACTATGAGACCGATAGTCGGTTACTAAGTTTTAGTAGTCGATTGATGCAATATGTCTAAAATGGAAAGCCAACCCAAGAAAAGCTAACCCGAGGGTAGCTAGTCGATTGGTAACTCACTATGAGCTTGACAGTCAGCTGCTAAGGTTTGGCAGTTGGCTAATGCGTTCTATCTAAAATGGGAAGCTAACTTGAGAGCAACTAGTTGACTGTTATAGGCCTAACAGTCGACCAGTGGCTCACTATGAGCCTAACAGTCAGCTGCTCAGGTCTAGCAGTTAGCTGATGCGTTCTGGGTACATTTTTTGGGTAATGAAAGAATACGGTAGTCGACTTTGAAGTTTTGGTGGTCGATTACTAGTGCTTTGTACTACATAAAAAATCTAATATACCCAGATTTTTTGGCTATAAACCATAGTTACAATTCATGCCAAAGATTTATGAACTTAGTGCTATCATCTAGGCATCATTTAACATCAATAAACAACCTACATTTCCATTGCATTTCACCCAACACAAAGATTAAACCCCTTTTTCGCACTCAAGGCAAAACTCTATTTTTAGACTTTATTTACAAGCATACAAGCACATTCATTCAGCAAGTAATATCCAATAGACATATAAAACATAGAGAATGTAGGTTTTAAACCCCAATACAACTTAAAACATTCATAAATATCATTTTCAATTAAGAGTAAAAATTTCATGAAAGTTGGGTTTAGGTTTTGCTGGTACCTTGGATTTTCCTTGCAATAGACATGTATTTGATGCTTAGATAAAACTTTCCTAACTGTAAAACACTTCTCTAGCTTCAAATCCAGCCTTCCTTCAAGCCAAATGCCTTCCTCTCTTGCCTTAAGCCACCCTCTCTCTCTCTACTCGACCTTCTACTTATCTCTCTAAGTTTGCTAAAGCTTAAGTAATATGAGGGTGTTTAGGGTTCAGCTAGAGTTTAAGTTTAGTTTAGGTATTTGCATTTTGGTTATTGGGTCAATTTTATAACCTTTACTTGGTTGAAATTTCCCTTTTCAATTGGGTCCTTGGTCACACCTTAATTCAGCTTTTATCCCTTTCAATTTATTCCCTGTACTAATGCAACTATATGCAATTAATGCAATATACACAAGCATTTAAATTTAAATTAAAAAATAACAAACATCTATTAATCACATTAGGAGTGGATGTTACACAAGTTGATTGCCAGGTAGGTGGAAGTCAACTGGCTAGCTTCTGTTTTGGAAAATGAACTCAATGATCTAGTTTGAAGCATAGTTAGCCCAAAAATCCTCTCAAACAAGGGATTTAAACCTAGAATGTATAATGAGTAACATATGGGTTGAGAATCAAAGAAAAAGAGCAAGAATAATATGAAATAAAAAAGGAATGAGCTTGAGAAATACAAAAGAAATGAGAAAGTATTCCTAGTGTATGGATAGTGCTAGATAGGCTTATGTAGAGTAACCAATTGTCGGTATGAGATAACTATTAGGCATTCCACGGTTGAATTGAATAGTTTTGAAAACACTGTGATGGTTACTAATTTTAAGTTAGTGAACTCTTCTTATGGTCAATTAAAGGAGTCACATAATTAAAATTAGATCTAACAATGATATAAGCTGAATCACTCTAATCTATAGACTTGTAAATAGTATTTTGGGAAACAATCTATGGAAAATAGTAATCCCAGATATACAGGGGAAGAACTATCAGGAGAAGTGTAGGGACTCTATGGTTCTTGGTGATAGGGGATGAACTGCCAAAGAGGTGGGTAGGGACCTCAAGGATGTGTTAGGGGATGAACTATCGAGGAGGTAGGCGATGACCTTGTGGGGGCATTATGGATGGATGTACTTAGATCCACTGGAGGACACTCTATCATGTACATAAATTGTAATTAAGGACTGTCAGATTATAAAAAGATTACAGTTAAGAACTACGTGTAGTCATGCACTACAATAAACTCACTTATGAGTGAGGGTTTTATATGAGGAGTTGTTCGATTAGCGACTCTTTGAATTTCTCTTGGTATGATCTTGTGATGATCACGATTTGGCATTGGCCATGAGAGTATGCTATGATTTCCTTATTTGTGCTATTTTTTATATGGGATTATAACCCTATTACCATTATAAGGTGATATATATGTATATATATATCCTATTTGATGGACATGTAATATGATCTAATAAGATATATATCCTGTGTGATGGATAATTACATTTATAAGTATGAGATGGTGTAACTATATAATTCATGCATTTCATCCCAATAGGCATAGTGTTTTATATGATTATGAGAAGAATGTAGTATTTTTCGTAAGAGTATGAGGGTACAAATCAGCAGTTTTTAAAATTGATTATTATTGCTAATATGTATAAGATGCCTAAGTACTAGATCCTGCTAAAGATGGAGGTAGAGATGATGGAAATACCTTTGTTAGGGTATTTCCTAGTGGTGAAGGAACTATGAATTTTTTTTGTATTAAAAGTTCCTCCTACACCTTGACTGTATAAGGTCTAGGGCCTGTGTGGTGTACTTTTAACATGCTTGATACCCTGAATCCTTACTATCATTTTTGGGAAGGATTAGCATGATGATTTTTGGTGTATAAATTGAGGGCATATATGTATTAGGATATGTGAGATAGGTATCCAATAGCAATTCTTGTTATATGGGTATGAGTGATAGGTTTTTTGTCTCCTTACCCTAGCTGACACTCTCACATATCTATAGGTATATGTTTGTTACACAAAAACTATAACTAATGTAAATGAATTATGCATGTGAATGTGTGTGTGTGTGTGTCTATAGATATGTATATTTTAATTATATGATTTTCACTGCATTACGTGTGAGAATCCCGAGTGTAAAATTTTCAAACTAATAGCACTTAATTATTTAATTTGATAAAAGTTAAAATTTACTCAGGTAGAAGTAGTAGTAATTCACCAATCTTGTAGCATATTATATTATATTATTTAATTCACTAAAAGGAACCATAGGATTGGGGGTGTTACACAAAGTTAGTATTGGAGCACTTCTACCACAGCTAGTGAACACTGGCTCGGTAGTGAAGGGTAGGTTCCTTAGGATAGAGACTAATATAGGATAGTTAATTGAGCCTAGGTAGTTGACTAACTTGTATTATGTTTTGACTTGTGGAATGGAGTGCTAGGTTTGGGGTAGATAGTATTTCTTGTTGGTGCCATATAATCTCTTATAAATATTATATTATAGAGACTGATTACCTATATAATGTTTGTTTTGTAGAGTAAAGTTTAGCTCCACCTAGGAAGAATACTAGAAAGGACAAAGAAGGTGAGAATATTATAGAGAGAGTGATGCAAGTCATGATAGGAGTAGCTGAAGCCATGAGGCTACGGCTACTACCCAAATCCTCCAATAGTTTTAGGGAAATGAGAATGATAACCACCCTAACCTAAATCCTATTGGATGACAAGTAAGGAACTTAGCTTATCAGGGATGGTTAGAATTCCATAAATCAAACCCTCCTACCTTTAGGGGTGAGTTCAATCCTAAGTTAGCTAAGGGGTGGTTGATGGAAATGGAGAAATTATTTATGGTTCTTGGGAGTATTGATGTTCAGAAGGTTTTTTTTCTCCACCTCTATGCTGACTGGGAAGCAGAACATTGGTAGAGAGGAGCCAAACAGTTGATGAAGGCTCAAGAAGTCCAGATTACCTAGGATTCATTTAAAATAGTATTTATGGAAAATTACTTTCCTCAGAATGTGAGGAATGAAAGAGAGATAGAATTTATGCAACTTAAATAGGGTAGCAAGACTTTTGAAGACTATATTACTAAGTTTGAGGAATTGTCCAAGTTCTCTTCATATCTGAAGCTTTAGCCAGATGATAATTGGAAAGAAGTGCATTTTATAGGCGAGATTGAGCTTGGAATTGAAAAGTGCAGTTTCTCTAATGGAGATAATAAATTATGCCGACTAGTGAAGAAGTGTCACATAGTCACTAAAAATATGGCAGATGTTGAGAAAGAGAAGCAGAGAACTAATTTCATGAAGAGGAAACAATCTATACCTTTTAGAGGAAGGGACAACAGATATAGAGAAGTTTAGAAAGCGAAGAAACTAATGGTGAAATAGGTGGTGCATAACGGTTGTCCAAAATGTGGAAAATTCATGATAGACCTTGTTGGTGGCAACAAGAGGTTTGCTTCAAATGCGAGAAATAGGGACATTTTCTAAAGGATTTCCCAGAATGGAAGAAATCGGGTGAAACCACTAAACCTCCCACTACTGAAAGAGTCAATACCCTCAATGGCAAGGAAGTGGCCCAGTTCGATGACTTAACAAAAGGTAAATGTTTAATAAATAATGTATCTTTAATTATACTATTTGGTTTTGGCATTACCCATTCTTTTATTTCATTGGAATGTGTGAAGAAATTAAACTTACCTATATCCAGTTTACCTTATCAGTTATCTATTTCTATTCCAGTGGAAGAGCAAGTTTTGACTTCTTTAGCTTGCTTGAATTTCCCAATTATTGTTGAGAATAGATCTTTTGTTACTGATCTGATTTGTTTGCCTTTGGTGGATTTGGCCATTATTCTTGGGATAAATTTGTTTTCTATAAACAATGTGATCTTTGATTGCTTAAATAAATGTATGATTTTATAGATACCTTACCTGTGAATAGGAGTACTGAGGAAAAGAATGAAAGAATGCATTTTCTATGTTCTTCTAAAGCTGAAATCTAGCATAAACTTGATACTATCTCTGTAATAAATGAATTTCTAGATGTCTTTCCTAAATAAGTCTTAGGTCTTTCACCTGAGATAGAGATAAATTTTTTTATAGAGTTAGTTCCTAGAACTGGACCAATTTCTATAACACCCTATAGAATGTCTGCCTTAGAGTTAAATTAATTGAAGATACAAATAGAAGGTATAGGGAAACAATTCATTAGACCCAGTGCTTTACCCTGGAGAGCACCGGTCTTATTTGTGAAAAAGAAAGATGGGAGCTTAAGGTTGTGTATAGATTATAAGCAACTGAATAAAGTGACAATAAAGAATAAATATCCCCAACCTAGAATAAATAATCTATTGGATCAGTTGAGAGGAGCTATTTTTTTTTCTAAGATTAATTTGAGGTCGGGGTACCATCAAATCAGAGTAAGAATGGAAGACATACCTAAGACTGACTTTAGAACCAGGTATAGGCATTATGAATTTCTTGTAATTCCATTTGCATTAACAAATACTCTAGTTATTTTTATAGATTACATGAATTGTATCTTTAGACCATACCTTGATCAATTTGTGGTAATGTTTATTAATGACATTCTTGTATGTTCTAAAAGTAGTGAAGAGCATGAACAACCTCTTAGGATTATGTTGCAATTGCTTAGGGAAGAGTAATTGTACACTAACCTCGAGAAGTGTAAATTTTGGTTAGAAGAGGTGAAATTATGAGGCCATATAATTACTACAGATGGAGTAGCAGTAGATCCTAGTAAGACAGAGGCAGTAGTTGGTTGGGAGAGACCCATAACCGTGATGGAGATCCATAGTTTTCTTAGATTAGCCGATTACTATAGGAGATTTATTCAAGGATTTTCACAGATCATGTTGCCTTTGATTAAGTTAACTAGGAGAGATGTTCCATTTGTGTGGGATGCCAAATGTGAACATAGTTTCCAAACTCTGAAAGAAAGACTAATAACCACGCTTGTCTTGATTATTCCAGATCCCTTAGAAAACTTTGAGGTATATTTGACGCATCTAAGAAGGGCTTAGCATGTGTCTTAATGCAAGATAGGAAGGTGATAGCATATGTATCTAGGCAATTAAGACCTCATGAGAAAAATTATCCTACTCATGACCTCGAGTTAGTAGCCATAATGTTTACCTTGAAAATTTGTAGACATTACCCCTATGGGCTTAAATTTAAGGTATTTAGTGACCACAAAAGTCTCAAATACCTTTTTAATAAAAAAGAGTTAAATATGAGAAAAATGAGATAGATGAAGTTTATTAAAGGTTATGATTTCAAATTGAAATACCATCCAGGAAAGGCAAACCTAGTGGTGAATGCATTAAGTAGGAAATCCCTTCATGTAACTCACATGATGGTGAGTGAAATGAATCTAATTAAGAAATTTAGGAATTTGAGTTTGTCCACTCTGGTACTTCTAGATAGGATATACCTGAGTGAAATAAGAATTGAAAGTAACCTTCTAACTCAAATCTTAGAAGCCCAAGGAGAGGAAGAATTCTTAAAGTCCCTAAGGGACTCAAAGGAATTCAAGATAGAGGCTGACGAGGTAGTAACCTTCCAAAATAGGTTATATACCCCAAAATTAAGAGGATTAAGGGATAAAATCTTAGAGGAAGCCCATAAGAGCAACTATACTATCCATCCTGGTGCCACTAAGATGTACAAAGACTTAAAGAAAAATTTTTTATAGCTAGGTATGAAAAGTTCATAGCTGAGTATGTTGCTAAATGCTTAGTTTACCAGCAAGTAAAGATTGAACATAAGAAACGTGTCGAAATGTTACAACCTCTGAAGATACCTAAATGGAAATGGGAGAAAATTTCTATGGACTTTGTGGTAGTTTTGCCTAGAACTCAGTCAAGAAATGATGTAATCTGAGTAATTGTAGACAAATTAACTAAATCTACATATTTCTTACCTATAAAAATAAAATTTTCATTAGATAAGTTAGCCCAATTGTACATACAAGAAATAGTGAGACTCCACAGAGTACCCACTAGTATAGTATCATATAGAGATTAGGTTTACTTCTAGGTTTTGGAGAGCCTTGCAAGAGGAATTTGGAACTAAATTAAATTTCAGTATTACTTATCATCCATAAACTGATTGGCAGACTAAGAGAACTATTTAGACTTTAGAAGATATGCTTAAAGCTTGTACATTAGAACAAAAGCGAGTTGGGATAGAATTCTGACTTTAGTGGATTTTTCTTATAACAACAGTTTCCACTCCAACATAGGAATGGCTCTGTACAAAGCCTTGTATGAGAGAAAGTGTAGATCACCGTTGTGCTGATTTGAGGTGGGAGAAAGGTAACTCTTAGGGCCAGAATTAATTCAACAAACTTCTAATCAAATAAAAATGATAAGAGAGAAAATGGCTAAGGCCCATGATAAACAGAAAAGTTATGTTGATAAGAGGAGGAGACAATAGGAATATGCAGAAGGAGATTATGTTTTCCTTAGAGTATCTCTAGTTACCAGCATTGGTAGGGCTATTAAGTCAAGAAAGTTGAATCCTAGATACATTGGACCCTACCAGATTTTGAAAAGGATTGGTTCATCCACTTATAAAATATCATTACCACCATTTTTGTCCAATCTCTATAATTCTTTTCATATTTCTCAACTTCCTAAATACATTCTAGATTCTTCACATATTCTTAACACAAGTATAGTACAATTGAGAGATAATTTGCATATCATCCTAGACCTTTGAGAATCATTGGTACTGAGGTCAAGCAATTGAGAAATAAGACTATTCCACTAGTAAAGGTAGTTTGGGATCAGTCATCACCACAAGAAGCCACCTGGGAAAAAGAAGATGACATGAGGAGGACGTATCCAAAATTGTTTGAATAGGTACATTCTAATTTTGAGGAAGAAATTATTTAAAAGGAAGGCAGAAATGTAACATTCGCTCCTCCAATTTTTGAGAGATGTATGTTAAATTTTTTAAATAAGTTAAATGCTTATGTTTGTTGCATTATACTGCATGTAGCTTCATCAGAGTGAGGGATTAAATTTAAAAGAAAAGAGCAGGGACTTGAGTGAAAGGAAAAAGTTTACTAGAGGAAGCTATGTAGGCTTTTAATACTCCGGGGTAACAAACTGTAATTTTAGCCAAAAGAGTTACTGTAGTTATCAAACTATTGAATTTGACAATGGTTCTGAGGTAAAATGATAATTTGGCATGTGATTGGAGAAATTATTATTCTAAGCTGAATGATCCAGAATTAGGATCAGAATTATAATTTTCGGTCCACTTATAAACAAGCCAAACTATAAAACCCTCATTCTTCACCCAAGACCTCAGAATTCTAGAGTGAGAGAGAGAAAGAAACTCTAGAGAGATAGAGGGAGATTGTAAAGGAAGAGGAGATTTCAAAGTAGAATTGACTTCAGGAAAGATTAGGAAGGCATATATTATCATTTACACACTTCTTCAACAAAGGTAGTAAACAACCTAATCCTTTCTATTTCAAAAACACTGTTCATATGTTGAGAATTGGGATTTTTATGTAATTAAACTAGAGAGAATGTTAAAACTACATTCTTGATGTTTTTAAATGCTATTGGGTGTTTTAAACTGCATGGATATACTTATGTATGCTAAAATCAGATTATGAGAAATGAGTTTTTATCTATTGAATGAAAATGAGATTAAATCCAAGATTTGAGTGAGATTAAATAGTAATTTAGGCTATTTTTATGTGATAAATGATGATTATACATTGGTATTGAGTTGCTGATTATCAAAAATAGGTTGCAAACAAGTTCTTAGGCAAAAATCTAAGTGACCAATAAGTTTGAACAACAAAGTATAACATAACAGTCGATATTTAGCCTTTATTAGTTGATTGTCGTGTTCTTAAGTTACCTAGAAATGCACACAGAGTGCTAGCAATTGGTTGCTAGCTCATGGAATTCGATTGTCGTACTCATATTTTCCAAAAAATCACCAAGAACAAAGCAACCGACTATCAGGTTTAAGCCATTTGACTGGTAGCCATCTAATTTGGAAAATTTTCAAGATAAAAAGCTGTAAGTTGACTGCCAGGTGGGTGGAAATCGACTGGCTAGCCTCTATTTTGAAAAATGAACTAAATGATTCAGTTTGAAGCATAATTAGCCCAAAACTCAACTCAAACAAGGGATTTAAACCTAGAATGTATAATGGGTAACATATAGGTTGAGAATTAAACAAAAAGAGCAAGAATATAAAGATTTAAGCTCTAGCATGTGCATAAATTGCAGTTAAGGACTACCGAATTATAAAACAATTACAATTAAGAACTGCGAGTAGTCATGGACTACGAGAAACTCACTTGTGAGTGAGGGTTTTATATAAGGAGTTGTTCACTCAGCAACTCACCAAATTTCTCTTGGTATGATCTTGTAATGATCATGATTTGGCATTGGCCATGAGAATATACTCCAATTTCTTTGTTTGTGCTCTTATTTATATGTGATTATGACCCTATTACCATTATAAGATGATATATATATCCTATTTGATGGACATGTAATATGATCTAATAATATATATATCCTGTGTGATGGATAATTACATTAATAAGTATGAGATGGTATAACTGTATAATTTATGCATTTCATCTCAATAGGCATAGTGTTTTATATGATGACAAGAAGAATATAGTATTTTCTATAAGAGTACTGGGGTACATATCAGCAGTTTTTAAAAAAAGTTGTTATTGCTACTGAGATTCATTCTCATATACAAATATTGGTATGTATCAGATGCCTAGGTACCAAATCCTACTCAAGATGGAGGTGAAGATGGTGGAAATACCTTTCTTAGGGTATTTCCCAGTGGTGAAGAAATTATTTTGTATTAGAAGTTCCTCCTACACCTTGATTGCATAAGGTATAGGGTCTATGTGTTGTATTTTTGACATGCCCGATACCTTAAATCCTTATTATCATTTTTGGGAAGGATCAAGATGATGATTTTTGGTGTATAAATTGAGGGCATATATGTATTAGGATATCTGAGATAGGCATCCACCAGTAATTCTTTTTATATGAGTATGAGTGACAGGTTTGTTGTTGTAACACCCCATACTCTCTTGATTGGTTTTAAATTAATGCTTCCTTAATTAATTGGATGAGTTTGCTATAAAGTATGATGAATTTTCTTGTGTAATTTAATATTTAGAACAAATATGTGAAAGGATAACACCTTCATTCCTTAGGGCAATTAAATTATAATGTGAATGGGAGAAAACACAGCATAAAAAATTTTAGGTGCTTGAGGTGCTTGCATAAAATTTTAGGTGCTTAAGGTGCTTGAGGAGCTTGATACATTTAGCATTCTTGAATTAATTTTCCTTTTACCTAACCGAATTGCCAAAGGAGAGAAAAGTATAACAAATTAAATATACATGCACGTGAAATTGGTGAAGGGAAGGAAAAGAGTTAGCATCCACTAAATATATATATACACATGCATTCAGTAGAGTGAAATGGAAGTAAGAGAGAGATGTGTGGCATTAAAGCTCATTTCTTCCCTTTAGCCTTAATCTCAATGTGACCAAATGGGTAATACAAAAATTGCAAGGATAATGGGCTGCACTTGATTCCATGTGAGGCTATGAAATAATAATAATTAAGAAAGGAGTGTAATATCCATATATGCATTCGGTGAAGGAAGAAAAGAATAGCACTCAAGTGTAGCTTGCGTGGAGGGTGTATCTAACATGAAGGTGCAACTTGCATAAATCCATTTTTCCTTTCCTTTTTAGGGCTACTGAGTGAAGAGTATACATGAGAATTAAATTATAATCCCAACCTGTGTAGTTGCATGCCATATGCCTTGCATGAGGGAGGAGATTATGTGACTTTCCCTTCCTCTCTTCCTTGGCGTGATCGAGTGTAAATTCAAAGAGTGTAAACCATGTGAAGGGTGCTTAAAAGTACACGTGCAGCCATGATTAATTAAGAAAAAGAGAGAAGAGAAGGCAGTATTCCCTTTAGTCGATTAAACAATATACAAGAGGGAGAGGGAATTAAAGGTGATATGGCAATAACACTTGGAAGGGAGAAAAGACAGCAACTTCACATTGGGAAGACACAAACAAATTTGATTTGGTTAAGAAAGAGGGAGTGAATTTAGCTGAGAAAGAGAAGGGCAAGGGAGAAAGATAAGATTCAAGAGAAACACTAGAAGACCTTCATCATTTTTGCACCACTTAAGGTAGGTTAGAAATTCCTTGACTTTTGTTCCATATTTTAGAATATATGCATCATAATTTTCCAAGGTTTCATGGAACATTAGTTACTTCTCTACATTCTTGAAAATGTGAATGTCTTTTGGCTAAGCTTGCATGGTAAATGGATATGTTTGTTGATGTGCTAAATGGATATTGTTATTATCATTAAAGAACCATTGTTAGTAAAATTTAGTATGTATCATGGAAAGCTTTAGCATAAGATAGTGCTGAAATTTTGTATTTTTGGCATGACTAGTATATGTTTTGAGTTGTAGACATCAAAATGAAGGTTGCTAGCTAGAATTTGGTTTACAATTTCTGATATTGCTCTTGTTGGCTTACCAAATCCAAAAGTTTCCTTTGTAAAGGGTGAAAATGGCTTGATGAAAATTGTGCAAGAGAGAGTACACTTCAGTTTTGGCTAAAAGAAAGAAAGAAAATATGGCTAATTAAGGTATAGTTAATTATTTCACCTTTTTGCACATAATAAGGCCCCACATTATTTTTAAGATGTAAAAATAGAGAAAAGTGTGTAAGCCTTAAACTTAGTGTGTAGCAAGAGTAATGGCAATGGTTGCACAAATTAAATGTGGGAGAAAGTACCCTAAAAATTAATACATAAAGTCAAGAAGTTAATTTATGGTAATGATGGAAAAATTTGACAATGTGGTATGAAAAACCTAAAGGATTATTATTATACCATAGTGGTCGAAACCAATGGCTCATTTTAATTTTAGTGGCCGAATCACCATGCTAATTGTATACGAAATTATAAAGTGTAATGAATTATAGTTGGAAATTATTTTATAAAGGTGGCTAAGTGTCCATGATTCTTAATTTGTGGCTAAAGCTTCTCCATACATGTGACCTAGTGAGGTGTGACGGAAGGTGCTTCACACTCGTGACCTAGTGTTCACAATTATAAAGGTGGCCAAGTGTCCACGATTCTTGAGGTGTGGCTGAAGGTGCTCTACACTTGTGACTTAGTGTTCACAATTATTTTTTAAAAGTGGCCAAGTGTCCACAATTCTTGAGGTGTGGCCGAAGGTGCTCCACACATGTGACCTAGTGAGGTGTGATCGAAGGTGCTTCACATCCGTGACTACTATTCACAATTATAAAGGTGGCCAAGTGTCTATGATTCTTGAGATGTGGCTAAAGGTGCTCCACATATGTGACCTAGTGAGGTATGAATAAAGGTGCTTCACACCTGTGACCTAGTTTTCACGATTATAAAGGTGGCCAAGTGTCCATGATTCTTGGGGTGTGATTGAAGGTGCTTTACATTTTGAGATAAGGTAAGCTTTAAGAATGAAATGTATAACTGATCATTTTTTGTTTCAGTTTTTCTTTAACATGTATGATCCCTTGAAAAGATGTTATGTGTGAAATGAGAATATCCACTTTATCACATTGACATTTCAAATAACCATGTACTGCTTGCCAATCTGTATATGTGAATGAGACTATGTTTTAAATACCGAGAATGTAGAAGAGAATGTTTTGGTGCTTGTACCTTGGTACATATTAGTATATTTTAAAATAATGAATTGTTAAGCTATTGGGAAACTTGTGTTTCTCATTTATATGCTAATATGTATCAAATGCAGATGTTTAGCAGTGTCAGGGAAAGATGAAAGTCCCTTTTGTTAAGAGCATTTTGTATTCCTTTATTTTGGGTCCTGATTCTATATAAGTTTTTGGGATTAGAATTAGGGCTGTTATTTTGGCTATACATAGAAAAGGGAAAAAGGACGATCATTGAAGGAAGGATATGTGAAGGACCAGTTTATCCCTAGTACTTTGTAAAAGGAGTTTAAGTGACAGGCTTGTTCTCTCCTGACTCTTTATGGACAGGTACTTCATATATCCTAGTATATGTTCACAGAAAGATGTAATAGACATTATTACTGGACATTTATTATTTGTATTATGTGTAAGTTTTATAAATTCCGTTGTGATGTATTAAATTTAATTTTTGCTGTGCATGAAGTGTGGTTATCTTAGCAAAAGAACCCGAACCTAATCCATAACAATAATACTTAATGGTATATTTGCTCAGACATTTCAAATGAATAAATTAAGGTTAAGAATAATGTACAAAACTTATCTGGTTGCATTAGAGGACTTGTAATACTAGATAAGGGTGTTATAGTTGTCTCCTTACCCTAGCTGACACTCTCACATATCTATAGGTATATGCCTGTTGCACAGAAACTATAACTAATGTAAATGAATTATACATGTGAATGTGTGTGTGTGATATAGATATGCATATTTTAATTATATTATTTTCGCTGCATTACATGTGAGAATCCCGAGTGTAAAATTCCTAAACTAATAGCACTTGGTAAAAGTTAAAATTTACTCGGGTATAAGTAGTAGTAATTCACCAATCCTGTAGCATATTGTATTATATTATTTAATTCACTAAAAGGAGCCAAAGGGTTGGGGGTGTTACAGTATCACAATCCTATATATTTGGCTCCTACAATATATTTGAAGATTCATTTGACAACAATTAGGTGTGAACTCCTTGGGATCATGTTGAAAACTTGCACATAAACAAACAAAAAAATGATATCAGGTCTACTAACAGTATGTATAGTAAGGAACCAATCATTCCTCGAAAGAGCTTAGAGTCAACAAATTTACCTGGTTCATCTTTGTCAAGTTTGATTGAGCAGCTTATTGGGGTTCTTATTTCCTTTGAGTTTTCCATTCCAAATCTTTTAAGTCGTTCCTTAGTGTATTTTGTTTATGATATTGACATTCCTTCCTCTGATTTTTATACTTGAAGTCCAAGGAAAAAGGCCATCTCCCCCATCATACTCATTTGTCATTAGCATAGAAAAATCCTTGCACAAATTTTCATTAGTAGATCCGAAAATAATGTCATCCACATATATTTGAACAATAACAACATTGAGATTTGATCTTTTTGTGAAAAGAGTACTATCAACCTTTCCCCTCTTGAAATCATTGATTATCAGAAATTTACTTAGTCTTTTCTGTAACGCCCGTAACACCCCTTAGCCTATGGTTCCTTTTATATTAATTAAAAAGGTATAATATGTAAATATCATAATAATGGTTGTTACTATTACTTCTATCCAAGTAAATTTTAACTTTAACCAAGTTGATTAATTGAGTGACATTTGGGGTCGGGTTATAAACTCAGGTACTCACTTGAGAATCATAGTGGAATATTAGATCATATACATATATATAATTTACTATAAATAGCTATACACAAACATGCATAATTACTCATTGATTAACTTTAAATTAACTAGTTGGGGTATAGAGGCAATATCCCTGCCATTCAAAACCCTATTAATGGGTCTATTTATAATTGCTAGTTACTCCATATATCCAAGTCAATATATGTTATACAAGAGATAATCTATACTAGCCTTCCTCAAAAATCATAAAGACTAGCACAATTAAATATCTGCCTATGCTATCTAAAATAAATATATTTTCCATGTACCCCATGAAGGGTACCTCTCTCCATGTTACCTTCATCACCAGCCAAGGGACCTATACATCTGGTACATACCAGCACTTATGTGAGAAATTAATCTTAGTAGCAATGCAATCTGCTTTGAAAACTACTAACCTGTACCACCGTACTCATATAGAAAATCTCTACATTCTTTTCATCATAAAAACATAATACATACTATTGGCATGCGATGCATGTAGCATATTCTCATGTCATATGCTTAGATTTATACATGTACATCTAAAACATATAAACTTTGAAATATGGGATGTTCATTCATCATCATTTCCATCATAACTTTCATATCAAACATTTCATAGGGAAATAAACATGTATTTTCATTTAACATAAGAGCAGGAGAAACAAACATATCATACGAGTTATCGAGAGGGCTGCCCAGTGAACAACTCTATATACCACTAAATTCATGCATGAGTTAACTGAACATTATATGTGACAATTCTGCCACTAGCATTATCTAAGGCGTCCCCCATCTGAATCTGAGTACCCCAGCTAAATTATTCCTAAATATCGAGTTGATATCCCTTTCTTCCTAAATGGGGCCAGTATAACTCTCTCTATATGGTCCCTGTTAACTCTAACAGATCATTCCTTACCAATGGGATGATATCCCTTTCATCCTAAAAGGGGTTGGTATAACTACTTATGAGATCACTGTCTGACTATGGATAAGTCTCATCTACTCCGCTTTAGCAGATCATAGGGTTATGGAATCACCATCCCTTTCCTATGGATCACACTCTCAATACACTATTCTCTAACATATATACTAGGGTGATTCGGGTCACGTCCATGGTTATGCTTAACTCTAAGTACATGATTCTTAAATGGCCTTTAGAAGATTACACTATATAACACCCCACAATTTAATTAGCCTAAATCAATGTCCTTTAATTAAATGGATGGAATTAATTATGTCATTTAATGATTAGTATGAATTTCTTGCTTGCTAATAAATTAGATGAATTAGCTTAAGAATGGGCAAATTTTGCTTGCATAATCTAATGGGCCAAATGGTTATATTAAAAAGTAAGCTTTCATGAAAATTTGATGCTTAAATTAATCCTTTATTTTCCTTTTTAGTTACCTAACCTAAGTACCAAAAGAGAAGCAATATAGGATGTAACTATTTAAAACATATACATGTGTGTGCCTTGCATGTATCCCACGTGAAAGAAGGAATGGAAATGATAATTTCATGCATGAAGCCTCCAAATCACACGTGAACTAAGAAGGAAAGAAACTGCATGCATTTTGTGTGTATGGGACCAATGGACAATACAAAGGAGGATGGGAAATTAATTCTATGAATAAATATGCATGCATGGCTCATGAGAATTGAGAAAGGAAAAGAAGGGTGCACATGTGAATTAAAGAGAGAAAGAAGGAATACAATATACATGTGGTACTACATGGCAAAGAGGGAAAGGAAGGGTACACATGAGCCACACACCACCTCCCAATTCTCCTATATAATTTGGTGCAGATTTTTAAGTGAAATAAAATGAAATGGGATTAAGGAGAGTGATGGAAGGAGCTTGCATGAAAGGTGTGCCTAACGTGGTAAATATAACTAGCATAAACCCAATTTTCCATTTCCTTTTTGGACGCCACACATGAGGGAAAGTGGTGTGAAGTATGCAATAATTAAACAAAGGCGTAGCATTTTTTTGGTTGCTTGTGAGAGTAGATAATCTAAACTTGCAAGGAAGGAAATTACCAAGTGTGCAAGAAAAGGCAAAGTGTACTTGTGCAAATATATATATAAAGTGTGCAGAATTTTAAGGCCAAAAAGAAAACTTGTGGGAGGAGAATAACACCAAATTGCAAGTAAGGAGATGAAGCATGGCGTGAAGGAAGGAAACCAACACGTTGAGCTTCCCTTCCCCTTCCTATTGACGTGTCCTACTAACCGAATGGGAGCTGGGAATGAGAAAGGAGGGGTTGTACTTGAAAACACCTTTTCAAATGTTTAAATTCCTATTTCATGGACACACTTACACGGCACAAGATAGGGAAAAAGACAACTACATTGGATTTCCCCTTTCCTTCTCTATGACGTGTTCCATAGGAAAAGTAAAGAGATGTAAATGGTCCACGTAACACATGGGCAGCAAGAGATAAAAGAATTATAAGAGAATTTGGGTGGTGGGGTAGCAAGACTTAAAGGAAAGAAGGAAGACATGGAAGAAAATAATTTTATTTTCAAGTTTGGAAGAATGCTCACGCCACCTAAACATAAAGAAAAGGAAAATTTGACTCTCATTAGAGCATATACATATCCCACCCTCTTGGCAAGTAGAAAAGAAAAGAGAGAAAGAGAAAAGGAAAGGAAGAGGAGCACGTGAAGCAAGGAAAAGTAAGGGAGTGAGAGTTTATTTTCCATGCAACATAATCATACGTGAGACAAAGGAGAAAAAGAGAAAACAGAAAAGAAGAAAAGAAGGGAAAAAGAGAGAGCAAAGGAAGCAAGGTAGGTTAGCAATTTATTAAATTCTAGTTCCATGATCTAGTATGCATGATTAATGATTTTGCTTCTATGGAATTAGGATTGTTGTCTACATTCTTGATTTGGAAATAACAAATGACTTAGCTTGCATGATAAATCTAGGATATGGTTAATTCTTAAACCTAAAATATGATTTTATTAAGATCATGAAATAACTTAGAATAAGAGCTCATTTCAATGATTGGGTTGCTTGGCTTACTACTCTTAATATTAAAGTAGACTTGTGATTTTCATAATGAAATTAATGTTAGTAAGTGTAACACAAGTAAGAAAGAAAACCATACCCAAAGTGATGGGGAAAACTTATGATTATTAATAATGATGCATATGATTATAGGAAAATAATTGACTATATTAGTGATGGATATTGTTGTTATGGTTAACTTTAAGACTAATTAATGATTAATATTATTGGGAAAAAATTAAGACTAATTAATGATGACCATATTTATGGGAAATTATGGTTAGCAAGGTTGAATGATGTTGATTAATAATGATAAACATTATTGTTGTGGAAAAGGAATTTTCCCTTTTCAATAATATGATTTAAAGGATGGAAAAGAGAAAATTTAAATGATAAGATATGAAATTCTCTTGAATTCTCTTTAGGCCAAAAATCATGGAAAATTTTCCCTGAAAATTATTAAGGTTTTAGAATTGAAATATATTATTCAAAAATGAAGAATTAGATTGATTTAGGCCAATTTGTCAAAAATAAATATGACAATTGGGTAATGTGTGCCAATGGAAAAGAAAGACAATGAACATAAGAAAAACATAGAAGCATTCACAAATTACGAGGTGTGGCCAAAGGTGCTCCATGCCCATGACCTAGCATTCACAATGACTTCATATAAGTGCCCGAGTGTCCACAAATTACGAGGTGTGGCCGAAGGTGCTTCACACGGGTGACCTAGGGAGGTATGGCCAAAGGTGCTTCATACCCTTGATCTAGTGTACCGATGATTTTATATACGTGGCCGAGTGTGTACGATTTATGAGGTGTGGCCAAAGGTGCTCCACACGAGTGACCTAGCAAGGTGTGGCCGAAGGTTCTCCATGCCCATGACCTAGTGTTCACGTAACACCCAAGAAATGTCTATTTAATCCGTAATGGTAAGAGTAAGAATTAAATGCATAAGCACTCTGATAATACCATAATAACACATGTAATTTTATAAGAATACGTGTCACTTGAAAAAGGAGTTATCTAATTTTCTGTCAACTTCTAAATTTACCACGCAGTGCTTGCTGGTTTACATTTATGTGTAACATTATGTTTAAAAATCAAGAATGTAGATTGAATGTTTTGGTGCTTGCACCCTGATACATATTAGTTGATTTTTAAAACCCTGAATTGTTAATCTACTGGGAAACTTGTGTTTCTCATTCACGTGCTAATATGTATCAGATTTGGACGTGTAGCAGAGTTGAGGAGTAGCAGTATTTTTGATTAAGTGAGATTTTGTAATCCCTATTTCGGGTCCTAGCCAGATTTGATTTAGGATAGGACATTTATTTTGGACTATATACATGAATGTATATGGGCATCCTAGGGGACGGATATGTAAAGGACCGGTCTATCCCTAATTTATAAGGGAGTCTGAGTGACAAACCTGTTGTCTCCTGACTTCTGATGGACGGGTACTTCATATATCCGAGGATATGTTTATCTGTATGTAATAAACTTGATTGGACTTGTATTATTGGAATTACATGAAAGTTTATATTTTTGCTACAACAGAGAAATTATATTATTCCGCTGTGCATGTAAGTTTGAATCTAAGCAAAAGAATCTTGAACCTAATTTGCTTAATATAATTTAGTAATGTAATTGCTCAGACATTAAATAAAGGATAAGGATAATGTACCAAACCTATCTATTTATATCTGAGTTAATGGTAATACTAGATAGGGGCGTTGCACACTAACTTAGAGTTCGAATCTATCACGATGTTTTCAAAATCATCTATGTTTAAGTGGATGCTTAACCATCCTAATTTATGGCACAACTGTGGAATGCCCAACAGTCATCCCATACTGACAATCAGTCATTCGATCATGAGCTTATCTACCACTAATGCATATTTTTAGAATACTTCACTCTTTCCTTTCTTCTCTTATGTTTTCTGCTCTCTTTATTTCACTATCACAAGGATCCTCTCATTCGAGTGACACGTAACCTTATCTCTTGCATGTTACCCACTACATCCAAAGTTTAAATCCTTAGTTTGAGTGAGATTTTGGGCTAAGTATCTCTCTAAATTAGTAATTGAGCTCCTTATCTAAAATAATAGGCTAGCAGTCGACTAATTCCACGCTGCCAATCAGCCGTTAGCTCACGGCGCTCTTTACTATGTTTGGCCGAGAGCTACCAGTCGACTGCTAAAGGCTTGGCAGTTGACTTATAGCCTTAAACTGGACCCAACAGTCGATTACTAGAGCGGGGCAATCAGCTGTTAGCTTTCTAAAAAATTGTCTGGAAAGTGAAGAACACTGCAATCGAATTCCAAGGCCTAGCAGTCTGCTTCCAAGGCTTGGCAGTCGGCTTCCAGGGCCTAGTAGTCGGTTACTAGCATCCTGTCTACTCTAATACTTACTTTTACTTCCATAGTTATGCCTCAAAACATATTTTCAAGCCATTTCTCCTAGCCATGAACTCAACACCAGCATTTAAACATCATATATCACTTTTAACTAACCCAAAACTCCGCTTAACATTACTTACCACTAAGATCAAACCATATTTTTGCACTTAGGCATAAGTCCTCTTTCATAATCAATTACAAGCATAAATGTGCATAGCATTCAACAAGCATCCACCCAATCAAAGTTAAAAACATAGAGAATGTAGGTTATAAATCCTAAAAATAACTCAAAATAGTCATAACAACATTTTTTTCTTAGCAAAGAGCTAAACATTTTAGAAAATGGGGTTAGGTTGAGTTGCTACCTGGATTTCCTTAATAATGTGCGTGTATGATACGTTAAGATGGTCCTTCCCTTTCTGAAAGACTAAATCTTTAGCCTCAAATTCATTCTTCTTTCACTAAATCCCATCCCTTTTGCCCTAACTCACCTCTCTCTCTACTCGTCCTTCTCCTTCTCTCTCTAGAAATTGCTAAAGTTTGAGGTACGTGTTAGGGTTTTAGGGTTTCTGAGTTTTAAGTCTACTTAATTGCATTCCAGCCCTTAGCCACTTTTTAACTTTGGCCTCACTAAACTTTCCCTTTTCAATTTGGTCCTTAGCCACATCTTAACTTAGCTTTTATTTCTTTCCACTAAGTCCTTGCACTAATGCAACTATATGCAATTAATGCAACATAAACAAGCATTAAACTTAAATTAACAACTAACAAGCATATCTTAATCATATTAGGAGCGGATGTTACACTTTCATACTAAGCTCTAAAAGCCTGTTTTAATTTGTAAATTGCTTTTGTGAGTTTATAAACATGATTGGATATTTTTTATTTTCAAAGCTTGGTCATTGTTTAACATAAACCTCTTCATTTAGATACCCATTCAAAAATTCACTCTTCACATCCATTTAAAATAATTTTAATTTCATAAAACAAGTAAAAGCAAGTAATATTCATAAAGTATGATTGTTTTCACTCAACTACACCATTTTTTTGAGGTGCTATAAGAGCAAAAACATTGTGATTTATTCTGAGTTCATTGTAGTAATTTTCAAAAGCTTTATTTTCTAATTACTTACCATGGACACTACGTAAGCTATTAATGCGATAACCCTTTTCATTTTGAACCTTTTGACAAAAATTTTTGAAACTTTCAAAGCAATTATTTTTATGAGCAAGAAAATATACCCATGTGAATCTAGATAAATCATCTATAATAACTAACCCATAGGACTTTCCTCATAAGCTTTGAGTTTGAATGGGTCCAAATAAATCAATGTGTATCAATTACGGTGGTCTTTTGTTACATATTACATTTTTATTTTGAAAATAAGTTATAATTTGTTTACCCTTTTGACATGCTTCACATATGTGATTTTTTTCATATGTTCCCTATGGTAAGCCAATGAAAAGATTCTTTTTACGTAACTAATTTATAATATGCATGCTAGTATGCCCTAGTTTCTTTGGCCATAGCCAACTTTGATCACTAGTGGATGATAGACATTTAAGTGATGTACGTGAGTTGACTACTAGATGCAAAATATAAACATTGTTATACCTTTTTCCTTCTATTAATATTTCATCATTTTATAGGTTATAAGTGTAATATCCACTTTTCATATCCTCAGGTATGTTATTAATTCTTAAATTTTTTAATTGCATACCTAAATGTTCTTGTTTAAATTGCCCTAAGTTTCTCTAAAGTGGAGAGGGACTAAATTAAAAGAAAAGTCGAAGGACTAAAATGAAAAGGAAAAAGGTTTTCAAAATATCTAAATGTAATGATTACCTTTAGAAAATATCTAGGTGTATTAATGACGTGTAATCATGACGTTTGAAAATATCTAAAAAGTAATGATTACTTTGGAAAAAAATCTAGAAAAATATATGAAAGCCATGATTACCTTAAGAAAATATCTTAGGGGCAAAATGGTAACTTTTATCCAAGGACAAAATGGTAATTTTATCCAAAGATAAAATGGTAATTTTTACTTTAAGGGTAAAATAGTCATTTCACTTAGAAACTTTATGACAATTTCCCTCAAGGCCATCTTCATACACTTTTCAAAATTATGAAGATAAATGTAGGGTAAAATAGTCATTTTAGCATAAAGGGCAAAATGGTCATTTTCACCTTTAAAATATGAGACATCTTGTTCATAGAAAGGGGGAGAAAGTGATAAAAAAGAAGAGAAAAGGGAGAAGGCCAAAAGGAAGGAGAAGAAGAAGAAAAGGGAGGAACCAAAGGAAAAAGCCACGAATCCTATACAAGATACCACTTTTCTTGCAAATTCGAGGTAGCTAAACAATCCTAAGCCTTCTATTTCATGTTTCATGGTTTCATTTGAATGATTGAACAATTTCATGACTTCCATGAATAGTAAGGGTTTCTCACTCTACATTCTTTTATGCTTGAAATTTTATTGGGTTTTACTTGAATGGTTATATGGATGTGTTTATGAATGCTAGAATTATTGTTTGAATGGAATATTGAAAGTTTATGGTTTAGTTCACCATGAAAAACCCTTGATGTTGGATTGATTATGTAATGTTATGATTGGCCATGGATATGGAAGGAAAATGATGTTTTCATGCTTATATATTGATGAAAATGGGAGAAAGGGAAGTTATGGTTTGAAACTCTCTTGTTTCTCCTCCTTTTGCTTAATGCTCGAGAGCTTCATGGGATACTATGAAGGAAAATTTGCATAATTTTAGTTCATATGTATGTTTATTGTATTGGTCATAAGCAAGAGAGAGAGAGAGAATTGATATTTATGGTGAAATTCCCTTATTTACCTTATCCTAGCATTTTTGCTGAGAGCACCATAAAGAGAATACGTATGATTTTGGTTCATGTGTGTGCCTATAGTTTTGGTTATGAACAAGAGAAGGAGAGAAATTGTATTTATGATGAAACTCCTTTATTTTCCTATTTCTTGCATCTTGGCAAGACACCATGGAGGAAAATTTGCATGAATAAAGTCCATGTGTGTGTGTAATGCTTCGGCCATAAGCAAGGAAAAAGAGAGAAAATAATGGTTGCAATGAAATGATTGATAATACCTTCCATATCCATGACATTCCAATCATGAAAGTATATGCCAACAATAAGGGGGAATGATGTATTTATATATACATATATGTATAATGCAAGAAAAGGATACTTACATGTATATATAGATATATTGTTAAAGTATAAGAATGAAAGAAAGAAAAGAAAGGATATATATATATATATATACACACACAGATATACCTATGTATCATGAAAGAAGTCTCATGGAAGTGAAAGAAAGAAAGGGTATATATATATATGTATGTATGTATGTATGTATTCAAGAAGTATCATGAAAAAAAATGAATGAAAGGAAAGGAAGGAAAACATAGAATGTAAAGGAAGAGAACTAAGAGAAAGTGTTGTCAATGTATGTTTTAAGATAGATAGGCTTGTAACCGAGTAACCAATTGTAACACCCAATCTTATAGCTTTTCTTGAAAATAATTTTCTTAATAAACCATTTAGCTACAAGATTGACATGTTACCCTTTTATTTGTCCTTAATTATTACCCGAGTAAAATTATTTATTTCCATTCCATATTTGATTAGGCTTGAGATTCATTACTCAGGTATATCATTTAAAATACTGCACAGTGGAAGATTGAATAAATAAAATATTATTTATACCATAACGCAACAAAAATTTAAATTTCGTTCATATATATATTTATGTTTCTCATACATAAGGTTTTTATTCATATATATAGGGTAAGGAGGCAACAACCTAGCCACTCAAACCCTTGTTAATATTTTACTAATACCATTCATAACTTTTATACACTGTCAGAACCTACCTTCCTTGCACCTCCAATAGTAATCTATACCGGGTTGTCTGATACATACCAAGATAATTATGAGAAATAAATTCTCAATAGCTAGACAATTATTTTTTCTATTAAAAACTCTAGTATGCATTACTATAGTGATACAGAAAATAGTTCTACATTCTTTCATTTTTAATCATCATTTAAATCTTACTGGGTTGTTCATATACATTTCGAAAGAAGTATGGCATGCATATATGAATGTGTAATGTGACAATTCACCTTAAAAGTCATCAGTCAAGGCATCTCAATATCATGCTTTTTAAATATATCCAATTATAAATACATTTCCAATCAAAATAAGGAAAACATTGCCAGTCATAAGGAAATGTACATGAGTGAGCTAATTTTATTTCTAATTCTAGTCATGTGACATTTCTACCACTGGTACTATTTGAGGCATCCCTCAGTGGATCTAAGTACCTATTCCAATTGATGGTCACTGTCATAAAGTGATGTGCTACCACAGATCTATATGTAGCCCTACCTTAAGGCAGTGCACCTATCAGTGTAGCCTAATGAAATGGTAAGTATGAAGGTCGTATTCCAAGGGAACGGGAAAGCCCAAAGTTATTACTTACTCATTGTTATCTAGCCTAAGACAAATGGTGATTTTAATTAAACTAATTCTAACTACTACTACTTTGGCTACGGAGAGAAAGTGTAACATCCGCTCTAATTATGAGTAAAAAGATGGTTGATAATTGTTAATTTGATATTTAATGCTTGTGTATGTTGCATTAGTGCATATAGTTGCATTAGCCTAGGGACTAAATTGAACAGAAATACATGAAGGTTTAGCAAGAGGTGGCTAGGGACTCAATTGAAAAGGGAAAAGTGAGTGATTCCAAGAGTGCAAAATAGATGAGGGACCAAAGAGCAAATACCCAAATCTCTCTTAAACCCTAGCTGAAGCCCTAAAATCTGACACACTTCTAAACCTTTAGATTTTAGAGAGAGAAATAGAAGGATTGGTAGAGAGAGAGGGGTGAGCTAGTGCAAGCAAGGAGAGATTTTGCTGAGGAAAAAGCAAATTTAAGGCTAGAAATCAGCCTTACAACAAGGGAGGATTATTCCTAACACATCAAACACACACATTTGCAAGGAATCAAGGTAGCAATTCATCTTAAACCCCTCTCTTTTTTGAAAGTTTACTGTTGTTGGAAAAATATGAATTTTTGAATGTTTTGAACTGAGTTTGGGGTTAAACCTACATTCTATAAACTTTTCTATTTCTATGGGATGTTGTGTTGCTGAATGTATGCTCATATATGTGCTTGTAATGGATTGGAAGGGTTGGGTTGTGTTTATCTAGAGATATAGACTAGTTTTCCTTGAATGTATCATGTTTGAGCTAATAGATGAGAAATGTTTAATGAGAAGTAAAGTTTGTTGTATGAAAATTAAGCTCATGTATTTAGAATTGAAAATGGAGTGCATTCTTGACTGAGTACTATCAAAATCATATTTTCTGAACTACAGTGGAACATAACAGCCGACTGCTATGTATGAGGCAGTCGATTGTTGTGTTCCTGGAAAACCCAGAAGTGCAGATAGAGGCTTAATAGTCGACTACCAGATTCCTAGTAGTCGACTGTCGGGCTTAGGTTTACACTACGCAGTCAACTAGCCATCCTAGCAGTCGACTGTCGTACTCTTATTTTTACCCAGGACGTATTCCAAAAAGCAACCATCCATGCCAGCAAGCTTACTATCTGGCACTCAAGGAATAGAGAGAGCCACCAGCCGACTGCTAGCCTTCCAACAGTCAACTGGCAACCCTCTAGCTGCAAAAAGAGGTTTTTAATGGTAATTGAGCTTAGTAATTCTTCATACTAACCTAATTAATGTCTCACAACATAGGTAAGTAAGGAAACTAGGAGTTTTAGGTAATGAGACCGTTGTGATAGTGAAACAAAGAGAGAGCAGAAAACACAAAAAGGGAAAGAGGGAAGTATTCTCAGTGTAACCCTTAGGGTAGATAGGCTCATGATAGAGTGACTGATTATCGGTATGGGATAGCCGTTGTAACATCCGCCCCAATTATGATTAAAGAGATGTTTGATGATTGTTAATTTGATGTTTAATGCTTGTGTATGTTGCATTAGTGCATATAGTTGCATTAGCTTAGGGACTAAATTGAAAGGAAATACATGAAGGCTTAGCAAGAGGTGGCTAAGGACTCAATTGAAAAGGGAAAGATGAGCGAGTCTAAAAGTGCAAAAGAGCTTAGGGACTAGACGGTAATTTCCAAAACCTCTCTTAAACCTTAGCTGAAGCCCTAAACCCTCCCATAATGCCTAAACTTCAAAAAATTAGAGAGAGAGAGAGATCAAGGGCGAGTAGAGAGAGAGAGAGAGAGCTAGGGCAAGAGGGAGAGGAAGAATTTCTGAAGGGAGAGGTAAATTTGAGGTCGAGAATTCGTCCTATAACAAGGGGAGAGTCATCCTAGCACACCAAACACACACATTTATAAGGAATCAAGGTAGCAATCCATCCTAAACCCCATTTCTGAAATGTGAAGAACTTTTATGATAAAATGTGATTTTGAATGTTTTAAGTTGAGTTGGGGTTAAAACCTACATTCTATATATTTTTCTATTTCTATAGGGTGTTATGTTGCTGAATGTATGTTCATATGTGTGCTGCAATGGATTAGAAGGGCTGGGTTGTGTTCATCTAGATATATATAGACTAGATTTCCTTGATAGTACCATGTTTGAGCTAATTAATAAGAAATGTTTAATGAAAAGTAAATTTTGTTGTATGGGAATTAAGCTCATATGTTTAGATTTGAAAATAGAATGCATGCTGGACTGGGTTTTATCAAAATCATTCTGAACTACAGCGGAGCATAGCAGCCGACTGTTAGGCAGAGGCAGTCAACTGCCGTGTTCTTGGAAAACCTATAAGTATAGACAGAGGCTTAGCAGCTGACTGCCAGATACCTAGCAGTCGACTGTCGCGCCCGAGTCTACACTAATCAGTCGACTGGCCATCCTCGTAGTAGACTGTTGTGTTCTTGGAAACCCAGAAGTGTAGACAGAGGCTTAGCAGCCGACTACCAGGTTCCTAGCAATCGACTTTCGGGCTTAGGTTTGCATTGAGCAGTCAACTGGAAGTCCTAGCAGTTGACTGTCGTGCTCATATTTTTAACCAGAATGCATTCCAGAAAGCCACCAGCTGACTGCTAGCCTTCCAGCAGTTGACTAGTAGCCCTCTGACTTGAGAAATGAGGTTTTTAATGGCAATTGAGCTTAGTACTTCTTCATACTAACTTAAATGAGGGCTCACAATAGGGGTAAGCAAGGAAACTAAGAGTTTTGGGTAATGTGCAAAGGATAGAGTCACTTTTCACTTGGATGAGAATGGTCCTTGTGATAGTGATACAAAAGGGAGCGGGGAGGCATCAAAAAGAAAGAGTGAAGTATCCTAGGCATATGCACTAGTGGTAGATAGGCTCATGAGTCGAGTGACCGATTGTCGGTATGGGACGGCTGTTGGCATTCCACGATTGTGCTATGTATTAGGATGGTTAAACATCCACTTGAACATAGATGACTTTGAAAAAATCATGATAGTTGCAAACCCTAAGTTAGTGTGTCTTCCAAGGGCCATAAAGAAACACATACTTAAGGTTAAAGCATAACCATGGGCATAAGATAAATCACCCTAGTGTATAGGTTAGAGAATAGCGTACCAGGAGCATGATCCACTAGAAAAGGGGTGGTCATTCCATAGCCTTATGATTTATGGAAGTGGAGACGATAGGACCTGTACAGAGGTTTTACAGTGATCCCGTGTGTTATTAAGATTGTACGTTGGATCCAGTTGGGGAACACCTCGGTAGTACTATGCAGTAGGGTTACCGTAGTGGCGCAGTTAGTCATGAGGATAGCTCAATTACTGTAGTAACCCAGTTAGTCACCAAGATAGCTCATTCATGTATGTAGTGGTGCGTGGAGTAGTTGTTGGGTGACACTCCCGATAACTCGTATCTTATGATTGTTTCCTCCTGCTCAAAAGGCATTTTTACTACCCTATAGAAAATGTTTTATGATGAAAACGATGATGAATGCACTTCACATGTTTTAAAGTTGATATGTTTTAAATGCACATGCATACATATGAGTATATACCATGATTAAATGCTTCACTCATTGCATCCCCATAGTATGTTATATGTTCTATGAAAGAATGTAGAGGTTTTCTGTGCGAGCACAATGGTACAAGTTAACGAATTTTGTAACTGGTTGTATTGCTACTGAGATTCATTTCTCACAATAGTGTTGACATGTACCATATGTGTAGGTTCCCTTAAGCTGGAGTAAAAAGGTAAGGTATGCAGAAGTGTCCAATCTAGGAACACAAACTGTTTATTTTGGATAGTATAAGTACACGTTAGGATTGAGCTAGCTTTCATGATACTTTGAGAAAGGCTAGTGTAAAATTATTTTGTATAGCCTATTCTAACTTATTTGTATATGAATTAGGCTGGATTGATGATTAGAATATTTAATGGGGTTATGAGTGGCAGGATCATACCCAATAGTTAATTGATTATATTTAATTAAGAATGCATGTCTATGTATAGTTAATTCAGGTGTATGCTATATGTGTTTATTCCGCTGTGATATTGAGAGAACTCGAGAGTAGAGACTAACCCAAATGATAGTTAATCAATTCACTTGGTAAAAGTTTTAATTGGACTCAAGTAGAGGTAATAGTAACACCAATACTCTGATAATTATTGTCATATTATAGTTCCTAAAATAACTAAAGGAACCATAGGCTAAAGGGGTGTTACAGCTGTTGGGCATTCCACAGTTGTGCCATAAATTAGGATGGTTAAACATCCACTTGAACTTAGATGATTTTGAAAATACTGTGATGGTTGCAAACTTTAAGTTAGTGTCATCTCCCAAAGCCCATATGAGAAACACATACTTAGAGTTAAGAATAACTATGGGCATAGGCTGATTTACCTTAAAGTATATGTAGAGAATAGTGTACCGGGAGTGTGACCCATCGAAAAGGGACGGTGATTCTATAGTATTATGATTCGCCCAAAAGTGGAGAGGAAATAACATGGGTAGAGTTGACGGTGATCTCATGAAAGTTATTCCAACCCCGTTTAGGATGAAAGGGAGGAATCCAGCTAGTCAGGGATGATCTACTGAAAAGGAGCAGAGACCATTAAGGTACTTATATCCACTGGGGGATGCCTCAAAATGTACAAAAATTAAGGCATGGCTAAATAGACATGCGCTTATTCATATAGACAGTGGTGCGTGGAGTTGTTGCTAGGCAACTCTCTCGATTACTCTTAGGGTGTTTTATGTACTACTCATATGTTATGAAAGTGAAATGATGGCATGTTTACTATCACACATATGCTTTATAAGAAATGTTTTATGATGAAAATGTTGATGAATGCACTTCCCATGTTTTAAAGATGATATGTTTTAATGAATATGCATATGTATGAGTATATAACATGATTAAATGCTACATACACTGCATCCCAATGGTAGTGATATGTTTTATGAAAGAATGTAGAGTTTTTCGTGCGAGCACGGTGGTACAGGTCAATGGATTTCATAATAGGTTGCATTCTATTGAGATTCATTTCTCATTTTAGTGTTGGCATATACCAGATGTGTAGGTTCCCTTGGGTTGGAGAAAAAGGTAAAGTGGGAAGAAGTACCCTCTGTGGGGTACATAATAGTAGCTATTTTGAAATAGTATAGGTACATGATAGAAGTAAGCTAGCCTTCATGATATTTTGAGAAAGGCTAGTGTAGGATTATTTTGTATAGCATATTCTAACTTATTTGTATAGGAATTAGGCTGGATTGATGAATAGACTAATTGATGGGGTTATGAGTGGCAAGGATTATTGCCTCCATGCCCAATAGTTAACTGACTATATTTAATTAAAAATTCATGTTTGTGTATATTTAATCCAAGTGTATTATATATATATTTCGCTGTAATGTTGAGAGAACTCAAAAGTAAAGACCAACCCAAATGGCACTCAATTAATCAACTTGGTAAAAAGTTTAAAATTTACTTAGGTAGAAGTGATAGTAACATACTATTATTATGATAATTATATACATTATACCTTTAAACACTTAAAAGGAACCATAGGCTAATAGGGGTGGTACATTGTTGGTATTAGAGCATGGTTGCCATGGTTGGCACATAGCTGACTTGATAGCGGTAAATGCTAATTAGGTAGTATGGGTAGATTCCTCAAGATAGAGACTATTACAGGTTAGTTAGCTGAGCCTAGGTAGTTTAATACTTGTACTATGTTTTGACTTGAGGAATGGAGTGCTAGGTTAGGATGTACAATTTTTCATGTGAAGCCATATATTCTCTGATAAATATTCTATTAATGAGACTGATCATCTCAATAATGTTTATTTTGAAGAGTAAGCTATAACGCCTCCCAATATAAATGGTACAAGGGACAAAGATGGAGAAGCAAACTTAGCAGGGGTAATGCAGACCTTGATAGGGATGGTGGAGGCCATGAGGGAACAGGCCGCTACTACCACCCAACAAGTTGTTGCTGCCACACAACAGGCAGCTACCACTTTTGAAGTATTGAGACAAATGTAGGAGGATAGGAATGTGAATAAAAACCCTATCCCTGAGGGAGAACCAGTGAGAGATCAGACCTACAAGGGGTGCTCTGAGTTTCAAAAGACCAAACCACCAACCTTTAGGGGTGAGTTCAACTCGAAGCTTGCTGAAGAATGGTTGGCTGAAATAAAGAAGTTGTTTGCAATTTTGGGGAGTGCAGAGGCCCAGAAGGTTTAGTTCTCCACCTACATTCTGGCTGGGGAGGGCGAGCACTGGTGGAAGGGGGCCAAGAAGTTAATAGAGGCCCAAGGAGTCCAAATCACCTAGGACTCTTTTAAAGAGGTATTTTTGGAGAAGTACTTCCCCAGAACATAAGGAATGATAAAGAAGTAGAGTTTATGAAGAAAAGACAAGGCAACATGTCCTTTGATGACTAACTAGCTAAGTTTGAGGAGCTATCTAAATTTTCCTCTTACTTGCAAGTGAGACAAGATGAGGCATAAAAGGCCATGCACTTACAAGCTAGGTTGAATTCAGAGCTGAAAAAGGTTATAGCTCCTATGGAGATAAAGAATTATGCTCTGTTAGCAAATAAGTGGCACATAGCGGTGGGAGGCCTAGCAGAGGTTGCTAAGGGGAGAAAAGAGTATAACCCCCTTAAGAGGAAGATGCCACAGGACCCTACTAAGGGGAAAGAGGTACAAACTGGGAAGAAGCCCATGGGTGGACAAACTACTTTGAATGGCTACCCCAAGTGTGGAAAGAATCACGGGAATAAGCCCTATTTGATGGGACAGAATCTTTTCTACAAGTGTAGCAAGCCAGGACACTTTAGCAAAGAATGCCCATTGTGGAAGAAAACAGCTAAGGCCCATAAGCCTTTAACTAGAGGGAGAGTTTACACCCTCAAGGGCAAAAAGGTGGACCTATCTGATGATTCTATCAAAGGTCATTGTTTTATAAACGATATTCCTTTAATTGTATTATATGATTCTAGCGCTACTCATTCCTTTATTTCTCATGAATGTGTGGAAAAGTTGAGCCTATCTATGACCAAACTCCCATATGACTTATCTATTTCTATTGTGGCTGGAAAATATATCTTGACTTCCTTAACTTGTTTAAATTACCTTATCATTGTTGAAAGTAAACCTTTTGCTATTGACCTTATCTATTTGCCTTTGGTAGATTTAGATGTTATCTTAGGAATGTATTGGCTGTCTTTTAATAAGGTGGTTTTAAATTGTTTTGAGAAGTCTGTGACTTTTATGGATACTGTACTGAGGAAAAGATCCAAAGATTATATTTCCTGTGTTCTTCTGAGGTTGAGAGTTAGCATAAGCTTGATAGTATCCTTGTAGTTAGAGAGTTTTCTGATGTCTTTGCCGAGGAGATCTCTAGTCTTCCACCAGAAAGAGAGGTAGAGTTTTCTATAAAGCTAGTTCTCGGAGTGAGACTGATCTCTATAACACCATATAGGATGTCTCTCTTAGAGCTAAGTAAACTCAAGGTTAAAATAGAAGACCTTTTAGAGAATCAGTTCATTAAACCCAGTGCTTCATCATGGGGAGTACCAGTGTTATTTGTTAAAAAGAAGGATGGAAGTATGAGAATGTGCATAGATTATAGCAATTGAATAAGGTGACCATGAAAAACAAATATCCTCTCCTTAGGATTAATGATCTATTTGACCAATTGAGTGGAGCAGTTGTGTTCACTAAGATTAATTTGAGGTTGGGGTACCATCAAATCAGTGTAAGTGGTGAGGATATACCTAAGACTGCTTTTAGGACTAGCTATAAGCATTACGAATTTCTTGTGACTCCATTTGGTCTAATAAATGCTTTGGCAATTTTTATGAATTATATGAATCGCATCTCTAGACCCTATCTTGATCAGTTTATGGTAGTGTTCATTGATGATATTCTTATATATTCTAGAAATAGGCAAGAGCATGAACAACACCTTAGGATTATGTTGCAAGTGCTTAGGGAGAGGCAGTTGTATGCAAAACTTGAGAAATTTGAGTTTTGGCTAAATGAGGAGAGATTCCTAGGGCATGTGATCACCCAGGATGGAGTAGCAGTAGATCTTAGTAAAACTAAAGCTGTGGTTCATTGGGAGAGACCTACAAAAGTGACTGAAATATATAGTTTCCTCATATTAGCCAGTTACTATAAAAGGTTTATCCAAGGGTTTTCGTCAATAGCGATGCCTATGACCAAGTTAACCTAGAAGGATGTTCTATTTAGGTGGGATTCTGAATGTGAGCTTATCTTCTAAACCTTAAAGGAAAGGTTGACCCCCTGCACCGATGTTAATTATCCCAAATCCTCTGCAAAGGTTCAAGTTATACTGCGATGCCTCCAAGAAAGTTCTAAGATGTGTCCTAATGCAAGAGGAAAAAGTAGTGGCCTATGCTTCTAAACAATTAAGGCCCCATGAGAGTAATTACCCTACTCATGACCTAGAACTAGCAGCCATATTTTTGGCCTTGAAATTTGGAGGCATTACCTTTATAGGTCTAGGTTTGAGGTATTTAGCGACCACAAAAGTCTCAAGTACCTCTTTGATCAAAAGGAGTTGAATATGAGACAGAGGAGATGGATGGAGTTCATTAAGGATTATGATTTTGAGTTAAAATACCATCCAGGCAAAGCCAATGTGGTGGCGGATGCTTTGAATAGAAAATCCCTTCACATAGTTCAAATGATGGTGAGTAAGATGAGCTTGATAGAGAAATTTAGAAATTTGAGTTTATTTGCATTAATGCTACTAGATAGAATATGTTTAGGTGATTTGCGGATTGAGAGTAACCTTAGGACCCAAATCCTAGAGGCCCAAGGGAAGGATGAATTCTTAAAGTCTCTGAAGGACCCAAAGGAATTCCATAAGAAAGTTGATGGAGTAATGACCTTCCAGAATAGGATTTATGTCCTAAATCTAGGGGAAATGAGAGAGAAAATTTTAGAGGAAGCCTATAAGAGCAACTATACTGTTCATCCTGGTGATACTAAGAAGTACCAAGACTTAAAGGGAAGGTTCTGGTAGCCAGGTATGAAAAAACACATCGCTGAGTATGTTGCTAAGTGTATGGTATGCCAGCAGGTAAAGATTGAACATCAGAAACCTACTAGATTATTACAACATCTTGATATCCCTGAATGGAAATGGGATAAGATCTCTATGGACTTTGTAGTAGGCTTACCTAGGACTTAGTCAATAAATGATGTTGTTTGGGTGATCGTAGACCGATTGACTAAGTTTTCTCATTTCTTACCCATTAAGATTAATTTATCCATAGACAAGTTAGCACAATTATATATCCAGGAGATAGTGAGACTCCATGGAATCCCTACTAGCATTGTTTCAAATAGAGACCCTAGATTTATCCCTAGGTTTTGGAGAGCTTTCCAAGAAGCCTTTGGTACTAGGTTGAGTTTGAGTACCGCATATCATCCTCAAACAGACGGACAAATTGAGAGAACCATTCAAATCATAGAGGATATGCTTAGGTCGTGTGCCTTAGAGCATAAGGGAAGTTAGGACCAAAGCTTAGCATTGATAGAATTCTCATACAGCAACAGTTTTCATTCTAGCATAAGGATGACACCCTATGAACCCTTGTATGGGAGGAAGTTTAGATTACCTCTTTGTTGGTTTAAGGTAGGGGAGAGATAGTTGCTCAGACCAGAGTTGGTTCAGCAAACTACAGACCAAATTAGGATGATCAAGGATAAGATGGCTAGAGCCCAAGATAGACAAAAGAAGTATGCTGAAAAGAGAAGGAGACGACTGGAATTCAATGAAGGGGATTATGTTTTCCTCAGGGTATCTCCTGTTACTGGTATAGGTAGGGCCATTAAGTCTAGAAAATTAAATCCAAGGTATATTGGGCCATTCCAAATCCTAAGAAAGGTTAGTTAATTAGCATACTAAATAGCTTTACCCCCATTCTTATCAAACCCCCATGATGTTTTCCATGTCTCACCGAAAATACATCCATGACCCATCCCACATTCTTGATGCCAGTACAGTACAGTTAAAAGAGAATTTAACTTATATCCAAAGCCTTAGAGAATTATCGGGAATGAGGTCAAGCAATTAAGAAACAAGGTCATCCCTTTGGTTAAGGTCTTATGGGATCAGTCATCTCTACAAGAGACAACATGGGAGAAGGAAGAGGACAAGAGGAAATCCCACCCTGAACTATTCGAATAGGTATGTTTTAATTTCAAAGAAGAAATTATTTTAAAGGAGCGGAGAATATAAAATTTGCTACAGTTATGATTAAAGAGATGGTTGATAATTGTTAATTTTATGTTTAACGCTTGTTTATGTTACATTATTGCATATAGTTGCATTAGACTAGGGACTAAATTGATAGGAAATACATGAAGGTTTAGCAAGAGTGGCTAGGGACTTAATTGAAAAGGGAAAAGTGAGTGATTCCAAGAGTGCAAAATAGATGAGGGACCAAAGAGCAAATACCCAAACCTCTATTAAACCCTAGCTGAAGCCCTAACTCCCACACACTTCCAAACCTTTAAATTTTAGAGAGAGAAAAAGAGGGACGGGTAGAGAGAGGGGGGCAAGTTAAGGTAAGAAAGGAGAGATTTTGTTGAGGAAAGAGCATATTTGGGGTTAGAAATCAGCCTTACAGCAAGGGAGGATTATTCCTAACACATCAAACACACACATTTGCAAGGAATCAAGGTAGCAATTCATACTAAACCCCTCTCTTTTCTGAAAGTTTATTGTTGTTGAAAAAGTATGAATTTTTGAATGTTTGAACTAAGTTTAAGGTTAAACCTACATTCTTTATGCTTTTCTATTTCTATGGGATGTTGTGTTGCTGAATGTATGCTCATATATGTGCTTGTAATGGATTGGAAGGGCTGGGTTGTGTTTATCTAGAGATATAGACTAGTTTTCCTTGAATGTACCATGTTTGAGCTAATAGATGAGAAATGTTTAATGACAAGTAAAGTTTGTTGTATGAAAATTAAGCTCATGTGTTTATAATTGAAAATGGAGTGCATCCTAGACTGGGTACTATCAAAATCATGTTTTCTGAACTATAACGAAACATAACAGCCGACTGCTATGTATGGGGTAGTCGACTGTCGTGTTCCTGTAAAACCCAAAAGTGCAGAAAGAGGCTTAGCAGCCGACCGCTATGAAATTTGATTATGCTACCTGTGGATAAATTCTATAGAAAATATAGATTTCTAGTTGGTTTCGACAAATTTCTAAAACCTATACCTTCCATCTTCTATTTAGGTCCAATGGTCAAGTATAGATCAGCAGTAGTGCTCTAATTCGCCTCTATTAGGAATTTCTCCTAATCCAGCAGTCGTAAACCTCTAGGTCTGAGTAAAGATCGACTATTCTCTCTAGTTAATTTTCTAATTCCAAACATCATTGATTAGAGTATTTAAAAGGAATCTAGATAGTTTTCCCTACGACGTCTTGTAATGAAAATTGAATTAATCTTTAACCATAGGAAGATCACACAATCTAATTTATAATTCAATCATGTTAAAAATCAAAATATCAATATAGTTTAAGAACCCCAATTAGGTTCTACTAATGTAGTTACTCATGTTCATGAATAAAAAAACAAGAAATATATTAAAAGGAAGAAGCACAAAATGGAGACAGAAACACCCTCATCGGTTGAGTTTTGGATAAATAACCTTAACTTTGAACTCCTCCTTGATTATGCTCCTAGTTTCCTTTTGATTCTTCCCAATCTCTTCCTTCAATTCTTGATTGAATCCCCATGGCTTGTGACCTTTATAAAGAGGCAAGGGAATTGAAGTATTAAGCTCTAAAGATTAGCAAGGATTGTCACGCTCTAGGCTACTCTAAGTGCTCTCGATTTTCCTCTATTTGAACACCTTCAAAGTGATCGAAGTGATCTTGCTTCTCCTTACACCTTATACTATTTATAGGTAAGGGAGGCACCTCTTTAAGCTTCCACAAAACCATGTGGCAGCTTAGAAAGTGGTATGGACATGTGTAGCCTATGTAGGGAGCATGGTCGTGTTGTATCCTATCTATAACACAGCCATGTTGCAAAAGGAATCCATCCACAGTGTGATTTTAGTCGTCTCTTGGTTAGAGATTATTGCTCTAGCTATGTAGGGAGGGGCATAAGATGTCTTTGACATGTGGAGGGTGTGTTCTAGAAGCTTTAAGGTAGCATGGACGTGAGGTAGGGTGTGTTCCAGAAGACTTCATGTGTCGTCATGCAAGAAGGTACATTTTGAGGTGCTTTGAGCCTTTAAACACTTGGTTTTAGTCTATTTCACTTCAAAACTACTTTATACTTGGTGAAAGCTTGGATAACATGAAAAAAAGTGGAAATATGGGTAATTATACATAAAACACATAAAATATACTCCTAAAGTGAATGGAATTTAGCAAATAAATATGTATAATTATGTTCTTATCATAATACCCCACACTTAAGCTTTTGCTTGTCATCAAGCAAACTTTCATTTAATTTGTAAAAAGCAATAATAGCTCCTCATAGTTCACGTATACTTCACAGTCTATGTTACCTAATGCTTTCTAAATGAATTTTAATCATAATTCTATCATTGCAAAACCTTCACATATAATAAGAAATGTTAGATTGTATGCACTTCCTCAATAAGCAATTCATTGTTTATTTAGGAACTACTGCCTTATGGAGATCACTCAATATTACTTAGAAGTGTATATAGGTGAAGTGAAATCTCTCAAGAAATTTCATATTACCATGCTTTCCATATGCTTGCTTATAAATCTCATCTCCACTACTTATGAGAACTTGAATATCATGATCAAAGGGTCTTAACAGGGTTGTAATGGAGCTCAAGGTAAAGGTAAGAGAAGAATCTGGAAAGAAAGAAGGGTAATAGATATGTTGGAAACTTATGTGAATACTCATGTAATTCAATGAAGTTCCAAGGATTGAATGCAATATACATAGTTCTTTACTAAGTTCTTAGTTTAAAGAGTATCATTTCCCCAAAGAGTATAAAGACTGCTTATATATATATATATATATTCTTCTTTTGCCTTTTTTTTCGTTTTCTTTTCTTTCTTTTTCACTTCTCCAACTTTTTTTCATGGCAGTCTTGGATTCTAATATCCTTGAAGGAGGTATCTTTAAATGGAAGGCTCAGTGATTTATCATCTATTGAGGTGCTACATTTTTAATCCAGATGTACAGATTAGACCATAAAAATTCCAACATATAGGGCGGCAAAGAAAGATAATGTAAAAAGAACCCAAATCATGTCTGTTATCCAAGAATTCATGTATTTTTGACAAGTATTACAAAGCAAGTTCTATCAGTATAGTAAAATGAAGTGAACCCTTAACGAGAAAAATGTAGAGCATGTTTGTAATGAATGCTCTCTTGGCTCAAATCCTCACTTTTATAGGGTGTGATTTCATAAGGTTCCCAAAATTTCCAATAAAATTGCTAGTCAAGTAATGCCTACAAATCTTCCTATTAACATCAACAATTAAGAGTTTATGCAATATAGAACATGATTAAAGATATTGGAGCATTTAAGTGTTACAGAACTATTTTTCTATATGAGCTATGAATTACAATTATTGTGTAATATAAATTGAAACAAAAGTTTTACTTGTAGGGACTGGTGTGTTTTCTAAATCCTATCTATGTTGTGGATAAGTGTAAAGCAATTTATTTGAGAAATAATTTGAAGTTAAGCATAAATAACTAAAAAATAAAGTAAGAGAGAATAAAATTTTGAAAAATATAAGTTACAAAAGATATAAAATGAGTTGAAAATAAAATGAAAGAGAAGGTTTATTTGATTAGGAAAAAAAAATTGAAAATTTTATTTGATTTTTGAAAATTTGACACAACTTGAAACAAAATTAGACTAAAATATACTGAAGGGAGTTGTAAAGCCCTTATCTAATATTACAACTCCTTCAAAGTAACCAGATAAGTTTGGTACATTATTCTTAACCTTAATTATTCGTTTACAATGTCTGAGAATTCATACCATTGTAATATTATTAAAATTGATTAGGTTCGGGTTCTTTTGCACAGATCAAAACTTATAAGCATAGCGAAAGTACAAATGTCATATATTTGAAATAAATTCATGGAGACACTATTTAAACATCATATACCTTCTTCCAAGTATTATATAATTTAATACATTTGAGATTTGTGAAGAGAATTTTCATAATGATAGGGAGACAACAGGTCTGTCACTCAAACCCTTATGATCCAAAATATTCCTAAGATGGATATACTCCTCACATATCTTAACATAACTACTACCCTTTCTTCTATTCATAGCCAAAAATTTCAATTCTAGTTCCATCCAAAAGAATATAATCATAAAATCAGAACCAAATAAAGGGTTACATTGCATATGAACAACAAATACATAGTCCCAAAAGGAACCTTTCCCCATGCATCCTTCAGTCTCTATGTCAATGCTATCCCTCTGTATCTGATATATATTAGCATATAAATGAGAAAACTAGTTTTTCCAGTAGCTTAACAATTTAACATTTTAAAATCTACTAATATGTACTAGTGTGTAAGCACAGAAAAACCATTTCTTCTACATTACATCATTTAATAACTAATCTCTTTCATGTAAACACATTAGTAAGCATTGTATGATTAATTGGTATGTCAATGTGATAAAGATGGTCATTCTCATTTTAATTATAATTCTTTTCCAGGGAAAGCATACATATAAAAATTGAAATAGGCAGCAATCATCTATATATCTTCCATTCTTAAAACTTACCTTGCTTGAGAATGTGAAGCACACTTGGTCACACTGCAAGAAATGTGGACACTTAGCCAATTTTGTAAGAATTATGAACACTTGGTCACATTGTGGACTGTAACACCCTTATCCAGTATTACAACTTAATGTTGGTAACCAGATAAAGTCCTTATATTTATTCTTACCCTTATTTATTCACCATTAACATCTGAGTGTCCCTACCTTTTACATATCATTCCATTCTAAATTATCGACTCTTTGACTCAGATAAAATTTATAAGCACAGCAAAGTGATAATACAATTCACAGTGGATAAAGTGACTACGTTACAATATGTCTGTAAATACTATAATAGTACCTTACTCTCAATGTTACTAACTTAGGGTCAGGAGACAACATAATTTCTGTCACTCAAACCCGTAGTTACAAAATATTATTACAAAATTCTTCCTTACTACTAGTCCCGTATTACTCAGAACTTCACTAATTACCTGCATCTTATACATATCAGCACACAAATGAGAAACTAATTTCTCAGTCACTTAACAATTTGCAATTTAACTTTGTACTGACATGTACCACTGTGAACACACAGAAAAATTTTCATTTCTTTTATTACTATTATTCACATCCCATCATGTCATAGTCCAATGCTTTCATATGAATATGTTAACAATAATAGGGAATTCAATTTATCTATTACTGTAGCAATTACACTTATTCACATGTAGAGGATAATTCTTATTCAGAAGAATATACATATATATCTAATAATGGAATCAATTAATAGTTACATGTATATATATGTATATTTCTCATTCTTAAAACTTACCTTGCATGCTTAACATGCATTTAATCTTACTATAACAATTATGGACACTTGGCCACTCGAAATTTATGAACACTGGGTCACTTAGTGGACTCTTGGCCACTTTCACGAGATTAGTGAACTCTTGGTCACGTTGTGGACTCTTGGCCACTCTCATGAGATTAGTGAACGCATGGTCACTTATGCATATACACAGAAACTATAACTATCATTATTCTTGTGTTTCAATATCCTTTGCATTTACTTATCCTAGACATGCTAGAATACCATTATGGTTAACATAGTACTTCGGATATCTTACTACATTAGAGTATGAATTACCTTTAATATTCTATTATACTTATATATTCTTTTAATTCATATTATCTAGGATAATTAAGAGTCCTTATATTTAATCACTTATATATATTAATAGTAATATAAATTACTACCAGTCAAGACCAACTTTCTTTTATTAGAATTAATTCTTTCATCACCACTAATTATCATTCTTTACTTAATTTCCTATAACTTAAAATGTATCTTATTCATCCAATTATATAATTAATCCTTCCTAACTTTTTATTATATTTTCCATTAAAATGCAAAATTTATTTCTTTCTAAATTCCTATAAATAAAAAGGTATCTTGCTCATTCAATTATATAAGATAGTCCTCCTAACTTTTTATTATACTTTCCATTATAATTGCAGAATTTATTCTCTTGGTTTTCCTTTTTTTCATAGCCTTATACTCTTCACAATAATCTTACACAAATTCTCCACTCCCTTACACATCATTAACAATTATACTTTTCCTCCTAAGCTTTTCTAAATTCAAACAGATTTTTCTCATACAATTACACCAATCCTTCTCTCTAAATTAGAATAAATTTTACTCATATAAATACACCCATTATGTATATTAATTTTGGTTAGTTCTTTCATTATAAATTCTGAATTCTACCTTTCCCATATTTCCTTATGAGTGTGCTAACAAGCTCTCAAGAAATCTCTCACTCTCGGTTGTAAATTCTGGATTTTTCCTTTCCTACATTTGCTTATGAATATAACAACAATTTCTCAAGAAATCTCCCACTCTCTCGTGCACTTAACCAAATTAGAGTTCATACTTCTAAACATATAACAAGGTATACTTACCTTTCAACAACCCCTGCACCGTGAGAGCATATAGATATATATCCTACAACTAAGAAACAATGGAATGGAATGGAATTAAATTGCTAAGTTACCTTAAGGATACAAGAAGGATGAAGAGATTTTTGGTGTTTGGAGTTTGCCTTCTTCTTGGTTTCTTTTGAATGATTTTCCTTCCTTTCCTATTGCTTAAGGGTTGGTGTCTAACATCCATAGCTTCCCTTCTCTCAAATGCTCGTATGTCTTTCTTTTCTCCACGTCTCAAGCTTCTCTCTCTTATTTAAATTATATTTCACCGAGTGCAGTTTTTCTTTTCCCATTTATAAATTTTATCTTATTAAATGATACATTATCTCTTCCTTTCTCGGACGCACACACCACCTCTTCACCGAATTATCACATATGCTATAGGTAAGGTTCCATTGGATGTAGGATAAAATGAGAGAAAAGGAGGAGAATTGTGGCAACACGTCTCTCTCTCTTTTCCCACCTCTTCACCGAAAGCCTCCATCCACTTACACATTCTATTAATGTGAAGAAAAGGAATAATAAGATGGAAAGGAAGAGGACAATTGTTATACGCCTCCTTCATTGCAATTTCCATTTTTATTAATTATGCATTTGAACGCTAGACTCTTTTCTTTCCTCCTTTCCAATTGCTATTGCCGTATACATGTACATTATTTAATTTAAGTTAGGCATATCCATTCGGTTATATCATTTTACATAAGAGGAAGAAATTTTTAAGCACCTCAAGCACCTCATTCTTTATGTAAGCACCTCAAGCACCTCAATGAAATATGTCTCTTACTCACTCCTCCCCTTGAATTCTCAGTTAAGCAACAAAGAAATGAAATGAAAAAGTTAATTTAAGGGTAAAGTGTTACACTTTTCCCTTTTTCTTTCTTCTTTGTCTTGTCATTCTTAGGATCAAGCCATTTAATTCTTTATAACTAAGCATCCCTGTCTTTCCTATCCTAATAATCTATATTAATATATATATAGAGTTTTCTTTCCCTCCATTCTGAATTATTTGGTTAAAGTAAGATGAAGAGAAATTAAAATTCTCACATTACAATGCATCCCTCATTTTTATCACCTCCGTTCTTCCCCTTGTTACATTTTTCTCTAAACATTAGATTACTAAGGTAATTTCTTCAACTTTTATTATGTTACCTTAAGAAAACAGTGAAATAAAGTAATTAAGAAAATAGGGGTGTTACATGGACTCTTAGCCACTTTTATGAAAATAATGAACACTTGGTCACTTATACATACACATAGCAACTACAATTTCCTCTCATTTTTATCACTTCAATCAGCATTGCATTTAGCCATCATAAGGTACATTCTATTGCATTCATAGTTAGCATAGTAATTCGGCCACCAAAATTAAAATAAGATATTGGTTTCAGCCACCACAAAAAGGTAATCAAACTTAGGATTTTCCATGTCACATTGTCACTTTTCTCCTTCTTTGCCATAAATTAAATTCATGATATCATGCATTAATTTCTATAGTGCGTTCTCTCACATTTAATTTGTGTAACCATTGCCATTAACAATTTATTCTACTTACTTTCTTGGTTCATGATGCACACTAAATTTAGGGTTACACACCTTTCAAAATTTTTATATTTTAATAATAATGTGGAGCTTTATTATGCACGAAAGGTGAACCAACTCACTATACCTTAATTCACCATATTTCCTTTCTTTCTCTTAGCTAAAACTGAATTGTAATCTCTCTTCCCCCATTTTTATCAAGCAATTTCCTACCTTACAAAGGCCATTTTCGGATTTAGCAAGACAACAAGGGCAATATCAAATTTTAAATCAAATGCTAGCTAGAAATCTTCATTTTGGTATCTATAACTTAAAATATATGTTAAACATACAAGAATACAAATTTTTCAACACTATTTTAAGTTAGAGCTTTCTATTATACATGCTAAATTCTTCCAACAATAGTACTCCCATGAAAATAACAATATCTATTTTAGCATATCAACAAATAAATCCAATTTACGATACAAGCTTAGCCAAAAAGACATTCACATCTTCAAGAATGTAGAGAGAAAACTAATGTTTCATGAAAGCTTGGAAAACATGCTAAATATATCTTAAATCATGAAACAAAATTAATAGAATTGCTAAGCTACCTGAAGGGTGAAATAAAATGGAATTATCTTAGCTTTCCCTTTGAATTTTTCCTCACTTCTTTGCTTCCTTCCCTCTCGGCTAAGCTAGCTCGACCCTTCACGAGAGCTTTTGTTTTTCTTGCTAAGCTGCTCTCTTACTTCACTGAATGCAATGGCCATGTATGTGTCCCTTTCCCCTCAATCTATCTCTTGTATATTTTCTATTCCCTTACATTGAGTGCTACAAAAGTACTTAGGTACAATCCACATTAATTAAAATCTTGTATTAATTAATCCACTCGATCACACCAAAGAAAGGGAAAAAGGGAGGTTTATGCAAGCTGCACTCTTCACGCCAGTTGTATAGCTCACGCAAGAGATACTTGAATGCTACACTTTCTTTTCCTCCTTCTCATTAGTTGTTGTTGTGGATTTCTATAAATCTAATTAAAATTTCAAATTCTCTTACCTATTCTTAATAGTTTTCAAGGTTGGCTAGGAAGAATAGGAAGCCAAGTTCCCTTTTTCTTCCTACACGTCACAACTCTCCCTTACCTTCATTTCCCTTACTTAATGCATATATATTTAATGGTCCCTCTCTTCTCAAATTCTTTTGCCGTGTGGTTATATAAAATTCACATGCTTCTTCCTATTTTCCATTGGTTTCATGGTTAAAGGTGGAGAATAAGTAGTCAAATTCCTTTTGTCTACTTACATGTCACGTTCTCCTCTTCACCAATTGCCAAGCTTCTTCTAAGGGTCCTTACCGTGCATGTATATATATTTTTAATTTAGCTTTTTCCTTTGGCAATTTGGCTAGGTGAAAGGAAGAAAAGTAAGAGTTAAATTAAGCTCCTTAATTATATCAAGCACCTCACTCTTCATACAAGTACCTCAATTTTCATATGATATTTCCTCCATTGAAGGACTCCTTTTCTCTAATCATTATGAAATTTTTCCTCATTCATTCTTATATATTTTATATGGCGAAGGTAAGACAAGGAATGAAATGAAACTTAAGAATAAAAGTGCCATACGTCTCTTCCTTTTTGTAAATGTTTTATACTCTTAATACCTAAGTTTATTATTTCCCTTGTAACATTTATTTTACACTATATCACCAAGCCAATCTCATAACATTTTATGACAAAATCATTCAATCAATTAAGGAAATGTTAATTTGAAAATAGTTCAGGGAAGATAGGGTGTTACATTTCTCCCCTCCTTGAAAATAATTTCATCCTTAAAATTTATACATACCTCATGTAAATAATTTTGGATACACTCTTCTCATGTACTCCTCTCTTTCCCAGGTGGCTTCCTGTGGTGATGTTCGATCCCACAAGATCTTCACCAGGGGAATGGATTTATTCCATAGGGTCTTGACCTCAGTACTGATAATTTGTAAAGGCTTTGGCTTATATGTTAGATTATCCTTTAATTGTAAAGTACTGGCATCGAGTATATGTGAAGGATTAGGTATGTATTTTTTGAGCCGGGATACATGGAAAACATTATGAAGGTTTGACAAGTGTGGTGGTAAGGCTATCTAGTATGCCGATGGACCTACTCTCTTCAAGATTTGGAAAGGTCCAATGTATCTAGGACTCAGCTTTCTAGATATCATAGCACTACCAATACTAGTAGTCGAGGATATTTTCAGAAAAACATGGTTTCCTTCCTCAAACTCTAGGGATCTTCTTCTTTTGTCAGTATAGATCATTTTAATTTGATCAGTTATTTGTTGCACTAACTTAAGTCCTAATACTTACCTCTCACCCACTTCATACTAACATAATGGGGACATACACTTCCTCCCATATAAGGGGTCATAGGGTTTCATACCTATGCTAAAGTGGAAACTATTGTTGTAAGAAAATTCAATCAATGGTAGAATCCTATCCCAATTTCCTTTATACTCTAAAACACAAGCCCTAAGCATGTCCTCTAAGGTCTAAATTGTTCTCTCCATCTGTCCATTTGTTTGAGGATGATATGCCATACTGAAATTCAATCTAGTCCCAAAGGCTTCCTGCAAAGCTTTCTAAAATTTGGAGGTAAATTTGGGATCCCTATCTGAGATGATGCTAATGGGTACATCATGAAGTCTCACTATCTCCTGAATACATAACTGCGCTAATTTATCCAAGGAGTAGTTAATCTTAATAGGTATCAAATCAGCATACTTAGTTAATTTATCCACTATTACCCAATTAGTGTCATTCCCTGATTGGGTTCTAGGTAAACCTACCACAAAATCCATTGAAATTTTATCCTACTTCCACTTAGGAATGTCTAATGGCTGCAATAACCCATCAAGTTTTTGGTGCTTAATCTTTACCTGCTGACATACTAGGCACTTAGTTACGTGCTCTACTAAACATTTCTTCATACCTGGCCATCAAAACCTCTCCTTCAAATCCTGATACATCTTAATGGCTCCAGGATGAATGGTGCAACACCCCTATCTAGTATTATCATTAATTCGGATATAAACAGATAGGTTCGGTACATTATCTTTATCCTTTATTTAGTTAAAGTCTAAGCAGTTATATCATTGAATTATATTAAGTGGATCAGGTTCAGGATCTTTGGCTCAAATTAAAACTTATATAGATAGCGAAATAAAAGAAATTCTATGCTACACAACAAAATTTAAACTTTCATACATTTCAACGAGATAAGTTCCACAATGTCCAATTACATTACAATAAACACGTATCAAGATATGCGAAGCACCCATTTATAGGAAGTCAGGAGAGAACAATCCTGTCACTCAGACTCCCTTTACAAATTTCTAAGACAGACCGGTCCTTCACCCATCCCTTCCCCTATTCTTTCCTAAATACATCTCAGGACTACTGCCAAAAGAATAATCCTAGCTCTATCCAGGGTATGTCTAGATTAGGACCAAAACAACAAAAAATAGGGGTTACAAAAATTTCTTAACCCAAAAAGAACTCAAACTGCCGGCACAGCTATGCGTCTGTATCTGATATATATTAGCATATAATGAGAAACGTAAGTTTTCCAGTAGCTTAACAATCTAGTTTTTAAAACAACTAATATGTATCAGGGTGCAAGCACCAAAATAATAATTCTACATTCTTGGAATAAAATACACCATAATTCATAATATAACTAGCAAACAATATGTGATCAATTAAAATGTTAATAGGATGAAAACAACATACATGTAAATACTCATGTTGTGACTTACACTATCATAACAGTAACAATTTATTTAAGCTTATCCTTCTTAAATTTCCTATGTACTTTATTTGTGCACACTCAGGCACTCGTGGTCACTTGGCCACCTTTAAAATTCCTTGTGCACACTCAGGCACATATGGGCACTTGGCCATCTTCCTAGGGTCATTGTGCACGCTTGTGCACTATGTGGACACTTGGCCACCTTCCTAGGGTCATTGTGTGCACTTGGGCACTATGTGGACACTCGGCCACCACCTAGGATAATTGTGCACGCTTGGGCACTAGGTGGGCACTTGGTCACCTCTGAAATTCTTTGTCAATTTTTCAAGGGAAATTCTCATTTTCTTGTAAGTTTAATGCAAATGCACATTTTTTATGGGAAATTGCAATGTTTAAATAATAAATTTCTATTTCCCTTAGAAATAATTTCTAAGGTCTATCTCTTATAAAATTCTAATAATTCCAATATTACTTTCCTTTTCTTGGAAATTAATTTCCAATGTACATTTTCTTTCTAGAAATTTTTAGTAATTTCCATAAAAATTTCTTCTTCTTGGAATTTAATTCCCATGTACATTTTCTTCTTAAAACTCTAATAATTTCCCTAATAATTTTCTTTTTCTTGGAAAATAAATTCCAATGTACAATTTCTTTCCAAAAATTCTAATAAATTCCATAACAATTTTTTTCTCTTGGGAATTAATTTCAAATGTACATATTCTTTCTAAAAACTCTAATAATTTTCATAATAATTTATTTTTATTGGAAAATAAATTCCAATGTACAATTTCCTTCTAAAAATTCTAATAAATTCCATAACAATTTCTTTCTCTTGGAAATTAATTTCAAAGGTACATATTCTTTCTAAAAACTCTAATAATTTTCATAAAAAAATTTTCTTCTTGGAAAATAAATTCCAATGTACAATTTCTTTCCAAAAATTCTAATAAATTCCATAACAATTTCTTTCTCTTGGGAATTAATTTCAAATGTACATATTCTTTCTAAAAACTCTAATAATTTTTCATAATAATTTCTTTTTATTGGAAAATAAATTCCAATGTACAATTTCCTTCTAAAGATTCTAATAAATTCCATAACAATTTCTTTCTCTTGGAAATTAATTTCAAAGGTACATATTCTTTCTAAAAACTCTAATAATTTTCATAAAAAAAAATTTTTCTTGGAAAATAAATTCCAATGTACAATTTCTTTCTAAAAATTCTAATAAATTCCATAACAATTTCTTTCTCTTGGAAATTAATTTCAAATGCACATATTCTTTCTAAAAACTCTAATAATTTCCATACTTTGATTTAAAGTCGTAATGCATAGCTTATAAAATTCCAAGAATGAACCTCATGGACTTGGCCTAGGGAGTTTTATTCATTTGGCAATTCCATTTCCTTTCTTATTGTTCTTTACTTAATACACTTAAAAGATTAGGGTTTCTTTCCTTTGTGGTCATCACAACTTCTAACCCTAATCCATAATCCAACAACATTCTCATGCTATTCCATCCATCAACAATTTCATAACCACACATGCTAGCCAACAACCATACATTTAAGTCAAGAATGTAGAGACAACCTAAGTTCCATAGAAAGCTTGAATATAGACATTAGATTGCATAGCTAGAACATGGAACAAAAATTTGAATTGTCAACCTACCTTAAAGGTGTGCTAGAGAAAATATTCTTGGCCCTTCCTTTAGTTTCCTTAGCTTCCCCTTTGAGTTCTTCTTTGCTTCCTCTTTCCTTGGTCTCTCAATTTTCCCTTGATGTCTCATGTTCTCCCTCTCCTTTCTCTTTTTTTTTTTTTCTTTCTCTCCTCTCCCCTATTTTCACGTGTGGTTTATTGTATGCCTCAAGAGTCACTTTTCAACTCCCCTTTTGTTTCCTCCTCCACTTGTGTATGCAAGTATATTAAAGTACACTTATATTTTTCAATTCTTCCTTCCCTTTTTCCTTTCCCATTCGGTCGAATCATTTCCCATGTGCCTTCTCCCCTCTTTCCTTTCCTTTCTTCTCTCTTTATTATTATTTTACTTTTTTATTTCATGTGTACATTGCATCCTAGGTGGCGTATGCATTTCTTCATTTAGTTTTGGTTTATTCTTGTTTATGCCACATATGGACTTTACTTCCTTTGCACTCCACCTTAGTCCCTTGCTTCACGCCATCTCTCACCTTAACACAAGGAATTTTTCTGTACCTTTTCCACTTAATTAAATTCCTTTTGTTTGCTTGAAATTGTTTTTCCTTCCCTTGCAAGTTAGGTGCATCCCACAAGCAAAAAAAATCTGCACTCTTCTATGTTTTCTTGCAAGCTTAGATTACCTATTTCCACAAGCAACCTACTTCTTATGTTGCCTAAAATTTTTCTGCACTCCTTCCTGGCTCATTCGATCATGATAAGGAAAAAGTGCTGCACCTTTTGTCTATTCTTCCTAACCATAATCTCCTTCTCTATGTGAGCTTCTCCTTGCAACAATTAGATATAAAAATTCTGCACCACTTGTAGCATACTTCACGCCACCTTCCCTCATGTGTGGGTGTGCTTACTCCTTTGCATAAAAGCCAAAATTTCCATCCCCCCTCATGTGAAATGCATGTAAGTCACACACACACACACACACAGACACATATATATTTTACAAAACTTACTTCCATCATCAACTTCACATGAGGCTTGACTTCTTATGCATGGAAATTAAATTTCCATTTCCTTCTCTCATGCAATATATATGCAAGTCACACTCATGCACATAATTAATTAGTTGCATCTTACATTGCTTCTCTCTTGGTACTTAGGCTAGGCAATTAAAAATAATTTAAAGAATTAATTTTAAGCACTAATTTTTCATGCAAGTTTACTTTTTAATATAACCATTTAGCCCATTAAATTATGCAAGAAATTTATACTAATTCATTAATGGCACCATTAATTCCATCTATTTAATTTGAAAACCATTAATTTAAGCTAATTAAATTATGAGGTGTTACAAATGGTGTATTTACTTTGGTGAGCTTCCTCTAATATCTTATCCATCAGTTCACCTACTTTAGGAACATAAATTCTATTCTGGAAAGTTACCAGTCCATTAGCCTCCCTTATGAACTCCTCTGAATCCCTTAGAGACTCGAGGAATTCATCACCCTTTTGAGCTTCTAAGATTTGAGCCTTAAGAGTGTTCTCAATTCTTAATTCACTTAAATAGATTTTATTAGGTAACACTAGAGTAGACAAACTCATGTTCCTAAATTTCTCTATTAAGCCCATTTCACTCACCATCAGTTGAGCTATATGGAGAGACTTCTTACTTAATGCATATGCCACAATGTTTTCCTTACCTGGATGGTACTTCAATTCAAAATCATAATCCTTAATGTTACATCCATCTCCTCTGCCTTATGTTCAATTTTCTCTTATCAAAGAGATACTAAATACCTCAAATCTAGACCCATAAAGATAATGTCTCTAAATCTTTAAGGAAAATATTATGGCTGCCAACTCTAGGTCATGGGTAAGATAGTTTCTCTCATGAGGTCTTAACTGCTTAGAAGCATAGGCTACTACTCTCCCTCCTTGCATTAGGACGCATCCCAATCCTTTCTTAGATGTATCACAGTATAATTCAAAATTTTCCAACGGGTATGGGATAACTAAAATAGGTGCAGTGGTCAATTTCTCCTTCAAAGTTTAGAAACTTTGTTCACATTTTGTGTCCCACACAAATGGAACATCCTTCCAGGTTAGTTTGGTCATAGGTATCGCTATTTGCAAAAATCCTCGAATAAATCATCTATAGTATCTTGCTAACTCCATGAAACTCTTGACTTTAGTCACAGTAGTAGGTTTTTCCCAATTTACTATTGCTTTAATCTTACTGGGATCCATTGACACTTTCTCTTTAGAAATTACATACCCTAAAAATTTTACTTCTTTTAGCCAAAATTCACACTTCTCTAACTTAGCATACATTTGTTTCTCCCTAAGTATTAGTAGCACTATACTGAGGTATTGTTCATACTCCTGCCTATTTTTAGAATACACTAATATGTCATTAATGAACCCTACTATGAACTGATCGAGATAAGGTCTAAAGATATGGTTCATGTAGTCCATAAAAATAGCTAGGGCATTTGTCAGGCCAAAGGGCATCATGAGAAATTTATAATTCCTATACCTAGACTTAAAGGCAGTCTTAGGTATGTCCTCATTTCTAACTCTAATTTGATGATTCCCTGATCTCAAGTCAATTTTAGAAAAGATGGTGGCTCCTCTCAATTGGTATAATAGGTCATCGATCCTAGAGAGAGGATATTTATTCTTCACAGTTACCCTATTCAGCTGTCTATAGTCTATACACATCCTCATGCTTTCATCCTTCTTCTTAACAAACAATACAAGTGCTCCCCATGATGACACACTGGGTCTGATAAATTATTTTGCTAAAAGGTCCTCTATTTGCACCTTCAATTCATTTAATTCCATTGCGGACATCTAATAAGGTGCTATGGAAATTGGTCCTGCCCCAAGGACTAGTTCTATAGAAAACTCTATTTCTCTCTCTAGTGAGAGACTTGTAATCTCATTTGGGAATACATCAAGAAATTCATTGACTATAGGAATGTTTTCTAGCTTTTTCTGACTTTCCACTTCTAAGGAACACAAGAAACTCATTATCTAATTTTTCCTCTCAATCCCCATATTTACTGGTTTAGTGTCTATGAAGATCACAGATTTAGCTAAATAGTCTAAAATAACATTATTAGAAGAAAGCTAATCCATACCAAGGATGATATCTAGTTCAATTATGGGTAAAAAAATAAGGTCTACAATGAAGGTTTTGGTTTCAATCACAATAGAGCAATTCAAACAAATCAATGAAGCGTAACATGTTCATTCATAGGTACTACTATGGAAAGTTCATAAGGTAGGCTGATTGTTGGTAATTTCAATTTCTAAACATAGTCTAATGAAACAAAGGAATGGTTGGTGCAAGAATCATACAATACAATTAAAGGAACATCATTAATAAAACACGTACCTTTCATCAGATCTTCGGACTGGGCCACTTCTTTACCCTTTATGGTATACACCCTTCCCTTGGTAATAGGTATGGTGGTCTCCTCTGGTTTCTTTAGGGTAGGATAAGTTCTAGAGATATGCCCTAACTTTCCACATTTATAACACATGTTCTATCCCATTAGAAACGGTCTATCTCTATGATTTCTTCTATATTTTGAACAGTTGTTATGAGAAATTGGAGTATTTATTGGCTTATTTCTTGTCTACTTCCTCAAAAACTTACTGTCTCAGCCCCTGTTAAATTCGAATGGGTTCTTTCTCTTGAAAAATCTAGATTTCTGCTTCCCTTTCTTCAGTGTTGCTAGAGACTTGGAGGCTATACGACATTTATTCACCAAGGTTAGGTAATCCCTAATCTCCTGTGATGCCACCTCATGATACAACTCTAAATCTAAACTGTTCTCCAAGTGTATAGCTTTCCATGCTCCATCTAGTCTCTACTTCAAATATAAAGAGAATTTTGATAACTCTTCAAATCCAGCTAAATGTTCTTCAAATGGTTGGCCACCCTGTTTTATCTACATGAATTCACCTTCCTTCACATTTCTCTCACTTTGGGGAAAATATTTCTCCAAAAATGCATCCTTAAAATTCTTCCAAGTGATTTGGATCCCTCGAGCTTCCATCAACTGCTTCATCCCTTTCCACTAATCTTTAGCCTCCCTTTCTAGCTGATATGCAGTAAATGAGACCTTCTAGGGTTCGATACTCAATACTTCTCAATACATCAAAAAACTCCTCTATATTCTGTACCCATTCTTCAGCATTCTTTGAATTCATCACACCATTAAAGTCAGTAGGTCTTGCTCTTTGGAAGTCAGTCTAGCCTCCACTGACTTGAGTTCTCATCTATTTTGCCCTATTCTGAGTATCCTCACCCGGATTAGTCTGGATCTGGTAGTGTGCTCCAGCTGTGACTACAGCCTGTTGAAAGAAAACTACAGCCTAAACTCTGAAGGTCTCTGCCATACCCTTCATTGTCTGTATCATCTCATTCAAGTCTACCTCAATATTTTGCGCTTGTGATCCACTTCTCCTTGTCAGTGCCATACTATCACTTTACAAAACAAGTATTACCAAGGTGATCAGTCTCAATAACAAATTATTAAGCAGATAACATATGACACCAATAGGAGCTTCTATCTTCCCAAACCTAATACTCCATTCCTCAAGTCACAACAAATTACAGGTCAGTTAACCGCCTAGGTATAGCTAATTAACCTGAACTAGTTCCTTCCTTGAGGAATTCTACCCCTTGCTATCCTAGTAACTATGCTCTAACTTTATGTAATGCCCTTATCTAATATTACAACTCCTCCGAAGTAACCAGATAAGTTTGGTACATTATTCTTAACCTTAATTATACGTTTGCAACGTCTGAGCATTCATACCATTGTAATATTATTAAAATTAATTAGGTTTGGGTTCTTTTGCTCAGATCAAAACTTATAAGCACAGTGAAAGTAAAAATGTCATACATTTGAAATAAATTCATGGAGACACTATTTAAACATCATATACCTTTTTCCAAGTATTACATAATTTAATACATTTGAGATTTGTGAAGAGACTTTTCACAAGGGTTGGGAGACAACAGGTCTGTCACTCAAACCCTTATGATCCAAAATATTCCTAAGATGGATATACTCCCCACATATCTTAACATAAGTGCTGCCCTTTCTTCTATTCATAGCAAAAAATTTCAATTCCAATTCCATCCAAAAGAATATAATCTTAGAATTAAAACCAAATAAAGGGTTACATTACATATGAACAATTAATACATAGGCCCAAAAAAAACCTTTCCCACGCCCCTTCAGTCTCTATGTCAATGCTATCCCTCTGTTTCTTATAAATATTAGCATATAAATGAGAAAACCATTTTTTCCAATAGCTTAACAATTCAACATGTTAAAATCTATTAATATGTCTAGTGTGCAAGCATAGAAAAACCATTTTTTCTACATTCCATCATTTAATAATTAATCGCTTTCATGTAAACACATTAGTAAGCATTGTATGATTAATTGTATGTCAATGTGATAAAGATGGTCATTCTCATTTTAATTATACTTCTTTTCCAGGGAAAGCATACATATAACAATTGAAATAGGCAACAATCATCTATATATCTTCCATTCTTAAAACTTACCTTGCTTGAGAATGTGAAGCACATTTGGCCACTTTTGTAAGAATTGTGAACACTTGGTCACATTGTGGACTCTTGGTCACTTTTATGAAAATAGTGAACACTTGGTCACTTATACATACACATAGCAACTACAATTTCCTCTCATTTTTATCACTTCAATCTCCCTTGCATTTAGCCATCATAAGGTACATTCTAATGCATTCATAGTTAGCATAGTAATTCGGCCACCAAAATTAAAATAAGATATTGGTTTCGGCCACCATAAAAAGGTAATCAAACTTAGGATTTTCCATGTCACATTGTCACTTTTCTCCATCTTTGCCATAAATTAAACTTCATGATATCATGCATTAAGTTCTATGGTACGTTCTCCTACATTTAATTTGTGTAACCATTGTCATTAACAATTTATTCTACTTACTTTCTTGGTTCATGATACACACTAGATTTAGGGTTACACACCTTTCAAAATGTTTACATTTTAATACTAATGTGGAGCTTTATTATGCACGAAAGGTGAACCAACTCACTATACCTTAATTTACCATATTTCCTTTCTTTCTCTTAGCTAAAACTAAATTGTAATCTCTCTTCCCCCATTTTTATCAAGCAATTCCTACCTTACAAAGGCCATTTTCGGATTTAGCAAGACAACAAGGGCAATATCAAATTTTAAAGCAAATGCTAGCCAGAAATCTTCATTTTGGTATTTATGACTTAAAACATATGTTAACCATACAAGAATACAAATTTTTCAACACTATTTTAAGTTAGAGCTTTCTATTATACATGCTGAATTCTTCCAACAATAGTACTCCTATGAAAATAACAATATCCATTTTAGCACATCAAAAAATAAATCCAATTTACCATACAAACTTAGCCAAAAAGACAGTCACATCTTCAAGAATCCAGAGAAAACTAATGTTTCATGAAAGCTTGGAAAACATGATGAATATATCTTAAATCATGAAACAAAATTAAGAGAATTGCTAAGATATCTCAAGGGTGAAATAAAATGGAATTGTCTTAGCTTTCCCTTTGAATTTTTCCTCACTTCTTTGCTTCCTTCCCTCTCGACTAAGCTAGCTCTTCCCCCCTTAAAGAGAGCTTTTGTTTTTCTTGCCAAGATGTTCTCTTGCTTCAACGAATGCAATGGCCGTGTATGTGTCCCTTTCCCCTTAATCTATCTCTTGTATATTTCTTATTCCCTTACATTGAGTGCTACACAAGTACTTAAGTACAATCCACATTAATTAAAATATTGTATAAATTAATCCACTCGATCATGCCAAAGGAAGGGAAAATGGGAGGTTCACGCAAGCTGCACTCTTCACTCCACTTGTACGGCTCATGCAAGAGATATTTGAATGCTACACTTTCTTTTCCTCCTTCTCATTAGTTGTTGCTATGGATTTCTTTAAGTCTAATTAAAAATTCAAATTCTCTTACCTATTCTTAATAGCTTTCACGGTTGCCTAAGAAGAATAGGAAGCCAAGTTCCCTTTTTCTTCTTACACGTCACAAATTCTCTTACCTATAAAATTCACATGCTTCTTCCTATTTTCCATTGGTTTCACAGTTAAAGGTAGAGAATAAATAGTCAAATTCCCTTTTTCTACTTAGATGTCACATTCTCCTCTTCACCAATTGCCAAGCTCCTTCTAAAGGTCCTTACTATGCATGTATGTATATATATATATATATATAATTTAGCTTTTTTCTTTGGCAATTTTGCTAGGAGAAAGGAATAAAAGTAAGAGTTATATCAAGCACCTTAATTATATCAAGCACCTCACTCTTCATACAAGCACCTTAATTTTCATATGATATTTCCTCCACTGAAGGATTCCTTTTCTCTAATCATTGTGAAATTTTTTTGTAACACCCTCTATCCTACTGTTCCTTTAGTTATTTTAGAAACTATAATATGAAAATAATTATTAGAGTGTTGGTGTTACTATCACTTCTACCCAAGTAAATTTTAAAATTTTTACCAAGTGAATTAATTAACCGTCATTTGGGTTGGTCTCTACTCTCGAGTTCTCTCAATAACACAGCAGAATAAACACATATAACATACACTTAATTAACTATACATAGACATGCATTCTTAATTAAATATAATCAATTAACTATTGGGTATGAAGGCAACAATCCTGCCACTCATAACCCCATTAAATAGTTTAATCATCAATCCAGCCTAATTCATATACAGATAAGTTAGAACAAGCTATACAAAATAATCTTACACTAGCCTTTCTCAAAATATCATGAAAGCTAGCTCAATCCTAACGTGTACTTATACTATCCAAAAAAAATAATTTGTGTGCCTAGATTAGGCACTTCTGTATACCTTAACTTCTTCCTCCAGCTCAAGGGAACCTACACATCTGGTACATGTCAACACTATTGTGAGAAATGAATCTCAGTAACAACACAACCAGTTACAAAATTTGTTAACCTGTACCATCGTGCTCGCACAGAAAACCTCTACATTCTTTCATAAAACATATAACATACTATGGGGATGCAATGAGTGAAGCATTTAATCATGGTATATACTCATATGTATACGTGTGCATTTAAAACATATCAACTTGTAAACATGGGAAGTGTATTCATCATCATTCTCATCATAAAGCATTTCTTATATAACATATGTGGGATAGTAAACATAACATCATTTCATTTTCATAACATGCGAGCAGTACATAAAAGACCCTGAGAGTAATCGGGAGAGTCGCCCGGCAATAACTCCACACACCACTGTCTATATGAATGAGCGCATGTCTATTTAGCCATACCTTAACCTTTTGTACATTCTGAGGCATCCCCCAGTGGATCCAAGTACCTTAATGGTCCCTGCCCCTTTTTGGCAAATCATCCCTAACCAGCGGGATTCCTTCCTTTCGTCCCAAATAGGGCTGGTATACTCTCATAGGATCACCGTCAACTCTACCCAGATAATTTCCTCTTCGCTTTTGGGCAAATCATAATTCTATGGAATCACCATCCCTTTTTGATGGATCACACTCTCGGTACACTATTCTCTACATATACTATAGGGTGAATCGACCCATGGTCATGTTTATGCTTAACTCTAAGTATGTGTTTCTCATATGGCCTTTAGAAGATGACACTAACTTAAAGTTCGCAACCATCACGGTGTTTTCAAAATCATCTAAGTTTAAGTAGATGTTTAACCATCCTAATTTATAGCATAACCATGGAATGCCCAATGGCCGTCCCATACCAACAATCGGTCACTCAATCATGAGCCTACCTACCCTAAGGAATACACTGAGAATACTTTCCTCTCTCCCTCTTTATGTTTTCTGCTCTCTTTTCTTTCACTATCCCAAGGGTATCATCACCCAAACTCCTAGTTTCTTGGCTTACCTATGTTGTGAGCCTTTAATTAAGTTAGTATGAAGAATTACTAAGCTCAATTGCCATTAAAAACCTCATTTTGCAAGTTAGAGGGCTGTCAGTCGACTGTTGGAAGGCTAATAGTCAGTTGGTGGCTCTCTGTAATCCTCTAATGCCAATCGATAGCTAGCATCTTTGGCGTGCATTTGGTGGCTTTCTGGAATGCGTTTTGGGTAAAAATATGAGCACGACAGTCGACTGCTAGGATTGCCAATTGATTGCTCAGTGCAAACCTGGGCCTGACAATCAACTACTAGGAACCTGGCAGTCGGCTGCTAAGCCTCTGTCTGCACTTCTGGGTTTCTAAGAACATGACAGTCGACTACAAGGATGGTCAGTCGACTGCTTAGTGCAGACCTGGGCCTGACAGTCGACTGCTAGGTATCTAACAGTCGGCTGATAAGCCTTTGTCTACACTTATGGGTTTTCAAAGAACACGACAGTCGACTGCCCTCACTTAGCAGTCAGTTACTATGCTCCACTGCAGTTTAGAAAACATAATTTTCAGAATACCCAGTCCATAATGCATTCTATTTTCAATTCTAAGTACATAAGCTTAGTTCCCATACAACAAACTTTACTTTTCATTAAACATTTCCCATCCATTAGCTCAAACATGGTACAATTAAGGAAAACTAGTCTATATCCCTAGATGAACATAACCCAGCCCTTTTAATTCGTTACAAGCACATATATGAGCATACATTCAACAACACAACATCCCATAGAAATAGAAAAATATACAGAATGTAGGTTTAACCCTAATCTTATTTTAAACATGTAAAAATCCACATTTTCCAACAACAGTAACATTTCAGAAAAAGATGGGGTTTAGGATTCTACCTTGATTCCTATGAAATGTGTGTGTTTGATGTGTTAGGAATGATTCCCCCTTGCTGCAGAACTAATTTCTAGCTTCAATCAGTCCTTTCCTTCAGCAAAATCCCCCTTCTTTGCCCTAACTCACCCCTTTCTCTCTCTACTCGCCCCCTCTGCTTCTCTCTCTAAAATCTGAAGGTTTAAAAGTGTGTGGGAGTTTTGGCTACAGCTAGGGTTTAAGGAGAAGTTTATAAATTGCTCTTTAGTCCCTGGGCTATTTTGCACTCTTGGCCTCACTTACTTTTCCCTTTTCAATTGAGTCCCTAACCACCTCTTACTAAACCCTCATTTATTTTCTTTCAATTTAGTCCCTAAGCTAATGCAACTACATGCATTAATGCAACATACACAAGCATTAAACATAAAATTAACAATTATTAAACATCTCTTTAATAATAATTGGAGCGGATGTTACATTTTTCCTCATTCATTCTTATATATTTTATACGACCAAGTTAGGACAAGGAATGGAATGAAACTTAAGAATAAAAGTGTTATACGTCTCTTCCTTTTTGTAAATGTTTCATACTCTTAATACCTAAGCTTATTATTTCCCTTGTAACATTTATTTTACATTATATCACCAAGGCAATCTCATAACATTTTATGACAAACTCATTCAATCAATTAAGGAAACGTTAATTTGAAAATAGTTAAGGGAATATGGGGTGTTACAGGAGTCACCCCACACTTAAGACAAACACTATCCTCAGTGTAGTAAAACAGGGATAACTTATTTGACATGGGAGAATATACTAGTTAAAATATCAACTAAAGTGAAGGAGAACGTTACTAATTTACTGAGCTGGTGGATTCTTAAGAGATGGTGGCAAAAGATCCTCAAAGTATATGTCCAGGTTGTCTAAGTCAGCAAGGGATAGTGGTAGTACATCAACTAGCCTCTAGAATTGAGAAGTCATCTGATGTGACTGCTAGATATGGCTCTCTAATCTTGCTGAGATATGTTTGAGAGTGTTCTAGAGAGTATCTTGGCGTTCTATGATTTCTTTTTGAAAAGCTCTAAATCCAATAATATGCTATTGCTAAATTTCTACTAACTTGGCTAATTGATCAGCTGAGGTGCTGATGTGGTCTTTGGGCCTAGAGACTTCTGTTGCTACAAGAGATGATGGATTATTTGTTCTTGTAGGTTGTGCATAATGTTTTGTAGCTGCTCTGGGTTGTATGACGTGCTTTTGGCTTACCAACTTATAAATTGGACCATTGTGGCCATGGGATGTGTATATCATTCGCATATTCATTATCTGCCTTAGACCTACTGACTGTATACGTCCTACTGGAGTGAGGTCATTTACGTAAACATCCAAGACTCCTATCTTCTTTGCTAGCCAAGTGATGTATAGGCCAAAGTATATTTTACTCTTCTTGAAATCTTCTATGAAAGTGAAGATCTGGTTTGCTAAAAGTAAACCAAGATCCACTTCTTATATTGATGCATGGCCTATAGGAGGAACAAGTCCATCTGGGTGACTACTCTGAAGCTATCTCCTCTGCCTGTAAAAGTATAAACTAAGGTGGAATAAAGGTACCTTAAGCCATCAGAAAGGCTAGTGGCCTTGGAGTTACTTGGGTTATATAGACGGGTCTGAGTGCTATTTGATTCCACATAATGTAGGAAGGAGCTGTTGGAGTGTAAAGGCATCATCTGTACTCATTTTCATGTAATTCCTTCATTGTCTATAGGCTTAAATGTCATCCAAAGTGAGGTATGACATAGAGAAATCTACTCCCCATAAGTGGAATGAAATGGTTTCCAGCTCAGTCCACTCAACTATATGCTTCTTTAAGGAGAAATTACTAAAAAATTCCAAGGTCATCTTCTTATACATAGGTTCGTTAAGGGTGAAGAACCTTGCAAAGGGTAGTGGATTTAGGCATTTAATCCTACTATTAGGATGTCTTTCAAGTTGATGCAGCATCTAGCTCCTATCATCTTGAAGCGAAATATTTAGTACTTCTCCTTTTGCTCTACTTTGTAAAATGTCAGCAATCTATGTCGTAGGGGAGGAGAAGGGTTTACTTCAGGGCCCTTTCTTCTCTTTGAAGATATGCTGTGAGCTGAAAATTATGACATTTCCCTAGAAATAGATGTTAGTAAAAAAATTTTGAGCTTGAGGGAAGATATGTATGTGGTGTAACACCCTTTATCTTATCTTAACAATGTCATATTTCTTCTTCAGATAAGTGGTTACATTAATTCTAGTCTTTACTTTTATTTAAATCTCCTAAGCATCCAATCCATTATAGATTTATTTTGCAATTAAGTTTGGGTTCTCATGCTCAAGTAAAATGCTTTGGCACAGCGAAATATAAAATATTAAACATTACAACAAAATATATAAAAACTTTTCTGATATATATATACATTATAATAACTGTTTAGTACATCATTTTGTATACATACACTGGGATAGATAAAGTACCCATCCATAAGGAGTAAGAAGACAACAAGCCTGCCACTCATACTCCTTTTACAAAATATAGTGGGTGAATAGGTCCTTCACATATCCCTATACATATGCCCTTTTTCTTTCTATGTACAGCTAAAAATATCAACTATATATTTATGTACTTATTTATTCCATAGGAAACTCAAAAACAGTGATAACATAAACATTATTGACAATAGTGAAAGTTCCCAAGAAGGGAATCTCCACTATGTCCAACTCTACCTCTATTATCATGCAATATCTAGTCATCTGATACATATCAGTTCAATAATGAGAAATACATTCCCAGTAGATAAACAACCAGTTTATTTTAAGACAACTGACATGTACCATTGTAATCATACAGAAAACACTCTACATATGGTTTAATTTCAAAACTCTTTTCATATAGATACTTGGATGCGACTTATCATGAAAACACATGTGGATGTAGCTATAGAAATGAAATACACAGTCAATTAAGTCATTCATGGAATGGACTACAAGCATTCAATGCTTACATGTCATAATCATAATCACATAAATCACGTTTATGCAATACATAACATAACATTTCTTAAATACTCAATTCTGGGAAGTTATACATAAGATCATTCCCTCCCACTTAACGTGCTCTTTGGAGGTGTACACCAAATCATTCCTCCTACATTTCAATTCCTTGGGGGTTTACACCAGATCATTCCCCTCAAGGAAACTTCCCTAGAAGGTATACATTAGATCATTCCTTCAAAGGCTTTTGGTCTTAGGAGGTATTCACCAGATCATTCCTCCTCATTTAATTCCTTGGGAGTTTACACTAGATCATTCCTCAAAAGGAAGCTTTAACCTTGCCTTCCACAATTACATTAAGCCTTTCTATGCTATTCAATCATATTCACATGATTTTTGGACATTTTCTATCAATAGTAAAATTTATACTATTTACCATTCACTCCGAATCATTACCTCATTTTCCCTCTTTTCACATATCATAAGCCAATTTGGATGGCATCTTAGGCTACTTTCAATTGACATACAAGTTTAGCCATGCTAGGGAAAATGCTATATGGTATTCGGCCAAGGCAAGGAAATCATGAGAACATGGCATTTCTAACTTATTTGATTCCTTTCTAGCATCATTCTCACCATTTAAACATTTTGGCAACAATTCCAATAATTATGCCTAACACTTTCTTACACCTCAAAATTTTGTAGGTGCACTTTAAGCCATCCTTTTTCATACTTTTCTAACTTATTATTCATACCAATGATGACAATATATTTAATCCCATAACTTTACATTTTTGTGCACACTTTTAAGGTGAAATGGTAAGGCTTCAAATTGGAAAAATCACTAAGGCACAAAAGTTACCATAACTTTCTCTCTCCTCTTTACTTATGATGACCTTTACAAGGCTTTCTAACCATTTACAAGCAAAATTTCAGCACCAATCACATGAACTCATTCGGCCAAAAAAGGTATATCACATTCCCATGGTTTATGGTGAAACTAAAAAATAAGAAAAGTATCTAAACATTAATCTAATTAGACTTTCTCTCTCTTATCATTTTCTCACTCTTTATAGCACACTTTCTAGCCTAGAATTTTGCCAAAATTCAACACCATTATTGCCTTAGCAATTCGACCAAGGTGAGAAAACAAGCAAAATGGAGTTGTTTCATCACTTTGCTTACAATACAATAACATTCATGCAAAAGCCATGCAAAAACACCATTTTCTCACTCTTACAAACACAAACTCAGCCTTAACACAAATTAGGGTTTGGCAAAATCAAAGTTCCATCCATGAACATTTACCATTTCATGAGTTTCCATGCTTTCCTACAGTCTATAGTCATAACCACAAGTTGTTTCCAACATATTTCACATCCAAGCATGCAAATCCACCATAAACATGTAGAGAGAGAAATAGCCATCATTCTTACAAATTTGGAAACACCATAAACATACCATAAAACATGAAAATAATGGCATAGGATTGTTTATCTAACCTGAAAAGCTAGTATATGTGTGATTTCCTAGTTGTTTTGATGAAAGCTTCTTCTTCTCCAAGGTAGATATGCAATTCGGCCTCTTCCTCTTCCTCTCCACCTTTCACGACACTTCTAGTATGTGGGAGAAAAAGAAGGCTGAATTTAAGGTTTGAATTATTTACAAAAATGCCATTCTTGCTAAATTATCCATTTCATCCCTTTTTCTTTTCTTTTTTAACAATGCCATTGTCTCTCCTTGCAATTGTAATTTTTTGCAACTTCCATGGGCTGGGACTGTTCTGCCCTTCAAGAATTTTGAAATTGCATAGTGGTCCCTCAACTTTTCAAAAATTGCATTTTAGTCCCTAAGAAAAGTGCCTTTTTGCCATTAAGTCCAAATAGGCCATGTTTGCTCCATTTTTCACTCTCTTCGGTTTCAAGGAGTAAAAATCACTTAAATAAAATTTCATAAGGCTTATTTTTATTTTTTTACTAAATTATCCTTATTTTAGCAAAATTACAATTTTGACCCTAAAGTAAAATTACCTTTTTTCCCTTTATGTTAAAACTATCATTTCACTCTCTTTCTTTCTTCTTTTGATCAAGAATGAGTAAGGATTTCTAATTCCCACCTTCATTGAATATTTAGGGTAAAAACTAAATTTTTCTCACATCATATAAAATTGCTATCATAACTATAGTGTGAAATTATAATTTTACCCTTTTTAGGGAAAATTGTCTTTCAACATCAATATAAGTAATTTCTTGTATAATTAGATTCTTCTTCTCTCTTAAATGAAAATAATAAGAGTCCTTTGACATAACTTCATGAAATAAGAGAATTAAACTAATTATTCACTTCATGGTAAAATAACCATTTTACCCTTCCTTACCAAATTTCCAATTTCATTCTTTTATCACAAAAGTAATTATATAATGATAAAAATGTTCATTCTAATTCCTTCATAAATCATCCTTAACCCTCCACCAATAATACCAACAATGATAATAACAACAATGTCATCATAAGATACAAGTGTTATGAGCGGATGTTACACATGGTTCTTCATTTATTTGGTTTTTCTTTTTTATTTTATTTTATTTTATTTTACATATATATAATTTTGGAAAATACAAGATAAGTGAAGCTCCTTGGTATAACTTGCTGAATGCAAGGGATAAGACATTATTTGTGTGATGATGATTTACTTATGAAAGAAAAAATAAAGGAAATTGTAATTTGATATGATTTTTATTCAAGATTTCAAGATTACATTATGTTCTTTTTCAAGAATGAAGTCTAAAAGAAACATAAAAAGATTTGCTTTGTGATTTATAAGGGGTGTTTCTTTAGGGTTTAAGAAATTATTAAAGAATCTTATTTTTTTTTATTCTTATGAAAAGAATGAATCTTGAAATATGTATGAAAGCTATATGTATGCATAAGCAATTTGGTCCAAAAAAATGATTATCTTGGAATTCTAATTATTAAGAAACAATTCAATGCATACACATGGAATAAAATGGTCATGTTGTAGGCCGTGTTCCAAAAGGAATCCATTTGCGATGTGATTTTGGCCATCTCTTGGTTGGAGATTGTTTCTCTGTCCATGTAGGGAGGTGCATAAGATGTCTTTGGCATGTGGAGAGGTGTGTTCTAGAAGCTTTAAGGCAGCATGGGCATGTGGTAGGGTGTGTTCTAGAAGACTTCATGTATGGCCTTGCTAGAAGGTGCATTTTGAGGTGCTTTGAGCCTTTAGACACTTGGTTTTCGTCCATTTTGCTTTAAAACTGCTTTATACCTGGTGAAAGCTTGGATAACATGAAAACAAGTGGAAACATGGGTAATTATACATAAAACACATAAAATATACTTTAAAGTGAGTAGAATTTAGCAAATAGATATGTATAATTATCTGCTTATCATAAAGATAAATCATTCCCCAGTCAATGGTTACTATCAAAAGACAGATCATTCCATAGTCAATGGTCACTATCACAAGATAGATCATTCCCCAGTTAATGGTCACTATCACAAGATAGATCATTCTCCAGTCAATAGTCACTGTCACAAGACAAATCATTCCCCAGTTAATGGTCACTGTCAAAAGATAGATCATTCCCCAATCAATGGTCATTGTTAAAATTTAAATCATTCTCCATTCGGTGGGATTTCTCCCAATATCCAATCAAAATTAAGCTCATGGGATCATTGTCATTCAAACAGATCATTTCCTCTCTGCTTTTAGGTGGATCATGGTGCTATGAAATCACCAATGTTTTTCTAGTGGATCATATTCCCTGTATGCTATTTTCCATATATAAACTAGGATGATTTAGCTTGTATCCATGATTCTGCTAAATTCTAAGTAAATGTCCCATTTTTAATTTAGCCATTTTTAGGTTACACTTACTTAGAATTTGCCATCATCACTAATTCTTACATTCTTTGTGGAATGCCCAATTGCTGTCCCATACCAAAAATTTTTCATTTGGCTACAAGCCTATTTATCCTAAAATATATGTTGGAAATACTTCCTTTAAGCTCTCTTTCTTTCTAGTCTTAGTTTTCCTCTTCATCCTATGTTTTCCAATCCATTCTATGTTTCCCTTTTGTTCTTTTTCATTTCTAATTTCTTTTCATTTCATTCTTTTTCATGATACTAGGCCTTTATTAAATTATAACCCTTTTGTGTAAGATAATCCTTTCATAATTAAATTGTATGGATATGAAAGATTACATCTTCTCTCTTAGACAGTTTATTATACAAAGTGTCAAAATTCCATGTAACACCTTTATCTTTACTTTACAACGTCATAAATTGTAAATAGATAGGTGTGTCACATTTATCTTTTCCATATTAGCTTATAAATCTGCCTGAGCGTTTAATCCATCAATAATTTAATATTTGATTAGGTTTGGGTTCCTTTGCTTAGGTCAACAAACTTCAGCACAGCGGAATAAATAAAATATATCATAAACATATATATATATTGTTACTGTATTTTACATAAACCAGGATATGTGAAGAACTTTTTCTAAGGGTAAGGAGACAACAAGCTTGTCACTCATACCCCTTTTTCCAAAAAGACTCCTACTAGTGGATATATTCTTCACATATTATCTTCTAGACAAATGCCCTTTTTTGTTATATACAGCAAAAAAGAATAGTAGTCCTAATTCTATCCAAAAGGAATATATTTATAGAATTAGAACCAGCAGAGCTACAGCTACATATTCATAGTCATTTCTAAGTTTAAGTTTTTGCAGTAGGAATTTCAAAGACAGCAAATATGTATATATCCTTTAATACTATAAACGTTCCCAAAAATGGAACCTCTACGATGGCCACTTCTATCTCCATCCAAATACTATATCAAGGCATCTGATACATATCAATACAATAATGAGAAATAATTTCCCCGTAGCTAAACAAAGTATTTATTTTCAAATAATTGATATGTACCACTATACAAATACATAAAATATTTCTACATTTTGTTTATTTCCAAAATAATCTCCATGTAATTATGAGGGCATGCTTCATGTGAAATATAATCATGTGCATTTGTGAATATGAATCTAAAAACATTTCATGTTATCAACATAATGCATGGCATTACATAGTCATGCTTCATTAATTCATAAAATACATCATTATGCATTCATTCTTTCATATCAATAATAACACATTGATGCCATCAATTTATTACCACTAAGGTGACTTTTACTAGTGTCGTTGCATATACCTTAAGGGGATACATAGTACCATTGTCTACCCTTTCTAGGTAACCTTTAAGTGGAATGTATAGTGCCATTTTTATCCACCTTTGTTAAGTAATATTTAAGGGGAATACATAGTGCCATTTTTCACCCTTTGATAACTAATTGTTAAGGGGAATACATAGTGCCATTTTTCACCCATTTAAACCTCCTTCCATTAACACATAATTTTAGTCATTCAAGTGAAAAGTGGGCATAGCATTCGGCCAAGGCAAGAAAAAGGTGAATAATTGGTATTTTCAAGCCATTTGTTTCATTTCTCTCATTCTTTTTACCATTTAGGAATTATGGTAACATTTTCAAGAATTAAACATAACACATTCTCACTCCTCAAAATATGCATTTGTACTTTTAGCCTTTCTTTTCCATACTTTCCAAACTCATTTTTCATGCCAAACTTGAGAATGCACATAATTTTACATCTTCACATTCACAAGTACATTTTAAAAGCTAAAAGGCATGGTTACAAAGTGGTAAACTTGAAAAATCATCAAGATTACATAATTTTCTGTCTCCTCCCTTCTCATATTCAAGAATATAAGCATTATTAAACATTTCTCAAACAAATTTCAGCACCCTCACACAAGGGAACAATTTGGTTAAGGAGGAAAGTGAAAGGAAATGATATAGTTTCATCATTTTGCTTTCAAGACTTTCATATTCATGTAGGTCTTATACAAAATCACCATTTTCTCAGTCTTTTTCATACCATTTCAAGCATTTCAAGAATTAAGGTTTTTCAAGAACTAGGTACCAATCATGGAAAATTTCAATCTCTTATGTTTTCAAGCATTTCAACATGTTAATATTCATAAACACAACTAGATATCAACATAAGCAAACCCATTCAAGAAAATAACCATAAGAATGTAGAGAGAGAAAGCCTTAAGTTTCTTGAAACCTTAAAACACCTTAAACATACCATAAAACAAGAAAATAAGGCTTTAGGCATGTTTAGCTACCTTGAAAATGTAAGAAAGGTGTAATCTTTCAAGTGTCCTAGCTTGATTTTCCACTTCTTCTTCCTTGGTGTATGTTTTGGCCACCCCTTCTCCTTCCTCTCTTCTTCGACTTCTCCCCCTTCAAAGGAAGAAGAAGACTTAAATTAGGGTTTTGGTAAAATTATCAAAATACCCTTGGTGTAAAATGACCATTTTACCCTTACTACTTCTCTTTTTCAAGAATGGCATCTCTCTCCTTAAAATTGTAATTTTACGAAACTTCTATAGGCTAGGACCATTCTGCCCTTCAAATTTTCAAAATAACAATTTTGCCCTTCAACTTTTTGAGAAATTACCAATATGTCCCAAAGAAAATTACCATTTTACCCTTTATGTCCAAATGGCCAATTTAACCCCATTTTTTTATCCTTTTCAAGTTTAGTAGGCAAAAAATCCTTAAATAAGGTTTCATAAAACTTATTTTTATGAAATTACTAATTTAACCTTCTTTGGTCAAATTACCATTTTTCCCTTATGCCAAAACTATTATTTTTACCCTTATTCTTCCTCTTTTTTAAAATAAAAGGGTAAAGTTCTTCCAATACTATTTTCATGAAATATTTAGGTAAAAATTAAATACTCTTATCTTATGAAAATTACTAATATACCCTTGGGAAAAAATTACAACTTTGCCTTTTTTAGGAAAAATTATCATTTTTCCATCAAATTGGACATAATCACTCCACACACTAAATTCTTCTTCTCTCTTAAATGAAAATGGTAAATGTCCTTAAATGTAATTCCATGAAATAATTAGATAAGATTTATTTTCTTCCTTATAGTAAATTACTATTTTGCCCTTCTTTACCAAAATTTCAAATTTTTACCCTTTTATGATAAAAGTGGTTCTCTCTTGATTAAAATATCCATTCTATCTCTTTAATGAACCATTTTTATTATCACATAAATAATAATAATAATAATAATAATAATGCCATGATAAAATACAAAGTATTAAAGGCAGATGTTACATTCCACACCTTAACCACTCACTTTCTTTCCCTTGAAGTTGATTAGTATAACACTTTTAACACTATCCTTTACAATTACATTATAAAAATTTAAACCATTTCATCACAACACCTATTTCCTCCCTCTCTTACACTTATGGCTAAAACACTAACATAGCAAATAGACATAATTTTAACAAAATTTCCTTCACAAGGATGCCATAAGCTCTCAGACAAAGATAAGAAAAAGGGGAAATAAAGTTCTGTTCATATAATCCTTTCCTTTATTTCATTTCCATCAATAAATAAGCATATAAACAACATTTCCTAACCATAACCATGACAATCCACACTTTACATAATCAATTCCAGTAAGAGAGTTTCATGGAAGTGGTAAACCTAAATTCACAATATCACTATAAATCAATCAATCAACCATTTCAACATTCGTAAACACATCCATACAACAAAATAAGCATAACCCAATAGATTTCATGCAAATAAGAATGTAGAGAGAGAAACCCCAAATTCATGGTAGCCATGAAAAATTCTCTAACCATAAAAAAACACCATAAACCATGAAATAAAGGGTGTAGAATTGTCTAACTACCTTGTTTTAGCAATGGAAATGGATTCTCCTTGATGATTCTTCCACTTTTTCCTCTTCCTCTTCCTTCTTCACCTTCTCGGCTTCCTCCCTCACCTTCCTCACGTTGGTTTTGCCTTTCTTGGAGAAGAAGAAGACGCGTAATAAAAAGAGTTGGCAAAATGACCATTTTGCCCTTGGTGGAAAAATAACTAATTTACCCCTTCAAATTTCACCAAATAGCCATGGGATTAGTGGGAAGGCATTATTGGAATTCTTAAAAAAAAAATTTGATCAAAATGACTATTTTACCCCTCACTTTGTTTCATAATTTTGAAAAGCGCTATGGGAGGGACTTTATGAGAATTGCCATGATGAAATGACCATTTTACCCCGAAGGTAAAAATTACCATTTTATCATTGGGTGAAATTACTGTTATGCCCTTAGGTAGAAATTGACTATTTTACCCTCGAATATTTTTCTAAAGCCATCATGACTTTCAGATATTTTTCTGGCGTAATCATTATGCATCATAAATGGGCTAAGATATTTTTCAACATCATTATTATGTGTCATAAATGCATGAGATATTTTGGAGGCATAATAATTACTTTTCATTTTTGAGTGAAACCTTTTTACTTTTCATTTTAGTCCTTAGAATTCCTTTCAATTTGGTCCATTTTTTCCATTTAAAAAATTTTGGGTGATTTAAATGCAATATTTTGAGCATGAAAGCATGAAATTGCTAAATTTATATATTTAAAACATACCTTATAATAGGAAAAATGTGGATATTACACCAATTGTCGGTATGGGACGACCATTGGGCATTCCACGGTTGTCATAAATTTGGATGGTAAAACACCCACTCAGGAATAAGAAATTTAGAAAACACCGTGATGATTGCAAATTCTAATTTAGCATAATCATGGGTACAAGCCAAATCATCCTAAACTATATATAGGAAAAGCTTACTGGGAATGTGATCCATGTAACACCCCAATCCTGTAATTCCTTTTAGTTAGTTAAATAATATAATATAATATACAGGATTGATGAGTAACTACTACCTCTACCCAAGTAAACTTTTAACTTTTACCAAGTTAAATAATTAAGTGCTACTAGTTTCAAAATTCTACACTCAGGATTCTCACATGACGTCATAGCAAAAATTAATTAAAACAATTGAAATAATACATATATTCATATATCTATTTACACTCACATACATAGTTTATTTACAATAATTTTAGTTTCTGTACAACAGATATATACCTATAGATATGTGAGAGTGTCAACTAAGGTAAGGAGATAACAAACCTGTTACTCATACCTTTTTAAAAAAATCACTAGTGGATACCTATCTCACATATCTTAATACATATATGCTCTTAATTTATACACCAAAATTCATCATCCTGATCCTTTTTAAAAATGATAATTAGGATTTAGGGTATTAGGCATGTCAAAATACACTACACAGAATCTAAACCTCATGCAACTAAGGTGTAGGAGGAATTTCTACTACAAAAAAATCCACAGTTCCTTCACAACTGGGAAATACCCTAAGAATGGTATTTCCACTATCTTTACCTCCATCTTTAGCAAGACCTGGTACCTAAGCATTTGATACACATCATTTTATATAAGAAATAAATCTCAATAGCAATAACAACTTATTTTAAAAAAACTTTTGCTATGTACCACTGTACTCTTACAGAAAACACTACATTCTTCTTATATCAAATAAAATGTTATGCCTATTGGGATACAATTCATGAATTATACAGTTATATCATCTCATGTCTTATACTCATACTTATACAATCATTTCATATCCATCACATATGATATACATACATTATCAGATTATATCACATATCCATCACACAGGATATACATCACATTATAATGGTAACAAAGCATCACATAGAAACAAGAGTATAAACAAGGAAATCAGAGTATATTCTCATGGCCAATGCCAAATCATGATTATTACATGATCATACCAAGAGAAATCAAGAGAGTCACCGAGCGAACAAGTCCTTATATATAATCCTCACTCTTAAGTGAGATTCTCGTAGCCCATGACTACCGAAGTTCTAAATTGCAATCTGGTTATAATCTAATAGTCCTTGATTGTAATTCATGTACATGTTGAAGCATCCTCCAATGGATCCAAGTACATCCATCCACAATACCCCCACGAGGGTCTTTGTCCACTGCTCTGATAGATCATTCTCCACCTCTAAGAACCACAGGGTCCCTGCCCATCTCTCTAGTAGATCCTTCCCTATATATCCGAGATTATTGTTCTCAAAATATCATTTAAGTACGTGAATCCTTTGATTAGCTATAGGGGAATTCACTAATTTAAAATTAATAACCAACACGGTGTTTTCAAAAATATTTAATTTAACCGTGGAATGCCCCAATTGTTGTCCTATACCAAAAATTGGTCACTCAGTATAAGCTTATCTGCCACTATCCATACACTAGGAATACTTTCTCATTTCTATTGAAATTCTCATGCTCATTCCTTTTTAAATTTCATATCGTTCTTACTCTTTTTCTTTCATTCTCTCCCTTTTGTTACCTATTATAAAATTCTAGGTTTAAATCCTTTTTTTGAGTGAAGTTTTAGGCTTACTATGCTTCAAACTAGGTCATTGGGTTCATTTTTCCAAAACAAGGGCTTGCCAATCGACTTCCACCTACCTGGCAATCGACTTGTAGCTTACTACCTTGAAAATTTCTAAACCCAACTGGTAGCCCCAAGCTTGAAAGTCGGCTGCTCCATTCTTGGCAAATTTCCAAAAACATATGAGCACGACAGCTGACTTTCACAGGCTAATAGTCAACTGCCAGTACTCTGTATGCATTTTTGGGCAACCAAAGAGCATGACAGTCGATTGATAGGACCTATGAGTTGACTGCTACGTTATACTCTATTTTTAAACTTGCTATTAACCCAAATTTTTGCCCAAGAACTTGTTTGTAAATCGTTTTTGACCCTCATCAACTCAATACAAGTATACAATCATCATTTATCACATAAAAACAACCCAACATACCGCTTACTCTCAATCAAATCTTGGATTAAACCTTATTTTCAAACAATAGAAAAAAGCCCATTTCCCATAATTTGATATCTACATGCATAAGTATATTAATGCAATTTAAAACACCCAATAGCATTAAAAAATACCAAGAATGTAATTTTAATCCCCCTCTTACTTTAAACAACAATAAAATCATCATTTTCTTTAATATAAACAGTAATTCAAAATTAAAGGGATTGGGTTGTTTTGATACCTTATTTCCTTACTGGTAAACTGATTATTGTGTTAAATGCCTTCCTAAACACTTTTCTGGATTCAATTCTTGTTGAAAGTGGAGATTTGATTTTTTTTTCTATTTTAATTTCTCTCTCTACTCGATTCCTATTTCTCTCTCTAAATTTTGAAATGCAAGGTGAGAAATGAAGCTTCTGGGACTTAGCCTTTTTTATAAGCAGTTTGGGAATTGTTAATTCTGATCGTAATTCTTAATCATTCAACCCCAAATGATAATTTCCCCATGTAACACCCCATATTCTCTTAATTAATTTTCAATTAAATGCTTGCTCAATTAATTAGGTAAATGGCCATAAAATTTGATGTAATTTTCCTTAGTGATGAAATAAATTATAAATGTCATAAGAGAAGTATGTGAGAGTTTGGGTGAATGATTTAATTTCTTATTTCATTCCTTTTTCAACTAAATTATCAAGGGTAGAGAGCATGTCTAACTTAAGATACATGCACGCGCAAATGACATAGGAAAGAATAAAGCATTTCAAAAATATATATGTGTATGCCTACATGTGCAAAAGGGGAAAAGAGAGAGGGAAGTGCAAAATTTTTAATTTAAACATGCATGGAGGTTTCAAGGGATGCATGGCAATAAAGACACGTGCAATTGGTGGAAGAAGGAAGGGAAATTTTGTGTAAATTGCATAAATGGTTTATGTGAAGTGAGAAAGGAAGGAAGGAGTGCAACATTTAAATGTATATCTATATAGATATATATTCCTCGCATGACGCGGCAAAAAGGAAGAAAGAAGGGGGAGAAGTTGAATCTTTGGTTTATTAGACATGCATGCATAATGCCAAAGAGCATGTGTCTTGCGTGGGACCAAGGGATAATCGGGAATTAATTTTATATGTATATATGTGCATGCATTAACAATGGTGCAGAATTTTATTTAATATCCTAGTGAGGTTGCTTGTGGGGATAGCCCACGTACAAGGAGAGGAAATGGGAAAGGAAAGAGTTTCAAATATATATATACATGTGTATGTGTACACGTGTAAGAGGGAAAGGCAAGATAGGATGCTATAATTAAAATATATGCATGTGGGTATGTGTGTGCAAGTGGAGGGGGACAAGAGTCTTTAATGCACATCCCATTCTTTCTTTTCTATTTCTCCAAGTAAGGTGACCAAATAGACTAGGGAAAGGGTGTAGAAATTTTATTTAACACATAAATATAGTTTCTTGTGGGGTAGGACTAATGTGCAAGAGAAGAATTATCAAATGGCAAGCAAGGAGGGAATTAATTATACATATAAAAGCATGCCACCATTAAAAAAAGAAGTGCAGTGTCTTCCCCTTCACTTTGGCCGAATAGAGGATTGAAATAGAAAGGAAAGGGAGGTAACTTGCAAGTAAAGAAAAGTGTACTTGCAAGTACACCTAGTGAAAAATTTTGTGAGGAAAATGGGATTGTGTATGCAACAAGGAAGCCCCACATATTATAAAGAATAAAAAAAGGTGCGGCCATGAAAAAGATAGAAGGAAGGTGCAGAATTTTCATGCATCACATGCCAAAGCCAAGGAAAAAGAAAAGGAAGGCAACATGGGGTTCACATATAGAGAGAAAGACAATGTGAAATTTTATATCTCCTTTGGCCACACACACCCACACGGCAAGGAAAAGGAAAATAAGAAAATAAGTTCAGCGTGAGTTTGGGAGAAGTAAACTAAGATTTGCAAGAAATGAGGTGTACATTAGGAGCCACACATGAAAGCCATTGGAAAAAAATGATAATCACAATAATAATGAGGGAAAAGAAAGGGTGCAGTGTGAAGAAGAAAGAAAAGAGGAGAAATAGAAAATATAGAAAGATGGAGATGAAGCATGGCATGAATGAATTAGAAAATTGCCTTTTTGGATGCTTGCATATGCCACCTAAGCAAGAAGGGACAAAAGGAGTTGAATTTTCAAGTGTGAGAGATAATGCAACACACATGTGAAGGAAGAAAGAAAGGAACGTGTGGAGTGGCGTGAGGGATAAGGAATTAGAATGGTTTTTTTATGAATGCATGCCACCTAAGCAAGAGACAAAAAAGAGTAGGAAATTTCATACAATGCCCACACGTGAAGAAAGAAAGAGAATTGGAATTGAAAATTTTATTCTTATGAGGATGCATGCACACGTGAAAAGAAAAGAAACAAAAGGGAGTTGAGAATTTCATTTTGTTTCATGCATGCAACACACCCACACATGAAAAGAGAGAAAAAGAGTAAAAGAAAAGAAGAGAGAAAGAAAAGAGAGAGGGAGGACATGAGTTTGAGAGAAACACCAAAAGTTTGAAGAGGAAGAAGTTAAGGGATCAAAAGGGAAGAAAAGGAATCAAAGGAACAAGGAGGAAGTAAGGAGAAGTCAAAGGAAAGATCAAGCTAAAGTCCATTTTAGTCATCATCAAGGTAGGTTAACAATTCTTTAGTTTTAGTTCCATGATCTAGTGTACATGTATGAACTTTACTTTCATGGAACTTAAGTACTTGTCTACATTCTTGAATTAGGAGTGATACTTGACTAAGCTTGCATGATAAATATAGGGGGGATTGATGTTTAAAAATTAATAATGTTGTTTTCTTAAATCATGAAAGAGTGTAGAACAAGAGTGCATGATAATGGCATGTGTTGTTTGGTTTATGACTCTTAGCATTGGAATAAACTTGTGATTTCCATAATAAAATTATTGTTAGTAAATATAACATGTATAAGAAAGGAAAATCTAACCCAAATTAATGTGGGAAAAATTATTGTTAGTAATAGGAAAATATTTGACTAGATTAATGATGAATATTGTCATTACAGAATTAAGGCTAGTGAAGGATGACTATGGTTATAGGGAAATTATGGCTAATTAGTGGGGAATGTTGTCAAAGAAAAATCATGGTTAGCAATGAGGAATATTGGTGTTATGGAAAATTATGGATAATTAATGATGAACATTGTTAGGAAAATTTAGCTAGTTAATGATGTGCTAAGGGTAGGAGAGAAATTCTCCCATTGTAAAGGTATTATTTAAAGAATGTAAATAGTAAAAATTTAATGATTAGACATGAATTTCTCTTGAGTTTCCTTAGGCCCAAAATCATGAAAATTTTTCCTTGGAAATTTAGTAAAATTTGATAAGAGGAATACATATTATTTAATAGTGGAGAATTAAATTACTGTAGGCAAAAATTGTCATAAATAAATATGACAAGAGATATTGTTTTCCTATAGAAAAAGGGAAAACGTAACTAACAAGGAAAAGCATAGGAAGGTACACAATTATGAAAAGAAATGTGGCCAAGTGTCTACGAATTACGAGGTGTGGCCAAAGGTGCTCCACACAGGTGACCTAGTGAGGTGTGGCCAAAGGTGCTCTATGCCCATGACCTAGCGTTCATGATGAATCTATATATGTGGCCGAGCATCCACAAATTACGACGTGTGGTAGAAGGTGCTCCACACGGGTACCCTAGCAAGGTGTGGTCGAAGGTGCTCCATACCCATGACCTAGTGCTCAAGATGACTTTATACACTTGGCCAAGTGCCCATGATTTACGAGGTGTGGTCGAAGGTGCTCTACATGAGTGACCTAGTGAGGTGTGGCCGAAGGTGCTCTATACCCATGACCTAGTGTTCACAATGATTTCATAAAGGTGGCCTAGTGTCCACTTAACACCCCAAAGCATCAATTAATTCATAATGGTAAGAGTAAGAATTTAATGCATAAGCACGCTATTTAATTCCACAATAACACATGTAATTTTATGAGAATATGTTTCACTTGAAAAAGGATTATCTGATTTTCCCATTGACCTCTAAATTTATCATGCAATGCTTGCCTATTGCTTTTATGAATAATTCTTTGTTTTGATACTGAGAATGTAGAAGAAAACATTTTGGTGCTTGCAACCTAATACTTATTAGTTGATTTCTAAGCCCTAAATTGTTAAACTACTGGAAAAATTGTGTTTCTCATCTATGTGCTAATATGTATTAGATACAAACACATAGCAGGGCCGAGAGGTAAACACTTCATTTTGATTTAGGGGAGATTTTTGTAACCTTATTTTGGATCCTAGTCCAGATATATTTGATTTAAATTAGGACTATATTTTTGACTGCATGTATGAGATGTATGTGGGGTATCCCGGGGACGGATATGTGAAGAACTGGTCCATCCTTAGAATTTGTAAGGGAGTCTGACTGGGGACATGTTACCAGAATGTATTGGACATTATTGGACTTGTATTATTTGACTTACATGGAAGTTTAAATTTCCGTTGTGTACTATAGTGTTCTTTTATTCTGCTGTGCATATGAGTTTTTATCTGAGCAAAAGATGCCGAACCTAATTCGCCTAATGAAACTTAATAGTATAACTGCTCAGACATTAATTGAATAAAAAGGATAAGACATAATGTTCCGAACATATTTGGTTGCATCTGAAGAATTATAATACAAGATAGGGCGTTACACCCTGGCCACATGTCAAATTACCATTTTGCCCCTGAACCATTAGTAGGAAATTTCAAAATTCTGGTTGCTATAGTAAATCTTTTGGCTAAAATTATAGTTAGCTACCCTTGAAATATGGAAAGCCTACATGGCTACTATGGAATAGTCGAATGTCGTGTTCCTAAAAAACCCAAAAGTGCAAACAGAGGCTTAGCAGTTAACTGCTAAATTCCTACTAGTCAACTGCTAAATTCCTACTAGTCGACTATTGGGCCCGGTTTTGCACTAAGTAGTCGATTGGCTATCCTAGCAGTCGAATGTCGTGATTTTATTTTTGCCCAGGACGTATTCCAGAAAGCGTGCAGTTGGCTGCCAACCCACTGGCAGTAGATTACTAGTTTTCTATTTGGCACTTGAGGAATACGAAGAGCCACCAGTTGATTACTAGCCTTCCAGCAGTCGACTGGTAGCCCTCTGGCTTGTGAAATGAGGTTTTTAATGGCAATTGAGCTTAATAATTCTTTATACTAACCTAATTAAGGGCACAACATGGGTAAGCAAGGAAACTAAGAGTTTTGGGTTATGAAACCCTTGTGATAGTGAAACAAAGAGAGAGCAAAAAACACAAAAAGGGAAAGAGGAAAGTATTCTTAGTGTATGCCTTAGGGTAGATAGGCTCATGATCGAGTAACCAATTGTCAGTATGGGATGGCTGTTAGGCATTCCACAGTTATGCCATAAATTGGGATGGTTAAACATCCACTTGAACTTAGATGATTCCAAACACACCGTGATGGTTACAAATTTTAAGTTAGTGCCATCTCCCAAAGGCCATATGAGAAATACATACTTAGAGTTAAGCATAACTATAGGCATGAGCTGATTCACCCAAGAGTATATGTAGAGAATAGCATACTGGGAGTGTGATCCACCTCTAAGGAATGGTAGTGATTCCATAGTATTATGATCTGCCTAAAAGCAAAGAGGAAATGATCCAGGTAGAGTTAACGGTGATCCCATGAGAGTATACCAGCCCCGTTTAGGACGAAAGGGAGGAATCCTATAACATTCGCTCTAATTATGATTAAAGAGATGTTTGATAATTGCTAATTTGATGTTTAATGCTTGTGTATATTGCATTGGTGCATATAGTTGCATTATTATAGAGACCAACTTGAAAGAATTACAATTCCTTAGTTGAGAGTGAGGCTAAGGACTTAAGTGAAAAGGGAAAATATATGGAAACTAAAACTACAAAGTGGCCAGAGATTACAATGCAATTTCCTAACTTTCTCATAAACCCTAGCTGTAGCCAAAACCCCCACACACTTACACCATACCAAATTTTAGAGAGAGAAGCTGAAGGGGGTAGTTAGAGAGAGAAAGAGGTGAGCTAGGGCTTGAGGAGGGAATTTTACTAAAAAAAGAGCAGATTTAAGGTTAGGAATCAGCCCAATAGTAAGAGAGGATCATTTCTAACACATCAAAGACACATTTTACAGGAATCAAGGTAGCAATCCATCCTAAACCCCTATCTTTTCTGAAATGTTACTGTTGCTGGAAATATGAATTTCTATATGTTTGAATTGAGATTGGGGTTAAACCTATATTTTGTATGCTTTTCTACTTTTATGGGATGTTGTGTTGCTAAATGTATGCTCATATATGTGCTTGTAATGGATTGGAAGGGTTAGGTTGTGTTCATCTAGAGATATAGACTAGTTTTCCTTGAATTTTCCATGTTTGGGCTAATGTATGAGAAATGTTTAATGAAAAGTAAAGTTTGTTGTATGGGAATTAAGCTCATATGTTTAGAATTGAAAATGGAATGCATTCTGGACTGGGTATTATCAAAATCATATCTTCTGAACTGTAGCGGAGAATAGTAGCCAACTGTTAAGTATGAGGCAGTCAACTATCGTGTTCCTGGAAAACCTAGAAGTGTAGACAGAGGCTTAGCAGCCGAATGCCAGATACCTAGTAGTCAATTATCGAGCCTAGGTCTACACTAAGCAGTCAACTAGCCATCCTCGCAGTCAACTGTCGTGTTCCTGGAAAACTCAAAAGTGTAGACAGAAGCTTAACAGTCGACTGCCAGGTTCCTAGTAGTCGACTGTTGGGCCCAAGTTTGCAATAAGCAGTTGACTAGCAGTCTTAACAGTCGACTATCATGCTCATATTTTTACCTAGAACGTATTCTATAAAGCCACAAGCTGGCTGCGAGCGTGCTTACTATTTGGTGCTCAAGGAATATAGAGAGCTACCAGCGAATGTTAGCCTTCCAACAGTCGACTAGTAGCCCTCTAGCTTATGAAATGAGGTTTTTAATGGAAATTAAGCTTTAGTAATCCTTCATACTATCTTGATTAAGGGCTCACAACATAGGTAAGCAAGGAAACTAGGAGTTTTTGGTGATGAGACCCTTGTGATAGTGAAACAAAGAGAGAGTAGAAAACACAAAAAGGAAAAGAGAAAAGTATTCTCAGTGTATGCCTTAAGGTAGATAGGCTCATGATCGAGTGACCGATTATCGGTATAGGATAACCATTGGGAATTCCATGGTTGTGCCATAAATTGGGATGGTTAAATATCCACTTGAACTTAGATGATTTCAAAAACATTGTGATGGTTGTGAACCTTAAGTTAGTGTCATCTCCCAAAGGCCATATGAGAAACACATACTTAGAGTTAAGCATAACCATGGGCATGGGCCTATTTACCTTAGAATATATGTATAGAATAGCGTACTGGGAGTGTGATCCACCTCGAAGGAATGATGGTGATCCCATAGTATTATGATCCTCCCAAAAGTGGAGAGGAAATGATCCGGGTAGAGTTGATGGTGATCCCATGAGAGTTATACCAGCCCTGTTTGGGACGAAAGGGAGGAATCCCACTAGTCAAGGATGATCTGCCAGAAAGGGGCAAGGACCATTAAGGTACTTGGATCCACTGGGGGATGCCTCAAAATGGACAAAAGGTTAAGGCATGGCTAAACAGACATTCGCTCATTCATATAGACAGTGGTGTGTGGAGTTGTTATTGGGCGACTCTCCCGATTACTCTTAGGGTGTTTTATGTATTGCTCGCATGTTATGGAAATAAAATGATGTTATGTTTACTATCCCACATGTGTTTTATAATAAATTTTTTATGATAAGAATGATGATGAATACACTTCCCATGTTTTAAAGTTGATATGTTTTAAATGCACATGCATACATATGAGTACATAACATGATTAAATGCTACACTTATTTCATCCCAATATTATGCGATATGTTTTATGAAAGGATGTAGAGTTTTTTTCTGTGCGAGTACGGTGGCACAGGTCAATAGATTTCGTAAATGGTTTTATTGCTACTAAGATTCATTTCTCACAATAATGTTAACATGTACCAGATGTGTAGGTCCCCTTGAGCTGGAGACAAAGGTAAAGTATAAAGAAGTGTCTAATTTTGGCATATAGACTATTTAATTTGCATAGTATAAGTACGTGGTAGGGTTGAGCTAGCCTTCATGATATTTTGAGAAGGGCTAGTGTAGGATTATTTTATATAGCCTATTCTAACTTATCTGTATAGGAACTAGGCTGAATTAATGAATATACTAATTAATAGGGTTATGAGTGACAAGATTGTTGCCTCCATGCCCAATAGTTAACTAACTATATTTAATTAAGAATGATTGTTTATGTATAGTTAATCCAGGTGCATTCTATATATTTATTTATTTATTTATTTATTCTGCTACGATATTGAGAGAACCCGAGAGTAGAGACCAACCCAAATGCACTCAATTAATCAACTTGGTAAAAAGTTTAAAATTTACTTGAGTAGAAGTGATAGTAACACCAACACTGATAATTATTTTCATATTATAGTTTTTAAAATAACTAAAAGGAACCGTAGGATAGAGGGTGTTCCAAAACCTGCTGGTTAGGGATGATCTGTCAAAAAGAGGGAGGTACCATTAAGGCACTTGGATCCACTAGGGGATGCCTCAAAATGTATAAAAGTTAAGGCATGACTAGATAGCCATGCGCTCATTCATATAAACAGTGGTGTGTGGAGTTATTGCTGGGCGACTCTCTTGATTACTCTTAGGGTCTTTTATGTATTTCTCACATGTAATGGAAATGAAATAATGTCATGTTTACTGTCCCACATATGTTTTTAAGAAATGTTTTATGATGAGAATGATAATGAATGCACTTCCCATGTTTAAAAGATTATATGTTTTGATGAATATGCATATGTATGAGTACATACCATGATTAAATGCTACATGCACCACATCCCCATAGTATGTGATATGATTTATGAAACAATGTAGAGTTTTTTGTGCGAGCACAATGGTATAGGTTAATGGATTTCGTAACAGGTTGCATTGCTACTGAGATTTAATTCTCACGTTATTATTGGCGTGTATCATAAGTGATAGTAACACACCATTATTATGATAATTATATACATTATATCTTTAAACACTAAAAAAGAACCATAGGCTAATAGGGGTGTTACATCACCTCCTTTTAAAAAATTTCATCTTCAAAATTTATACATACCTATTAAAAAATTTTTGAAAAACATCTTCTCATCTCCTTTTCTTTCTCTCAGGTGGCTTCTTGTGGTGATGACTGATCCTACAATACCTTTACCAATGGAATAGTCTTATTCCTCAATTGCTTTACCTCAGTATTAATGATTCTTAAAGGTCTAGGATGATATGTCAAATTATCTTTCAATTGTACTATACTAGCATCAAGAATATGTGAAGGATCGGGAATGTATTTGCAGAGTTGAGAAACATGAAAATATTGTGGAGATTAGACAAAAATAGAGGTAAAGCTATCTGATAAGTGGATGAACTAATTCTTTTCAGAATCTAGTATGGTTCAATGTATCTAAGATTCATTTTTCTAGACTTCATAGCCCTACCAATACCAGTAACTAGAGATACTTTAAGGAAAATATGATCTCCTTTTACAAATTCTAATGGTCTCTTTCTCTTATTAGCATAACTTTTCTGTCTATCTTGAGCCTTAACCATTTTCTCCCTAATTATTTTAATTTTATTAGTAGTTTGTGAACTAATTCTGACCCTAGCATTTGTCTCTCCCCCATCTCGAACCAACATAAGGGTGATCTACACTTTTTACCGTACAAGGATTCATATAGAGCCATTCCTATACTGGAGTGGAAACTATTATTATAAGAAAAGTCCACTAAGGGCAAAATTCTATCCCAACTTCCTTTTTGTTCTAAGGTACAGGCTCTAAGCATATCCTATAAAGTCTAGGTAGTCCTTTCAGTCTGCCTATCAGTTTGAGGATGATAAGCAGTGCTGAAATTCAACTTAGTTCTAAATGCCTCTTGTAAGGCTCTTTAGAATCTAGAAGTGAATCTAGGATCTCTATCAGATACTATACTAGTGGGTACTCCATATGTAACATCCCCTACTCTCTTAACTATATTAAAAATATCAAATGGATATATATATATCCATTTGATATTTTTAATATAGTTAAGAGAGTAGGGGATGTCACACCATAGAGCCTCACTATTTCTTGTATGTATAATTGGGCCAACATATCAAATGAAAATTTTATTTTGATGAGTAGGAAATGTGAAAATTTAGTTGATCTATCTACAATCACCCAGATTACATCATTTTCTGACTTACTTCGAGATAAACATACTACAAAATCCATGGAAATTTTCTTCCATTTCCATTCAAGAATCTCTAGAGGTTGTAACACTCCTATAGGTTTCTGATATTCAATCTTCACCTACTGGCATGTTAATCATTTAGCAACATACTTAGCTATGCGCTTTTTAATACCTAGCCACCAAAAATTTTCTTTCAAATCTCAATACATTTTAGTGGCAGCAAGATAAATAGTATAGTTGCTCTTGTGGACTTCCTCTAAGATTTAATCCCTCAATTTTCCTAGTTTTGGGATAAAAAACCTATTATGGAAGGTTACTACCCTATCAATTTCTTTCTTGAATTCCTTTGGATCCTTTAGGAATCTCAAGAATTTATCTTCCCATTGGGCTTCTAGGATGTGAGTCCTAAGATGATTCTCAATTCTCATTTCACTCAGCTAAATCCTATATGGAAGTACCAAAGTAAAAAAACTCAAATTTATAAACTTCTCAATCAGGTTCATTTCACTCACCATCATGTGAGTAACATGAACGAATTTCCTAATTAGGGCATCTGTAACGCCCTTATCTAGTATTACAACTCCTCCGATGTAAACAGGTAAGTTTGGTATATTATTCTTATCCTTTTATTATTAAGTCTGAGCAGTTATACCATTAAGTTTCATTAAAGTAGATTAGGTTCGGGTTCTTTCTGCTTAGATCAAAACTCATGCACAACGGAAACAAAATACCATACATTACAGTAGAAATTTAAAATTTTCGTATAATTCAAATAATATATGTCCAATAATCTCCATTACATTTTTATAAACATGTACTCGGATATATGAAGTACCTGTCTATAGGAAGTCAGGAGACAACAAGCCTATCACTTAGACTCTTTTACAAATTGCTAAGGATGGATCAGTCCTTCACATATCCTTTCCCCAGTGATGTCTCATGTACATCTCATATACACAGCCAAAAGAATAGTCCTAATTCTAAACCAAAATATATCTGGAATAGGACCCAAAATAAGGGTTACAAAAATTTTGCTTTTAACCAAAAGAAACTCCTATCTCCCCGGCCCTGCTAAGTGTCTGTATCTGATACATATTAGCATATAAATGAGAAACACAAGTTTCACAGTAGCTTAACAATTCGGGGTTCAAAAATCAACTAATATATATTAGGGTGCAAGCACCAAAATATTTAATTCTACATTCTTGGTATATATAAAAAACATAGCATGACTCGTAAATATAAATTGGCAAGCATTGTATGATCAATTTAAATGTCAATGTGAGAAAATACTATTCTTTTCAAATAAAAAATCTTTGTATGCTATTAAACACATTATCATAAAAAAAATTAACAAAACCATTTATGCTTGTCATTCTTAAAACTCCCTTTTATATAATAGTTGTGCACACTTGGGCACCATGTGCACACTTGGCCACCTTTATAATTCTTTGTGCACACTTGGCCACTTTTATAAAAATCTCTTGTGCACACTTGGGTACTATGTGGACACTTGGCCACCTTTATAAATCTTTGTGCACACTTGGGCACTTGTGGACACTTGGCCACTTTTATAAAAATATCTTGTACACACTTGGGCACTATGTGGACACTTGGTCATCTTTATAAATCTTTGTACACACTTGGGCACTTGTGGACACTTGGCCACCTTTATAAAATCTTTGTGCACACTTGGGCACTTGTGGACACTTGGCCACCTTTATAGAATCTCTTGTGCACACTTGGCCACCTTTATAAAATCTTTAACAAGTTTCTAGGAAAATTTTCCTTTTCTTCAAAAATAATACTAGTGTACATCTTTTTTCAAAAAAAAATTCTAATAACTTCAATAATAACTTTCCCTTTCTTAAAAAAGAATATTAATGTACTTCCCTTATAAAATTCTAATAACTTCAAGGATAAATTCCCCTTTCTTGAAAAATTAATATTAATGTGCATTTCTTATAAAATTCTAATAAATTCCCCTTTCTTGGAAATTAATATTAATGTACATTTCTCATAAAATTTCTAATAACTTCAAGAACAATTTTCCCTTTCTTAGAAATTAATATTAATGTACATTTCTCATAAAATTTCTAATAACTTCAAGAACAATTTCCCCTTTCTTGGAAATTAATATTAATGAAAATTTCTTATAAAATTCTAATAATTTCAAGCATAAATTCCCCTTTCTTGGAAGTTAATATTAATGTACATTTCTTATAAAATTTCTAATAACTTCAAGAACAATTTCCCCTTTCTTGGAAATTAATATTAATGCACATTTCTTATAAAATTCTAATAACTTCAAGGATAAATTCTCCTTTCTTAAAAATTAATATTAATGTACATTTCTCATAAAATTCTAATAACTTCAAGAATAAACTCTCCTTTCTTGAAAGGTAATATTAATGTACATTTCTTCTAAAATGCTAATAACCTTCAAGCATAAGTTCCATGGACTTGGCTTAAGGAAAATGATTAATTTTTCAATTCGAATTCCCCTCCTTAACTACCACCTTTAAAATGGTATTGTCCCTTCCCTCCATGGTTATCATTTTCTCACCAAGTACAACTAGAAATTTTACACCCAATTTCATATAAATGTTCCTCTTCCATTTAGCCAAAGGGAGTTTTTATGGAGAAAGCATGGTTTTCAAAAGTATCCACCATTTCTATCATATTTAATCATAGTTCATCATGAAATAACATTATCTAACCCTAATCCTTTCACAACAACAATATTCATGTCATCCCATCAACCACATTCCAATCAATCACACATGCTTAACCAACATAACATGTCTACTAAATTATATTAAGTGAATTAGGTTTAGGATTCTTTTGCTCATATTCAAACTTACGTGCACAGCAGAATAATATAAATTATATGCTACAGCTGAAATATAAACTTTCATGTAATTCTAATAATACAAGTCCAATCAAGTCCATTACATACTGATAAACATATCCCCGGATATATGAAGTACCGGTCCATCGAAAGTCAGGAGACAACAAGTCTGTCACTTAGACTCCCTTACAAATTAGGGATAGACCGGTCCTTCACATATCTGTCCCCTGGGATGCCCATATACATCTCATGTATAAAGTCCAAAATAAATGTCCTATTCTAAATCAAATTTGGCTAGGACCCAAAATAAGGATTAAAAAATCTCATCTAATCAAAAGAACTGCTACTCCTCGACCCTGTTACGCGTCCGGATTTGATACATATTAGCACGTGAATGAGAAACGCAAGTTTCCCAGTAGATTAACAATTCAGGGTTTTAAAAGCCAACTAATATGTATTCGAGTGCAAGCACCAAAACATTTAATCTACATTCTTGATTTTAAACATAATGTTACACATCAATGTAAACCAGTAAGCACTGCATGATAAATTTAGAAGTCAATAGGAAATTAGATACTCCTTTTTTAAGTGACACGTATTCTCATAAAATTACATGTGTTATTATGGTATTATCAGAGCGCTTATGCGTTTAATTCTTACTCTTATCGTTACTGATTAAATAGACGTCTCTTGGGTGTTACGTGAACATCGGGTCACGGGTATGGAGCACCTTCGGCCACACCTCGCTAGATCACTGGGGTGGAGCACTTTTGGCCACACCTCATAAATTGTGGACACTCGGCCACATATATAAAATTGTCAGGACACTAGATCACAGGTATGGAGTACCTTCGACCACACCTCCCTAGGTCACCTATGTAAAGAACCTATGGCCACATCTCTCTAGGTCACCCATGTGGAACACCTTCAGCCACCCTCGTAATTCGTGGACACTTAGCCACGTATATGAATTCATCGTGAATGCTAGGTCACGAGCATGGAGCACCTTCAGCCACGCCTCACTAGGTCACCTGTGTGGAGCACCTTCGGCCACACCTCGTAATTCGTAGACACTCAGCCACGTATATGAATTCATCGTGAATGCTAGGTCACGGGCATGGAGCACATTTGGCTATGCCTCACTAGGTCACCGGTGTGGAGCACCTTCAGCCACACCTCGTAATTCATGGATGCTTCTATGTTTTTCCTACATTTGTTGTCTTTCCTTTCCATTGGCACACATTACCCATTTGTCATATTTATTTATGACAATTGGCCTAAATAAATCTAATTCTTCATTTTTGAATAATATATTTCAATTATAAATCCTTAATAATTTTCAAGGAAAATCTTCCATGATTTGGCCCAAGGAAAAATTCAAGAGAATTTCATATCTTATCATTTTAATTTTTCTCTTTTCCATCCTTTAAATCATATTACTGAAAAGGGGAAATTTATTTTCCACAACAATAACGTTTATCATTATTAATCAACACCATTCAACCTTGCTACCCACAATTTCCCATAACAAAGGTCATCATTGTTTAGCCATAAATTTCCCATAAATATGGTCATCATTAATTAGCCTTAATTTTTTTCCAATAATATTCATCATTAATTAGTCTTAAAGTTAACTATAACAACAATATTCATCACTAATATAGTCAATTATTTTCCCATAATCATGTGCATCATTATTAATAATCATAAGTTTTTCCCATCACTTTGGGTATAGTCTTCTCTCTTACATGTGTTACACTTACTAACATTAATTTCATTATAAAAATCACAAGTCTACTTTAATATTAAGAGTAGTAAGCCAAGCCAATTATTGAAATGAGCTCTTATTCTAACTTATTTCATGATCTTAATAAAAACACATTTTAGGTTTAAGCATTAACCATCTCCTAGATTTATCATGCAAGCTAAGTTATTTGTTATTTCTAAATCAAGAATATAGACAACGATTCTAATCCTATGGAAGCAAAATCATTAAACATGCATACTAGATCATGGAACTAGAATCTAATAAATTGCTAACCTACGTCAAAAGGAAACCAACGTGGATTGTCTTGGGTTTTCTCTTGAATTTCCTTTGCTACTTTGCTCCTTGGTTTCTTTCTTTCTTGGCTAATTCACTCCCCCCTCTCTTCACCGAATGTGGATGTGGTTTTTCCTATTATGAAGTTGCTCTCTCTCCCTTTCCAAATGCTCCTTCATGTGAAGTGTTAACTTTCTCTCCTTTGTATATTTTCCTTTCAATTAAGGTGATCCGACGCCCTCCTTTTTTTTTTTTTAAATCCTCTTCATGTTATAGCCACACGTGGACATTAAGTACACTTAATTCCTTGCAAGCTTTGTATTATCGCTTAGACACGCCAAGCAAGGGAGGAAGGGAAGTCATGTAATCTTCCTTCTCCACACAAGTTGTACGGCTTCAAGAGGCATTAAGCACTGCATTCTTTTCCTTTCCTCACCGAATACCTATTTTATTTAGTGGTCCCAAGCAGCTCACGTTGGCATCCTAATTCATTTGCCATACACACTCCATTCGGTGGCATAGTACACAAACAAGGGGAAAGGCAAGGGCCAAACGGAAATGGGAAGCTACTCCTTTCTCCTATCTATATATATATATATATATATTTTTTTTTTTTAATTCTTTCCTTTCCACATTTCTATTTTACCATATACACTTACCTATATATATATGTTTTTACCAGTCATTTACTTTACCTATTGCACGTGCTTGTCTAATGGTTTCTAGCTCTTCTCTCTTCTAAGTTCCCATTACCCCTTGCCATCACCGAATGTGCTTTTTATATTATATAGATGTGAAGCTATTTCCCTCACATGCACACACGTTTTCAATCACTTTCTCATTTAATTATTCGGTTAGGAAAAGAAGAAAGGGGAAGGAACAATTCAACACCTCTATTTCCATTCTTGGCACATGGAACAAAAATATGCAAGGAAAGGAAATTAAGTATTTCATGTTCTTCCCTCTCTCTTCCACCTTGCCGCTTCATAGGGTCTATATACATATATATATATTATGTGTGATACTTTTCTTTCATTTTTTAATTGTCCTTGTTATGTATAATTTCAACTAAAATCCAAGTCACTCTTCCCTTGGCAATTCGGCTAGATAAAAAGGAAGGAAAGAAAATTTAAATTAAGCACCTCAAAATTTATTGAAGCACCTCAATTTTATGCAATGTCATCCTTTCCAATATTTATTCTAAATATTACATCACACAAGCAATCGGGAATAGTTCATGGCAATTTATCTGATTAAATCATAAAGCTAATCATGCTTGTAAGAACATAGGGTGTTACATACCTCATGATTATTCGGTTGTTTTTAGGGGGAAAAAATTCAAGGGAAGGAAAGGAAGAAGAGCATTCATGCACACCTCTCTCTTTCTCTCTTCCACCAAATGCACATGAATATATATATATATTTAACTCCTTACTTTTGTCTCCTTCACTGAGTGCACTTGACTATATCTCTATATATTTAAATGGTACACCTTTCTTTCCTTTCTCAATTGTCTCATGCATCACACTAAAATGATCCAAGTACCTTAATTTTATTCAAGCATCTCATGTGCCCCAAAAATCTTGCTCTCCTCTCTTGGTTGCCTTGGAAAAAACAATTGCCACACACACATCTCTTACCCTTTTTTTTGTTTGTTATTATTCCCTAGACACCTTGTACTTTCTTGCTTGTAATTTTGGTACTCTCATTCCTTGCACGTTAGGTACCCCTACAAGAAAACTACACTTGAGTAGTGTTCCTTCCTAAATGTGTGTTTACCTTAGAAAAATATCTGCACCCTTTCCTTTGTCTATTCAGTCACGTAATGAAGGAAGGGAAGGAGATCACAAATTTCTCCTTCCCAAATGCACATGTGTATTTATGTGTAGACTTAATTGCTATACATTTGCCACTCCCCTCTTCCTTTTGGCTGAGTAGGTATATATATATACCTATATTTTAAACTCACACCCTCCATCAACTTCGCGTGTATATGTTGAAATGCTTCACACTTTTCTTTCTTCTCCCACTTGCATGTGTACACCTATATGTCTATATATTTAGGATGCTTTATTCTTCTTTATTTTCCCATTTTTTTTCTAGTCACGTAGGTGTATATATATATAACTCCTATTCTTCACCAATTGGATGTGCATGAAATTTTAAATTGGCTGTACTCCATTCTATTTCCTTGTTGGTCGTGGAGTCTAATATCTATATATACGTACAATTTAAAGTTTACATGATCCATCAATTTCCACGTGCATTTACTCAATCACCTTACACTTCCTTTCTTGGAATTTATGCTACTAATGAGGAACATTCATCAAGCTCTTCAATTTTGGCAATGTTATTCTTAGCACCTTTATTATGATCATTAAATAACACTAGAAATTTACCACACTTTATGGCAATTTATCTAATTAATTAAGAAAACATAAATTTAGATATAATTGAAAGAACATGGGGTGTTACATTTCTCCCCTCCTTACAAATAATTTTGTCCTTGAAATTTATACATACCTAAGGAGAATAATTCTAGATATGTTCTGCACATGTCCCCTTTTCTTTCCCAATTAGCTTCTTGTGGTGCCATCTGATCCCACAAGATCTTTACCAGGGGAATGGTCTTATTCCTCAGGGTCTTGACCTCAGTACTGATGATTTGTACAGGTTTTGGCTAATAATTTAGATTATCCTTTAATTGTATAGTACTAGCATCAAGTATATGTAAAGGGTCAGGTATATATTTTCAGAGCTTGGAGAAATGGGAAACATTATGAAGGTTTGACAAGTGTGGTGGCAGGGCTATTTGATATGCTGATGGACCCACTCTCTTCAATATTTGGAAAGGTCCAATGTATCTAGGACTTAGCTTTCTAGACTTTATAGCTCTACCAATCCCTGTAGTCGGGGATACTTTCAAAAAGACACGGTTCCCTTTCTCAAATCCTAGGGGCCTTCTCCTCTTATCAACAAAGCTCTTTTGTCTATCCTGAGCCTTTTCCATTTTCTCTTTGATCATTTTAATTTGATCAGTTGTCTGTTGCACCAACTCAGGACCTAACAATTGCCTCTCACCCACTTCATACCAACACAATGCGGACCTACATTTCCTCCCATAGAGGGCCTCATAGGGTGTTATACTTATGCTAGAGTAGAAACTATTATTGTAAGAAAATTCAATCAATGGTAGACTCTTCTCCCAGTTTCCTTGATACTCTAAGACACAAGCCTTAAGTATATCCTCTAAGGTCTGGATTGTTCTATCTGTCTATCCATCTATTTGAGGATGATATGCTGTGCTAAAATTTAGCTTGGTCCCAAAGGCTTCCTGTAGGGCTCTCCAAAACCTAAAGGTAAATCTGGGGTCTCTATTTGAGACGATGCTAATGGGTACACCATGAAGCCTCACTATCTCCTAAATATATAGCTGTGCTAGTCTATCCACGGAGCAGTTAATCCTAATGGGTAGGAAATGAGCAAACTTAGTCAGTCTATCCACTATTACCCAAATAGCATCATTCCCTGATTGGGTCTTAGGTAGTCCTACCATAAAATCCATAGAAATCTTGTCACATTTCCACTCAGGAATATCTAAGGGTTGTAATAACCCAGTAGGCTTTTGGTGCTCAATCTTAACCTACTGACACACCAGGCACTTAGCCACATGCTCCACTATCTGTTTCTTCATTCCTGGCCACTAGAACCTCCCCTTCAAATCCTGATACATCTGGTGGCTCCAAGATGAACAGTGTACTTACTTTGATGAGCTTCCTCTAAAATCTTATCTCTTAGTTCATCGGCCTTAGGAACATACATCCTATTTTGGAAAGTTACCATTTTGTCAACTTCCCTTATAAACTCCTTTGAATCCTTTAGGGACTCTAAAAATTCATCTTCCTTCTAGGCTTCTAAGATTTGGGCCCTAAGGGTGTTCTCAATCCTTAACTCACTCAAGCAGATCTTGTTAAGTAACACTAGAGTGGACAACTTCATGTTCCTAAATTTCTCTATTAAGTCTATCTCACTCACTATCAGTCGAGCTATATGGAGAGACTTCTTACTTAGTGCATCAGCCACAATGTTTGCTTACCCAAATGATACTTCGATTCAAAATCATAATCCTTAATGAATTCGTCCACCTCCTTTGCCTCATGTTCAACTCCTTTTGGTCAAAGAGGTATTTAAGACTTTTATGGTCGCTGAATACCTCAAACATATACCCATATAGGTAATGTCTCCAAATCTTCAAGGCAAATACTATGGCTACCAACTCTAGGTCATGGGTAGGATATTTTCTCTCATGTGGCCTTAGCTACCTAGAAGCATAGGCTACTACTCTCCCTCCTTACATTAGGACGCATCCTCACTGTTTTCTAGATATATCACAATATAACTCAAATTTCTCCAAGGGATCTGGGATAACTAGGATGGGTGAAGTGGTTAATTTCTCCTTTAGGGTTTGAAAATTGTGTTCACATTTTGTGTCCCATACAAATGGAACATCCTTCAGGGTCAACTTGGTCATTGGCATCGCTATTTGCAAAAACCCCTGAATGAACCATCTATAGTATCCCACTAAACCCAGAAAACTCCTAATTTTAGTCACTGTAGTAGGCCTTTCCCAGTTTACTATGGCTTCAGTCTTACTGGGATCCACTAGCACTCCCTCCTTAGAGATCACATGCCCTAGGAACCTGACTTCTTCTAACCAAAACTCATACTTCTCTAACTTAGCATACAGTTGTTTCTCCCAGAGTATTTGCAGCACTATCTGAAAGTGTTGTTCATGCTCCCGTTTATTCTTGGAATACACTAATATGTCATCAATAAACACTACTACGAACTGATCAAGGTAGGGTCTAAAGATGTGGTTCATGTAATCCATGAAAATAGTTGGAGCATTTGTCAAGCCAAAGGGCATCACCAGAAATTCATAATGCTCATACCTGGTCCTAAATGCAGTCTTAGGAATGTCTTCCTTCCTAACCTTGATTTGATGATACCCCGATCTCAAATTAATCTTAGAAAAGATAGTGGCCCCTCTTAATTAGTCTAATAGGTCATCGATTCTAGAGAAAGGATACTTATTATTTATCGTCATCTTATTCAACTGCCTATAGTCTATACACATCCTCATACTCCCGTCTTTCTTCTTAACAAATAGCACAGGAGCTCCCCACGATGACACACTGGGTCTAATGAATTATTTTACTAAGAGGTCCTCTATCTGCTCCTTCAACTCCCTTAATTAATTGGTTCTGCCCTAGGGATTAGGTCTATGGAAAACTTTATCTCCCTGAAATTCTCCTAGGTGATCAGAGTCCCCTGAGCTTTCATCAGTTGCTTCATCCTCTTTCAACAGTACTCACCTCTTCGTCTAGTTGGTAGGTGGCGAAGGTGACCTTCTGTAGCTCAGTACTTCCTAGTACTTCAAATAGCTCCCCCATCTTTTGTACCCATTCTTCTACCTTCTTCGAGTTCATCACCCTGTTAAAGAGAGGGGGTTTGACTCTTTTCCCCTTTTTGTCTTAATCACGTGGTTTTATATATATTTATATATATAACTCCTATTCTTCACCAATTGGATGTGCATGAAATTTTAAATTAGATATACTCCATTCTATTTCCTTTTTGGTCATGAAGTCTAATATCTATATATACATACAATTTAAAGTTTACATGCTCCATCAATTTCCATGTGCATCTACCCAATCGCCCTACACTTCCCTTCTTGGAATTTAGGCTACTAACAAGGAACATTCATCAAGCTCTTCAATTTTTGCAATGTTATTCTTAGCACCTTTATTATGATCATTAAATGACACCAGCAATTTACAACACTTTATGGCAATTTATCTAATTAATTAAGAAAACATAAATTTAGATATAATTGAAAGAACATGGGGTGTTACAACATCGGCCACTATGTTTGCCTACCCTGGATGATACTTTAATTCAAAATCATAGTCTTTAATAAACTCCATCTATCTCCTCTGTCTCATTTATAATTATTTTTTATTGAAAAGGTATTTGAGACTTTTATAGTTACTAAATACATCAAATCTAGCTCTATAAAGGTAATGCCTCTAAATTTTTAAGGGAAACACTATGGTTGCTAACTCAAGATCATAGGTAGGATAATTCTTCTAATAGGGTCTCAATTGCCTAGACACGTATGCTACTACTCTTTTATTTTGCATTAAGACACACCTTAGGCCCTTCTTGGATACGTCACAATACACTTCAAAATTTTCTAAGGGATCTGGAATAATTAAGACAGGTGTAGTGGTCAATTTTTCCTTTAAAGTTTGGAAACTATGTTCACATTTGGTATTCCACACAAATGGAACATCTTTCCTAATCAATTTAGTCAAAGGCAACGCAATTTGTGAAAACCCTTGAATAAATCTCTTATAGTAATCGGCTAATCTACAAAAACTATAGATCTCCATCACTGTTGTAGGTCTCTTCCAACCAAAACTCACACTTCTCAAGTTTAGCATACAATTATTTTTCCTTAAGCAACTGTAGCACAATCTTAAGATGATATTCATGCTCTTCGCTACTTTTAGAATACACAAGAATGTCATTAATAAACACTACCACAAACTGATCAAGGTAGGGTCTAAAGATACTATTCATGTAATCTAAAAAAATTACTGGAGCATTTGTCAATCTAAATGGCATTACAAGAAATTCATAATGCCCATATTTAGTTCTAAAGGCTATCTTAGGTATATCTTCTATTTTTACTCTGATTTGATGGTACCCCTACCTTAAATCAATCTTAAAAAACACAGTAGTTCCTCTTAATTGATCTAATAGATCATCTATTCTAGGGAGTGGGTATTTATTCTTTATTATCACTTTGTTCTGTAACACCCTCTATCCTACGGTTCCTTTTAAGTGCTTTGAGAAACTATAATATGAAAATAATTATCAGAGTGTTGGTGTTACTATTACTTCTACCCGAGCAAAATTTTAAACCTCTTACCAAGTTGATTGATTGAGCGTATTTGGGTTGGTCTCTACTCAGGTTCTCTCAATATCACAGTGAAATAAATACATATATCATACACCTAGATTAACTATACATAGACATGCATTATTAATTAAATATATTCAATTAACTATTGGGCATGGAGGTAACAATCCTGTCGCTCATAACCCTATTAAATAGTCCATTCATCAATCCAGCCTAATTCATATATAGAAAAGTTAGAATAGGCTATAAAAAATAATCCTACACTAGCCTTTCTCAAAATACCATGAAGGATAGCTCAATCTTAACATGTACTTATACTATCCAAAATAAATAGTTTGTGTGCCCAGATTAGACACTTCTTCATACCTTACCTTCTTTCTCCAGCCCAAAAGGACCTACACATCTGGTACATGTCAATACTATTATGACAAATGAATCTTAGTAGCAATACAACCAGTTATGAAATCCATTGACCTGTACCACCGTGCTCGCATGAAAAAACTCTACATTCTTTCATAAAACATATCGAATACTATTGGGATGAAATGAGTGTAGCATTTAATCATGTTATGTACTCATATGTATACATGTGCATTTAAAACATATCAACTTTAAAACATGGGAAGTGCATTCATCATCATTTTCATCATAAAACATTTTCCATAGGATAATAAATATGCCTTTTGATGGTACATATGAGCAGGAGGAAATAATCAGAACATATGAGCAATCGGAAGTGTCGCCTAGCAATAACTCCATGTACCACTACATACATGAATGAGCTATCCTAGTGACTAACTGCGCCACTACAGTAGTTGAGCTATCCTGGTGACTAACTACGCCACTATGATAACTCTACTGCATAGTACTACCGAGGTGTCCCCCAACCGGATCCAACGTACAATCTCAATAACTCACAGGATCACACTAAAACCTTTGCACAGGTCTTATCCTCTCCGCTTTCATGGATCATGAAGCTATGGAATCACCACCCCTTTTTCAGCGGATCACGCTCCCGGTTCGCTATTCTCTAACATATACGCTAGAGTGATTCAGCTCATACCCATGGTTATGCTTTAACCTTAAGTATGTGTTTCTTTATGGCCCTTGGAAAACACACTAACTTAAGGTTCGCAACCATCACAGTGTTTTCAAAGTCATCTATGTTCAAGTGGATGTTTAACCATCCTAATACATGGCACAATCGTGGAATGCCAATGGCTGTCTTATATTGACCATCGGTCACTCGACTTATGAGCCTATCTACCACTAGTGCATATACCAAGGATACTTCACTCTTCCTTTTTGATGTCTCTCCACTCCCTTTTATATCACTATCACAAGGACCATTCTCATCCAAGTGAAAAGTGACTCTATCCTTTGCACATTACCCAAAACTCCTAGTTTCCTTTCTTACCCATATTGTAAGCCCTTAATTAAGTTTATATGAAGAATTTTTAAGCTCAGTTGCCATTAAAAACCTTATTTCACAAACTATAGGGCTGCTAGTCGACTAGTGAAAGGCTGGCAGTCAGTCGGTGGCTCTCTGTATTCCTCGAGTGCCAAACAACAAGCTAGCAGTTGACTGGTGGCTTTTTGGAATGCGTTCTGGGTAAAATAAGAGCGCGATAGTTAATTTCTAAGACTGCCAGTCGACCGCTTAGTGCAGACCTAGGCCCAATAGTCGACTGCTAGGCATCTGGCTGTCGGCTGCTAAGCCTCTATCTACACTTCTGGGTTTTCCAAGAACACGGCAGTCAACTTCCCCTACTTAGCAGTCAGCTGCTATGATCTGTTGCAGTTCAAAAAACATAATTTTGAGAATACCCAATCCAGAATGCATTCTATTTTAATTCTAAATACATAAGCTTAATTTTCATACAACAAACTTTACTTTTCATTAAAAATTTCTCATTCATTAGCTCAAACATGGTATTATTCAAGGAAAACTAGTTTGTAACTCTATATGACCACAACCGAGCCCTTTAATCAATTGCAAGCATATATATGAGCATACATTCAGTAACATAACATCCTATAGAAATAGAAAAATATATAGAATGTAGGTTTAACCGCAATCTCAGTTTAAACATATAGAAATCTATATTTTCTAGCAACAGTAACATTTTAGAAAAAGATAGGGGTTTAGGATGGATTGCTACCTTGATTCCTTGCAAATGTGTGTGCTTGATGTGTTATAAATGATCCCCCCTTGCTGTAGAACTAATTTCTAGCTTTAATCAGCCCTTTCCTTCAGCAAAAATCTACCTCCTTTGCCCTAACTTGCCCTTTTCTCTCTCTACTCGCCCCTCTTGCTTCTCTCTATAAAGTCTGAAGGTTCAGAAGTGTGTGGGAGTTTTAGGGCTGTAATTAGGGTTTAAGGAAGTTTGGGGAATTTGCTCTTTGGTCCTTGGTTTACTTTACACATTTTGTCTCAACATAATTTTCCTTTTCAATTGAGTCCCTAACCACCTCTTACTAAACCTTCATTTATTTCCTTTCAATTTAGTCCCTAGGCTAATGCAACTATATGCATTAATGCAAAATTCACAAGCATTAAACATCAAATTAACAATTATCAAACATCTCTTTAATCATAATTGGAGCAGATGTTACATGTTCAATTACCTATAATCTATACACAATCTCAAGCTATCATCCTTCTTCTTAACAAACAACACTGGTGCTCCCCATGGTGAAGCACTAGGTCTAATGAATTATCTTTCTAAGAGATCTTCTATCTGTACCTTCAGTTCTGTCAACTCTAAGGGAGACATCCTATAGGGTGCTATAAAGATTGGTCCCATTCTAGGAATCAACTCTATAGAGAACTCTATCTCTCTCTCAGGTGGAAGACTTAAGATTTCTTCAAGAAAGACATCTGGAAATTCATTTACTATAGGAATATTACTAAGCTTATGCTAAATCTTAACTTTGGAAGAACATATAAAATGCATCATTTCATTCTTTTCCCTAATACTTCTATTTACTGGTAAGGCATCCATAAAAGTCACAAATTTCTTTGAATAATCCAAGGCTACATTATTTACCAACAACCAGTTCATCCCAAGAATAATGTCCAAATCTACTAAAGATAAACAAATCAGATCAACAACAAAAGATCTATTCTCAACAACAATAAGACAATTCAAGCAAGCTAAAGAAGTCAAAACCTGCTCTCAAGTAGGGATATCAACAGATAATTTATATGGTAAGTTAAAAGCAGGTAAGTCCAATCTTTCCACACTTGGGATAGATATCAGGTATCACTTGTCTTAGCATTGGCCTCTTTCCTTTCTGAGCTCTGTTGAATCTATTATCCCTTCCCTCAAAAGGTTTAGACTATTTCCTCTTCAATAAGTTAGTTCTTTGTCTCTCTTTCTCAGCATCCACCATATTTTTAGTGACTATGCGACACTTATTCACTAGTGTGGTATAATTTCTTATTTCCATTGGAGCAACTACACTTTTCAATTTTAGGCTTAATCCCACCTCTAAATACATTGGTTTCCAGTTCTCATTTGGTTGGAGCCTTAAATAAGAAGAGAACTTGGACAACTCCTCAAACTTAGCAAGATAATCTTCGAAAGTCCTGCTACCCTGTTTGAGCTGTATAAATTCTATTTCTCTTTCATTCCTTACATTCTGAGGAAAATATTATTCCATAAATACCTTTTTAAATGATTCCTAGGTAATCTGAACTTCTTGAGCCTCCATCAATTTCCATCAACCATCCCTCAGCTAACTTAGGATCGAACTCATACCTAAAGGCAGGAGGGTTTGACTTCTAAAATTTTGACCATCCCTAGTAAGTTGGATTCTCTACTTGTCCTCTAATAGGATTTAGGTTAGGGCGGTTATTATTTTCATTCCTCTGAAACTATTAAAGGACTTGGGTAGTAGCTGCAGTTTGTTCCCTCATGGCCTCTACTACTCCGATCATGACTTGCATCACTTTCTCCATATTATTCTCACCTTCCTTCTCCTTTCCAGTATTCTTCCTAGGTAAGGCTATATTCACTCTACAAAAAAAACCATTACCAAGGTGATCAGTCTCAATAACATAATATTTATAAGAGATCATATCGCACCAATAAGAAACACTGTCTACCCTAAATCTAACACTTTATTCCTCAAGTCAAAACATAATACAAGTCAATCCACTGCCTAGGCGTAGCTAACTAACCTGCATTAGTCTCTATCCTGAGGAATTTACCCTTCACTACCAAGTCATCTATATGCTAACCGTGGTAGCTGTGCTCTAATACCAACTCATAATAACACCTCTAGTCCTATAGTTCCTTTTAGTTAATTAAATAATATAATATAACATAATATATAGGATTGGTGAGTTACTACTACCTCTATCCAAGTAAATTTTTAACTTTTACCAAGTAAAATAATTAAGTGCTACTAGTTTGGGAATCTACACTTGAGATTCTCACATAACGTCACAGCAGAAAATAATTAAAACAATTGAAATAATACATATATTCATATATCTATTTACATTCACATACATAGTTTATTTACAATAGTTTTAGTTTTTGTGTAATGGCATATACCTATAGATATATGAGAGTGCTAACTAGGGTAAGGAGACAACAAACCTATCACTCATACCCTTTTAATAAAACCACTAGTGGATACCTATCTCCATATCTTAATACATATATGCTCTCAATTTATACACCAAAATTCATCATCTTGATCCTTTCCAAAAATGATAATAAGGTTTTATAGTATCGATCATGTCAAAAGTACACTACATAGAATCGAAACCTCATGCAACTATGGTGTAGGAGAAATTTCTATTACAAAAATAATCCACAGTTCCTTTATAACTGGGAAATACCTTTAGAATGGTATTTCCACTATCTCTACCTCTATCTCTAGCAAGACTTAGTACCTAGGCATCTGATACATACCAGCATTTTATATGAGAAATAAATCTCAGTAGCAATAACAACCTATTTTTAAAAAATTACTAATCTATACCACCATACTCTTACAAAAAACACTACATTCTTCTTATCATCAAATAAAATGTTATGCCTATTGGGATACAATGCATGAATTATACAGTTATATCATCACATGTCTCATACTTATACTTATGCAATCATTTCATATCCATCACACAAGATATACATACATCATCAGATTATATCACATACCCATCACACAGGATATACATCACATTATAATGGTAACAAGGCATCACATAGAAACAAGAGTACAAACAAGAAAATCAGAGCATATTCTCATGGCCAATGCCAAATCATGATCATCACAAGATCATACCAAGAGAAATCAGGATAGTCACCAAGTTAACAACTCCTCATATATAATCCTCACTCTTAGATGAGTTTCTCGTAGTCTGTGACTACCATAGTTCTCAACTATAATCTGGTTATAATTCGACAATCCTTGAATGCAATTCATTTCATGATGGACCATCCTCTAGTGGATCCAAGTACATCCATCCATAACACCCCTATAAGGGTCTCCGTCCACCACTTTGACAGATCGTTCCCCACCTCTAAGAACCACAGGGTCCCTACCCACCTCTCTGACAAATCCTTCCTTGTATATCCGGTATTACTGTTCTCAACAGATCATTTCCCTAAAACACTATTTATAAGTCTATAGACTAGGGTGATTCGACTCATACCGTGGTTATGTATAACTTTAAGTACGTGAATCCTTTGATTAAATATAAGGGAATTCACTAACTTAATAACCATCACGTTGTTTTCAAAACTATTTAATTTAACTATGGAATGCTCTAATTTTTGTCCCATACTAATAATTGGTCACTCAATATAAGCCTATCTATCACTATCCATACACTAGAAATACTTTCTCATTTATCTCAAAATTCTCATGCTCATTCCTTTTCAATTTTCATATCATTCTTGCTTTTTTTCTTTCACTCTCACCCTCTTTTTACCCATTACCAAATTCTAGGTTTAAATCTCTTATTTGAGTGAAGTTTTAGGCTTACTATGCTTTAAACTAGGTCATTGAGTTCATTTTTCCAAAATAAGGGCCTGCCAATCGACTTCCACCCCCTTGGCAGTCAACTTGTAGCTCACTACCTCAAAAATTTTCAAACTCGAGGGCTACCAATCGATTGCCCCAAGCCTGACAGTTGGCTACTCTATTCTTGGTGAATTTCCAGAAAATATAAGCATGGCAGTTAACTTCCATGGGCTGGTAGTTAACTTCTAGCACTTTTTATGCATTTTTGGGCAATCGAAGAGCATGAAAGTTAACTAATAGGACTTATAAGTCGACCAATACGTTATACTCTATTTTTTAAACTTGTTGTTAACCCATATTTTTATCCAAGAACTTGTTTGTAAATTATTTTTGACCCTCATCGACTCAATACCAGTATACAATCATCATTTATCACATAAAAATAGCCTAAACTATTGCTTACTCTAACTCAAATCTTGGATTAAACCTTATTTTCACACAATAGATAAAAACCCATTTCCTATAATCTGATATCTACATGCATAAGTATATTCATGCAATTTAAAACACCCAATAGCATTCAAATACACCAAGAATATAGTTTTAATCCCTCTCTTACTTTAAACAACAGCAAAATCATCATTTTCATCAAATGAATAGTAATTCAAAATTAGACGGATTAGGTCATTTTGCTACCTTATTCCCTTTCTTATGAACTGATTATTGTGTTAGATGCCTTCCTAAACACTCTTTTGGATTCAATTCTTATTGAAAGTGGAGATATAATCTTTTCTCCTTTACTTTCTCTCTCTAATTGATTCCCCTTTCTCTCTCTAAATTCTAAAATGCAAGGTGAGAAATAAAGGTTCTGGGACTTGGTCTTATTTATAGGTAGTTTAGGAATTGCCAATTCTGATCATAATTCTTGATCATTCATTTCAAAATTATAATTTTCCCGGTCGCATGCTAAATTACTATTTTACCCCTGAACCATTGGCGGGCAATTTCAAAATTCTGGTTGCCACAGTAAATTTTTTGGCTAAAATTATAGTTAGCTACCCTTGAAATATAGAAAGCTTACATAGCTTCCTCCATTAAACCTTTTCTTTTCACTTAGGTCCTTGCTTTTATCTTTTCAATTTAGTCCCTCCTTCTAATGCAACTACATGCAATCTAATGTAACAAATACAAGCATTTAAATTATTTACAATTAACAAACATCACTTAATTGATAGGAGAAGCGGATGTTACAATCCATCGGTAAGGGGTGGTGATTCCATAGCATCATGATCCACCCTAAAAGCAGAGAGGAAATGATCTGAGGTTATAATGATCCCGTGAGCTTAATTTTTGAATGGTTAATCCAGTCCATTTTGGGATTAAAGGGAGAAATTTCGTTGGAATAGGGATGATCTGTCTAGATGATAGGGACCATTAAAGGGTACTTGGATCCACTGGGGAATGCGTCAAATAGCATTAAGGGCAGAATTGTCACATGAATGGAAATAAATTATCTCCCTCATATAAGTAATAGTACGTGGAGTAGTTCACTGGGTGACTCTCTCGATACTCTTAAGTTTCTCTTATATTAACTGTGGCTATTAGCCAATGGCTGATGAATGTTTTCCTTATGAATGATGAATGTTTTCCTTACTTATGACTAGAATGTTCATGGTGCTTAACTGCTGATATTGTACCGTATGAATGTTATATGTGATAAACTGTTATTTTGCATATTCATGAATACATGCCATACACATTTATGATATGATTCATATGTTACATCCCAATAGAATAAAAGTATTAAGAAATAAAGAATGTAGAAATGTTTTTCGTATCACTGTAATGCCCTTATCTAGTAATACAACTCCTCCGATGTAAACAGATAAGTTCGGTACATTATTCTTATCCTTTATTGAATTAATGTCTGAGCGTTTGTACCATTAAGTTTTATTAAGTGAATTAGGTTCAAGTTCTTTTTGCTCAAATCAAGTCTCATATGCACAGCAGAAATAAAAATATCACACATTGCAATGGAAATTTAAACTTTCATATAATTTAAATAATACATGTCCAATAGTGTCTATTACATTTTGATAAACATGTACCCTGATATATGAAGTACCCATCCATAGGAAGTCAAGAGACAACAGGCCTGTAACTCAGACTCCCTTACAAATTGCTAAGGCTGGATCGGTCCTTCACATATCCTTTCCCAGTGATTTCCCATGTACATCTCATATACACAGTCACAAGAATAGTCCTAATTCCAAACCAAAAGATATCTAGACTAGGACCCAAAATAGGGGTTACCAAAAATTTTTTCCTTTAACCAAAACGAAACTCCTATCTCCCTGGCCTTGCTAAGCATTCGCATCTGATACATATTAGCATATAAATGAAAAATACTAGTTTCCCAATAACTTAACAATTCAGGGTTTAAAAATCAACCAATATGTATCAGGGTGCAAGCACCAAAATATTTTATTCTACATTCTTGGTATGTATAAAAAAAACCACAGCATTATTCATAAATATAAATTGGCAAGCATTGTATGATCAATTTAAATGTCAATGTGATAAAATATTATTCCTTTCAAATAAAACATCTTTGTATGCTATTAAACACGATAACATAAAATTAATAAAACCATTTATGCTTGTCATTCTTAAAACTTACTTTTATATAATAGTTGTGCATACTTGGGCATTATGTGGACACTTGGCCACCTTTATAATTCTTTGTGCACACTTAGGCACTTGTGGACACTTGGCCACTTTTATAGAAATCATTGTGCACACTTGGGCACTATGTGGACACTTGGCTACCTTTGTAGAATCATTGTGCACACTTGGGCACTATGTGGACACTTGGCCACCTTTATAGAATATTTGTGCACATTGGGCACTTGTGGACACTTGGCCACTTTCAAAAAAATCTCTTGTGCACATTTGAGAACTTATGGACACTTGGCCACTTTTATAAATCTTTAACAAGTTTCAAGGGAAAATTTTCGTTTTCTTGAAAAATAATGCTAGTGCACATCTTTTTAAAATTCTTATAAACTTCAAGAATAATTTTTCCTTTTATTAGAAATTAATACTAATGTACATCCCTTACAAAATTCTAACAACTTCAAGAATAATTTTTCCCTTTATTGGAAATTAATACTAATGTACATCCCTTATAAAATTCTAACTGTAACGCCCTTATCTAGTCTTATTGTTAACTTTGATATAAACAGATAGGTTCGGTACATTATCTTTATCCTTTATTCAATTAATATCTAAGCAGTTATACCATTAGTTTAACTTAGCAACTTAGGTTTAGGATCTTTTGCTCAGAAAAGAAAAAGAACTTACATGCACAGCGGAATAGATCAAAATATACTAAACTACATAGCGAAATTAAAGCATCCATGTAATTCAATTAAATGCATGATTAATAATGTCCATTACATCTCTGTAAACATGTATCAGGATATAAGAAGTACCTAGCCACAGGAAGTTAGGAGACAACAATCCTATCACTCAGACCCTTTTACAATTTCAAGGATGGACCGGTCCTTCGGATGTCCTATGTCTATTGCCCAAAAGAATAACCCTAGTTCTAAACCAAATAAATCTAAACTAGGACATCCAAAATAGGAATTACAAAGTTTTCCTCCTACCCAATAGAAACTCCTATCTTCCTGCCTTGCTAGGCGTCCATATTTGATACATATTAGCACATAGGTGAGAAACACACGTTTCCCAGTAGCTTAACCATTCGAAAAAAAAAAACTAATATGTACCAGGGTGCAAGCACCAAAAAATTTAGTCTACATCCTCGACATTAAATTATAAAGATAACAGGCTAGCATTACATGAAATAATAACAGTTAATAGAAAATGAGAATGACTGTATTCTAGGAAATTCCTATTCTTATAGAGTAACATGCGTTCTTGCGGGGTTACTAAAGCAATTAAACATTTCATCCTTTCTTTTACTATCATCAATTGGGTGTATGTTTTGGATAATATGCAGACCCTAGGTCACAGGCATGGAGCACCTTTGGCCACGCCTCCCTAGGTCACTCGTGTGGAGCACCTTCGGCCACACTTCGTGATTCATGGGAGTTTAGCCACGTAAAACAGGTCGTGACTCTAGATCACTGGTATGGAGCACCTTCGGCCACCCCTCACTAGGTTGCCCATGTAGAGTACCTTCGGCCACACTTCGTGGTTCGTGGACACTCAGCCACATAGACCAGGTCATCTGGACACTAGATCACTAGTGTGGAGCACCTTCGGCCACACCTCACCAGGTCACCTGTGTGGAGCACCTATAGCCACACTTCGTGATACGTGGACACTGGCCACGTTTATCGAGTCACATTGGGTATCGAGTCCCAGGCATGGTCCCCCTCCCCGATGATTTCTAATTATCCTTAAGAGTAGCTTTCTTTTTCTGTAAATTTCTTGTCATCGTAGTTAGGGGGAGTTGTCATTGAATTCTAGGCAAGGTCGTTCTTCCTCATAGATTAATGTACGTGTCTACTTTCCATAGGAAATTCTACCTTTGAGGTAAAGTTTTCATTTTTCTTGGGAATAATGGCTAGTGTAAGATCTATTGATCCCCTTCCAATTCCTTTCCTTCAAAGTCATTCCCAAGTGTAGTTTCTTTCTAGTAATTTGCAATATGGGTTTTCCTTCCTTGGAACTAAAATTGGCAGTATAATTCCTTTCTAAAAGTAATCACTAAGGCCAATAAAATTGCCTTTCCTTTGGAAAGTTAATTCCACTGTGAACCCTTCCTAGAAATAATATTAACTCCCTTTCTTTTAGAACATTAAATCTTACCATAATTCCTTCCTAAGAATAACTAATTTTGATATTAAAATTTCCCTTTCCTTTAGAAAATTAATGCTAATATAATTCCTTTCTAAAAATAGTTAATTATGACACTAAAATTTCCTTTCCTTTAGAATATTAATTTCACCATAATTCTTTTATAAAACCACTAAATGTGATATTAAAATTCCCTATCCTTTAGAAAATTGATGCTAACATAATTTCTTGCTAAAAATAGTTAATTATGACACTAAAATTTTCTTTTCTTTAAAATATTAATTTCACCATAATTCTTTTATGAAAACAACTAATTGTGATATTAAAATTCCCTATCCTTAAGAAAATTAATGCTAACATAATTTCTTGCTAAAAATAGTTATTTATGACCCTAGTATTTGTTTTCTTGTCTCAACAAGATGGATTTCCCTTACATTGAATTTAACTTCATGGTGTATAACTATCCAAACTTGCAATTCCTAACTTATAGTTCACAAGGTTATCATGTCATTTCATTTATCAACTTTTATCACCCACACATGCTAGCCATCAACATACCATTTAAATCAAGAATGTGAGGATCTCCCAAGTTCCATGGAAACTTAAACTTTATACATAAATTACATTATTAGCACATGGAACAAAGAGAAATTTCTAATGGTTAACCTACCTCAAGTGGTCGAAAAGTGAGGGAAGGCTTCTAGTGTTTCTCTTGGATTTCCCTTGTTCCTTCTTTTCTTGGCTATCTCCCTCCTCCCTTGACCGAGTTGTGTGTGTGTGCTTCTCTCAATTTTAAAACTGCTCTCTCTTCTTCCAATCACCTTTTCTTTCGCTCTCTCCTTTGTATATATTGGAAGTGATCCCAAAAAGAGGCGCCACCCCCATTCTCATCACATATCCATCTTTCCTTGGTGGCTTCATGTGATACTAGTGCAGCCCCCTTCCTTTCCTTTTGGTATTTCATGGTCCCATCGACAATTAAGTGCAATTACTTCCCTTGCACTCTTCCTTTAATTACCACTCACGCCAAGGGAAAAAGTGGCTCACGCTAGCTTCCCTTTACACGCAACACGTACGGCTGTGGAAGGAGTATTGAAGGCTGCCTCTTTCCTATTCTCCCCCTTTGAGTATACATTTGCATTCGGTGGTCCCAAGCAGCTTACGTGGGTGTCCCACTTCATGTTATACACACTCCACTCGATTGGGTAATGCACGGACAAGGGGTAAGCCAGTTGCACACGTCTCCCTTAGGTGTCTTAATCTAGTCAATGTATTAACTTGTTAGTGGAGTCAACCAAACCCAAGGGAGGAAAGGAATATGCTCTCATGCTGCCCTGTCATGTGGACGCCTCTCCTCATACCAAATTCATGGTTTTGTATTATAGGTACTTTATTTATTCCATCCCCTTTTGCTTTCTCGTACGTGTGCAGTTTTGTTAATCATCTTGCATTCTTGCATTTTCTTATGAGCAAGCTGCACACGTTTTCTTCTTCTTCTTTTTTTCTTTTTCCTTGTCCGAGCGGTGAGGTGTGCATGTATATTATTACATTGTACATATATATATATTTTATTTGAAGGTTGCACTCCCTCCTTTCCTTTCACGTGGAACTCCATGCATGCCTTATGTATGTGTATATATATATATATATAATTCTACCTATTCCTTTGATTTCTTCATCACGTGAAGCCATGCACATAAAAAATTTGCATGCCTTCATCCCTCTTGACCTCACATGTGCCATTAAGATTTTCATGCTCTTTACTTTGGCATTTCGGCTAGATAATAAAAAGGCAAACCGCACCCCTCCGCCGTGCGCCACCGTACGCCGCTGTGCACCGCCGTGCGCCATCGTGTCGGAGCTTTTGGACGTGCATCGGGAGAAATCGAGACCACCGCGACACAGAATTCCATCATCTGATTCCATTGGTAAGGTCCGATTTCCCAAAAACTGATGATAACTGATTGAATTAGCTGCCGAACGTAAATATGCAATAAATTGACCTAGATATTAGGGTAACCGTACTTAGGATCGAAAAACGGATGACGTGATGAGTTTGAATATTTAATTTAATGTCCAGGAAATTAATTGGGCTCAGAAACTGAGATTACGTGAAGTCCAGATTTGATTTGGAGCTACAGGAGACCAGGTAGGATAATTTACGCTTCCCGAACCCTAGATTTGACTTAGTGGATACCTGAATGATTTAGATGATTTGTATGGATTTACGTGATGCTTTCGATAGAATAAATTGCATGCCTGTGTGTTGAAAACCCTAATTGCATGTTAGACACTTTTTTTATCGAGTTTAGATGCCCTTAGGATGAATTTACTTAGGTTTGGGTACTTGATAGCCGGTATGGGATGGCCGTTAAGTATCCCTAGTACAGGGAGTTTTTAAACGAGATTATTTTTATCAGATGTAGCCTGTACTGAGTTAGGGATTACGCGTTAAACCAGGACGACCCTAAGAAAGGTTTAAGGAGTATAAAGGGGGATAGCCTACACGGGGAAACGTTGTGATTTAGGTGTAATACCCTAGAACCCTGAGGAATAGCCGACCGTGTGCATGTGAGTTCGAATAGACTGTATGAGGATGAGAATTGGCATATGTGCACATGCTAGGGGACGCCCTATATGTTGATTCTCACCCGGTCCTTGAGTGAATGATTGGTGTTACGGATCACACTCACAATATAGGCTTGATACGGGTGATTGGTGTTATGGATCACACCCAACGATAAGAGAGGTATTCTCTCTAGATGACGTGCAATTAGATGGTGATTTAGACTTGGTTACAGCGGATTTGTGACCAATGTGGACTTAGATACACTGAACATGGGATTTTACTTGATTTTGATGATTGATTTTAAAAAGAAATGGAGTTTATGATTTCTATTAATTGCCGCGATTTCCATGTAATTAAATGATTTTTAAAGATAAGGTATTTCACTGTTTTCGAACTGATTTTGGGAAGATGATTTCGGTGTTTGCACCGCTGGGTATTCAACCAGTTTTCGAATGATATTTGAATTGTAAATTATTCTACTGGGATTTTATATCTCATTAGGTTGTTTACTCAGATGAACAGGGACAAGGACAGGAACCCAGACGATAGTCAATGATGCCGTGGTGATAAACAGGAGAATGACTTAACTTAGGCTTGAATCGTTTGTATATATACTTTGATGACATTGCTGTTTATTGGGTTCTGACTTTTATGTTTTTTGTATGGATTGGATTAACTGTACATGTATAAATCAGGTATTTTACGTTGACTGAAGTGATGGAATGGACGTTGCTGTATATAGATTCTGTTAATTATATTTACCATTGTTGTTGGACTGGCTGTGTAAATGTAAACAGGTGATTATTGTATTTTGGGTATGTTCAAAATACAGAGCAAACTCTGCCGGATTTTCGGTAGGGTTTACTGCTGTAAACCTGTGGATTTGAGTTAGAATGTGTATGAATGTATGACGTGACGTATATATGAGTTTTAGATTTCATTCCAGAGAATTTTTATGATGTATGTATATGTAACTAGTTAGCAGCGTGTGAATTAGGGTTGAACGAAATCCGAATGGACGACGGGAAGTCTATTTGGGTTATGCTCAACCAGTAGCGATCCCCTGACATTCCCACATCGGGAATAACTAATTGAACCAACCCATATGCTTCCGCTAATCAGAAAAGCATCGTGTATGTCGTATTAGGGGGTCGTTACAATTATGGTATCAGACCCCTGTTTGTTGGATCTTCTAGTTTAGTGGGCTTAGGACTTTGAATCTTTGGGCTTACAGCTTTAGGGTTTTGATTGATTTAACTCTGGAATGATAGGACCTGATTTTGAATCGATAATGAACGAAATGAATTTAATACATTTCTGTTAACTGTTGGTGTATAACTGATCTGTTTATTTTCTATGTCAGATAAGTATGGCAGAATCTAGCAGGGATGCCACCCGCAGGCCCAGAGGAAGGCCAAGACACAGGAATCAGGGTGCTTCGAGTAGTGGTAGCATGGAGACTGAGGTCGACATGCGTGACATGATGGAATCCATCCGATTAATGGCCAATGCGATGAGAGATCAGGCCACTACTAGCGCTAATGTAATGAGACAGCAGCAGGAAGACAGACAGACGAGAAATGACAGAGCCACTCAACATGTAAACCCACTGTATCAGGGATGGATCGAGTTTCAGAGAGCAGGTCCATCTCCGTTTGTAGGTGCCTCCGATCCAGCTATTGTGGAAGCTTGGGTAAAATAAATTGAAAATATTTTCAGATTTTTGCAGTGCAACGATGAGCAGAAAGTCACATATGCAACATACATGCCGAAAGGTGAAGCGAAACTTTGGTGGACAGATGCCCAGCAACTAATGGAGAGCCGAGGCATTCCACTTACCTGGGAGTCTTTCAAGAGGGTCTTCATGGATCAATATATCCCTGAGAGCATAAAACAAGCAAAGGAAGCACAATTCCTGAAGCTCACGCAGGGAGGCAGGCCATTTGACGAGTATCTGAAACAGTTTGAAGAATTATCACGATACTCCACTTACCTGCGAATGCATTACAATAAGGCCTGGAAATCGAAGCAACTAGAAGAAGGCCTAGATTTACCTATGAAGACTCAGTTAGCTACTCTGGAAATTCGAGACTTCGCCACACTAGTCAATAAGTGCCTAATTCTGAGCAAGAACTTAGAACAGAGACAGACTCAGAATATGACACAACGAACAGGGAACCAGCCTAGACAAGAACCTAGGAATCTTAACGTGAGAAGCGGTATGTTTAAACCGCAACCAGGGGCTTCTAGTAGCAGTGGGAGGAGACCTGATAATGCTCCTTGCCCGAAGTGTGGCACCAGACATCCGAATCAGCCCTGCTGGCATCAGACTCTACTTCAGTGTTACAGATGTGGAGGTACAAGACATATGGCCAGATACTGCCCTTCCACAGGGAATCAGCCGACATCCGGTAGCCGGAGACCACAGGCTCCAGGGAGAGTTTTTACTATGAATGCTGCCAATGTCGACATGTCTTCGGGCTTGATGCAGGGTAGAGGTAAAATTTATATTTTTTCTTTAATAGTATTGTTTGATTCGGGTGCTACGCACTCATTTATTGCTGATTCATGCGTAAAAAGAATAAGATTACCTGTTCAAACTCTGCCCTGTGACCTATACATATCCACACCCTTGGGAGAAGCCACTATGTCCCCACGAATATGCCTAAATTGCCCCTTAACCATTGAAGATACTTTATTTCTTGTGGACCTAGTGTGTATACCATTGTCAGGGATCGACATTATTTTGGGAATGGATTGGTTGACTAGGAATCGGGTCTTGTTGAATTGTTCTGAAGGGACAATTACTTATCTGGATAACGTGCCTGTGCGAGGGAGTGACAGGGCTTGTGAGATAGGTGATATGTCCCTTAATCTCTCTGAGGTAGAGTTGCAGGATAGACTAAGTCAAATCTCAATCGTTAGTGACTTTCCGGAGGTATTTCCTTTGGAAATAAGTAAACTGCCACCACCTAGGGAGATAGAGTTCACCATTGACTTGATTCTGGGCGCAGGTCCCATAGCCATAACCCCATATCGTATGGCCCCTGCAGAATTAAGAGAATTAAAGGTCCAAATCGAAGATATGTTAGAGAAGGGGTTTATTAGGCCAAGTGTATCGCCATGGGGAGCTCTGGTCTTATTCGTAAAGAAGAAAAACGGGAGTTTAAGACTGTGTATTGATTATCGACAATTGAATAAGGTAACCATCAAGAATAAATACCTATTGCCACGTATCGATGACTTGCTCGATCAGTTGCAAGGCGCGACTATATTTTCTAAGATAGATTTAAGATCAGGATACCACCAGATTAGGGTTAGAGAGGAGGATATTCCTAAGACAGTGTTTAGGACAAGATACGGCCATTACGAGTTTTTAGTGATGCCGTTTGGATTGACGAATGCACCCGCTGTTTTTATGGATTATATGAACAGGATTTTTAGACCCTATTTAGATCAATTTGTTGTGGTATTCATCGATGATATCTTAGTTTATTCCAAGACTCACGAAGAACATGCCCAGCATCTTAGCACTGTGCTACAGATACTGAAAGATAAGCAATTGTATGCAAAGCTGGAGAAATGTGAGTTTTGGTTAGAAGAAGTAAAATTCTTGGGGCACGTGGTAAATGGGGAAGGGATGGCGGTCGACCCAAAGAAAATTGAAGCAGTATTAGATTGGGATCGACCTAGAACGATCACCGAGATTAGGAGTTTCCTAGGTTTGGCCGGCTATTATCAGAAATTTATTCAAGGATTTTCTCAGATAGCTGTGCCATTAACCTGGTTGACTCGGAAAGGGGTAGATTTTGAATGGAGCGAATAGTGTGAGACTAGTTTTCAAATTCTGAAAGAGAAATTAACCACCGCTCCTGTATTAATTATTCCGAAACCCCTAGAACCCTTTACTGTATACACAGATGCATCTCTGAGAGGCCTAGGTTGTGTTTTGATGCAGGATGGGAAAGTTGTGGCTTATGCATCACGACAATTGAAACCTGCAGAGGAGAACTATCCCACCCATGATTTAGAATTAGCTGCCGTTGTGTTTGCTCTAAAGATTTGGAGACATTACCTGTATGGCGCTGTATTCGAAGTGTATAGTGACCATAAGATCCTTAGGTATTTGTTTGATTAGAAGGAATTAAACATGAGGCAGTGTAGGTGGGTAGAATATTTGAAAGACTTTGATTTTGAGTTGAAATATCATGCAGGAAAAGCGAATGTCGTGGTCGATTCATTAAGTCGAAAGTCACTACAACTAGCTAGTTTAATGATTGGTGAGATGAGGTTACTTGAGGATTTTGGGAATCTTAGCCTCAACGTAATCACGTTTCCGCAAAGATTAGTGATGAGTGACTTTTTAATAACCTGCGAATTGAGAGAATTGATTAGACAAGCCCAACTTGAGGATGAATCCTTGGAAGTATACGCAGACCAACCTAACTTTGGACTAGCACCTGATGGGGTTTTAATGTTTAGAAAGAGGGTAGTGATTCTGAACCATCAGGAGCTAAAGGAAAAAGTGTTAGTAGAAGCCAATAGAAGCCATTACACTATTCACCCTGATATTTCCAAGATGTATCAGGATTTAAAGAGGAATTTTTGGTGGCCCGGTATGCGGAAGGATATCATGAACTACGTGAATTCCTGTCTGACTTGTCAACAGGTTAAGATAGAACACCAGAAACCCGCAGGGCTACTAAAACCATTAGAGATACCAGAGAGAAAATGGGATCAGATAACTATGGATTTCGTGGTAGGTTTACCTAGAACACCAGCAGGATTTGATGCCATTTGGGTGATAGTGGATAGGTTAACCAAATATGCTCACTTTTTACCTGTTAAGGTGCGTTACTCCATGGAGAAATTAGCCGAAGTATATCTTATGGAAATCGTGAGATTACATGGAATACCATCAGGTATAGTATCTGATCGAGACCCTAGGTTTACTTCGATATTCTGGCAATCCCTACAGCAAGCCTTAGGAACCCAGCTTAAATTTAGCACAGCCTATCATCCTCAGACTAACGGGCAGTCTGAGAGGACTATTCAAACCCTAGAAGACATGTTAAGGGCTTGTGTGCTTGAGCAGAAAGGAAGTTGGGATAAACACCTATCGTTGATAGAGTTTGCATACAACAACAGTTATCACTCTACCATCGGTATGGCACCGTATGAGGCTCTTTATGGGAGGAGTTGTAAGTCACATTTAAGTTGAGTAGAAATGGGGGAGAGTGCATTGTTGGGACCCGAAATGGTACAAGAAACCACTGATCAAATTAAAATGATCAGGGAAAAGATGAGAATTGCCCAAAAGAGGCAAGAATCCTATGCCAACAAGTGAAGAAGGCCTTTGGAATTTAACGAGGGAGATCACGTATTTCTGAGAGTGTCCCCCACCACGGGTATCGGTAGACAGGTAAGGACCAAGAAACTAAGCCCTAGATTTCTAAGACCATTCCAAATTTTACAAAGAGTCAGTCCCGTTGCCTACTAAATTGCCTTACCTCCCTATTTGTCCAACTTACATAATGTTTTCCACGTCTCCCAACTTCGTAAATATGTCCTAGATCCTGCGCATGTATTAGAGAATCAACCGATAATATTAAAGGAAAATTTGACTTATGAATCTACTCCTGTTCAAATCCTTGACTATAAGACTAAGCAACTTCGAAGTAAAATAATCCCTTTAGTTAAGGCACTTTGGCAGGATGTAGCGTCGCAGGATATGACGTGGGAGAAAGAAGAAGAGATAAGGCAAAGATACCCAGAACTGTTTACAGGTATGAATTTTTGGGATAAAATTTCTTTTAAGGAAGGGAGAATGTAACAACCGAAAGAATTTTAAAAAGATAAAACCTAATTTTCGACACTAATTCCAATCAAACGAAGCTTGGCACGACTTTTGAGGATAGTAATTCGAAACGAAAGAGTTTTTATAGAGGAAAATCAAACTTTGAACCCTAATTCCTTTTAAACTGAGGCTGGCACATATTTCAAGGACGAGAATTTCCAACTGAAGGTTATTCAAAGTCAGAAACACGATTAAACAGAAAGAAATGCAATCCAGCGATCAGGAACTGACAAAGGATGTTTCATGCGTCAAATTCACTGACGGAGGCCAAAACCTTTGCATGGAAACACGTGTCAACGTCTAGAAGGATGCCGACACCCTAAAGTATCCCCGGGTGGTTCGGGAAAAGTCAGAATCGCCCCCGAAGGCTTTAAATTTCCTGAATTCCCTCCATTTCTCTCATATCTCTCTCTCTCCTCACCATATTTTCTCTCTCTTCTCTCTCCTCCTTTCTCCACCGTGAACCGCCGCTACAGCCATCGTGGGCTGCCACCCAGCATACCAATCGATAGCCCTCACCACCCACGACCTCCAGCAACCACCCACGGCCACAAACGGCAGCCAGCTTCGCCGAAAAAATGCCACTTTTCTCCTCCACCGTGCGAAAACTTCACCAACTCAGATCGCTGCCGTCCGTCACCGTTGACCATCACTGCCCCCACCACCGTGTAGCCTGAGCTGCCAGCTTTCTCCAGTAGCTCGCCGAGGTCGAACGGAGGCCAGACGCGCTCGGATCAAGGGAATCTCCATCCGCCGTGCGAGAATCTTCGTGGCCAAAAAATGCCATCCAAACGATCGTGAACCGTCGTGCCACTACCAGATTCGGACTCCAGGACTTACGGGCTTCACCATGGTGTAATTTTCGAGGTAAACCGCACCCCTCCGCCGTGCGTAGTCGTGCGCTGCCGTGCCGAAGCTTCTTTACATGCATTGGGAGAAACCGAGACCACCGCAACACAGAATTCCATCATCTGATCCCATTGGTAAGGTTCGATTTCCTAAAAACTGATGATAACTTATTGAAATAGCTGCCGAACGTAAATAGGTAATAAATTGACCTAGATATTAGGGTAACCAGACTTCAGATCGAAAAACGGATGATGTGACGAGTCTGAATATTTAATTTAATGTCTAGGAAATTAATTAGGCTCAGAAACTGAGATTACGTGAAGTCCTGTTTTGATTTGGAGCTACAGGAGACCAGGTAGGATAATTTACGCTTCCCGAACCCTAGATTTGACTTAGTGGATACGTGAATGATTTAGATGATTTACATAGATTTGCGTGCTGCTTTCAATGGAATAAATTGCATGCTTGTGTGCTAAAAACCCTAATTGCATGTTAGACACTTTATTTATCGAGTTTAGATGCCCTTAGGATGGATTTACTTAGGGTTGGGTACTTGATAGCTGGTATGGGACGGTCGTTAAGTATCCCTAGTATAGGAAGTTTTTAAACGAGATTATTTTTATCATATGTAGCCTATACTGAGTTAGGGATTACGCTTTAAACCAGGACGACCCTAAGAAAGGTTTAAGGAGTATAAAGGGGGATAGCCTACACGGGGAAACGTTGTGATTTAGGCATAATACCCTAGAACCCTGAGGAATAGCCGACCGTGTGCATGTGAGTTCGAATAGACTGTATGAGGATGAGAATTGGCGTATGTGCACATGCTAGGGGACGCCCTAGATGTTGATTCTCACCCGGTCCTTGAGTGAGTGATTGGTGTTACGTATCACTCTCACAATATAGGCTTGATACGGGTGATTGGTGTTACGGATCACACCCAACGATAAGATAGGTGTTCTCTCTAGACGACATGCAATTAGATGATGATTTAGACTTGGTTACAGTGGATTTGTGACCAATGTGGACTTAGATACACCGGGCATGGGATTTTACTTGATTTTGATGATTGATTTTAAAAAGAAATGGAGTTTATGATTTCGATTAATTGCCGCAATTTCCATGTAATTAAATGATTTTTAAAGATAAGGTATTTCACTGTTTTCGAACTGATTTTGGGAAGATGATTTCGGTGTTTGCACCACTGGGTATTCAACCAGTTTTCGAATGATATTTGAATTGTAAATTATTCTACTGGGATTTTATATCTCATTAGGTTGTTTACTCAGATGAACAGGGACAAGGACAGGAACCCAGACGATAGTCGATGATGCCGTGGTGATAAACAAGAGAATGACTTAACTTAGGCTTGAATCGTTTGTATATATACTTTGATGACATTGCTGTTTATTGGGTTCTGACTTTTATATTTTCTGTATGGATTGGATTAACTGTACATGTATAAATCAGGTATTTTACATTGACTGTAGTGATGGAATGGACATTGCTATATATGGATTCTGTTAATTATGTTTACTGTTGTTGTTGGACTGGCTGTGTAAATGTAAACAGGTGATTATTGTATTTTGGGTATGTTTGAAATATAGAGCAAACTCTGCCGGATTTTCGGTAGGGTTTACTGCTGTAAACCTGTGGATTTGAGTTAGAATGTGTATGAATGTATGACGTGACGTGTATATGAGTTTTAGATTTCATTCTAGAGAAATTTTATGATGTATGTATGTGTAACTAGTTAGCTACGTGTGAATTAGGGTTGAACGGAATCTGAATGGACGACGAGAAGTCTATTTGGGTTACGCTCAACCAGTAGCGATCCCCTAACATTCCCACATCGGGAATAACTAATTGAACTAACCCATATGCTTCCGCTAATCAGATAAGCATCGCGTATGTCGTATTAGGGGGTCGTTACAGTACCTATCCCTAGGAAGTCAGGAGACAATAATTCTGTCACTCATACCCCTTTACAAATTTCCAAGATGGACTGATCCTTCACATATCCCTCACTCGGTTGTTTCCTAATTACTCCCCAGGTCTACTGCCCAAAAATAATCCTAGTTCTGAACTAATTATTATCTAGACTATGACCCAAAAATAAAGGTTACAAAAATTTCTTAATCCAAAAAGAACTCGATCTCCCGGTCGGGCTATGCGTCCGCATCTAATATATATTAGCATATAAATGAGAAACACAAGTTTTCCAGTAGCTTAACAATTCGGTTTAAAACAACTAATCTGTATCAGGGTGCAAGCACCAAAATATTTAATTCTACATTCTTGGAATAAAATACAGCTTAATTCAAAAATATAAATCAGCAAGCAATATATGATCAACTAAAATGTCAATAGGATGGAAATAGTATACTTTCAAATAAAACATGTTGTGACATATATTATCATAACATTAACAAATTATTTAGGCTTATCATTCTTAAATTTTTCTTGTACTTTAACTATGTACACGTGGGTACTTGTGGACACTTGGCCACCTTTAGAATTCTTTATGCGCACTTGGGCATAGGTGGACACTTGGCCACCTTTAATATTCTTTGTGCACACTTGGGCACATGTGCACACTTGGCCACCTTTAATATTCTTGGTACACACTTGGGCACATGTGGACACTTGGGCACATGTGGACACTTGGCCACCTTTAATATTCTTTGTTTACACTTAGGCAGTTGTGGACAGTTGGCCACCTTTAATATTCTTTGTCAATTATCTAGGAAAATTTTTCATTTTCTTAAAAGTTATTACTAGCATAAATCCCTTTTTAAAATTTCAATATCTTTAAGGATAAAATTCCCCTTTTCTTGGAAAATATTATTAATTTATTTCATTTGAGAAAAATTCCATATATTCCAAGGATACATTCCCCTTTTCTTGGAAATTAATGTAAATGTACAATTCTTATGAAAATTCTCAAATTTTAAAATAATATTTTCTTTATTGGGGATAATTTCTAGATACACATTTCTTATCAAAAATTTCAATACTTCAAGAAAAATTTCTCCTTCCTTAGAAATAAATTCTAACATTTGAAATACTAATTTTTCTTCTTTCTTGGAATTTATTCTCATGTATATTTTCCTTTTTTTTTCTAAAGACTCTAGTATTTCTAAGAAGCATTTCTCCTTCCATAAAATTAAATCTTTATGTATTTTCTTACAAAAATTCTAATGTTTAGAATACTTCCTTCTTTGTTGAAAATTAATTCTAATATACTTTTCTTATGGAAAACTTCAACATTTCAAGGATAATTTCTCCTTTCTTAGAAATATTTTCTAATGTTAATTTCTTACCAAAATTTTAGCCTTTTTAGCACACTTACTTTTCTTACAATAATAATTTAAATTTTTCTCTTATGATTTCAAAAATGAATTCCTATATTTTTGAATCAATATCATGGTGCATAGCTCATAAATTCCAAGAGTAACTTTCATAGACTTGGCCTAGGGAGATTTGTTAAATTGGCAATTCAATTTCCTTTCTTTGTTCGTCACTAACACACTTAAAGGTTAGGGTTTCTTTCCTTTGTAGTCATCATAAATTTTAACACCATTCAACCCTAATCCTTTTTCCAACAATATACTTATGCTATCTCATCCATCAACACTTCAATAAACCACACATGCTAGCCAACGTGCATACATTTAGGTCAAGAATGTAGAAACAACTTAAGTTCTATGAAAATCTTGAATATAAACATTGGGTTGCATAACTAGAACATGGAACAAAAGTTTAAATTGTTAACCTACCTTGCTTCCTTTGCTCTTTTCCTTTTTGATCACCTTTGCTTCTTCCTACTCCCAATTTTAGTGCTTCACGTGCTCTCTCTCAAATGCTCTCCCAAGACTCTTGAAATCTTCTTTTCTTTTCCTTCTTTATGTGTGATTGTTGCATGTATCTCTCAAAAATGGGATTCCCTTGTCTCACGCCATTCTATCTTTCTTTCTCTTTTTTTTCTTCCCTTTCCTCACGTGTGTGTGTATGTGTAGGTTGTATGAAAATGAACTTTCAGCCTCTCTCTTCCTTCCACCTGTGAATGTGGTATTGCATGCATGAAAAATGAAATTCCCACTTTTCTTCCCTTGGTAACGTGCCCTTGTGTCCAACATGAAAAATTTCATGCCATTCCCATTTGCTTCTTCCTTACTTCACGCTACCCCTCCTTTCTTTCCTACTTCACATGTGCATGTCTCCTTGTGGGACTAGAACTTCGATTCCATTTCTCTATCTCTCTTCACGCGTGGCATTGCATAAATTTAATTTTCAATTCCCTTTTGTCTCTTTTCTTCCTTCACTTGTGGGTATGGCATGAATTCCTAATTCTTTTGTCTCTTGCTTAGGTGGCATGTCATGCATGGAAATTTTTTTTAAACCTCCCTTTCCCTTGCTTTCATGCCACATGTAACTTCCCCTTTCTTCCTTCACTTGTGTGTATGGGTATCATGCATGAAAGTTGAACTTTCAACTTCCTTTTTGTTCCCTTCCTTTTCACGCCATCACCTCTCCATCTCAATATTGTCTACTTCCTCTCTTTCTCTTGGTTTGGCATGTTGGGATGCAGAAAATTATACACTTTTTCCCCTTTCATTTTTATAATGTGTGGGGTTTCCTTGTTGCACACACAAGCTCATTTCCTTACACAAAATTCTGCACTAAGTGTACTTGCTAGTACACCTCCCTTTGCTTGCAATCTTGGCATTACTTGTAGTTTAAGTATAGTCCACTTTACTTGTCAAATTAGTTTTACTTCCTCCCACTTTTCACAAATGCTTTCCCTTGCAATTCCCATATCCCTATTTGTGTGGTTCATGGAGAAAAATTCTGCACCTTTTGTCTTCTTTTCCTAACCGTAATTCCCTACCTCATGTGTGCTTCACATGTGCAACAATTCAATAAAAAAAATTCTGCACCTATTGGGTTACTTGTTGCATACACACACACACATATATATATAATCAATTTCGATCCTCTTTCCTATTGTTCTTTGGTACCACTCAAGACACACTCATTGCCTTTCTTTCCTAGTGCACGTGACATCCCCACTCACATATATATATTTTTTTTTGGTGTTTCATCCTTCTTTCATATTCCTTTCATGTAGCTTTTATTTTCTATGCAATAAAGTAGAATTTCCAATCCCTTCTCTCATGTAGGATGCATGCATGGCACACACATGCATATATTTAAATTCCTTCCCTTCCCATGCATGCACACACACATGTACATATTTTTAAATGTTGCAACCCATCTTGCTTTTCTCTTGGCACTGAAGCTAGGTGACTCAAAAGGAGAAATAGATAAATAAATTAGGCATTTAAATTTTTGCAAGATTATAATTTAATATTACCATTTTAAGCCATTAAATTATACAAGCAAAAATTTTCCCCTCGTTAAGTTAATTCATCTAATTAATTACAAAGGATTTAGTGTATAGCTAATCACTAAATAGCACAAGTAATTGTATCCCATGAAAGAACATTAATTTAAAATTATGGGGTGTTACACAGTATGGCTGGTAGACAGAGATGATGCATGGTCCAACCAAGTCAAGAGGAACCCTCTTTATTGGAATTGCAAAGTAGAAATGTTTCAAAGACTGTGTGAAAAGGATATGTAGGTCTATGAATTAATTTACTTATATGTTCTCTTACTACCATTGGCACACATGTACCTATGAATGCTGGCAATCCTGCCATCTAGAACTCCAGCCAGCCTTGGTACATAGGGTTAGTATTTCTACCATCACCTTCAGGTTAGTTCTCCTAGTTCTGCTTATCCTGATTTTCCCTCATTATATTGGCGCTAGTGACAGCTTGATCCCTTACTGCCTTCGCCATCATTCTGAATGAGTCCATTATATCTCTCATTTCCTCATCCCTGTCACTCCTCCCTCTTGACCTTCTAGCAGTACCTCTTCTTGTATTTGCCATAGTTCGCTGATACAAAAAGGAAAACAATTAGCTTGTAGTAGCAGCACCTAACTATAGCAATAAGCTTTACTCCTAATATCTTAAGGGTTTGGTTATAATCCTATATATTCCAGAGTTAAAGAATTCAAATCAATAATTCCTAAAGCTGTAAGCCTGGCCAACCCTAAACCATTAACTAGGCTAACCGATAAAGCTAGCTCTGATACCAACTTTGTAACGACCCCTTTATTGTTTACAGACTTACAACATCAGAGTAAAATGGAAGCCCAAAATTCTCTTAAAAACTTTTCCTTTTACCTCTTTGGTACTAATTGGGTCATTACTAGTTGATTGTAACCCAAATAGACTCTTCTAGTAATCCATTCAAATTTCACTCAACTACTTCTTGTGTGCAGCATACCTAATATCACAATTTATACAATTGTGTACTCTAAAATATACAATTCTAAACCATCCATTCATGAATAATTGAGATATAATTATCTCCATTACATAATTCCATATACTATGGCATTTATCAAAATAACCATATGATTATCGTTACATATATAATTCATGGCCTACATGCCACTTTGAATGTACCATCTACAAATTTAGAATTTACAACTCTTCTGGGTTGTCTTGCAGCTTCAAAACACACCTCAAGCCTAACTAATTTCTAGGCATATCCTGGCCTTGATTATCTGAACAAATAACTTAATGAGATACAATTATCCCAATAGAGTAATTTCCAATTTATAATTTCATAAAACAGTTGACAGTTCAGCTGTACCCCAAAAGTGAAGAAAACCCCTCCCCTATATCATATTAACATGCATGCGAATTTATCATATTTCATCAAAACTATAATTCATAAAATTTACATCAAAATCATAAGAGTATAAGACCATTATTCTGATTAAAACATCATGTTCATAATGCCTATATTTACATTTCAATCTCATTTGCATAACAATACTTATATTGATGCAAAAGTCTCATTAATCAGAATATTTTCAAAACCAATATGCATATCATCACAACAATAAAAAATCACAATCTCTTTACATGTTGTTTTCCAATCTCAAACTATCATCACACTTCCTTTTATCCATGTGATGGTTACACTTTCTTTTATCCATGTGACTGAAATTCTTGTTATCATAGGGACCGTAACTCCCAATGATTATCATACTTCCTTTTAACCATGTCATATTGTCACACTTCCTTTTATCCATGTCATATTGTCACACTTCCTTTTATCTATGTGGCTGAGAATCTAACTTCCACGGTATCTCAAACCTATGCACATTACTATTCTCATCCTTTTTCCTAACTATACAGCAATGTATACAAATAGGTTACTAATACTTAGGGTTATAAAATTTTATATTTAAACCAATTTATTTTCCCCATTCAAACTATCTTCCCTTTACTTCTTAAAGTCTTTCATAGGGTTATATTGATTTAAAGAGTAATCTCTAACCAATACAGACCGTTAGAAATGAATATAGTTACATTTTTACAAAGCAATCTACATAAGGAACCCTTAATGACCGTCCTATACTAACCATTAAATGTCTTCCCCAAGTTTCGTCTGCCCTACAAGCATACAACCTAATAGCAAAATCAAAACAAGCAGCAAAGGATTCAATTCATGCTTTTCAAACATGTACAAGTAATTTTTCCTCATACTCATATGCAAAAAAAAACATCATTTACTAGTTTATAATTCATTTCATCAAACAATTCCCATCTCATAAAATAATTTTCATTTCAAAACAAGAAATTTACATCATCATTTTAAATTAGAGGAGTGTAAATTACTCTACCTTAACCGATTATTCCTCTTTTGATCAAGGTCTTCCTCTTTCCTTTTTTACTTGATCTCACAAGTCCGTTTTGAGAAACAACCTAATTTCACACTAGTCCTTCTTAACTATGCATCAATTGCAATATGCTTTCTATGCAGCCTAGGCTTAGAGTTTTATTATAAGATAACTCTCCTCTTTCCTTTCCAATTTTAATGTTACTTATCACCCAACATATGCAATTCTCATGTATGATGCCATTTTGAGTCTCATTATAACCAATACTAAGGGTTTTCAAGCTCATTCCTTACTTTAAAAGTCATTTTTCCTGTTGGAGGGTCATCAGTCGACTGCTATAAAGTAAATAGTTGACTTATTACTCTCTAGAAGGCTGTCAATCGACTGTCGTGAAGCTAGCAATCGATTGGTTGCTCTTTGAAATCTTGGACTTCGTTAGACAATAGGCTGTCAGTCGATTGGTATGAGGCTATGAGTCGACTGCTAAGCCTTTGCATTCATTTCTGGGTTTGTGAAGAACCCAACAGTCAATTGGTGCATGCTATCGATCAACTGCTATGTTCTTCGATAGCTTTAAGAACTAAATTTTTGAAATTACCCAGTCCAGAACCTTAAAAGATGTGAGCTTATTTCCTAACCCCTAATAATCATTTTCCCTCAAAGTTTAACTACTTTCACACTCAAATATTAATCACACAAGGAAATCAAACCTGTTTTTGCCTAGTAATAGTAAATCTATTTTTAGATTTAAGAAATCAACTCAAAACACTCAAATGGAAGTTAAAAACTCTAACCTTTTAGTTTAGAAACCTTTTTCTATATCCAAACAACATCAAAATCATCATTTTAGGCCAAGAAAACTAAGATTTCAAAAATAACCTAACTTGGCCATTTTTGCTATCTTGAAAGATTTCAGCATGTTTGATGAGTTTTAGGAGAAGTAATCTACTCCTAAATGATGGATAAGATGTTTACCAAGCTATAAGTAAAGATTCCTTACCTCAAATTTGGTTATGGAAGCTTTCCACTTTTCTTTCCTTCTCTTTTCCCTTTTACTCATGGCTTTCTTCCCTTTTGGAGTCTTTGCTCTTTGTCTTGGTATAAAGGGAAGGAGCATGCGGGAAGAAATAAAAGGGTTAAGTAGCTGAACTTTTAAGACCTCTTAACAAAATATGGAAATTGCTTTTAAGTCATTGGGTTTCATAAATTTCATGAGGAGCACTTAATAACTATTTCCATTCACATTTAGCCCCATAATAGTTATTGATTTTAGTCTTTCCATGAAGAAAATTCTAAGATTATCCTTCCCAAGCTTTTCTTTAGGATTTAGCCACTTATTTCATTTACATCACACCAATTTATCCTCAAATAATAAATATTTTAAGGAAGCAGATATTATAATCCTCCCCCTTAAAAGAATTTTATCCTTAAAATTCATACTTGTAAACAATCCTTCAAAACTATGGGTTAATTCACCAATACATGAGTGGGATCTAGAATATATTTTCAGAGTTGCGAAACATGGAAGACATCATGCAAATTTGGAAGATAGGGAGGTTAGGTGATTTGGTAGGCAACTGGACTGACTATTTTTAAGATCAAGAATGGTCCTAAGAATTATGAACTTAATTTCTTTGTCTTTATTTGTCTACCAATACTTGTGGTAGATAACACTCTAAAAACACATGGTCTCCCTCATTGAATTCAAAAGGCCTTCTTTTCCTATTTGCATAGTTTTCCTATCTCTTCTGGGCAACTCTTATCTTTTCCCAAATCATTTTTATTTGATCAGTAGTTTCTTGTACGATTTCAGGTCCTAACAACGTTCTCTCCCCTATTTCCACCTAACTCAAGGGTGATTTACAGCTTCTCATGTACAAAGCAAAATACGGTGCCATACCTATAGTAGAGTGATAACTATTATTCTATGCAAACTCTATTAAAGGTAGGTACCTATCCCAACTTCCCTTCTATTCTAGCACACATGCTCTCAACATATCCTTCAGGATTTGTATTATTCTCTCATACTATCCATCAATCTGAGGATGATAAGCAACGCTAAATTTTATTTGAGTTTCTAATGCTCTTTGTAAGGACTGCCAAAATCGAGATGTGAACCTAGGGTCTCAATCTGACACTATGCTAGATGGCACCCCATGTAATCTCACAATTTCCTTAAGGTATAGTTGGGTTAACTTTTCCATAGAATAATAGATCTTGATAGTAAGAAATGAGCAGATTTAGCCAATCTATCCACTATCAGCCATATGAAATTATGACCAATGGGAGTCCTAGGTAATCTCATTATGAAATCCATAGTTATTTGATCCCATTTTCTTTCTGGTATTTCTAGTGGTCTCAATAACCCAGTAGGTTTTTGGTACTCTACCTTTACTTGTTGACAAGTAAGACAAGCATTCATATACTTTGCAATGTCCTTTCTCATACCTAATCACCAAAAGTTTCTTTTCAACTCTTGATACATCTTAGAGACACTGGGGTGAATAGTGTAATGGCTACTTTGTGTCTCTGCTAATAATTTCTCTCTTGGCTCTTAATGGTTTGGGATCATTATTCGGTTCCTAAACATCAAAACCCATTAGTGGCTAACCTAAAATCTAGTTGGTTTGCATAGATTCTTAAGGACTCATCCTTTTGTTGGGCTTTTCTAACTTGTTCCTTCAGTTCACAACTAATCTGGAAGTCACTCATTACTAACTTATTTAGGAGTGAAATCACATTAAGACTAAGATCCCTAAAGTCTTGAAGCAATTTCATCTCATTTACCAAAAGGCGAGCTACTTGCAGGGACTTTCTACTTAATGCATTGGCTACCATATTAGCTTTTCCTGCATGATACTTTAACTAAAAATGAAAATCCTTTAAACACTCTTCCCACCTTCTCTGCCTTATATTCAACTCTTTTAAATCAAACAAGTACCTAAGCTCTTATGATCACTATAAACCTTAAATTTAGCCCTATATAAGTAATGTCTCCAAATGTTTAAGGCAAAAACCACAACAGCTAACTCCAAATCATGGGTGAGATAGTTTTTCTCTACAAGTTTGAGTTATCAAGATGCATAAGCAACCACTTTCCTTGCTTGCATTAAGACACATCCTAAACCTTTCTTTGATGCATCTGTGTATACCTTAAAAGGCTCTATTGGGTTTGGGATTATTAATAATACAGCAATAATTAGTTTTACTTTCAGTGTTTGGAAACTACACTCATGTTGTTTGCTCCACTCAAACTCAATGCCCTTTCTGGTTATTCGAGTTAATGGCAAGGCTATTTGAGAGAATCCTTGTATAAATTTTTAATACTAACCTGCCAAACCCAGAAAACTTCTAATCTTTGTGACCATTCTTGGCTAACTCCAATTTAGTACAGCTTCAATTTTCTTAGGATTTACCAAAATCCCCTCTCTATTCACCATATGACCTAAAAATTTAACCTCCTCTAACCAAAATTCACACTTTTCCAACTTAGCATACAATTGATTTTCCTTTAACATTTGTAACACCATTCCAAGATTTTGTGTATGCTCTTTATGAGTCTTGGAATAGATTAGGATGTCATCTATAAATACCACCACAAATTGATCCAAGTAAGGTTGGAAAACTCTATTCACCATAAAGACAACAAGAGCATTGGTTAGTCTGAATGGCATCACCAAAAACTCATAGTGGCTATATCTAGTGCTAAACGCTATTTTAGGAATATCTTTATTCTTAACCTTGATTTAATGGTATCTTAACCTTAAATATATCTTAGAAAATACAGTGGTTCCTTGCAATTGGTCAAATAAATCATCTATTCTGGGTAGAGGGTACTTATTCTTAATATTCATATTATTCAGTTATGGTAATCAATGTACAATCTCATGCTCCCATCTTTCTGCTTCACAAACAAAATAGGAGCTCTCCATGGTGATACACTAGATCTAATAAACCCTTTTTTCAACATGTCCTATATTTGGACTTTCAACTCCTTTAGTTCTATCAGGGCCATCCTATAAGGTGTCATAGATATTGGGCCCATACCAGAAATCAAGTCCATGGTGAATTCAATCTCTCTTGCAGGGGTAACTTGACAATCTCTAATGGGAATACCTTTAGAAAATCCCTTACGATAGGAATTGAGCTAAGCCTCTCTTAGAATTCTACTTGGGAGAAGTTAAGGAAAATATCATTCATCTCACACACTCTGTCACTTCTACCCACTAATAAGGCATCCAAATAAGTAATGGTCTTTTCAAAACAATTTAAAAGAACTCAATTCCTAGCCAACCAATCCATTCCTAAAATGACATCGATCCTAGTCAAGGGTAAACATACAAGATCCACAACAAATAGATGGTTGTCAATAAAAAGAGGAAAATTCAAACAAATTTTAGGGGAGATTATAGATTCTCCTAAGGGTGTGGAAATATGAAAATCATATTGCATGGTTTGAGAAGGCAAGTTTATTTTCCCCACTAATGTATCAGATATAAAAGAGTGCGTAGCACCCGAATCAAAAGGTATTATTTAGGAAAAATTACAGATCTTACCTCTACCCTGCATCAGTCCTAATGATTTCTCAATGTTGGCCCCATCCAAGGTAAAGACTCTCTTTGGGCCTTGTGGCCTTGACCTACCAAGATTTTGATGACTTCCACCAAACGGACAATACTTTGCAATGTGCCCTATTTTTTTCCACTTGTAGCACGTCACCAATGTTTGATACCAGTAAGGTTGATTTCTATGTCTGTTTCCACACTTTGGGCAATTTGTAACCTCAGGACATTGGTTACCACTAGATGATCCCTAAGGTGCCTTGAAATTTTCCCCTTTTACATTTAGATTTCTGGCAAGTTGTTTCTGTCTAGTAGTAAATCTCTTATTCATGTGCTGCTTCTCCTCCAAGCTTTTACTAAGGATGCAGCGTTTATTCACCAGTACGATAAATCCCTAATCTCTATTAGGGTTATTTGCGTCTTCATCTTCCAGTCTAAACCTGCTTCCAGTTAGCTTAACTTCTAAGCCTCAATGGGATACAGCCTCAAGTACTTAGAATACCTAGCTAATTCTTCAAACTTGGTTAGATATTCTTCAAAGGGCCTGCCCCTCTACTTAAGCTGCAAGAACTCTATTTCCTTTGCTTGCCTTACACTTTTGGGAAAATATTTTTCCAAGAAGATCCTCTTAAAAGACTCTCAAGTTAATGGAATACCCTTACTTTCCATGAGTTTCTTGGCCTCACTCTACTAATTTTCTGCCTCATCCTTATATACGCTACATATGTAACCCTCTGTTCCTTTATGCTATGTAGCAGTTAAAATAATTTTTCCATCTCCTTCAACCATCCCTCCACTACCATTGGCACACATATACCTATGAATTCTGGCAATCCTACCCTCTGGAACTCTAGCCAGTCTTGGTACATAGGGTTAGTATTTCTACCATTGCCTTTAGGTTGGTTATCTTGGTTCCACCTATCTTGATTTTCCCTCATTATATTGGTAGTAATGGCAACTTAATCCCTTACTGCCTTTGCCATCATTCTGAATGAGTCCATCATATCTCTCATTTCCTCATCCCTATCACTCCTTCCTCTTGACCTTCTAGCAGTACCTCTTCTTGTATTTGCCATAGTTTGATGATATAAAAGGGAAAACAATTAGCCTATAGTAACAACACCTAACTATAGCTATAAGCTTTACTTCTAGTATCTCGATGGTTTGATCATAATCCTATATATTCTAGAGCCAAAGAATTCAAATCAATAATTCCTAAAGCTATAAGCCTAGCCAACCCTAAACCATTAACCAAGTTAACCCGTAAAGCCAGCTCTGATGCCAACTTTGTAATGACCCCTTTATTGTTTACAAACTTACAACATCAGAGTAAATTGGAAGTGCAAAATTCTCTTAAAAACTTTTCCTTTTACCTCTTTGGTACCAATTGGACCGTTACTAGTTGAGTGTAGCCCAAATAGACTCTTCTAGTAGTCCATTCAAATTCCACTTAACTACTTCTTGTGTGCAGCATACCTAATATCACAATTTATACATTCATGTACTCTGAAATATACAATTCTAAACCATCCATTCATGAAAAATTAAGATATAATTATCTCCTTTACGTAATTCCACATACTTTGGCATCTATCAAAATAACCATATAATTATCATTATATATATAATTCATGGCCTACATGCCACTTTGAATATACCATCTACAAATTTAGAATTTACAACTCTTCTGAGTTGCCTTGTAGCTCCAAAACACACCTCAAGCCCATCTAATTTCTAGGCATATCTTGGCTTTCATAGAATGAACAACTTAATGAGATACAATTATCCCACTAGAGTAATTTATAATTTACAATTTACAATTTCATAAAACAGTTGATAGTTTAGCTGTACCTCAAAAGTAAAAAAAAACCCCTCCCCTGTATCATATTAACATGCATGGGAATTTACCATATTTCTTAAAAACTTTAATTTATAAAATTTACATCAAAATCATAAGAATATAAGACCATTATTCTGATAAAAACATCATTTTCATAATGCTTGTATTTACATTTCAATCTCATTTGCATAATAATACTCATTTTGACGCAAAAGTCTCATTAATCAACATATTTTCAAATAAATATGCATATCATCACAAAAATATAAAATCACAGTCTACCCTTTCAATTCATAAAATTGCATTTGAGGACTTCTACCCATTTCAATTTAAAGAAGAGAAGAAATGAGGGTAAAAATAATTATGTTGACATAAAGGACAAAATAGTAATTTTACCTAGAGAGGGTTAAATTAATAAATTCATAAAAGAGATTATATGAAATTTATTTAAGGAGTTTTTGCCTACCAAATTTGCAAAAGATGAACAATGAGGTTAAATTGGCCATTTGGACATAGAGGATAAAATGGTAATTTTTTCACTAGGACATATTGGTAATTTTCCAAAAATTGGAAGGGAAAAATGGTTATTTTAGAAATGGAAGGGTAAAGTAGTCATACTTCATGAAAGTTCCATGAAATTACAATTTGAAGGAGAAAGGAAGCCATTGTTGAAAAAGAGAAGTATTAAGGGTAAAATGGTCATTTTTACTCCAAAGACATTTTGGTAATTTTTCTAAACCCTAAAATAAGTCATCTTCTTCATGAAAAGGGAGGGGAAGTCGAAAGGGAGGAGAAAGTGAAAGCTTGGCCGAGAATTTAGAAGGAGAAGAAGAAGAGCAAAATCAAGGAAAACACTTGAAAGATTTCACTTTCTTGCATTTTTAAGATAGTTAAACATTCCTAAACCTTTAATTTCGTGTTTTATGGTTTGTTTAAAGTGTTTTAAAGTTTTATGAAGGCTATGATTTTCTCTCTCTACATTCTTATGATAGACTTCTTTGAATGAACTTTGCTTATGTTGAAACATGGTTGTGTTTGTGAATATTGGTATGTTTGAATGTTAGAAATTTTGAAAGATTGAAATCTTCCATGAATGGCATTTATTTCATGAAAAACCCTAACTTTTGAAATGGTTGAAGTGGCATGAAAATGAAAGGTAAAATGGTGATTTTGCATGAGAATATCTTAAAAATGAAAGCCATGTAAGCAAAAGATTGAAACTTTTCCATTTTCCCTCACTTTCTCTCTTAGCCGAGAGCATCTAGGGTTTCTATGGAAGTTGGTTGCCTGAAAAATGTCCAACGAATGGTGTAGGTGTTTGGTCATAATAGAGGAAGAGAGAGAATATGTGTAAATATATGTTTGGCATGAAAAATCAGCTATGAAAATGAAGAAAGATAATGACTAAACATATAGATGCACATTTTGAATATAAGAAAGTGTCATGAGTAATGAAAGAAAAATGGGTCATTATGCTTAAAAGGTGGAAAGGATGGAAGAAAGGGAAGAAATGACATGAAAATCCCTAGCTTCCACTCTTTGCTCACCTTGGCCAAAAGCATCACCTCTTTATTTCTCTTGATGGACAAATTTATATGTTAATGAGAAAGTAAAGAAAATTTTTTTAAAGAGGCCAACATTAAGAGAAATGGAGAGGAAGGATATACATGAATAAATATGAAAAATATTTGCATGTATTATGCCATTGATATGATTATATATTAAATCATATGAATATGAATGTATGGCTTGAAATTTACATGCAAATGAGAAATGAAAGGCATTGAAGGTCACTAATAAAGGGTGGAGAACAGCACTATAAAATTCCCCTTGAGGTGAATACGTAAAGGCTATGAATGGTATCTCAGGGGTGAGAGAACAGTACTATTTACATCTCCCCCTAAAGATAAATAAAAAGGTAATGAATGTTCCTGAAGGGGGTGAACCATGGCACTATTAATGTTCTCCTAAAGAGCACCATGAAAGGGTGGAGGATGGCACTATTATATCCCCCTTGAGGTGTATGTGATGGCACTATATAATACTCTAATGGTGGGACCCAGTGTAACGACCCCTTAAATCTTACTATGCATTTATCTATTAGAATAGCGTAAATATACAATATTCAAAATCAATTTCTTTTTTACTTTTCCCATGTTAAAGAACGTCAGAGGGCCGCTACTGGTTGAGTGTAACCTAAATAGACTCTCCTCATAGTCCATTCAGATTTCATTCAACCATAACTCTTGTGCAGCAATTCTAATACCACAATATATTATCACTTTCTACTCTAAAATATAAATTCTAACAGTCATTCAAGAATAATTGAGATATACTATACCATAAATACTAAATTCATATATACATTCCCAATTGAATTTACATTTTTTCATACAACTCCAAATCTAAGACATTCGTCAATCTATATACACAAAACCTTCAATCTACTACAGCTCCCACTTAGGATTATACAATTCTTCTGGAATTGCCTGTTAGCCTTGGCCTCCACCCTCATGCCTACCTATCTCTTAGGCATCTCCTATTCCTGATCATCTGAGCAAACAACTTAATGATATGTTATAAAACCCAATAGAGCAATTTACAGTTAATTACTTTCAAAATTAGTTGCATATCAGCTGTGTGTAGCACGGAAAACATCTCCCTATAATTTAGTTTAAAAATAAGCGAATTACTAAATACTTTCAAACTTATGATAAACATGGGAAATAAAGGCAAAACATATCATGAGTATAACATCATTAATTTGAAAATCATACTTAAAATCATGCCTAAAATTCTCATATGTAATTCTATCACACATCTCATGTGATCAATCATCTCAAATTGCATGCCATTTTATCTAAAATATGGTTTTGTTTGGGTGTGATCTGTAACACCAATCATCTGAAAATAATGTCCTATTTTGTGAGTGTGATCCGTAACACCACTCACCCACTCAAGGATAGGCAAGATCCAACTTCTGGGGCGTACCCCGGCATGTGCACATTTCTAGTCTCATCCTCAAACAGTCTATATGGCAATACATGCACATAGTCAACCAATACTCAAGGTTATAGGATACTATACTTAAACCATAACATCACCCCATATAGGCTATCCACCCTTCACTCCTTAAACCTTTCATAAGGTTGTCCTGGTTTAGTAAATAATTCCCAAAAAATGCAAACCAACTCAAGTAAAACAATCAATTTATAAACAGTCTACATAAGGAACATTCAACAGTTGTCCTATACCAGGTATTGAATGTCCACCCTAAGTTAGTTTGTCCCTATAGAATATAACCCAATAGCCAAATCTAGCAAACATACAATGACCATCTCATACACAGGCAAGTCTTTTCTATACTTGTATGAAAATCTTAAATGAATCAATCATCTTCAGCACTCATTCCTATTCAATACACAATTCATTCTTAAAGCAGTAATTCACAACAACAGTTAAAAGTCAGAGGAGTGTAGATTACTCTACCTTTTACCGTTTGCTCCTCTTTTGAATAGGATTTTCCTATTTTACCTTAGGATTGTGCCCACAGTCAGTTTCTTGAGACAAACAATTCATGTCTTACACCATTTACTCTCATTCTAAAATTATGCAACCCTTTATCTTAAGGTTTCACTAAGGTTTTCTCTAAATTCCCCTTTCTCCTGGTTATTTCTTTGGTTTTCTACCACTCCTCTCATGTAATTCTCATATAAGATGATGTTTGAACCTTATTCAAATCAAAAATAGAGATTTTCAAGCTCAAATCATGATTTAAAACCATTTTTCCACATCAGAGGAGCTGCCAGTTGGTTGCCAAGGGCTGATAATTGGCTGATTTCTCTCTGAAGGTTGAATTTTGTAAGACAGGGGCCTAATAGTCGACTGCCTCATGCCTAGCAGTCAATTAGTGCACCTCTGTATGTGATTTTAGGCTTCACAATGGCTCAGCAGTCAACTGGTGCATGTACTAGGTTTGCGAAGAACACGATAGTCGACTTGTGCATGCTGGCAGTCGACTATTTTATTCTTTGACAATCCAAAATGCTAGTTTTCACATAATGTAGCCCAGATTACCACTCCATAACATCTAAAAATTATATGAGCTTAGTTCCTAATCATTTTTGCACAAACCCCATACATTTTCAAGTCCAAAACATCAACCAAATTGTAGAATCCATATACGAACTGAGTGGAATAAAACCTAACTTTAGAAATGCTAGTTCAAGCTTCGAAATTGCTAAATGGAAGTAGATAGTCTCCACATTTTAGTTCAAAAATCTATTCTTAAGCTCAAGTTAACATCTAAATCAGTTTATCCAGTCTAAATCACAAAATATTCCAAAATGCCCTATGTTTTTCCTATTTTCATTTTCCCTCTCAGATTTTGATAGATTTGGGGTATTTTGCAGTAGAAATATATTCCAATATGATGTTTAAGTGATTCTCTATAGCCTAAAAGAAGGATTCTTACCTCAAATCCGAGTTCAGAAGCTTCACTCTCAATTTCCTCCTCCTTTTTTCCTCCTTCCGAGTTCTCTCCATCTTTCTCCTCCTTCTGGACATCCGGTCCTTTGTTTTGGCACCCGAAGAAGGAGTTATTTTAAGGGAGGAGAGAAGTGAATTGGTTGGAACCTCAAGGATCATCTTGCAAATAACAAAAATTTGCATTTTAGTCCCTCTTATTATAACCTCAACATCCTTATTTCATTTAAATCCTTATAAAAATTCCAATATTACCATTACCATAAAAATTTTCGCAGAGGCGAGTATTACAATGCCAATACTATTATTTTTACCCTTATTCTTCCTCCTTTCTAAAACAAAAGGGTAAAAGGTCTTCCAATACTATTTCCATGAAGTATTTAGGTAAAAATTAAATTCTCCTATCTTATGAAAATTACTAATATGTCCTTGGGATAAAATTACAACTTTGCCCTTTTAGGAAAAATTACCATTTTTCCATTATAGCAAGCATATTCACTCTCACACTTAATTCTTCTTCTCTCTTAATTGAAAATGATAAAAGTCCTTAAATGTAATTCCATGAAATAATTAAATAAAATTTATTTTCTCTTTTATGGTAAAATTACTATTTTGCCCTTCTTTACTAAATTTCCAATTTTGCCCCTTTTATGATAAAAGTGGTTTTATCTTGATAAAAATGTTCATTCTATCCCTTTAATGAACCATCCTTATCATTACACAAATAGTAACATATTAATGTTCAATCAATGATAACGAAAATGTCATAATAAATCTCGAAGTATTAGAGGTAGATGTTACAAGGAATGCAAAAGGATATCACGAAGCATGTGAATGTCTATCTTACTTGTCAACCCAATTATATCTTAAGGAGATTGTGAGATTGCATGGAGTACCCTCTAGCATAGTGTCAAACCGAGACCCTAGGCTCACATCCCGATTTTGGTAGTCCCTACAAAGAGCATTAGGAACCCAACTTAAATTTAGCACTGCTTATCATCTTCAGACCAATGGACGGTCTAAAAGAACAATACAAACCTTGAAAAACATGTTGAGAATATGTATGCTAGAATAAGAAGGAAGTTGGAATAAGTACCTACCTTTGATAGAGTTTTCATACAATAATAGTTATCACTCTACTAAAGATATGGCACCGTTTACTTCTTTGTATGGGAGGAGTTGTAAATCACCCTTGAGTTATGTAGAGATGGGGGAGAGAACGCTATTAGGACCGGAGATTATACAAGAAATTACTGATCAAATCAAAATGATCAGGGAAAAGATAAGAGTTGCCCATTAGAGACAGGAAAACTATGCCAATAGGAGGAGAAGGCCTTTGGAATTCAATGAAGGACATATCACCTATTTCACAAGCCCTGTCACTCCCTTGCACAGGTACGTTATCTAGGTAAGTGATTATCCTTTCAGAACAATTTAACAAGACCCGATTCCTAATTAACCAATCCATTCCCAAAATAATGTCGATCCTAGACAATGGTATACACACTAGGTCCACAATGAATAAAGTATCTTCAATGGTTAAGGGACAATTCAGGCATATTTGTGGGGACATAGTGGCTTCTCCCAAGGGTGTGGATATGTATAGGTCACAAGGCAGGGTTTGAACAAGTAATCTTATTCTTTCTATGCATGCATCAGCAATAAAGGAGTGCGTAGCACCCGAATTAAACAATACTATTAAAGAAAAATTATAGATTTTACCTCTACCCTGCATCAAGCCCGAAGACTTATCGACATTGGCCGCATTTGAAGTAAACACTCTCCCTGGAGCCTTTGGTCTCCGGCTACCGAATGTCGGCTGGTTCCCGTTGGAAGGGTAGTATTTGGCCATATGTCCTGTACTTCTACATCTGTAACACTGAAGTGGGGTCTGATGCCAGCAGGGCTGATTCAGATGTCTGGTGCCACACTTCGGACAGGGAGTATTGTCATGTCGTCTTCCACTGCTACTAGAAGCCCTTGGTTGTGGTTTAAACATATCGCTTCTTACATTAAGGTTTCTAGTTGCTTGTCTGGGCCGGTTCCCTATTCTCTGTGTCATATTTTGAGCCTGTCTCTATTCTAGATTCTTGCTCAGGATTCGGCACTTGTTTACCAACGTGGCGAAGTCTCTAATCTCCAATGTTGCTAGTTGAGTCTTCATGGGTAATTCTAGGCCTTCTTCTAATTGCTTTGCTTTCCAGGCCTCGTCATAGTGCATTCGCAAGTAGGTGGAGTATTGTGATAATTCTTCAAACTATTTCAAATACTCCTCAAATGGCCTGCCTCCCTGTGTGAGCTTCAGAAATTGTGCTTCCTTTGATTGTTTTACGCTCTCAGGGATGTATTGATCCATAAAGACTCTCTTGAAAGACTCCCAAGTAAGTGGATGCCTCTGCTTTCCATCAGTTGTTGGGCATCTGTCCACTAGAGTTCTGCTTTGCCTTTCAACATGTATGTTGCATATGTGACCTTATGCTCGTCGTCGCACTGCAACAATCTGAAAATCTTCTCAATATCTTTCACTCAGGCTTCTACAATAGCTAGATCGGAGGCACCTGCAAATGGAGATGGACCTGCTCTCTGAAACTCGATTCATCCCTGATACAGTGGGTTTTCATGCTGGGTGGCCCCGTCATTTCTCGTCTGTCTGTCCTCCTGTTGCTGTCTCATCACATTAGCGCTGGTAGTGGCTTGATCTCTCATCGCATCAGCCATTAACCGGATGGATTCCATCATATCGCGCATGTCGACATCAGTCTCCATGCTACCACTACCCAAAGCACCCTAGTTCCTGTGCCTTGGCCTTCCTCTGGGCCTGCATGTGGCATCCCTGCTAGATTCTACCATACTTATTTGACACAGAAAATAAATAAATCATTCATACAGCAACAGTTAACAGAAAAACATTATATTCATTCCGTTCAGTATCAGTTCAAGATTAGGTCCTAACATTCCAGAGTTAAATTAATCAAAACCCTAAAGCTGCAAGCCTGAAAATTTCAAGTCCCTAACCCACTAAGCCAGACGATCCGACAAACCAGGCTCTGATACCATAATTGTAACGATCCCCTAATACAATATCCACACTCATAACGGAAGCGTATGGTTTTTCCAAATAGTTATTCCCGTTGTGGGAATGTCAGGGGATCGCTACTGGTTGAGCATAACCCAAATAGACTTCCCGTCGTCTATTCAGATTCCGTTTAACCCTAATTCACATGCAGCTAAACTAATCATACATACATACATCATACATTACTCTGGAATGAAATCTAAAATCCATATGTACATCACATCATGCATTCATATAACTTTCAACTTAAATTCACAAGTTTACAGTGGTAAACCCTACCAAAAATCCAGCAAAGTTTCCTCTGTATATCGAGTATATCCCAAATACAACAATCACCTGTTTACAACCATACAGACAGTCTAATAATAACAGAAAACATAAATTTACAGAAGATCATTATACAACAACATCAGTAAACACACATACAATATAATTCAAGCTTAGACTAAGCTTCTCCTTTGTCTATATTGTGAGTGTGATTCGTAACACCAATCACCCAAATCTCGCCTATATTGTGAGTGTGATCCGTAACACCAATCGCTCACTCAAGGACCGGGTGAGAATCAACATCTAGGGCATCCCCTAGCATGTACACATACGCCAATTCTCATCCTCATACAGTCTATTCGAACTCACATGCTCACGGTCGGCTATTCCTCAGGGTTCTAGGGTATTACACCTAAATCACAATGTTTTCCCGTGTAGGCTATCCCCCCTTATACTCCTTAAACCTTTCTTAGGGTCGTCCTGATTTATCGCGTGATCCCTAACACAGTACAAGCTAAATCTGATAAAAATAACATCATTTAAAAACTCCCTGTACTCGGGATCCTTAACGGCCATCCCATACTGGCTATCAAGTACCCTACCCTAAGTAAATCCATCCTAAGGGCATCTAAACTCAATAAAAAAAGCGTCTAACATGCAATTAGGATATTCAGCACACAGGCATGTAATTTATTCCATCGAAAGCAGCACGTAAATCTATGCAATTAATCTAAATCGTTCAGGTATCCACAAGTTCAATTCTAACGTTCGGGAAGCGTAAATTATCCTACCTGGTCTCTTGTTGCTCCAAATCAATTCAAAACTTCTCATAGTCTTGGTTTCTGAGCCAAATTAATTCCATGAACATTTAATTGAATATTCAAGCTTGTCACATCATCTGTTTTACGATCCTAAGTCTAGTTATCCTAATTTCTAGTTCAATTTATTTCCTAATTACGTTTGGCAGCTATTTCAATCAGAATTCATCAATTTTTGGGAAATCGGACCTTACTAGTGTTATCAGATGATGGAAATCTATCCCAGGGTGATCTCGGTTTCTCCCGGTGTATATCCAGATGCTCGGCACGGTGACGCACGGTGGTGCGCAGTAGCGCATGACGGAGGGGTGCGGTTGGCCTCAAAATTTACACCACGGTGAAGCCCACAAGACCAGGAGTCCGAATATGGTGGTGGCGCGGCGGTTCACGGCCGTTTAGATGGCATTTTTTGGCCACGAAGAACGACGCACGACAAACGGAAAAATCCTCGATCCGGGCACGTCAGACCTCCATTCGACGTCGGCGAGCTAGTGGAGGAAGCTGGCAGCTCAGGCTACACGATGGTGGGGGCGGTGACGGCCAATGGTGGTGGACGGCAGTGATCTCAGTTGGCAAAAATCCCACGCGATGGAGGAGGAAAATGCTATTTTTCAGCGGCACTGGCGACCGTTGGTGGCCGTGGGTAGTTAATGGAGGTTGTGGGTGGCGAGGGCTGTCGGTTGGTATGCCTAGTGGTGGCTCACGATGGCTGTGGTGTCGGGGCACGGTGGAGGAAGGAGGAGAGAGAGGAGAGAGAGAGATTTGAGAGAAATGGAGGGATTTCGAGAAATTTAAAGCCTCTGAGGGCGATTTCTGTAACGACCCCCTAATACATCCTACACGCTGCTTATCTGATTAGCGGAAGCATATGGGGTATTCTGAATGTTTATTCCCTATGTGGGAACATCAGGGGATCGCTACTGGTTGAGCGTAACCCAAATAGATTCTCCGTTGTCCATTCAGATTCCGTTCAACCCTGATTCACACGCAGCTAACTAAATACACATACGTACATCATCAATAATAACTCTAGGATGAAATCTAAAACTCATATACATGTCACGTCATACGTTCATACACATTTCAATTCAAATCCATAAGTTTATAGCGGTAAATTCTACCAAAAATTCGGCAGAGTTTCCTCTGTAATTTGATCATATCCCAAATACAGAATCACCTGTTTAAAAATCAACAGCCAGTCCCACAACAGCAGTAAACATAACTAATATAAATCCATACACAGCAACATCAATTCATCACTATAATCCATGCATACTATCTGAAACGTTATATGTACATTCAGTCTAGTCCATACAGAATTTATAAGAAACAAAATCCGATAAATAACAGTGTCATCAAAGTATATATACAAATGATTCAAGCCTAAGCTAATCATCCTCCGGTCTATCCTCAAGTCAGCTTCGGCTATCGTCTGGGCTCCGCCGTCCCTGTTCATCTGAGTACACAACCTAATGAGATATGAATCCCAGTAGAATAATTTACAAATCAATTATCATTCGAAAACCAATTTAATACCCAGCGGTACGAACACCGAAATCGTCTTCCCGAAATCAGTTCAAAAACAGTGAAATACCTTTTCTTTAAAATCGTTTAAACACATGGAAATTGCGGCAATATATCACAATCAGGAAATCCATTTCTTTTAAAATCAGTCATTAAAATCAAGTAAAATCCCATGCCCTGTGTCTCTCAATCCTCGTTGGCTACAAGTCCGTTGTAACTAAATCTAAATCATCATCTAATTGCACGTAGTCTAGAGAGAATACCTCTCTTATCGTTGGGTGTGATCCGTAACACCAATCACCCGAATCAAGCCTATATTGTGAGTGTGATCCGTAACACCAATCACTCACTCAAGGACCGGGTGAGAATCAACATCTAGGGCGTCCCCTAGCATGTGCACATACGCCAATTCTCATCCTCATACAGTCTATTCGAACTCACATGCACTCGGTCGGCTATTCCTCAGGGTTCTAGGTATTACGCCTAAATCACAACGTTTTCCCGTGTAGGTTATCCACCCTTATACTCCCTAAACCTTCCTTAGGGTCGTCCTGGTTTAACGCGTAATCCCTAACTCAGTACAGGCTAAATCTGATAAAAATAGTTTCGTTTAAAAGCTTCCTGTACGAGGGATACTTAACGGCCGTCCCATACCAGCTATCAAGTGCCCAACCCTAAGTAAATCCACCCTAAAGGCATCTAAACTTGATAAACAAGGTGTCTAACATGCAATTAGGGTTTTCAGCACACAGGCATGCAATTTTATCCCATCGAAAGTAGCACGCAATTCCATGCAAGTCATCTAAATCATTTAGGTATTCACTAAGTCAATTCTAGGGTTCGGGAAGTGTAAATTATCCTACCTGGTCTCCGAATGCTCTAAATCACTTTAGAATTCCACGCAGTCTCGGTTTTTGAGCCTGATTAATTTCCTGGACATCAAATTAAACATTTAGGCTCGTCACGTCATCCAATTTTCAATCCTAAACTCGGTAACACAGTTATCTAGGTTAATTAATTGCCTAATTATGTTCGGCAGCCAATTCAGTCATATACCATTAGTTTTTGCCACGGTGGTAGGATGATGGAATTCTATGTCACGGTGGTCTCGGTTTCTCGGGATGTATGTCTAGAAGCTCCGGCACGGCGGCACACGGCGGCGCATGGCGAGGAGGTGCGGTTTGCCTCAAAAATCACACCACGGTGAAGCCCGCAAGCCCAGGAGTCCAAATACGGTGGTGGCACGGCGGTTCACGACCGTTTGGGTGGTGTTTTTCGACCACAAAACTTCTCGCACGGCGGACGACGTTTTGCCTCGATCCGGGCACGTCCAACCTCCTTTCGGCGGCGCCGAGCTACTGGAGGCAGCTGGCAGCTCGGGCTACACGGTGGTGGGGGCGATGAGGGTCAACGGCGACGGACGGTGGCGATTCGAGCTGGGGAAGTTTCGCGCGATGGAGGGGAAAAACGGTGTTTTTCCGGCGGCTCCGACGGCCGTTGGTGGCCGTGGTTGGTTGCTGGAGGTTGTAGGTAGTGAAGGATGTCGGTTGGTACCCTTGGTGGCGGCCCACGGTGGCTGTAGCGGCCGTTCACGGTGGAGGAAGGTGGAGAGAGAAAAGAGAGAGGAGAGAGAGTGAAATGAGAGAAATGGAGGGAATTCGCGTAATTTAAAGCCTCCAGGGACGATTCCAACTTTTCCCAGGCCACCCTGGGATGTTTTAGGGTGTCGGCATCCTTCCAGACGTTGGCACGCATTTTCATGCGAAAGCTTTGGCCTCCGTCAATGAAATTGATGCACGAAACTCCTTCCGTCAGTTTCTGATCGCCGGATTGCATTTCTTTCCGTTCGATCGTGTTTCTGGCTTCGAACGACCTTTTGTGTCAAGTCATTATCCTCAAAATTCATGCCAGGCTTCGTTTGATTGGGATTAAGGTTAAAAATCAAATTTTATCTTCAAAATTCTTTCAATTGTTACAATTTTAACTTTTCCCGGACCACCCGGGGATACTTTAGGGTGTCGGCTTCCTTTCAGACATCGACACGTGTTTTTATACGAAGGTTTTGGCCTCCGTTAATGAAATTGATGCACAAAACGTCGTCTGTCAATTCCTGATCGCCAAATTGCGTTCCTTTCTATTCGATCGTGTTTCTGATTCGAACAACCTTCTGTTTCAAATCGTCATCCTCAAAAGTCATGCCAGGCTTTGTTTGATTGGAATTAGAGTCAAAAATTAGGTTTTATCTTTTAAAAACATTTTCGGTTGTTACAGCCACCAGCTAACTGCTAACTTCGTGACAATCAACTGGCAACCCTCTAGAAAGTAATCAACCAACTGTTTGCTTCATGGCAGTCAACTAATGGCCCTCCAACATGAAAAATTACTTTTAAAGCAAGGAATAAGCTTAGAAACCCTTAGAATCAAATGAATAAAGCTTAAATGTCGTCATGCATGAGAATTACATACGTTGGGTGATAGATGACTTGAAAATAGAAAGGGAAATTAGGAGAAATACTATATTAGAACAAGAAGCATAGGTTGCATAGCTGCATATTTGATAAGAATTAGTATGAAAGTGAGGTTTATTCTTAGGTAGTGAAAGAAGTGACCTGTGAGAGCAATTCCAAAAGGAAAAAGGGAGACCTTGATCAAGAAAGGAACAAATGGTTAAGGTAGAGTAATCTACACTCCCCTAATTTAAAATAATGATGTGAATTGGTTGTTTTGAAATGAGTATTTGTTTTCAAGAGATGGAAAATATTTGATGAAACTATTGTGAACTAAAAATGTTTTCATATGAGTATAAAGATAATGCTTGTGTATGTTGAAAAGCATGAAATAGACTCTTTGCTGCTTGTTTTGATTTTGGCTATTGGGTTGTATGCTTATAGGGACATATAAAATTTGGGGTGGACATTTAATGGCTAGTATGGGACGGTCATTAGGTATCCCTCATGCAGACTACTTTAAAGAATATAACAGTTTTTAACTTGAATGGTCTATTTTTGTTAAAGGTTACTCTTTAAACCAATACAACCCTATGGAATACTTTAAGGAGTAAAGGGAGGATAGTCTAAATGGGAAAAACGTTTTGGTTTAAGTGTAAAACTCTATAACCCTAAGTATTAGTCGCCTATTTGTATATATTGCCAAATAATTGGGTAAAGGATGAGACTAGCGATGTGCAGATGTTATGGGACGCCCTGGAAGTTAGATTCTCATGTCACATGGATAAAAGGAAGTGTGACAATATCACAAGGATAAAAAGAATTGTGATAATTATCGGGAGGACCGTCCATGTGATAACAACAATCCCAGTCACAAGGATATAAGGAAGTGTGACCATCACATGGATAAAAAGAAGTGTGATGATAGCTTGGGATTGGAAAACAGCATGCAATGAGATGATAGTTTTATAATGTTATGATGACATGCATATTAATTTCTGAAAATATGCAAGATTATGTGCGTTTGCGTTAACATAAAACTTGTTATGCAAATGAGGTTTGAAATGAAATAACAGGCACTACGAATATGATATTTTGACCAAAATAATGGTCTTATGCTCTTATGACTTTGATATAAGTTATATGAACTTTTGCTTTGTGAAAGATAGCAAATTCCCATGTATTTGTTGATGATAAAATGGAAAAATGGCAATTTACATCTATGTTGATATGATACAGGGGAGAGGTTTTCTATACCATAAAGGTTACAACTGAACTTTTAACTGTTTTTATAAAAATTGTAAAGTTGTAAATTACTCTACTGGGATATTTGTATCTCATGAAGTTGTTTGTTCAGATTATCAGGGCCAAGCTATGCCTAGAGATTAGCTGGGCTTGAGATATGATTTGGAACTATAATACAACCTAGAAAAGTTGTAGATCTTGGATCTTTAAATAGGGAATTTGAATCGGCGTGTAGGCTAGGAAGAGTATATGTAGTGATAACTGTATGGTTATTTTGATGAATGTTCTAGGATGTGAAATTTTGTAATGGAGACAATTATGTTGAAATGCAATTAGATAATGGAAAGTTAGGTTCAATAGTAGCTTTGATATAGACTATATCTCAATTATTCCTAAATGAATGTTTTAGAATTTTATATTCCAGAGTACATAATTGTATGAATTGTGGTATTAGATGAGCTGTGCATAGAGGTGGTTGAGTGAAATTTGAATGGACTAATAGAAGAGTCTATTTGGGTTACACTCAACTAGTAACGACCCAACTGTTGAGGAAAAAGGAAATTTTTTTGTAGTAAGAATTCCATGCTTCATAATAACTCTGATGTATATATGTAGATATCATGGGTTGTTATAGGCCTTATTCAAAAATATTACACCGTCCTCCAACTCTTCTCGATCAGACTCATTTTCAGTATTAAGATCAAGTACCACCAATCTGTCCACACAAATCTCTCTAAACAAATGAGCAGTAGGTTCATGGTATTCTCTTACTACCTACTGACCTATCGACTGAGCTGCTTCTTCTTCCCCTTCATCATTTTCATTCTCATCATCTTCCTCATTGTCACGCCCTTCCACACTAACTTCTATAGTTCCATTATTCTCCTTATTGTAGCTTGACACATAACTGTACTCTAACAGCTCCTCATCTGCGCAATAATTAGGGTCTATGCTCTGAGATTCATCATCATGAAATATTCTGAATGTATGACTACTACAACCAATGTCTTCTTAAACATATGGTGAGGAAACATTAACAATCGTAAAGCAAGGTCATGTGACACTTGTACTATGGCAATATTTTCAAAAGTGGAAAAATTTGATGGCCCAGCCTCATAATTGTCAAAAGTGGGAAAACTCGAGAGTCCAGCCTCATAATTGTCAAAATTAGAAAAACTTGATGGTCCAACTTCATAATTGTCAATAGTGGGAAACCTTGATGGTCCAACCTCTACTAACATTTGTAACCCTACATTCAAATCAATGTCAAGGCGGAGTGTCCATATTTGAACTAGCAACTCTATAACACTAAGTTGAGAAACATATGTACAATGCATTTCTATCATCATTTCAATACCTTCATTTCAATACTTTCATCTTCATGAAGATATAACGTCCCATACAGTAAATGGGACAATGACATTGATATCCAGTAAATAATATTTCTCACTTCCTTTGTCTTAGATAAACCCAACTTCTCCTTTACAAATTTTTTCAAGTCTTGTAAACTAAGCCCTTCTCTAATAAATACGTCTTTAGAATGTGGACACTCAAAAGTTACTCCGTTATTTCCTTGACATATATTTTCATCTTTATACAAAAGTGCACGTTACTTCCGAGCCATTTTCTCTATAATACTAGGTCAAATATTCAAAGATAAACAAATTATACAAACAATTTAAAGAATACTAATGAATAAATTAAACAAAATAAATTAATATAAATTAACACAAAAGTGTAACTATTTAAGATTTCACTTTTTTTATACACATTTATTGTTATTAAAAATAACACATTAAATATTTAATTAACTAACAAAAAAATACAAAAGAAAATAATATAGTCAAATAAAAAAATAAAAATATTAAAAAATTATTAAGTTCCCATCGAAATTTTTACTACATTATTACAATGTTATACTTTTATTTTCTTTCAATATTATTGTTGTTATTATTAAAAAATTGCTATTCAATACAATAATAATATTTTTTTTACTTTTTATCAATATATATTATATTTATGTTTAATTTTTTAACTAATATTTAAATTATTGAGGCAAGAAAAACTAATTTTTAAATTGTAGAAAGTTATAATTAATATTTAAAAAACAAACAACAAATATACATATATGTTTTTACTTTTTTTTACACGTCTATTATTATAAATGTGTACAAACAAAGAATAAATATTTAGAAAATATTCAACACAAGATATTATAAGTTTAGTATTATTTAGGTTTTACTCTTTTTACAAGTTTATTATTCTCATAAATCAAAATAACACATAATTTAATATGAGTATTTAGCACATATTTAAAAAAAACAACAACGTATATATTCAGTAAAAAAAAATTTATAATCTTTGGTAAAGTCATCCAAAAATATTAAATTTAGGCATATTAAAATTAAAAAATAAAAACTAAAATAAAAACAAATAATAATAATAATAATAATAATAATATAAATGGCATACCTGAATGTAGATAATTTCAAACTTTATGAAAAGGAACTGAGGAAAGATCAAGTTATTTGATAGAGCTTGAAAAAATTAGGACAGAGTAGAGGCAGAAAATAAAATCAGAGGGAGAGAGTTTGAGTGAAAATTGAGAGAAGTTTGAGAGAGTTGCATACCTTGGATGCATTATTTATACACATACATGCAAAATTCTAACCTTATTAGGCATGTTAAGTTCAGTCATGTCAAGAGATGACCAAGTGCTGCTGGCTCTCGTGATGTTTGATCATAAAGGCCAATAAACTCTGGTTCTCATGGTACTGGCCCTCATAGTTTTGTATCGAGACCCTTTAAAAAAGTTAACAATAACTCGTAATGCAATTAGGAGACTTAAGTGAGACGATTTGAAGACTTGCTTAACATCTTATTTGGCGAAAACATGCCATGTGCTATTAACAGTCTATATCTAAAAGAAGACAGGCCATGCGCTATTAACAGGCTTTATGATGTGGTCTCAATTTGCCCATGATTTTGTGCTCATTACTTTTCCATGACTTAATCTATTTATACATCTAATTGATTTTGTTTTTGCAACACTGGAAATAATTGATGCTGGTATGAATTATTAGTGAAAAGGACAATAATGGAATCGGAGTAGGCTTGTATTGTGACGTGTAACACAATCCCATGTCATGCGCGATTGCATCAGCATTACTTGTTCATCCATCTCCATGACCTCAAAAAGATTCAAGTATTCAACCCTGACCTCAACAACTGGTTCACCAACTTTATTCATATATATATATATATATATATATATATATATATATATATATATATATATATATATAATATTTAAGAATAATTTAATCCACAAAAGTTAATTTGACTTAAAATAGTTTAAAAATTATTGTAAACCAAACATCGTTTCAAATTTAACATCTCTTCAAAGTAAGAGTTTAAAATAATTAGAATTGTCTTTTAATTTATTCTTATGTCAACCCTTACCTTTTAAAATTATTTCACCTTATTAATAATATTATAATATTTAATTAGTAAAAAATAAAAAATAATTTATCTTTTCTTAAAAATCCAATCAATAAACATTTATCACACATTTTACTCTATCTCATTTTGCTAATGACAAATTAATTTTACTTAAAATAAAAACTCCCATTTAAGCCTACACTCTCAATTATCATACATCTCATGTCTACTTCTAGATTTCTATAAAATATTCTTGCCACTAATCTAATTAATTAGTTGTAAATTATATTTCATTTTAGAGCTTTATTTGAGATTGATTTTTTCATTGAAAAAGTTGTTTATTTATTTTAAAATCACTTATTTAAAAACAAAAGTGTTTAACAAATTTTCAAAGGTGCTTTTAAGTGATAACAAAAGTAATTTTATAAGTTTGAAGTAAAAGTTAAAAATTGAAACATCAGTTTCTAGTCAAAAGCAAAAAATAAAAAATTAACTATTTTAAGATAAAAATACTTTTACTAAAATTTTATATTTATCATAATACTCTTATATTTTACTTAAACCCTTTTCCCACTAATAAAGACTTCATTCATTATGCTGATGATAACATCATACTAGATGGAGGAAAAAGAGGGGTCATCTGACATTCCTCTTCACATGCAAAGTGGGTCTTTCACTTTTATAGAATTGACACATAATAAAATTAGGCATGAAATGGTTGATAAATCTAAATTTATATTATTTTACTATGATTTTATTTTTTATATTTTACTTAATAATAAATATTTATAACTATTTATCTATTTAAAATAATATTAATAACAAATTTAATATAATTATATTATTATTTTAATAATTTGACAATAAAAAATATTTTTTAATACAAATTAGTCAAATATAAAATATTTTTTAAATATTGATAAAAGTACTTTTCAATTAAATTAGAGAATACAAACCGTTTCTCTATTACAACACATTTTATAAAAGAAAAAAATTTATGTCTAATTTTTATATTTTTGTGATTAAATTTTTTAATTAGAAATCGACATATATATAATTTATTCAACTCATCTTTTATATGATTAATTCTTTTTTAAAAAAAAATTATATGTTTATTAATTAAAAATTTTAATAATAAAATATAAGTAATTACACATAATTCTAATCTTTCCAAAAACTTTACTTTAGAAGATGTGGATCATTTAAAAATAAATAAATTTTAGAAACAATCTCAGATTAACTCCTCCAGAATTAAAGATGACACAAACTTTCTCGAACTAAATGGACAAGAATAAATTCCTAACCGACTAATTATTTATTAATTAATCTTTTATAGTATCCAAACTATCAACAATACCCATTACAATATTTTCTCGAAATTTATTCTTTTAATCCCTAGCCCCAAGCCACCAACAGTTAAATTCGTTTATATGGATTATGCGACTCTTTTTTTTTTAATTTTACGTGTAAAAACTGTAGAGTGAGTTATTATTAATAATTTTAATTTCTTTCTATTATTTATTAGATAATATATTACTTGAAATTAATATTTCTTAAAAAAATTAGCAAAGTATTATTTTTTAAGAAACAGTAGAATATGTATTATGACTAATATTTTATAGCATTAAAAAAATTGAAACAGATGACATAATTTATATATATATTAATAGAATAAATTAAATATATATTTTTAATAAAAAATAATATTTTAATAATTTAAATAGAATTTATTTGAATTCAAGTTGAGTATCACTCCTCAAATCTAAATCTGAACCAATAAAATTTTTTAAAATAATTTTTACACTCAGACTCATTTTTTTTAATATCAAATTTGAATATAAACTCATACCTATGAATAAATTATGAGTATTCATAAGATAAGAATACTTTAATCATCTCTAATTTCATTGAATATATCTTCTTAATTTTTAATATGATTTCAATTATTAATAAAATTATTTGATTTGTCAAAAACTTGGCTTGGTAATCATTAGAAATGCAAATGCAGAGACAAATTCAACCAAATGAATGCTTATTTTATTTTTATTTTTTTTTTTACTTTCCATAAACAATGTTTCTATAAGGGATTGTGAGACATCCAACCTACCTGAGAACTATATAGAGACAATGGTGACAATGTTTTATTTTATGATTTATCTGAAAGAAAAAAAGGTATTACACTATTTTTGGGGCTTAGATAAAAAAAATTGAGTCAAATATTATGATTATTTGATTATGTATTTGATAAATTAGATTTTTTCACTGCTAATCTGGATGTGGTTGGCTAAAATTTTTTATTAACTTGTAGAATGAAAATAACAAAAGAAATATTTGAAAAAAATTAAAATTAATTTCAAACTTAAAGGAAAAGAAAGTATTTTTACTCACATTTTATGAAGAAAATCATATCTTACCGAAGATTATTGTTACTGAAATGGGGTTATTCTTTTTGCCGAACCATATCTAGTACGCATTACACTAGGCACCATCTTTCTCTAATCCTCTACGTGTAAACCACTCCAATTATATCCTCTCCACCACGCCCGGTTTTTTCTTTTTTCTTTTTTTTTTTATTTTTTTATAAATATTCTCTTATTAAAGGCAGTCATACTCAAAGTATCATCAAATATTAAATATTGATAAATTTTTTAAGAATGATTTGAATACAAGCCTTGATTTTATCTAGGACCATGTTGGCTTTTTTTAAATTATTTTATGAAATGAGTTTTAAGAATTTATGTTATTACTATTTTTATATATTTATAAACATATTATTAATAAAAATTTATTTTTTATGTTTTCTTTATTTTAAAAAATTAGAATTCAGAATAATTTTTAATTATTTTATGTTTTCTATAATATATTTTATTTTTTATTTTTTGTTAAAAATAATTATTCAAAAAAATTTATTTTAAAAAAATTAAAAATAAATTTTAAAAATTACAATTAAATAAACCCTTAGTTATTTGATTTACTCTATTCTCTCTCCTACAAAATTTTCAGCCAAATTGGATTATTTTATGTGATGTGTTAATATAATAACATTATGCACTGAAAAAATTAAATATAAAATTAATTAAATAATAAATGTCTCGTTCACATATGGAGTTATCAGTATGGATTCAACTTAAAGATTAGACTTGCTTATGTCACAAAAAATAGTAGGCTTCTTTTTTGGCCAAATAAAAAAAAAAGTAGGTTAGATTGGTAAAATATAAATCCATAAAAATATAGGTCAATTTGATCTAGCTCTTCAAATCCGTGAATTACATATTATTATTATTATTATTATTATTATTATTATTATTATTATTATTATTATTAGTTATAATACACAAAAATTTAGAAAACTATAATTTAATATATGAATTTTTATTTTTATTTTATTATCATAGAATTATTTTATTAAAAAAATCTTTTACTCATCCACCTCTTTTATTTTTAATTTTAATTCATCTAATTGACTTATTATAAAAGTAATAAAAAAGTAATTCTATTATTTTTTAGCTTTTAACATTTAATTATTTTATAAAAGTAATATATAAGTAATTATAAGTAATTAATTTATTATTGGTGTTAATTCAAAAATTTATTAATTATTGAAATAAATTAGCAAACTATAAACAAAAAATATTTTGTAGTTAAATTTAAAAAAAATTGGTGGGTTGACAAATTGATGAGTTAGTTCATTCAATTTGTCAACTCACCAATAAGGTAGTCCCAATAAAGCATCATTAACTTATTTTTAAAATAAATCAACTCAACTTGACTCACTTTTTACTAAGCCATAAGGGCATAACTCTGTATGGATTGAGTTAACTCGTATTACGAGTTCTATTAGGGATTATCTTGGGAAAGATATGAGTAAAGTGTAACAGTCCAGCCGCCCACTTGCAGATATTGTCCGCTTTGGTGGTTATCGAGCCACCTCACGGTTTTGTTCTTCCCCTTGTCAAGGGGAAAAACGCATCTACAAGGGAGAGGTATCCACACCCTTATAAGGCATGCTTCGTTCCCCTCTCCAACCGATGTGGGACATTACAAATCCATCCCCCTTAGGGAGCCCAGCGTCCTCGCTGGCACAACGATCTAGGCCCCGGCTCTGATACCAATGTAACAGTCCAGCCACCTACTTGCAGATATTGTCCGCTTTGGTGGTTATCGAGCCACCTCAAGGTTTTGTTCTTCCCCTTGTCGAGGGAGAAAACGTGTCTACAAGGGAGAGGTATCCACACCCTTATAAGGCATGCTTCGTTCCCCTCTCCAACCGATGTGGGACATTACATAAAGTACTTAGTCTTCGTAATAATTCTAGTATGACTAACAATAATCTAAGTTATAGAAAGACTTCTACCCTCTTTCATGTAAAAGTTCTATTATATAGCACAACACAAAGGTGCTCAAACTTTCTTTCTTCATATTATTGCATCATAGCCATATTTTGTTTCCTACAAGAGGCATACCAGCATTCTAATACTAATATTGTTACAAACAGTATCCGCTTATAAGATCATATTTTTTTATAATAGAATAACACTACTTCTTAATCTCTAATATTGTTATAAACAGTATCCCCTTATAAGATCATAGTTTTTTTATAATAAAACCTCTTAATCTCTACAAAAGTTTAGTTACATATCATACCTGAGTTTTCTCCTAATTCTTGATAAAATTTGTTAAAGGTAAGATATAAAGGAAAGGCAAGTATTTCAAACTAGTTGAAAACTCTGATATTATTGCTCACAAAGGATGATACAAGCTTTCTATGATTTTTTCTTTACAACACTCTTGACTATTGATAGCCAATATTTTTCTACCTTAGTTACATAACTCTAGTTATAATATAATCTTAGTTACATAACCTTAGTTACTTTTTTAGTAACTCAGGTTTCTTTTACAAACTATAGTTACTTTTTGACATAATAATTATCCTTTAATAATATCTTGTCTCTTCAATCTAGTAGGTTCATATTTATATGTAGTTCCTTATAGTCTTTGGCTTCTTTTTCTCTTTCCTTGCAATAATTGCACTTATGACTGAGATATCTAGATAATGCTTGACGAATCCTCTTTTTTATTCTTTCCAGGTTGTTCATATTATTTGTCTTGATTCTGTCGTACCATGCAAGGAAATTATTCATTAGTCTATTAACTCGTCCTATTGAATATATACATATTGTTGGGCCTTTGAAATAGGTCCATTGGGCTTCCTTTGAAGAATTTATTATTCTATTCATATCTTGGAATATAATCATCATTTCTTTGACTCTTATATTAGACATTCCGTATTGGAAATCTTCATCATCTTCAATATCTAATTTTTCTTCTTGTTCATATTTGAAAGGCTTCTTGGTAGTTTTGAATTTGATGAGGTTGATTGGAGGATAAAATTTGTCTAGAGTTATTTCTGCTATAGTAGAATAACACCTTACATAGATTTGATATTGGGTGACTATTCTAAAATAGTGTTTTGCAGCTTCTTGAATGGATTTCAGTAATTGAGAAATTTCTTTCATATTATTTAAAGGATATATTGTTTGGATTAATCCAAAACTATATAGGGTTTTTACTAATTTAGGATTTTTTTCTTGGTAAAATAATGACCTTATTTATGGCATAATGGGAGACACATTTAATGGTGTTTGTGGGTATAAACAAATGGTTAAGGTTGTGGATTATAAATCTGAAGAAGTCATACTGTTCCTTGATTTTGAAAGGATTTTGGTCTTTCTGAGGATTTCTTGGTGAAAAAGTCTTTTCAGAGGATGTTCTATTTGATATTGGTGAAGAGTTTTTTGAGGAGGATGGATTATTGGATCCTTGGTTCTTTTTAGAGGCTTCTATTTGAGCCTTTATTATTTTTGTAAATTGGACTAATTTTGTAGGCTCTTGTTTTTCTTTCTTCTTGTTTTCTTGTATATTTTTGACCTGATCTTCCAGGCTTGATACTTTTCTTTTTCATTCTTCAATATTTATATATAGAGTATTACATGTAGAATTAATATTATTGGTAATATAGACCTGCATAAGGCTCATATTCATATCTATAATATTTAATTTTATAATTATCTATTCTTGAGTAGATAATTATTGAGTAGATAATTGGACTTCTTGAGTTTCTATCAAGTTCTTGTTCTGCTCTTCTTTGGATTCCATCTGCTCAAAAAATCAGTCATTAAATTATTTTTTCTCTTTATATATTCAATATCATAATCATAATAAGATAAATCACTTTGTCATTTGATTAACATTTTATTACTTAATTTATTTGTTTTTATTCCTTTATCTAGCTATTTTGTTACTTGAATATTATCTATTTTTATTGTGAATCTTGTATTTGTAATAAATAGTTCAAACTTTTCTACAACTTTTACTATTGCTAAAAAATTCTTTTCAATACGAGTGGTAATTATTTTGAGATTCATTAAATTTTTCACTAGCATATCTAGTTATTTTTTCTTTTTCTTCATTATTTTCATGATATAATGCTGCTCCCCAATAATTATATAATGCATCTGTATATATTATCCATTTAACATTTGATGAATTTGGTATTACTAATTTTGGTGAATTTTAACATAATTTTTTAATTTGATTTACCATTTCTTCTGATTCTTTATTCCATATCCATTTGGTCTTTTCTCCTACTAGTTTAGATTTTTTTGATGTGAATTTAGAAAGGTTTGGTATATAATTTCTTGCTTGGTCTACTAATCCTAAGAATGCTTGTAGTTCTTTTTTAATTTTTAGTTTTGGGAATTCTAATACTTTTTCACTTATGTGTTCTTGTAATTTTATTCCATCCTCTGGTAAATATTGTCCTAAAAATGATATTCTTATTTTTCTTAATTTAGCTTTTTTAGGTGATATGTTTAATCCTTTTTGTTCTATAAGATCTATAAATTTATTTAAATGTTTTTCATGATCTTCTTTTGCTTTTGAATATATTAATATATCATCAATATAGATTACTACAAATTCTCTAATTTGTAATAACGTTTTAGTGACATATTCTTAAAATATACTTGGACTATTATAGAATCTCATAAGTAGTATATTCTATTTATATAGACCTTCTGAAGTACCAAATGTTATATATTTTTTACTTTCTTTTTTTAACTTTATTTGAAAAAAAATCTTGATTTGCAATCAAATTTTCTAAATATTATTTTTTCTTTTACTAAGTTAAATAAAAGATCTATTCTTGGTATAGGATATCTATTTCTAATAACTAATGAATTTAGTTTTTTTATAATTAATAACTAATGTGATTATCCTCTTTTTTTTCATTATGTTTTATTATTATAATGGCTGGTGAAGAATATTCTGAATTACTTTCTCTAATTAAATCATATTTCTTTATTTCATTTATATATATTATAAATTATTTTTTATCTTGTTCTGTTGAAGGATATTATTTACAATTAATTTCCTTAGTATGATATTTTAATTCTATTTTTTCTAAGGGTTTTGATTTTTTCCAATAATATAATGGATTATCAATATAATTTTCTAAGTTTCTTTATTCTATATTTTTGAGTTTTTATAGTTTCGAATTTTTGTTCAATTTCTATAGGTTTGTTATTGGATAAGAATTGTATTTCTTTTTCATTTGTCTTTTTCTAAAATTTTTTATCATTTCTTCTATATGGTTTTGTTATTCTTATTCCTCATGCTTCATGGTTACATAGAGTAATTAATGTCAAGGTTTTTTTTAGTTATATGTATTGGCATATATTGTTCTAAGAAATCTAGTACTAATATCATATCACTTGTTGCTTCATTAAATTGATCTAAGGTTTGGATTTGTAATTCATATTCTCCCATTTGAATTGGTGCATTCTTTGCATATAATTCTATCACATGCATTTCTTTTCTTGCACTAGCCATTCTTAGTGATTTTTATTATTATTATTTTATTATTTTAGTAGTAATACATTGTATTTGGCTATTGATATATTCCTTTATGTATCTACAATGGCATAATATTTTCTGGATCTATATTTTTTATAATTGATTTTTACTAAAATATAATATAGTTGCATTTTAATTAATTCTTTTAATTATAATTTTTTTTGGTTTATATTAAATAAAATTATATCTTTTTGAATTCTATATGGTCTTACATGTTCTAAAAAATATTTTCCTAATATTAATTTTATTTCACTATTTATATTTATTTCGTCTTCTAACCATAATTTTATGTTTATTATATCTCTATTATTAAATCTTAATATACTTGATGTTTTTGTTCCCTCTTCTTCTATTTCTATATTATTTTTTGTGCATTTTAATTGAATTGTACTCTTTTTTATTTGTAGTTCTATTATAGCTATTATTGGTTTCCATATTGATCATTTTTTAACTTCTACAGGAATATATATATATTTATATTTAGGTTGTGTTAAATCTATTTGAGGTATTTGTGAATTTATCTCTGTTGTTAATCTACTACTTATAGATATTTTCGCTAATTGATACTTTAAATTTCTTGAACTTGTTGATCTAGTTTTTCTTTTGATATCTCTATTATTTCTTAGATATTCTAAGCTACGTCTTGGTGGGTTTATATTAATATTTAGAGTTGAAGTAGATGGTGTATTTATTCTTAATGTTATTTGTCCTATTATATTATTTGCTTCTATTATTCTTGGTTGTCTTTCTGTATATAATCTTGTTCTATTTAATTATAATTCCAATTGTTCTAGTATAGTTATGTTATCAAGATCTAATTGTATTTCTTTTAGTACTGGCATAAAATGCCTATCTATGTTATTTTTTCTTGGTTTTTACTATATATATATTATGCTCATTTATAAATATTAATCATATCACAGCTATAATACTTATAGTTTTTACTCCAAAAATTAATCTTATATTATCTAGTTTACAGTATACTATTAATTTTTTATCCATATGTTCATATTTTCTTAATATTGCAAAATTCGTAGTTATAGTGAATTTAAGTTTTTGGTAAATTAAATTTTCTTGTTGATATTCCTAGTATACTATCTTGTACATTACTTATTATCCCTTCATCTATTATTAATAATTCTATAAGTGAATTTATTGCTTCTTGAAAATAAATTTTTACTAATAATTGTACCTCTGCTATATAAATTTTAGTAACTTCATCTTTGAATGGTAATTTATTTATTTCTGATTCTATTAGTGTTTTATTTATTAAATGTGTTCTTAATACTCCTTCCATTAGTGTGTATTCTATCGCGTGTTTCTTTTTTTAATATAACACATGCTGATTTTTCTTTTTCTTTTTTAATATTTTACTAATCTGAGCCATAAAATTTTCTCTTTTTTTCTTTGTTTTTAATATTTTACTAATTTTAGCCATAAAATTTTGTTTTCTAAGTTCTTCATGTTTTAAATCTAATTGTATGTTTTTTATTTTATTATATTGTCTTTGATTAAAAGTTATTCTTCTTTCTGTTATTCCTTGTGATAAATTCTTATATTCTTTCTATTTTGTTTAAGGTTGGTCGCCTTTCTCTATTTCATTATTTTCTTCTTGATGTTTTTCTATAGCTCTTATTATATTGATTTGATAATTTTCTTCTATTATTGATTAACCAGAATCATATTTATCATATTCTTCATTTAACATTTTTTATTTTATATATTTCTATATCTGAATTATTTATTTAACTTCTTGTTAATTCGTTATATTCTAATGGTTCTAGATTATATTCATTTGCCTATTGTAATATATTCATTGTTTTCTTTGCTTTTGATTTTGGACAATTAGTTAATATATGTCCTAATTTTTCACAATTATAACATTCACATTTTATTGGTTTTTTATTATAGTTTATTCTTTTTGTTTTTCTCTTAAAATATTTTTTAGGTTTATATGTTTTGTATAAATTATCTTTTGGGTATTTTTTATATTCATATTTATATTTTTCTCTTTCTTTTTTGCCTTTTTTTTTTTCTAATTTACATCCCCATTTATGAGGAGTTTCTAGTTCTCCACATTTTATAAATAGTTTATTTATTTTATAATATTTCATATTTCTTCTTGCTTGTTTACATTTATATGATATATATTCTTTTAAATATTATTCTCTTCTTCCCATAGTATCTATATATCACATTAATTCTATGTTATTAATTAATTATATATAATCTTATATGATTATTTCATATATTAATTTAGGTAACTTTCTAAAAAATAAGTCTAAATAAAATCTTTTTTGTTCTTATGTTGGTAGTCTTAATCAAAATAATATTTTTTATATTCACATATATAAGGATATAAATATTTTGATTCTATTTTACATATTTTTATTTGATTCATTTTTTTTATATCCTTTTCTATTTTTGTTATTTTGTTTAATCCTGTGATTTTTCCTAATAATTTATTTTTTAATAATTTTTCATATTGTCCGATTAATATTGTATATAATTCTTTTTTGTTTAAGTAAGATGTATTTATTGATCTAGCTAGTTGTCTAAATTTTTTTAGCTTGCTTTTCCACCAGTTCAGTACTATTCCTGTAAAAATGGCTTCTATTACTAAGCTTGTTGCTGTTGTGTCTATGTTTCTTCCTATTAGTGCTATTAGTTATGATTTTGACCATTCTTCTATTCTTTTTTCATTATCTAAATTACAATCTAAGTCTAACTATATTTCTGAATTAGGTATTTGTCTTGTTTCATATTGTTATAATGGAGTTAGAGTATATATTATATTTTTTTGGTATTTTAAAGATTGTATTATTTATTTGTATAATATCTTCTGCTCATAGTGGTTCTTTATGTTTTAATATTTATTTATTTTTGCTTTATTTTCTCTAATTTCTCCAATTACACTTAATGATACTGTGTTGTCAGTATATTTTGAGTTTGTTATGTTTGGTGGATTAAGTGATTTTTGTTGTTGCATATTTATTTGGGGTATGTTTGATCTTATAATTGTCATATGTCCTAATTCTTGTTTTATTTTTTCTAAATTTTCTTCTTCCTCTTGTCCCATCATTTTTCTATTTCATTAATATCTGAATCTTCTGTATCACTTTTTTCTAATTCTTTTAAAGCTTGCATCATATTTATTTTACGTAATTCTAGATTTTTTTATTCTCTAAATATTCTAAAAATATCATTTGTATCGGTTCTTATTTGACATGCTAATTCTAATACATTATGATCTTTTTTAGTTAATACTTATATGATTTCTTTTGTTGAAACCTTTGAAATTATTTGTTATTCTCTTATCCATGGTTTTTATTGTTTTGCTATATCTATTTTTCTTATTTCTTCGAAAATAGTCCATACGTTTTTTATTTAATATTTTTTGCCCTTGTTGTATTTATTCTGTTATTATTCTAGTTTGTTTCATATTTTTATAAACGAGTTGAGATCTTTTTTATCTTTCAATTATTTCTGGTTTTGTTTCTATAACTTATGACATATTTATTTACAATTCATTTTTTTATGGGTTCTATGCTTGGTCATATTCTTATGGCTTTCATTATTTGTCTAATATTTTCTTTAATATATGTTAATTTGTTAAATTTCTCACTTCTTAATTTCATAGGTTTTGATAATTTTTTTAATCTTTCTAATCTATATTTAGGATTTTCTTTATCAATTATTAATTTTGCTTCTTTTGATAAATTTTCTAGTCCACCATTTTCTTTTTCTAAGTTATAATTTATATAACATCCTAATTATTTTGTTAAAAACATATTTAACCAATTTAGTTGATTAAAACTATTGTCATCATCACCTTCTAGTATAAAAGGTGTATAGATACAAGGTTCCTCTTTTAATAGTAAAATATAAGAACTTTCTGGCAATTTTGAACTTTCTATACCATATATTCTTTGTTCTAATTTTTCTAATATCTTCATATTTTAATTAATAAATATAAAGTTAAAACAGGAAAAAAAAAGTAATTGAAATGAATTTTAAACTATAGAGACTAATTATTCATGTTATTCTTTTTTTCCAATGCTTTGATACCATAATTAGACAACTTGTTTGTAAATAATTTTAGATTAAAAAATAATATTTAAATAATTTATATATAACAGATTTAGATTTAAATAAGATACTACCCTCCTTTGATCCGAATCTAGCCTTACTGCTTTAATTCTCATACTCCAACCTAACAAATAAATTTTATGAATATCTATAAGATATAAGTATTTTGATTATCCCTAAGCTACGTTCAAATACAATATCAACATTAGAGATGAAAATTTCATCTTTATATGCCCAAAACATCTAATGTTCAAAACCAAATTGAATTTGAAAAGACATATTTTTTTAATATCCATATCTAAAAACTACTTGATACTCATAGTATTTGAAACACCCAAAATATTCTAAAAAAATAATAGATATTAGATACTTTATAATTAATTAATCTATTATATATTCAATATCTAATATTCATTCAATAAAAAATTTTTAAAAAATTATAAATAACTATAAAAAATTATTTTACAATAAAAAAATCATACATAATTATTATAAACTAAAATAAAAAATTTTAATAATATTAAAAACAATGAAATTTTATTTAATAATATATATTTAATTTTATAATATATATTATATAGATATCAAATATTAAGTATCCTATTCATATATTTATTTTAAATAAATATAAAATATTTAAAATCAATATCTATAACTTTTTAATACTTAATAAATATTTATATTTTATTCAATATTTAATATTCATTGATATGGAATTTTTTTTTTGAATTTTCTAACGCTAAAAAACGGCAACCATCTTCAAAATCTAAATATCTTATTTCATAACGCCCAATCATTTCCCGACATGTACACACTTTTATTGTCAAAAGCATGGCGTCATTGGCTGAAAGAATTCTGTAGCCATGTTCCTAATGCACAATAAAAGTGTCGTCTTAGCGGGAATTAGGAAACTCTAGTGCTGCAGAAGCACCCAAAAGTTCTTACCCCTAATTTATTTGCTGACTGCGACAAGATTCCAATCCCATATCTCACTTTTTTTATTAGTTTATATTTTTTTAGAAATAAAAAAATTAATTCTTTAAAATTTTGAAAATGGAACCAACTAGATTGCGTGAAAAAAACCGCGTAGAAGTAATAATAATAATAATAATAATAATAATAATAATAGCATTCAATTCAAATCAAACCCGCACATCCAAAAGAAAGAGAAAACAAAAAGGAAAGAAAAGGAAAGCGTGAAGATCGGCCCTAGGGTTTTCTTTCTCCTTCTGATGTTAGAAAATCTTCTCTCCTTCGAATCTTTGAGGTCTCTCTCAGAAACTCTCTCCCGAGTAAAGCCTCATATTCTCTTCATCCCTCTGTCTTATTCACGGTATTCTCCTTTTATTTTTCTTTCTCAATGGTATTATTTTAACCTCGTGAGGCATTTTTTTATTATTTTTATTTCCAGATTTTAGTGAATGATGATCAGTTCAATATAGTTGGCATAGCATCGATTTAGAATGGTTTGGAACTTGGAGCTGTCACCTTTTTAAAATAATAAAAGCAGTGTTATATTTCGTGAATCAGTTTGTTTGGTTGCTGAGAAAATTAAGGGCTTTAAGCTTTATCGGTTTTGGAAAATGAAAACTGGACTAAACTGAGCTGAACGATTCAGTTGTTGGTCAAGTGGTGGGATCTTTTATAATTCGAATTTGATTATAGAATTTCCTCTTTTTCTGCATTTACACGTTGGTGCTGACTGACTTTTCTTGTTTGAAATGATTGCTGGTGTATGTAGATTGTCGTGGCCCATTGAAAGGCAGGATTTCTGGTCAAAGGTTTGTGGTACCATCTTGTACAGGAGTTGAATCATTGGAAGAATTCAGATGCCGGAGGAAGACCTAGTGGAGCTTAAGTTCCGTCTTTATGATGGATCGGATATTGGGCCCTTTCGTTATTCGCCGGCTTCTACTGTTGCCGTGCTTAAGGAGAGAATTGTTGCAGAATGGCCAAAAGGTTAGGATTTTGACATTATGTTTATTTTTTAATCTATTTATGCGTTTTATTGTTCAAACACTGCTGTGTCAACTTTCGAATTTTATTTATGGTGGTCCTTAATGATAGCTTTGACATGTTGGTTGAGACAAAATAGCTTTAAGTTCTCTGGCTTAAATGAAGTGAGTGGTCCAACTCTTTGAGGATTTTATTCTAAAGTTCTATGATCTATCGCATTTATATTAGTCCTAATTGTTTCTACTTGTGCAACCGAGTTATTCTTATTCCATCCTTTTCTTAACATTTTCTGTAACCTAAATGCACGGACTTCATTTTTTTGGAAACCTTTCGGTTAATATGTTCTACCAGTTGCTTCATTCCATTTTGAGTAAAGAATTTATTCTTCTTTCAAAGATGGGAAAACTGGTGGGTGGGTGAATATTTTGTGTTGCAGCTCTGCTTTGCTTATTGGGCTAAATTAGGTTACAGGATTGAATCCTTTATTTGCAAATTTGAAAAATTTATGAAGGTTAAATTGTTCTATGTTTTTTAGTTCTCTTGTTTGGAAATTGCTGTCTTTTTCAATTTTCTTTTCAGGAACAACAATTAGTAAGTGTTATCCATTTAAAACAGCGTTGTGGGTCATTCTTTGATTTTCCTCGTTTTAATGGTTTCTTACATACCTCATCAATTATCAGTAGGCTTGTGATTTTAAATTGTGGGAATCAGATAAGCAAAATGATTCATTGATACTTAGAGTCTTGATATAATTGTACCTCTTTACCTAGATATTGAGATAGTCTGTCTTCTTCAATGCTTTTGGTGGTTGAGGGCAGTGATGGTGTTCTAGTCCCAGTCAGTTATTTACAAAACCAAAGCTTTATAAGATGCGTGGATTGCCTTGTTGGATTCTGCTTCACCTTTCCTGACTTGTGTACTGTGAGCTTTTCTTAGAAACCATTCTCATTTCTAGGTCTCTTCCTTTACATTAGCTTCTTTACAAGGTTATGGTTCAAAGCACATCAACAACTTACATGTGAAATAGTTGAGAGAATAAGTCTAAACTTCAATAAGAGAAGGATATGTTGTACTGGAGAGCCTGAAAGAATTGTTTTATATCAGAAGTAATGTAAATTTGTGTAGATTATAACTTAACTCATAGTTTTTAGTAAATTACTGTTTGTCTATTCTGATGGTGGTATGGTAGTTTTCAAGATATTAAGCATGTGAAGGTTCAATATCCATTGATGGTGGAGTATGTTATCAAGTATTAGGTGTCAGATAATGTTCCCATTTCCCCCTAATTTTCATGGCTATCTAGACCCTGTTCTGTATGTTACCTTTGTATGTGTCTATGTTCTTGGATCCATCATTAAGTAACTTATTTTCATAATTGTAGTCAATGGGTTTGATGCATGTCTTAATGTCATTTCAAATACACCATCTTATTTCAGACAAAAAAAATATAGTCCTGTTTCTATATCTCCTATGATTTGGGTTGGGCAAATCTGTCCAAAAATATATTTATATTGTTTAACAAGATATTTGATCCATTCAATTCTTTGTTATGTGTGATAGATAAATTTGAGCAGCTGCCTACCGCCTAGGCAATTCCAAATTAGGGAAGAATGGTTAACTCATGTCAAACTTTCTCCATATGAAGTTTAGAAAAGAAACTCCATTCAGATGCAGAAGTTCAAAATTGTAGGCACAATTGGAATCTTCTGCTCAAATTTGAAAATACTGCAATCATCTGTTGGTTTTATTAAGTTCATTCAGTCCAAGACACAAAATTTTCAATACTTGAAGACAACTTTCAAGATTAATATACGTGTATGCATAGATATCTTCGTGCTCTCAAGTCACATCTATACTTTTGAGCAAATTTATACCCATATATCCATCTTTAAAGAATAGGAAAAGACAGACAGAATATTTGCCATCAAAGTAAAGAGTTGGATTTAGAATGCAAACATCTATAATTGAACCCAACACCTCTAACTATATTGGTTGAGACTATTCATATTTTATCAAGCAATGAGAGAGAGATGGATAAAGAAGATATGGTTGATCTTTCAGCTTGATTAATCACAGAAGTTACAGAGAACTGATCAGATTATCTCCTTTGGTTGTCTACTCCCCATAAAGCACAGTAGGCATTGGCAAGATATGAACAAGGAAAAGTCTTTAGGTGAGGGGAATCATTATGTAAGGTTCTGCTTTGGGGTCAGATCTTATGCATGTGATAAATTGATTGCTGAATGAAAGGGGCAAATGCTTTAAGCAAATTGATGTTCTGCAGATTGGTCAATCTCTGATATGGATGCATTATGTTTAATGTCAAATTAGTACCACTTATTGATAAGTCATTACAGATAAGGAAATATCCAGGTAGGGTATGAACTTGCTCTTTAGTGACTAACAACATTTAGTCCAAGTATTGTCATGTAAGCAAACTTTCTGATTATATTGGAGCATAAGATAAGCATAATAGAAATGGTGGGATAGAAAACTGTAACCTGATAGCTCAGCTTAAAAATTTTGTTGGAAATGAGGTAATCTTACATTTCTGATGTGCGATCATTGCTGCGTCAGATTAACTGATTAACTTTTTTTATTGGAACTGACCATATCTTTGCAACTTTATGGATCCTATAATTCCTAATTCTGGAATCATTATGATTGCAGTCATGGTGTTATGATGCTGGTAGTGACTGATTTGGACAAAGGTTTTTCTACTCTTTCTTTCTTCATACACACATATCAGATTCACAAAAGATTTTCTATGAATTAATAATACATCAAACGATTCTCAAGACAGAATGCTGGTTTCTGGTGTTGCTTTGCTGACAAGAAATTGCAAGGCTGAATTAATGCATATATAGATTTTCTGCACTTTATAGTAATTGCTGACTGGAATTATACAATCACTTGCATTAATGGAGTATTTGTTATAGTATTTGTATTATTCTGGATATTGCACAGTTCCCTTCTTGAGATTGTGTTTAGTTTTATTAATTTAAAAATTCCTGTCTTGGTGTGATCATTTTTTGTTTTTTATCTCCCATTTAATGATGTTTTGATTTTTTAACCATCTCTAAATTGGTTTTATCATGCTGTCCATAGATAAGAAAATTGTACCTAAGGCAGCAAATGACATAAAATTGATACTTGCTGGGAAAATTTTGGAAAACAACAAGACAGTTGGGCATTGTAGATTACCTTTTGGTGATCTACCAATAGGTGTTATCACCATGCATGTTGTCGTCCAGCCATCTTTGGCAAAAGCTAAAACAGGTACATTTCAGTATGCAGTGCGAATATATTCAATGAATTTTATTAATTGACGATTTTGTTTGAGAAGCCAATGCATTTATACTCTATTGCTATTCTGTTAATACCTGTGCGAAAGAACACCAATACTAAATGATAGCTCATTTAATGATGATCTTTATGCACGTTGCTTGGAAGGGGTAAGTGAAAGTGGAGGGAATGAATTTGTGAGGAACAAACATCAGAGGTGACATTAAGCTACCTTGCCCTGTTTGGAGAAGAAAAGGGGATATGGTATGAATGTTAAAAAATAAAATATTCTACACTTAACCAAAAGAAAGCTCTCCAAATTGGAGAGAAAAATTAGTCTAAATTACCCAAGTTGTCTTTGTTAAAATACTCACTTAAAATTTGGTTTTTGTTAATGATCAAATAACTGCAAACTAGGAAGACATTCTGTTTTGAATTATGATGGCATGTTAAGTTTTTCTTTTTATTGGTTTGAACAGAGAAAAAGGTTGATGAGACCCCGAAAAAACAAGTATGTGCATGTTCGATATTGTGATTAGTGAGAATCCATCGTCGTCTGGAGTTAATCTGCTGAGTTTGCCTTTCGTTTTGCTGGGATCTCTCAGATCATTGAAACGCGTAGTTGGAAAGACAATAATATGTAGAATAGTGGCATCCCTCATTGTTAAATGTTCGTTGGAGGGCATCCTGTGTAACAATGCTTGTCTGTCATGATTTTCCTTTTGTTCTATAAAATTGGTGTTTGATGTATCTTGGAAGATGCAATCTCATTAGTTTATATAATATACAACAGGGTTCATGGTCTCTATCTCGTAAGCTGTACCACTATAATGGACAATATTGGTAGATTTAGCGTACCTTGATCTCCTTATAATATCTTTTTTCCCTTACTATGGTAAACATGATCATTTCATGTTTCTCGACAAAGGAGGGAGACAGTTTGGCCACCTTTTGACTTTTGATCTTGGGAACCTTCATGCTCCGATTGTCTCACGGGTGTGACAAAGAGATTTTATTAATCTATATGTATGGTTAGATTTTTTTTTGTGGTCATTATTCTTAAAATTGTTAGTATAAATAATAAAAAAAAGGTTAAAATGCATACAGAATAGCTAGTTACATAATCTTTACTATATATTTTATTTTAAACTATTTAATTTTATATTGAAAATATCACTATAAAATAATTTTTAAAAAATGTCTTATATCTAATAGTGCAGCTTATATCTTTCAACAAAAAATAATTATTTTTCAACTATCATATTTGGGTTTTAGTTTTTTTAAACCATTTCAAATCTTTTAATTTAGAGGGGTTTAAAATTTAGACTATTAATTAGTTTAAAATGATTTATAAACTATTATAAATATTTTCAAATCATTTATTTATTAAACATCTAACTAAGGATTAAGACTCTTAAATTACTTCATTTTATTTCAAATCATCTTTCTAATCAAACCCTAAAATTGAATCATTGTCAATAGGATAAAAGAGGTATTTGTTGTTAAATTTTTCATTAGGGATATTAAAGCAGAGATTTTTTACAATAATATTACATAATTGGGTATTTCCAAAAAGTAGCAACGGAGAGTTCCTTATGGTGGTCTCTTAACCATTGGGACAATTGGGTTACCACAATAACTACTGAGTCAGCAGTTTGCATGTCCAAAGTCCAATGATTTGTAGAAGTTGGAACAGTTCATAGTACGGCGTCAATCGTGATCTTTATTAGGTGGTTCTATAAAATGGCAGCTAAATTGCCACAAATTACAAAAGTACGAAAGGGTTCATCAACATTATCCAAAATTGGTCCCTTTTATTTGAGAATAATGCCCTTTTTCATGCTTTCAGGATAGAAACTACCATGAGTCTAATGCCATTACTTAAAGAATATGACATGGTAAAATTGTACCTGGTTCAATGGTTCTGGTGGTCTCCAATGAGTGTGCGTTCTTTGTCTCTTGCAACTATGGTCAGTTTCACTAAGGAGAAGAGGAAAGGGCTAACAGAATGATTAATTAAGCTTATTTGAAGAAATATGAAATGTAAGATGACAATATACATTTTTATTTAGTATTTGAATGTTATTAAACCATTATTTATTCTCTTAATATTTATTGTCAAACATATTTAAAAAATTTAAGTGTATTATCAAATATGTAATAAAAGTTAATATAAGTCAATATTTAATTTTTATCTAATATTTTAATAGTACACGTCAGATGACATATTATTATTTTCTGTTAATAATTTAAATAGCGTTAGACTGTGAAACAAAATCGATTGAAAAAAAATTTTAAAAAAAAAATTAAAAATTAAAATAAAGTTTAGTGGCATGTTAAATATTTTTGCCTTATATTTAAAAAGAAAAAGGAGAGAATCAACTTTTAATCCTACTAGTATTTTTATACGGGGTAATCAAATATGAATTAAAACTGAATGAAAATTCTGATACTGACATTGATTCAATGTTGGTGAATGGTGCTGAAGTGATGATCAATGCCCATAACCCATGCTTGTATCAATAATCAAAACGGTAGTCATTTGTTGGTGTCGTTTATCGCAAATGGTTCACAAAAGTAGTGGATGGTGATAAGAAAGATGGTGACCCAACACAAGTGATAGGCCTCAGGCAGTGTGGTCATTGACATAACGTGGAGAGGTAACGGCCTCAAACTTGAAACAAGAGCCTCCTTAATTATGCACATTAGTGCACACAGTCCATTGCCTTATAAGGAGTAGTGACACAGTTGGTCAGAGAGAAAAGGAAAGTGCTACAATGCTACTGCCATCTATTTACTTTAAGAATGGAGTAAGTAACAGTAAATTCACCTATTCAATGCTTCTCTGATGAGACTCTTTCAATGGCAATGGCTCACGTGAAGGACATGAATGCTCATTAACCTTCCCTACCAGTTTCATATGCTTTACTTCAATGCCTTATCCTCCTAAACACGGTGAAATGAACTCAATGAATGAGAGAATCAAATTTGAATAGGACTTAGTAGTAATCATACCGTAGTTGATTAACCCAACAACTATAATCATTTTTGTTACTCTACAAATTACTATTGGCTTTTTTTGGAATCCCATATGGAATTTCTATATAAACAACTACTTCAAATCACTAAATCTCTCAAACGAAGCTATTTGCCTCTCCCACAAAGAATATATATATCTACTATCTCGTCTCTCACTTACTCACTAGTTCCATGTCTTGCCAAACAACATTCACATGTCTTTGTTTCTAGTGAAAAGGATAAAGTATTTCCAACTTTTTGCTTGAAGTTGGGTCTCCACTAGCAATTGCCCCTCATCATCCACACACCAAACTCATCTTTTCCTAATGCTCTAAAATCAACGCTTCTGCAGTTCATAAAGAGATCATTCCGAAGCTTCCCTCATAATTCCCAAACTCGGCCATGATGAATCCCATTATTCTGTTTCTCCTTTTACCTTTGTTTACACAATTTTTGGAAGTTGAGCCTGCAAAAGTAAAACCCAAGCTCAAGATTCCAGGGAAGATGTTTCCTAACCCCCAAATCACTGTCATGGGCTTTGTTTACTGTGATATCTGCTCCAACAACACCTTTTCCAAACACAGCTACTTCTTACCTGGTAATATATACAACTTGATTTCTCACAAGGATACATATGTCATGTGTGTTTACTCATTTGGTTTTGTTCATTATGTGCAGGTGCAGAAGTCAGAGTAGACTGTGTTTTTAAAGCAGTCTCAGCAAAAACTGAAGAACAGATTTTGGTTTCAGTGAATAGAACTACGAATAAGTATGGTATGTACAAGCTGGAAATACCATCAGTGGATGGAGTGAGATGTGCAGAGGATTCTGAACTGGTGTCATCCTGCCAAGCAAGTCTTGTGGGGAGTTCATCCTCTTCATGCAATGTTCCTGGTTACAGAAGCACTTCTGATGAGATAGCCATCAAAGCAAGAAAAGCCAATCTCTGCATATACGGTCTGAATGCTTTGAATTTCAGACCATCCAAGAGAGACATCACCTTGTGTGGTAATTGAAACTCAGCAAGTCTCCTCCAAAAGTAGCCAGAGTAGATCAGTACTATAGGTTATTTGTATACACATTCCAAGAATCTCATAGATATTTTCTTGTCTTATCTCTCTTGATTGTTTGTTTTTACTGGATTACTTGTTTGGTTCTGAAGTTTGGGTGCAAATGAAAGTATATTAATTAGGGCTTGTTTGAATGTATCTCAGATGTATATATAACATCTCTCTCTTATGAAACTGTAAAGAACAAGTTACTTGTTCAACAAAGTTATAGTGAATAAACTCTGGCTTGTGTTTTGGTTGTCCCACAAAATAGACATACACCAATTAGGCATTAGCTATGAGATATATCATTAATTACTATCTTACTGTCCTACTGCAAGTTGACATTTGATGAGGACAGGACATAACATTCTATGACACTCTATCCTAGGAGACCACATGGAAATTGTGATATGGGGGATCTAAAGATAAGTACACTATGGCTTTTCAGTATTAAAGTTCTTTTGCCATCCTAATTTCTGATTATGCAGACCCTTCAACTTGATGGATCTTTTATAGCTACACAGAAGGTGGTACAAGGAATCTGACAGGTTTTCATAAACTATGGTCTCTGGTTGTCCTTGTATCAGATCCACAGTTAAGGCTGCCACCAAAAGCATTCCTACAATGCATCCAAAGATAATAATAGTATATTATTGTGATCTCATCGAATAATTAATAAATAATAAGGACCTTGAGAACCCCAGGTTACTAAGATACCTTCATCTTCATCTACATTTATATGACCCTTGAACTTATTAGAATCATAATGGTACAACAACAACAAACAAAATCTTTTCCCATTAAGTCGGGATAGATCAAGGAACACAATATATTCTATCTTTATTTATTTCTATTGTTAGATTATTAATAGAAAATTTCATCTTAATAGTTTCTTCTATTATTTTCTTAAAATCATAATAGTAGTTAAACATAATTCGCATGAATTACATTTTCCTATTGATTAATGTGATGCAACCCACAATAAATAATTTGTCACGTTTTGTAGAGTAAATTAATGATTTGGTCCCTGAAAAATATATATTCTTTCAATTTTGTCCTTAAAAAATGAAATGTCTTAATTTGGTTTTTGAAAAATCAATTTTCTAGTAATTTGATCCTTCGATTAATGACATAGATGAAAAGTTAACTGAGAGTGGCATGAACAAACTTTAACTTGACTAATAAATGATGAGTTGGATCCTATTCATCAATAAAAAGTTAAAACACATAAGATTTATAAATTTAATATAGTTAGAATGCACAATTAGCATTTTTATTATATGTAATTTGTAAATCTTAAATGTTTTATCTTATTTTTTTATTGTTGAATAAGATCCAATTCATTATTTAATTGTCAAGTCAACTTTTGTCAATGTCACATGAACATGCTAGTTAACTTTTCTTCAATCCCATTAATGGAAGGGGATTGCTCTTTTAATGGATCAAATTGAGAAATTTTATTTTTTAAAAACCAAATTGATATAATATGTATCTTTTAAGGATTAAATAAGTAATTTAATTACTCAATCTTTTATTGTATAAATATTTAAAGTAGCTTGTTTAGGACACATAAAGCTTAAGTACTTATAAGTTAAAATAACCCAATCTTACACTTCAATTATGTTATTGGAAGTCTTAACAACCCAAATTATCAAACAGTTGGTTAGCAAGCTTCTAAGCCTATTTCATTATGATAGAGCCTTGACAACAAGGTTGTCAAATTTGAGAGTTTAAGTAAATTCGTGAAAAGAGGGTAAACTTGACACTTAAATTGGACTCATAGATTAGTATGAGTTTACTTACATCAATAAGTAGTAATTAAAAATATATTCCTATCATAATTAATACAAATAAAATAAAATTTCAAATAATAGAAATTCATATGTAATTAATACATATATATTGAATATAAATTCATTCAAATCATAAACTTCTATTCATAATTTATACATTTATTAGGAATATAATTATTTATATTTAAATAATTTTTTGAATTTGGAAAATGAAATATTATTATTATTTAATTAATTTTTTAATAGAAAAGACTTTAGTTGGTGGGTTTCACTAAAAACTAAGAGGACCCAAAAAATACGTTTTATGAGCTCACCGAGTTTACCACGGGTTTATGAATTCAGCATCAATTTATAGATTTTCAAGTTTGACAACAAGTTAACTAGTTTTACCTATGTATAAATGTAAACTTGTAAGAGTTTAAGAATTAAATCAAGAGTTTAACAACAATGCTTGATAGATTATAGACTACGAAAATGTAATTATGATATCATAATATTTTAGCAACAATCTCAATACAAGCAACACAACTTAGTGGAAGAAAAATGGTAGAAAAACTTAGCTAAAGTAAATCAAAGAAAATTAGTATAAAGGAAAAACAGTTGCTACCATTTGAGAGGCAATCCCCTAAAACTCAAAATACTTCTTCGATGCCTTTCTCTATTCTCCATTGTCTCTAAAACTACACAAGTTTCTTATGGTCCCCATCAGTCATTGCACCTTAAAAGTTAGTTAGGAATGTTCCTCTTTCTCTCTCATAGCTTTGGTGTTATTCCTATATTTGTCAAAGGGCCTCCCCATCCTCCTTCTTGGTCCTTTTTGTAACGACCCCCTAATACGACATACACAATCCTCATCTGATTAGCGGAAGCATATGTGTTATTCTAAGTAATTATTCCCTATGTGGGAATGTCAGGGGATCGCTACTGGTTGAGCGTAACCCAAATAGACTTTCTGTCGTCCATTTAGATTCCGTTCAACCCTAGTTCATACTCAGCTAAACTAAATACACATGTATACATCACAAATAGCTCTGGAATGAAATCTAAAACTCACATAGACATCACATCATACAATCATATACATTCCGACTTAAATCCATAAGTTTACAGCTGTAAACCCTACCAAAAATCTGGCAGAGTTTCCTCTGTATTTTGATCACATCCGAATACAATAATCACCTATTTACAGTTACACAGCCAGTCCAACAACAGCAGTAAACATAATTAACATAAATCCATATACAGCAACGTCAATCCCGTTAGTACAGTCAACATAAAACACCTGATTTATACATGTACAGTCAATCCAATCCATACAGAAAATATAAAAGACAGAACCCAATTAAACAGCAACGTCATCACAATATATATATACAAACGATTCAAGCCTAAGCTAATTCATTCTTCTGTTTATCATCAAGGCCTCATCCGCTATCTTCTGGGTTCCTGTCCCTGTCCCTGTTCATATGAGTAAACAACCTGATGAGATATAAAATTCCAGTAGAATAATTTACAATTCAAATATCATTCGAAAACTGGTTGAATACCCAGCAGTGCGAACACCGAAATCATCTTCCCGAAATCAGTTCGAAAACAGTGAAATACCTTATCTTTAAAAATTATTTAATTACATAGAAATCGCGGCAATTAATCAAAATCATAAAATCCATTTCTTTGAAAATCAATCATCACAATCAAGTAAAATCCCATGTCCGGTGTATCTACGTCCACGTTGGTCACAAATTCGTTGTAACCAAATCTGAATCATCGTCTAATTGCACGTAGTCTAGAGAGAATACCTCTCTTATCATTGGGTGTGATCCGTAACACCAATCACCCGAATCAAGCCTATATTGTGAGTGTGATCCGTAACACCAATCACTCACTCAAGGACCGGGTGAGAATCAACATCTAGGGCGTCCCCTAGCATGTGTACATACGCCAATTCTCATCCTTATACAGTCTATTCGAACTCACATGCTCACGGTCGGCTATTCCTCAGGGTTCTAGGGTATTACGCCTAAATCACAACGTTTTTCCGTGTAGGCTATCCCCCCTTATACTCCTTAAACCTTTCTTAGAGTCGTCCTGGTTTAACGCGTAATCCCTAACTCAGTACAGGCTAAATATGATAAAAACGATCTCGTTTAAAAGCTCCCTGTACTAGGGATACTTAACGGCCGTCCCATACCGGCTATCAAGTACCCAACCCTAAGTAAATCATTCCTAAGGGCATCTAAACTCGATAAACAAGGTGTCTAACATACAATTAGGTTTTTCAGCACACAGGTATACAATTTATCCCATCGAAAGCAACACACAAATCCATGCAAATCATCTAAATCAATCAGGTATCCACTAGGTCAAATCTAGGGTTCGAGAAGTGTAAATTATCCTACCTGATTTCCGATCGCTCCAAATCAAATCAGGACTTTACGAAATCTCAGTTTCTGAGCCCAATTAATTTCTTGGACATTAAATTAAATATTTAGACTTGTCACGTCATCCGTTTTTTGATCATAAGTTCGGTTACCCTAATACCTAGGTCAATTTATTGCCTAATTACGTTCGACAGCCATTTCAGTCATATACCATTAATTTTTGGGAAATCGGACCTTACCAATGGGATTGGATGATGGAATTCTACGTCAGCGTGGTCTCTTTTTCTCCCAATGCACGTCCAGAAACTCCGGCACGGCGGCGCACAGCAGCGTACGGTGGCGCACGGCGAAGGGGTGCGGTTTGCCTCGAAAATCATACCACGGTGAAGCCCACAATTCCAGGAGTCTGAATCTGGTGGTGGCACGGTGGTTCACAGTTGTTTGGATGGCGTTTTCCGGCCACGAAGATTCTCACATGGCGGACGGAGATTCCCTCGATCCGAGCGTGTTCGGCCTCCGTTCGACGTCGGCGAGCTACTGGAGGAAGCTGGCAGCTCGGGCTACACGGTGGTGGGGGCAGTGACGGTCAACGGCAACGGATGGCGACGATCTGAGCTGGTGAAGTTTCGCGCAGTGGAGGAGAAAGATGGCATTTTTCCAGCGACTCTGGCGGCCGTGGGTGGTTCTTTGGAGGTTGTGGCGATGAGGGCTATCGGTTAATTGTCCTTGGTGGCGGCCCACGGTGGCTGTGGTGTCGGTTCACGGTGGAGGAAGGAAGAGAGAGAGGAGAGAGAGAGTGTGGTGAGGAGAGAGAGAGATATGAGAGAAATGGAGGTAATCGGTGAAATTTAAAGCCTCCGAGGGCGATTCTGACTTTTCCCGGACCACCTGGGGATACTTTAGGGTGTCGGTATCCTTCCAGACATCGGCACGTGTTTCCATGCGAAGGTTTTGGCTTTCGTCAGTGAATTTAATGCACGAAACGTCTTCTGTCAGTTTTTGATCTCCGGATTGCATTTCTTTCTGTTTGATCATGTTTCTGACTTCAAACAACCTTCAATTACAAATTCTCATCCTCAAAATATGTGCCAGCCTCAGTTTAAAAGGAATTAGGGTTCAAGGTTTGATTTTCCTCTCTAAAAACTCTTTCGTTTCGAATTACTATCCTCAATCGTCGTGCCAAGTTTCGTTTGATTGGAATTAGTGTTGAAAATCAGGTTTTATCTTTTTAAAATTCTTTCGGTTGTTACAATTTTCCTCTTATATGGTTTGAGAGGAGTGGCCCAACATTACTCCATGAATTCCACGTTGTCCTTAAGGTGAAATTTGGAAATTTCTTTGATAAACTCATAAAATTCCCAAGTGTTATCATGCTCAGGCAAGTTTTCCCACTGGATTAGGACTTCCCATTTTCCATCAGTTATTTCCTCCAATTGTTCAGAATATTCAAGTTCTGTTATTAGCTCCATGGCCTCCTGAGAGAGGGAGGAAATGGTTGAGGATGATCAGTAAATTTTAAGGCCTTTTTGAGTTAAGATATATGAAAAACAAAGTGGATTCTTGTTGTAGGTGATAACTCCATTTGTATGCCACCTTTCCTACTATTTTCGAGATCTTAAAAGGTCCATAAAATTGGGTTTTAATTCCTTATTACTTTTCTTTGCTAGTGTGATCATCTAGTATGGTCTTATCTTGAAATATGCTATCTCACTTACCTCTAACCCCACATCCCCTTGAGACCTATTTGCATATTTCTTCACTTTCTGTTGTGCCTTTTGGAAATTCTACTAAAATTTTCCACATCCTCTCTTTGATATGTTCATTAACCTCTTCTACTATTGAAGAAGTGTTCCTAAGCTTAAGAAAAATTATGGGATTTCCATCGTATACAACTTTTAAATGGTGTCATCCCTGCTGATTGATTATAGGTAGTATTCAACTAATGGTCTACTCATTCCAGCCATTTATATATAGCAGCTCCTTGGTTTGTCACTCATAAAACAATGTAAGTATGATTATAAACTTCTATTCACCACTTTGGTTTGACCATCGGTTTTGGGATTATACGATGAACTAAATTGGAGGGTTTTTTGTAACATCTACCTCCAAGAACCTAAACATATATGTTAAAAATTTTAATGATTTTCTTACATGTGTTTGAAATTAACTATTACATAGAGTTGTGTATAGCTATAGTATGAGAGTTGGCTAAAAACCCAGATTGAAATAATGTCCAATTTGTGAGAAATAAAGGTTTAAGTATAAGTGGTACACTTAGGAGATTAAACTCGTTAGGAGAGTGTTGTATAAGATGTGGTATATATGGGGAAAATTTCCCAAGAGTTTAAGAATTTACAAATTGGCCACAAGGACCAATTGGAAAATAATTTCAAATTATTATTAAAAGACTTCCCGGCTAAGTTGATGAATGTATAAATAGGAAGAAAGGAGAGAGAAATAGCTTTAGAAATCACTTTAGAGAGAGAGAGAGGTGTATTCTAGAGAGATAAAGGAGACTGAAGGGAAGAAGAGGAGGAATATGAAGCTGAAACTTGGAAGAATGGATAGGAAATCATCTAAATAGAATTCCTACACAATCAACGCACAATTTTGAAGCTGAGAAAAGAGGTAATCATGTAAAAAAAGTTCTCTTTTATGTTGAAATAATTTTTGAACCAAAAGTGACTTGCATTCAAAATTTGTGTTTATGGATAATTGGGAACTTAAAAACTTGCAATATGGAATTTTGATTGATGGATGTATGTTGTACTTGAGCTACATGTATCTATGAATACATGGATTTGATTTTGAATTTATGGGTTATTTTCTCTTTCATGAAAATGTGTAAACACTCATGGTTTGAGCTAGATTTTACCTCATTTTAATATGTTTTTGAGGTATGTGATGCGTACCAAGTGGTAAATTAAGTTCATGAGTTTATTTTTAACCAAAATACATGTTTTAGGGTTAAAATGAATCAAATAGTAAGTGAGAAAAATAGAGCATAATGTAGTAGTTGATGGTTGACTCTTAGCAGTCAACTTTAATGTTTTATCTCTATCTAGAAACATTGCTAGAATGTAGTAGTCAATTGCTAGGATATGAGTAGTCGGTCGTCACGTTCATAATTTTCCAAAAAATCCATGATCTCAGTAGTCGACTACTAGCTCTCGGGTTAGATAACCTATTTAACAAAGAGCTACCAGCCAACAGCTAGGCTCCTTGTAGCCGAATGGTAGGCCTCCATCATAAATGATGAAAAATGAACTTAATTCTATACAAAATATAGAAAAAAAAAGGCAAAAAATTCCACTCAATCAAACGTAGGAATACATAGATAGTAATATGACGCTTTGGGTTGAGAGGAAATAACAAGAAAGAAAAGTTGAAAAGAATTCCTAGCATATGTATTAGGAATAGATAGATCCAAGATTAAATGACCAGTAGTTGGTATAAGACAATCATTGGGAGTTTCACGATTGAACCATAAATTGGGATGGTAAAAAATTCATTCAATCTGATGAACAAAGTCTTGTGAAAATATCGTGTTGGTTATTAACCCTAAGTTAGTATACTCGGTGGTAATAGAGTTACTTACTTAGAGTTAGGCATACTATGAACTTGAATTCTATCATTCTAATATATATGCTTGTGAATCACATATCTAGAAAATAATCCATCAAAGAAGGTAGTAATTCTTAGGCTTCATGACCTATCAAGATGATGGAGTGGGTGTGATTTGTCCAAGAGGGGTAGTGATCTAGTGAGCAAACATGATCAATCAAAGAGGATGGTGATCCTAGGTTGGTACTCAGGTAAGCTAGGGGATGCCATGGTGGGTGTTGGTCTATAGCAACAAAACAAGCTCATTCATTGAGTGTTAAAACCAAAGATACTTTATGGGTTAGTAGAAAGGTTTAGTTTCCATTGGTGTGCTGCATTGGATGACGCATTCTTGGGGATTGTCAACCGACAAGTCACTCAACTCTCAATTTTATGGAAATAATTGGCTGTTGTGCCTGTTTGATTTATTATGATATATTATTCCTTGCCTATACGAATGAAATGTCCATATTACTATGTTCATATAAGAAGCCAGATGAATATTTCCACGAGTTAACTATTAAGAATGATTCTTTGACACATTTCATGAGTACATGGCATGGCATAACACTAAATAACTATTTTGAGAATTAAACTAAGAATGCATAGTTTTTCGTGTCTGTATAACTGGTACCATAAATAGTTTTGAAAATTGGTTTTCTTGATTATTGAAATATATTTCTCACATGTGTATTGATGTGTCCAGATTGCTAGATATATAATGATGTTGGAGATGGAGATGGACATAGTACACGTTGTTGGATTTTAATAGGACCTCGGTGGGCTAGAAGGATTGTCTAAAGATGATGTTTACACTTTGACATATATGTGTATACATCTATAGCCTAGTTCTGTTTCCATCTTTCTGCCCTTAGCCGCTAGTGTTTTTGGATAGGCTAAGAGAGGTTGATATTCCGTTGGGCGACCATAGGGATGGGAATTTTTGGGAATAAGTTATACGAGTTTCATTTTAATATGTATTATATATAAAACTTAAGAAATTTATTTAAATTGAGATATTTTATAAAAATGGTAAGGCAAGATTCTTAGAAAGGCTGAATCAGGCCTTACCTTGTTTTTTTTTTTTCTTGTTATTGTCATTCTTCTTTTCTTATTTTTTGAAAGAAAACAAAAACCTTTTTTAACTGCCATATGACCTAAAATCATACCTTATAGTACTGTAATAAGTCTTGATTAGTGATTCATCCCATGCTCATGAAATACTTTTCTTGAGATAGCATTTAAATCCCAGGAAATCACTGTTGATTCTTCATAATTTTTTTCCTACCCTATGACTCTAAAATATTCTCCTATGTTATGCTACCAATGTAACCTGTCTCAATGTTACAATCTTGATCCGAACCCAATTACAGTGAACAAGTTGCTCTCTAAGAACTGTAATATTATATTCAAGTTGCTTAATTGCTAGCTTCAAGAATTTTTCAAAATTACTATGGCTAATTGAATTTGTATGATTTTTTTGGCAAATTGAAAATTTGATTGATTGAATTTAGTGTTGTGGATTTTTATCCTTAAATGATAATGCATATATCTTGTTTGACTGGTTTCCTCTGGACATGGACATCCGATTTGGTATTTTGGTGTATGTTTTTTGACATGGACAACCTGAGAAATATTTGCCAATGTTATGTTATATTATATCAAGTGTTATATCAATATTTTAATGTGATCATTATCTGGTGAACTGATAATTTTATGAGAGAATATTTGATTATTTCCTATATAAAACAATAACATTAGGGAAAATGAGCTTCATATTTCAATAAGCTTTTAAAATGAATAGTTCTGCTTGAAAGAATTCTTATTCCCAAGTGCTTCGGTAAATGGGTGTTGGTGCCTAAAATTTTTAATAGTAATGAGAAAATGAACCAGATACCTTGTAGCTTCAAGCACTATATATTTGAGAAGACGCATCATTGCTTTCTTATTGCAAGAACTTGCAGGAAAATTTCGTCATAATAACCGAGTCGAGTGATGATCCTTAAAAACAAAAGTTTTACTGTAAAATGAATGAAACATTAACAAAAATGATGAAAGAAAAGACGGTATGGTTCACCTGATAATCCACTTTCAAACGACCAAGAAAATGACATAATGCATGACAATTGTCATGATCAGTAAGACCAACTTTAACATCAAAATATATTATCAATGTATTTCTAAGCAATACTGATATATAGATGCTAACCAAATAATTCCCAACTGATTTGAGAAAACGGGGCAGAAAGAATTTCATATGAACTTCAAAGAACACAAATATGAGGTTACAGGTTACAAGGAGAAAAATTTGATACACTTAATATTGATAGGAAGCTCTAAGTTTAAACGATTCAAAAAGGTTCCAAGAGTCCACAACTTACTCTGATTCTCTTCCACCCGAGCCTCTAAGGAAGATCCAAATGAAAAATCAGAATCAAAATTGGGACAACAACGACAATTTTATAAAACTTCTTCAATTGTGAGAATCTCTGAAGCTGTAAGACCAGAAAGATAGTGAATCTTTTGAAGTGCACTTGAGTGTGTTATTTTTATACATTAATCCACACTTAAAGTGTAAAACGAATATTTTATATTACATATTAACTTATAGATAATACAGGTTAATATATAAAGACATTGTGCTTCAACATTTTACAAACAATATAATTAAAAGGATTAAAAAATTGGTCAGTTGCTTTTAGTTTTTGTGGAATATGTGTGTTTTGGGTTCGAAGGGACGCGTGGCACAACCGCTATCGCTGGATGAGACGGAAGGCTCAAATGCTCCCAACGGTAGAGAACTGCACGATTTTCCTACGGCAGAGGATCTGTTCACGAATTCCAAAAGTTTTACTAAACCCAAATTAACTATCTTCTAAAATTCTAAAACCTAAGTCTAAATAAATTAGGAACATTGTAGAATTAATCAAACCCAAACAGCAGCAAAAGCCCAAATCAATACAGATCAAGATGCAATAGCAATGTGGCTGTGACACAACGGTAAAATCGTGGTGGTGGCTGTGTCAACGGATGATGGAGGCAACAATGGTGGACGATGGCGATGGGACTGATGGAAACGACGGCGGGCAACGGCGAGGATGATAAAAAACAACAATCTTTATCCTCTGTTTTGCATTTACACGACATTCTGTGATGGTGGCAGCGATGACAGATGCTGTTGGCAGTGTTAGTTCTATTCGACGATGGTGAAGGCGATAAATGGAGGTGAACGACGGCCTTCTTGCACCGTTGCAACTCTCTATCTCTCTGACGTTCCCTCTCGTCTAATTGTGTTCTCTCAATTTTATAGTGGGAAGAAGGAGAGGATTTGGAGGTTTCTGAATTTGAAAAGTTAGAATTTAAGGTTTGAATAAAATAAAATGAGTTGAGATAAACAAATGAAATAAGGATAAATATAAAAATAAGATAAAATCAAATAATAAAATAAGATAAATTGAAAATAAAATAAAATAGATAGGTAAAATAAGGACATTTTTACCTCAATAATATATTTAAAATATTTATTTTTTTAATATACTACACATTACATATTGTTTTCTTATGTACAATACTTCTATTTATAAATTGATTTTTAATTGTAAAATGTCACCTTTGCTATATCAAATTGTGAAGGTGCAGTACTTATAGCAGCGGTGTTTTCCGTCCTTAAATACAATATCAGATTTTAACAACCATATTTTCGCTGCTATAAATTCACTAACAACATAAAATTTTCAAATTTATATTTTACCTATTTTAAAATTCATTTAAACACCAGAATTAATCAATCTATAATTTTTAAAAATAATTTTCAATTCATAAGAATAAAAAAATTATTCGTTTCTTAATAAATTATAATATTTTGAAGTATAATTAAAATAAATCTTAAAAATTTACTTTAACAAATATAAAATTTAAGTAATTAATTTTGATAAGACTAAATTAGGATCTCCAAAATTTTTACTTTAACAAATTTTCTGTTTCTTAATAAATTTTTTAAAAAACAACTTAAAAATTTAACAAAATATTAGTTATGAAATTAAAAATTTAAAAATTATTTAAATTATTATTATATCAAGTATGGAAAGACCCTCTACTAGGAAAACTTTACCTTCATTATGAGACATTAATTAGCTCAAGTCAAATTAATTAGATCTTAGCAAGTTTCTAAATACCATGATTTTGATAAAAAAAAAAAAGATCTAAAAATTTTTGAAAGAAATTCAAGAATTTAAACACATGAAATTTTACTTAAATAAATGCTATAATAATAAAAGAATAAATATTTGGAATACATTTTTAAAAATTAACGTTAACTTTTAAAAGCTTATTGAAGCATTTATGTAATATAGCATCTAAGTAAAATTTTGTTTTAAAACTTTTTAATTTTTTTTCAAAATTTTGAATTTTTTTTTCAAAACCACCTATATCCTGATGCTTATTAAGCTCTAATTAATTTCATTCAACTTATTTGATGTATTATAATGAAGGTAAATCTCATAATAGAGGGTGTTTGCATAAACTAATATAACAATAATTTAAATAATTTTTTAAATTTGTAATTTTATAACTAATATTTTGTTAAAATTTTAAGTTATTTTATCAAAATTAATCAAATAAATATTATATTTTTTAAATTAAATTTTAAAGCTTTATTTTAATTATAATTCAAAATATTATTTTTAATAATTTATTAAGAAACAAAGAATTTGTTTATTCTTATGAATTAAAAAAATTTAAAAATAAACGATTATTTTAAAAAATTATAGATTGATTAATTCTGGTTTTTAAAAGATTTTAAAAGTAGGTAAAATATAAATTTGGACAAAAAGATGGAATATAAATTTGGAAATTTTAAGTTGTAGTGAATTTAAATGAAAGTTATAACAGCGAAAATATAGTTGTTAAAATATAATATTGTATTTGAGCGACGGATAAAACCGTCGCTATAAGTTTTTTGATTAAAAAAGTTAAACCTACACCATGTTTTACTGTTAAAAAATTCATTTATAAACAGAAGTATCGTATTTAGGGAAATAATATTTATAATGTATAGTATATTAAAAGATTAATATTTTAAATATATTATTAAAGGAAAAATGCCTAAAAGTAAGGATGGAAAATTAAAATATTTTTATAATTTTTATTTTTTAAAAATAGAATCAGACAGTAGTAAGAGACGGCAAAATCATCATTCTCTTTCTATCTAACTCTCCCTATTTAGTCTTTTTTTTTTTGTCCTTGGTGCAAGTTTGATAGCAAGTGACTCAATGAACGCGTCCGGATTCCCTTCTGGGCGTTTCCCTGCTGGGCGGTGCTGGGCGTTTTAGCAGCGGATTTTTCCGTTGCTAAACTTTTTTGCAACAAATATTATTGTCACTATAACTTTTGTTAAATTAATTTTTTAAACAAAAGTTATAACAGCAATAATATTCGTTGCAATAATATTAAAACACACTTTAGCTACGGATAAAACCGCCGCTAAAAAGAACAGCAGGGCGCCCAGCAACGAGCACCCAGCAGGGGATCCAAAAGCGAACCTTTGATGTATGAAAGGCGGACCAAAACGATGAAACTACGAGCTATAAGGTGGTTGTGTACACAGTAGGCAAAAGCAAAACACATGCTCCTATGTTTGGAAGTCTATGGCAGTAGACTTTCAGAATTATTTTTAAAATCTACTTATTTTTAAATGACTTTTTTCAGGATATTTGGAATTACTTATGGGGAGGGATCAAAACTGCACATTTTTTGTTAAAAACATTTGTAGGGAAAACCTTCTAAGGTGCTCTTTAGTGGTAGTAGAAATAATTTTTTAACTTAAGAATAAAAGTTAAGAATTAAAACTTTTATTTTTAGCCAAAAGTTAAATATTTTAGGATAAAATTGCCCTTATTAAAATTTTACATTTACCACTGTGTCATTTAAATAATAAAGTAATGTATTTAATTAATAAAAATTAGTAATAATAAATATCTACAAATATTTATTTATTTAAATAATATTTATAGTAAATTAAAGTTACACGTCTTTTTTAATAATTTGACAATCAAAAGCATATTTTCTTACAAATTTTTTAAACACAAACTACTTTTTAGATATTGATAAAATTATCTTTTAACTAAATTTTTCTTTCAGAGCACTTTTTTCCAAACTCCATATGAAAAGACGTCATTTGAAAATAAATAAATTTTAAAAACAATTCCAAACGACTAAGAATTTGTAAGAGGGAAACAGCTTATGTTTGAGAAATTTACTTAAAAAGTACTTTTATCAATAGTTGAGAAGTTGTTCGTATTTGAAAATTTTGTATAAAAAATACTTTTACTGTCAAATTATGAAAAATGTAGTGTATAGATTTAATTTATTATTAATGTTATTTAAATAAATAAATGGTAATAAATATGTATTGTTGTTAATTTTTATTAATTAAATATTTATTAATATTATTTAAATAGATAAATTATTATAAATATTTACTATTGTTATTTATTTTTATTAATTAAATAATATATAAACATATGAAGAAGCATTAGAGGAGGATTTTGCCACAATATAAAAGGAAATAGTGGTAAATATGAAATTTTAGTAAGGACCCCTTTGTCCTAAAATATTTAATTTTTAGCTTTTATGTTTGGTTAGAAATAGAAGCTTCAATTTTTAACTTATGTTTCAAAATTAAAAACTACTTCTAATATTTAAAGTACTTCTTACGACTTACCAAGCACCTTACCCCATTAGGATTGCTTTTAAAATCTGTTTATTTTCAAACGAAGTTTGAGAAACAGAATGTGTTTGAAAATTTTAGTTAATAAAGTAATTTATTTCATTAATAAAAATAATTTATTTAATTGATAAACTAATTAACATTTTATATTTTATTTATTTAATAAAAATTAACAATAATAAATATTTATAACTATTTATCTATTTAAATATTAGCTTGTTAAAATTGCTAAAATTTAAAAATTTTAAGACAAAATTTTCCTTACTAAAATTTCATATTTATCATTATTATGGTTTTATTCCTTATATTTTATTAAATTAATAAAAATAAATAACAATAATAAATATTTATAACTATTAATGCCCCATATACCACTCGTAGGCATTTGCCCCTTTATGCCTAGGTCACCCATCTTGCATATAATCCTAAGTCTGGCAATCTCCCATGTGACGGACTTGGTCGCCTTCCATGCTTGTAACCACCTAAAAACTCTATAAATATAGGATCACCCCTTAGTACTCAAGTATGCAAACATTTTAGTTCACTCAACTTTCTCTTACTCTTTAACTCTCATGCTCACTTAAGCATCGGAGGTGCAACTAGGGAGTAGCCTCCCATTTTGTGCTTCTTTCTCTATTCATCGTGCACAAGTCTTAGCCACTGTCGACTATTGCTTTCAAACAACTCTTGTGATCTAGTCCAAAAATGGCATCGTCACTGGCATCCACTGTGGTCAACTCGAACCACCATTCACAACTTTCCTACATCTTCTTGAACTTCCTTGCACTTTCAAGATTCCTTTTCTTGAATCTATAATGACGCTTAACAATGTTTTCTCTGCTCCTCTCACAATCACATCACCTATCATGTCGGTTACAGTGCGCACCATGTGCAAATCCCATCTTCAAAGAGGAGAAGCTATTGTGGATGATGTTGTCATCCACATTTCCTATCGTACCCATCTCAACCCCTCTCCTAGTGATATGGGGAAGAGGAGCTTGCCCAGCTCAACTAGATTGTACCCTTAGGGGAGGAAGGGAGCAGATCCAATAGTGCCATCTTGCCTACTCAAGGTATCCATGACCTTTATCAAGAGTAGTTTCTCCTCTAAACGAAGTTGGACCAGCTCCATTAGTAGTCATAATATCCATATCTAAATCCTTCTATCTATGACCTACAGTCAACCTTGCCGCTAGTACCACCATTCTACCAACTACAGCCAATTCTGACCCTTGCTCCATCTTGTAAACTAGGCATCACGTCTTCTATACCAGGAATTTCCCCTCTTGGTCTAATAGTTCCACCAGCTCTTGCTATAATGGAACCCCATTCACCGAGCATTACTATTTGCCCTGTGCAGTAACCCGTGCCTACATAGTTAGCACCCAGTGCATTTGCTACAACCCTATCATAACTACATCCACTAGCATAAGCTCCAACATTTGATGGAAATCCATATTGTCAAGTCCTGCCTTTGGACATGCCTGTTCTTCTCTTCGGCTACTCGTCAAATGCTAGAAACTCTTAGTAAACTCCTCAGGTGAGCTAACTAATACATCATCCAAGTGAATGCTTACCTTACTAAGCGCGTCCAGCCCACCAACTAATGGGAAGACCATTCTAAGGAGAAGAAAGAAGACAAGAAAACTTCGAAGGATCAAGATTCTAGAAAATGGTCGCCGCCTCAAGGCCACTTTTCTTCCTACACATCCCTTACTATATCTCCATTGTCAATATTAAATGAGGTGTACAACATAGATGTCATCCAATTCCCGCCCATGAAGAGAAAGAGATAGAGCAATAAGTGGGTGGATCAAAGCAAGTACTAACAGTCCCATAGTGACTATGAACACCTAACAATTAATTGCATCCAACTGAAGGATGAAATCAAAGACCTGATCCAAAGGGAAAAACTCAATAATTATAATGATAGAAGTACTGTTCAACTAAATTTCCCAAATACAAATACATTTGAAAAGAAGTACATTTTAAAAGCAATTAAATAATATATAAAGAATAAAATCACAATATAACACATGAAAAGATATACGGGTGAATATAAAATTTTAGTAAAGACAAGTTTTCCTAAAATATTTAATTATCAACTTCTATTTTTGGCTAGAAGAAAAAACTCCAATTTATAGCTTCTACTTTAAAGCTAAAAAGTTATTCCTACCACTCAAAAGCACTTTTGAAACTTTTCCAAACACTTAATTTTAAAATAAGTTCTTTTGGAAAATAAAATAAGCAGCTTCTCCCCTCCCAAAAGCTTTCCCAAATAGGCTGTAATATATTTAAAGGTTTTTCTTAATGTTCCAAATTTCCAATGCAAGTTTTCTATGCTAGTTTCATTTCATTTTTATATCTTCTTGTGGGTTTTATTAAAGTCACCTTGTTCTGCTTTGTCCATAATAACAAACCCTTACCCGAGCAAAAATCAACAACAACAAGCAGAGACATGTACTAAGAAACGTCTAGACTGCACAGAAAAAATACAAATGGAATGAAAGAATGCAAGAACTTACCCGAGCTTCCATTTTCACTAAATTTGTCTCCACCAACCAGTAAAGCTTAAAATCTAAGAGATTATTTGAGATGAGGGTAATGAAGATGAAACTAAAACAAGGGCAAAGCAATGTATAATGAATTGAAGACATAATGGGTTTATCGAGTGAAATTCAAAAATAAATTTACTAAACCTCGACTAAACATAATAGGTTGAGAAGAAGAATGGGGCCAAACTAAAAATGAGAGAAATACAAAATAAAATATATGATACATGAACTATAGAGATGAATAATTTGTGCGCTAAAGGGTTGGAGACAAATGAGGATATAGGTGCAAGAGAAATGGAGAAATGGGGAAATGGCTAAGGCAAAATGAAAATGAGAAAAATAATGTGTCTACCATAAGGAGGGAAAGGACAAATGCACCAAAATGGCGTCACTATGATTTAGGAATGCACTTATGAGAGTGAGATGAAAGGTAGATGGGGCTAAGTATGTGTGAGGTAGGCCCAGATTGGATTGGGACCCTGTAGGTCCGGTAAAGGCAATTAAACCGAGTTGCAATCCAACTGGTTGCAATCCAAACAGGTTTTTGCTCAAACCACCGACTTAATCTAAACCCATTCCAGTTTCTTCTCCTGTGCAATTTGAAAATTACAAGCTGAAGATCCAACCCTTGGACACCAAGCCACATCATGATGTTTTTCCATTATGCCACCAAATCTTCCTTAGTTATATTGAGTAATATATTTTATTTAGTCTATTGAATATAAAATTCTTTAACAGTTATATTTTATTTTAATAAAAAGAAGTTTTTTTTGGTCAAGAGTTACACTTTTTTTTTGCCATGTAAAAACGAGTTATCACTCAACATTTTATGTATAATTGATCTTTACATTTTTATTTTTAAATATATTATTTTATATTATTTAATTATTTTTTAAATTACACAATTTTTAAATTTATGTATATAATTTTCATTTTTGAAATAAGGATTTGAAATATTTACTGTAATGATTAATATAATTATGAAAAATAAAATTGCAACATAAAGAAACATGAATTATTTATTTTAATTACTTATATTTTATATTTTTATTTAATAATACATATAAATTTATAATAAAAATTTTAATTTATTTATTTTAATGGTTTAAGTAGTGTTTCAATGATCTAATAGTTGAACTAAAGACGCAATGACCCAAATTCCACGTCGGTCAAAAATTGATTTGAGTCCAGAAACTATAATGCAAGGGATTTTGGGACATTTTTTATTTCACTTTTTGGCATTTAGAAACTGCCCTTAAATATTAAATAAATTTGTTGATATACTGTTGATTTAATTACCACAAAATGGAAAGAAGCATCTAAAAATAAATCTATTTTCTAGCAACTTGATAAGCACCCCAAAATGCATAATTTAGTGAAAATATAAGTGAACTGCCCAAAAATAAGAACCAATAATATACCGTTTTTGTAGTATTTTTTTAAAAAAACACTATTATCTTTGTTAGGCCTAAGATCTTATATTATAAGTTTTGATGATGAAAAATGAGTGATACATTTTTTACAACAATATACTTTCCATATACTCTATAAGTTATACGAGATTATAGTCCTTAATATGTATTACCTTTAGTTGAATCATATTTTATTCATAGACTATGAGATATACTTGCTTGTCATTATAAATGTAATAGATTTTTTTTATATGTTATTGATATAATTTAAATTGGATATATAATCATATAAGAATCTCATTTGTGTAAAAAGATTGTTTATATTGAACTAAATGTTATTAAGTCATACATATCTTATGTAGGATTGTCCAATAAGAGTGAGCATTGAAGTAGGTGAATGGAATATCAATATCATGCTTTACTCAAAGAAATGACAAAGAAAGAAAAATGCTCAATGAATTGTGGAATTTGATGATTCAAAGATTTAGAAATTTGGTTGCATCAAGATAGCTAATGAACTCAACTAGGTATATTTATTATAAGCTAAGATTTTTTATGTGAAACCCAATGATTTAGATTAGTATTTATTGGTTCAAGACATTTGGTTCTCAAAATATTTGTTTAGACAAAAAAGATGGTGAGATATGAAACTTTGCTAAAATTAGATTTTGATCTTTAGTACTCTTTTGATCATCTCACAAAAAATGAATTTTGTATGAAACTTATTTCATTACAAAATAGACTCAAAGAGCTTTGCAACGATAGGTCATTTACTTAAAATGGACTTAAAATAAAATAGTTATGATCATTTAAAGTGAAGGCTGAGGAGCAGTGTTAGATTTTGACCTCTTGTCACTTTTTTTATCATATCTTCCAAATGGAAAATATTTTTGGTGTGAAACTTGTTTCATTACAAACTAGATACAAAGAACTTTTCAATGATAGGTCATTTGCATAAAATAGATTTAAAATGAAAGTTTTATGACCATTTAAAGTGGATGCTAGGGAATAGTGTCAAATTTTGACCTTTGATAACTCTTCTGATCATATCTCCCAAATGAAAATAAGTTTTGGTTTGAAACTTATTTCATTAAAAACTATACTCAAAGAGTTTTTCAACGATAAGTCATTTGTTTAAAATATATTTAAATTGAAGAAGTTATAACCATTTAAGTAGAGGATAGGGAGCAATCAACTACAAGACCATAGAAGTCGACCTTTGTAACACCTCACCTCTACAGGTACAACACATACAAGTCCCATAGAGATGGTGTACTACTAATATAACTTTACTTAACTACCCAAGTTTAATTTAAAATTAAATATCCAAAGTCCTTAAGAAATTCAATTTCAGGGTTAAGGATGTTCTCGGTATTCTCACTCATGTGTGTGAGTGTATACATAATTTCAAAATACTAAGTGAGAACTTAAGAAATGACGTCAGCTTTCTTTAAGACCACCTAACTCATTATGAGATAATTGTTACTATGGTACATAGTTAATACACTTATATACATATTTTAGTTTACAAGTTGGCTCTACTTTCTTATTTGATATATATACCCTAGCCCCTATGTCCTTCCTAAAACTTTAGGCCATGGGTAGTAAAGCTCCAAGAAGAAAGTCATCCCCTCCACCACACTAACCCATTGGGGGTGGTGGTGCATCCATAATGTAAATCATTATTTTTTTGATTTAGATGTAGTACCCCACACTAGGTACATGTATAACCCCTATCTCCACTTCAAAGTGATGAAGTATCTAGGCATCTGGACATATCAATGCACAGGTGAGATAAAATTTTAGTAATAAAAAGAAATAAAGTTAAAATTACCGTCGATGTTACCAACTGTCAAAAACATAGAAAATATCTTCCATTCAAATTCATTTCAAATCATAAACATAAATACCCTGGATAATATGAAACTACAATGCTATGTCATGTTAAGTACTAAAGCATATCTTTTATTGGGTATTGTTAGATATACTCATGCTTCACATCATCAAAATACAGTAATATAGACATTTAACATAATGGATATTGGAAACAACTTTCATTTATATGGCTCACTTGAGCAATCATAAAAGAAATTTTATATGGCTTTACTTGGCTAATTATAAAATAACTTTTATATGGCTATACTCAGCTAATCATAAAATGACTTTCATATGGCTCTACTTAGCCAATCATAACATTCTTTCTTTTCTAACAAACAATGTATGAGTTTTTTTTTTCTTAACGGTTAGTTAGCTTTTATTTCTAGGGTATCCCCTAGTCTCTTAGAAAGACCATTTTGCTGTGATAGAGATCACTATGCCTCCATCTTGGGTCACAAATCATATTCATTCATTGGATCACTACACCTCTATCTTGGGTTACATATCATGTCTACCCGTACTACGCTGAAATTGGACAATGTTGCTTTAACTTAATACCTTCTACTATATGCACTAGTCTGACAAATTCCTTAATCATGATTGATTTAACTTTAAGTAGGTAACATCTTAGCCATTTGAGTACTGACTTAGGATTAACCATCAACACAATGTTTTCTCACAATTCTTTCAAGAATTAAATGGCTATTTTAGTTTATAAAACATGAAATTCTCGATAATCATCCCATACCAATTATCGATCATTCACTCGAAATTTATCTAGACCAAACCATATAATAAGAGTACTTACATTTTGTTCTTATATTTATTTCCCTCCAAATTTGTCCCATATTACTTCTCAAATACATTATCATAGATTTGGGATGATTCCCTAGCCTTTACATGATGTTTGGAGAAGGAAAGAGGCAAAAACACTAAGTTAAAACTTCAAACATGGATGAGCAGCTCGTAGCGATGAAAACAACTCTTAGTCGCGATAAAGTTCATAGAAGTAGTTCACCACAACAGTAAGAAGCTTTTGCCATGACAAAGAAACTAGGAGAAGTTTGCTACGATGAAAAGGCATTTTGCTTATGGCAGATACACCAGTTCTTCATGATTTTCTAAGTAAAAATTGCTGAAAACATGATTTTTTGTACCATTTTTGGCCCCTCAACACTTCAAGAAAATTTTAAGGTTTCATTTGGGACCAAGTTTAGACTCTTTTCCCCTTTCCAAAACATCACTATACAACAAAAATCAATTTTCATGAGCTAGGAATCAAACCCAAACAAGAAGTATGTTCATGGAGGAAAAAGTTCATAATCCACACCTTTAATCACATTTCAAGAATAGTTTAGCCTCAAATAAAGCTCCACAAGCATATATCCATGAAGTGAATCAAATAATGCAAGTTTTTAATCTCCTTAACTCAACTCATGACAAAGAGTTTTAAGAATTCTCATGGAAAAGAATGGGTTCTTGCACCCAAGAGAAAAGCGAGAGATTTCTTTGATTATTTTGCTAATTTGTGCAATATGATATTCCTAGAAGTTAGATCGCTACTTCCTAAGTCAGATCTCCCAAGTTAGAAAGTTCAAATATCCTTCTTCTTCACTTCTATCTCTACTCTCAAGTCTCTCTCTCTCTCTCTAGATGAAGATGAAGATGGTGAAGTATAAAGCTTAAAGTTTCTTTCATCCAAGTTATACATAGGTTTTGCATAGAGAAAAAAATGCAGTTAATTGAAATTAAAAAATAATTGTTAATTGATCCTTAGGGTCAAAAATGAATTTAAACTATTTTATAAAGTTTTTCTCCTTATGTACCACTTTTATATTTTATTCCCTTAATATTCTATTTCTAATTATCTAATTTTTAATTCTTTAACGTAGGCTTGGATTGGAGCCAAACCAGGATAAATCTTGGAGTTTATTTCTCTCTTTCCCTGTATTTATTTCAAGTTTTTGATTGATGCTTTTTAATTTTAACTTGAAATTTTGTACAAAGTATTGAATATATCATACTTAATAAATCTTCTTCAATCTATATTAAGTCATACAATTGTTTAAAATATTATTAATTATCCTTATTTATTTGAAATTAACTTTTAGCATTGAGAATACATACTATATTTTTAAGAATAAATTTATGTTCTTTATATCTCAAACATCGACTTAAAACTTATCTTTTGATAAAAATAATTGTTATGTTACTTTATACTCATTAAAGAACCCATAATATAAAACATTTTTTAAAAAATTGATAATAACCAAAATTTTTGTAAACACTAACAATTTTTATTTTAAATTAATATTATATTAAATATTTTTTTAATAATCAATTTTTTTACATAACAAAAAAAAGTGCAATCATATATAAAATCACTAAACATCTACAAATTTTTCTTCACTTTAAACAAATTTATATTGTTTATATATATTTCAATTTTTAGTAGTCTCACCCACCAAGTCCACTTAGCTAGTGAATTATAAAGGACTATTTAAGAACATTTTTAAACAAGTCATTTTTTGGTCCCCAAAGTTCTCCCCAACTGTGGGGCTAAATGGGTTAACTCTAGACTTAATTGCTTTGGATAGAAGGGAATTATTATAGTTGAATTAATAGATGGGGTATCATTCATATTTTTTTTATTAATTATCGGATATATTGTAATAAAAAAAAAATACTGCCCGTGCTCAACTCAAGCAATCTAGTAAGTTGTATTAATGAATACAGAAGTTATTTAAAATTTAAAAATTCCTTTTATTGTCATCAATTTTTTTAATTAAATTATGGATTCTATAATTCTAGATATTGGGCCTATGGATTTATAAAAGGGTCAGTTCTGGACTGGCATGGCCTGTTGTATTGCCAGTTCTAGGGTTTTTCATTTGGACCTTCCTGGCCCGGCCCATTGGACTAGGGTACAATATAAGTTTGCAGTTCTGATCTAGGGTTTTTCATTTGGAGTTACTTCTTCATCGCTAGCAGCAGCGGGATCAGCTATTATGGTGAGTAATGCCAACTCTCTGTGTTCGTCTACTCGAATATCCTTCATGTCTTTTTCAGAAACTCTTCGAAATGATTATATGGTTCATGGTTGAACAGACTTGTGGTTTTTGTAGTCTGTGATTCCACATGAGAATAACTTCCCAGTTGATAGATAGGATTAGAGTATATAGTGGTACGAGGAAGTATTACGGTATTGGGCTCTGATTAATTCAGAGTTCAAGCAGATTTGACTTTGATTTATTTCTTTTGAGAAACTTCATTTAACTTTCTATTCATTTAACAGGGCCCCAAAAGAGGTGGAAAAGCTCCAGTTGCAGCTGCTAAAAAGAAGCAGGTATGGATCTCAATTGACATGAAATACGATTAAATTGGCGGTTCCATTTTTGGGCATTTCTTGAATTATTTGAATGATTGAGCTTCTATTCAACTTGGTTACTTTGTTCCGTTGACGTTAGGACAAGGTGGTGAACCCCCTATTCGAAAAGCGGCCGAAGCAGTTTGGGATCGGAGGTGCATTGCCTCCCAAGAGAGACCTTACCCGATTCGTAAAGTGGCCCAAGACCGTTCAAATCCAAAGAAAAAAGAGGATTCTCAAGCAAAGGTTGAAGGTCCCACCAGCTTTGAACCAGTTCACCAAAACTCTAGATAAGAACCTTGGTATGAAAACTAGCAGAACCCTGGGCTTGGATTTTGGTGCTAATAACTAGAAATTTTATTGCACGACTCTGTTTTCCCTTCGTTCCTGTTGTTTGAAACATAGTTCAGTATTCTTTTGGGTACATATTGTGTTCTGTGTACTATATTTATGATGCATAATTTCTTGGTATTTCAAGTAGGGCTTTACTTTTGTTGCTAAATGAGTGTATTTTGATGAAGATATTAAACAAAGGGAATTGCATGTAAATTTCTAACAAGCAAATTTTTAATTGATGCTTGACCAGCAAAATTTCAGCATCTGACGTTAAGCTTTAATTTATGTTGTTGGTTGAAGCTTTAAACTCTATTTGCAAAATTCAATGCTATATAAATTAGTAAGCTAGATTCTAATATGTTAGGGTGGAGAAGACGCAGGTACGGTGTACATAATTTTATAACATTTTTCTGAACATGGTTCACGAATTGAATATCTTGAAATGGTAGTTACTGAATTTATCAGGAAAAGAAGGCACAGCTTTCTTTCTTTCTTTTTTTGTGGGATCTTAGATGTACATTTTTGGTATGGGATTGTGGTTAGTGAAGACTTGTAAGCTCATGATGTGCATTAGTTACTTGGTTTCTGTTGCATAATATTCTTGAGGCTTTACTATATTATTGGTGTAGTTCTTAATTTGTCTGTTGTGTTTGCTTTTTGTGGTTTAGAGCATTGAGAGATTTCTTCGTAACTTCATATTAATTTAAAGACTTGTTCTCGTGCTAGAAAGTATATATACTGCTTACCTGTTATCAATCCTATTTGCAGCAACAAGCCTGTTCAAGATGCTCCTTAAGTACAGGCCTGAGGATAAAGCTGAAAAGAAAGAGCGTCTTTTGAAAAGGGCGCAGGCAGAGGCAGAAGGAAAAACTGTTGAAGCTAAGAAGCCTATTGTTGTGAAATATGGTCTTAATCATGTTACCTACCTTATTGAGCAGGTCTTGCTCCTTTCTGTTTGTGTGTGAAAATGTTTTCCTTTATTTCCTGTGACATCTGACTAGCATTTTATGTTTCCTGGCAGAATAAAGCACAGCTGGTTGTGATTGCCCATGATGTTGATCCAATTGAACTGGTTGTCTGGCTACCTGCATTGTGCAGGAAGATGGAAATTCCCTATTGCATTGTCAAGGGCAAGGCACGCCTGGGATCGGTAATACTGTCACTTTTGTCAGAAAATTGTTTCCAAGAAATTTCCTGCATCTCTTTAAGTTTTTGACTGGATTTGATTCGATTTATGCTCCATTTGACAGATTGTCCACAAGAAAACTGCATCAGTTCTGTGCTTGACAACTGTCAAGAATGAAGACAAACTAGAATTCTCTAAGATTCTAGAGGCCATTAAGGTGATTTATAGTTGAATTTTTGTACTAATGCTATGCTGTTAATGGTCTTATCAAAAGAGTAATGGGTCGTTTTCTTTCATGTTTCAGGCCAACTTCAATGACAAGTATGATGAATACAGGAAGAAGTGGGGTGGTGGTATTATGGGTTCCAAGTCCCAAGCCAAAACCAAGGCCAAGGAAAGGCTCCTTGCCAAAGAAGCCGCTCAAAGGATGTCTTGAGTTTCATGTTTTTTTGCTTTAGGAACTTTGAGGTCGTTATTTTTCTGTTTTTATTTTGGGCTGGTTTATATCTCGATTAAAGGTGAGGTTTTCCTTTTCTATAATGGTAGCACGTGAACCTAAGTTGAATGATGCCACTCTTTGAAATTGAAGGTTCCATACTGTAGTAGTTACGACTGAGTTCAAGACCTAGAAAATGTTTTTGGTTCAGAATCAAACCTAAAGTTATTTGTCATTTAGATTTTGCAGCACTTCGTTCCTACCCTTGTTGCTAAATATTATATTGCGTCAGGTTTTATATTTCTAGATTCCCGTAATCCAATAATGGAGGTTACTGGCCTTGAAAAAAAAAAGAACAGAGCAGCTATGAGCAATGACTTTGGTTCTTATATCTTGGTTGAATTGCCTCTTCACCCTCTTTTAACTCTAGGAATGAGTGCTAAGAAACCCACAAGGAGCAATAGGCAAGCTGGTAATCATTCATGAATTTGCACTGATGACCGATTTCCTTGAGGGTGTAGGTTTCTCAGTTTATGGTCACACTAATGGTTAATGTATTTAGTACTTCGTTGATGTTCATAAACGTTAGTGTGCGCATCACTTGCAGATGTCATAGAATTGTTTGAATATTGGAAAAGCGCAACCAAAACACGTGAAGCACATTTAATGGACTAATTCAAACTCGGATCACCACTCAAATGCTTTGAGCTTGAGCATCGTTAATTGCACATTCTGAATTTAGTACACAATGAATATAGACACCCGAACTTCACCGTAATTTTGATACCTTTTATCTCATTTTTACTGAATTTTATGACCGCATGATGTGACATTTGTAACTCTTCTTTTCAATGTTTATGTAATCCTTCAAATTTTATGATAATTTGCTTATTTTTATGTTTTTAGTTTTTGCTAATATTAGAATCTTTTCAAATTTAGCATTACTACAATAGAAGTATTAAAATGAGCTAGGTCTCATGAACTTATCTGTTTGGCCCTCAAAAATTTAGAGGATCACATTAGAGAAATTTTGTCTCTAATTAAAAATGACTTAATTTTAAAAAAATTGACCTAAATCAAGGTAGAGGTATGTTGAATCAGACTAGCTCATTTATTATTATTATTATTATTATTATTATTATTATTATTATTATTATTATTATTTGTATTTTATTTTTAATATTTATGTAATGAATTAGTTACATGATTTTGATTTTAATTCAAATATTATTTTTTGATTTTATTTAATTTATCTAATTACTTTAATTTATATTTTATTAATATATCTTATTATTTTAAATTATAAATGAAGATAAATATTATATTAAAAGAAGATTTAGCCAAAAAAATTGTACAATGATAGTGGAAGAATAAAAAATAAAGACAAATTTATAATTTTTATTTTGAAGATGTTGATATGTAATGAATTTATCTATTATGTATTTTAATGATTTGTAATCTTTAGACTTAATGTAATGTCCTGTAAGTCTCTAATTATGTGTTATTTATTTTTCGTTGTGGTAACAATTTAAAATTTTATTTATTATGATCAATTTTATTTTATATTTATTGTTAGATGGTTTAAAATGTTATTTTGATCCAAAAAAAAGACTAGCTTAACCTAACTCTAAACTCTAATAAGGTTAGGTTAAGATAGAAAAATTCTTACTCATTAAAAATAAATTAGCCCAATTTTGTCTTAATAAAATATGAACAAATTGAGATTACATTGAGCTAGCTCGTCTTTACACCTCTAAATTATAATAATAAAATTGATAGATTTTTTGTGACACAAAAATCAAGAATGTGAATAGGAGGCAAGAATTAACACGGGGAGGATAGTCCATCCTTTATTCTTAGGTTGGTTTTAGATGAGGTGATTTAAAGAGAAAAAAATAATATTTTTTAAGTATTTTAATTTCATTATAGTAAAATCTCTTGTTAAGATTAAAAAGATATGAAATTTAAAAATTTAACCATAATTTAATTAATTAATTTAAAAAGAATTTGAAATTTTACTTCTTACAATGTTAGTTATTTGTATCATTTCCAATACATATAGATCCAAATATACATATAGACACACTAGTATGAACATATGCATACATATGTAGTATATGCTTACAAACATATCTATATACTAGAAGCTTCGCAAGTACAAATAAAAATATTTTTTTCTTACTTTTAAAATATAATATAAAATAATAATTATAATTTTGAAATAATAAATTAAATAATATGAATGTATTTAATCCACTCATCTCTTATAAATTCTATTTATCTTTATTTTTTTTCTCTCTCATTTTTTATATCACATATTTTGTTTTATATTATAAAATATATCATTTTGTGATACTATTGACTAGAAGAGTCAAGAACCATTATAATATATATACTTGTGCATATATGTAGGAGTGTTCAAATTTTTAGTTTGGTTTGATTTTACCTTAAAATTGAATCGAACTAATTAATATACTTATCAAAATGAGTGAACATTGTCAGTTTTATTTTTAATCAATTTTAAAATTTTTTTGATTTAATTTTAAAATCAATTTGGTTTATACTAATTTAACTTTTTTTAATTATTTTGAAATATATTAAATAAAAACTATGATTTTCTTACATGCTTTATACATTTATAAAGTCTAAATTATTAATATAAAAAATGGCTTTAAAAACTTCAAAATTATAATATTGTAGTAAATAATCAATCATCAATTATTAAATCAAGATTTTAATAATATTAATAAGTAATAAAAATCTAACAACTAATTAATTATATTATTTAATAAAATTATATCAAATATTCTTATTTATTAATGTATCAATATATCTCCATTATTACTTATAAAAGAACGAATAATAAGTAATAAGTACATAATATAACTACAAGATATATTCTAGTTTTCATTGTTAAGTAATAATTTTATATATATATGTGTGTGCGTGTGCACGTGTGTATAGGTTTAGTTTGATTCGATTAAAACTGACCAAAAAATTATAAGTTGACAACTAAACCAAATTATTTTGTTTTGTAATTTAAAAATCATACCAAACCATTTTTTTTTTGTTTAATTTTTAATTTTTTTGATTTAGTTTAGTTTAGTTGGTTTAGATTGACAACTAAACAAACGTATATAGACATATGTATATTTGTTTATGTACATACATACACATAGACAAATATGTGTATAGATACATCTGCATGTACATACAAATGAGAATATGTATGTAAATGTAACTGCATGCGAATAAGTATATGTAATATGTATATAATATATATGTGCTTATATACACATATACACATAATACATATTCAAATGCATATATATATTTATATATTTATTATACATACAAGAATATTCACACACATAGATATGTAAATATACATATACATAAATATAAATAAATACATTAATATATTATACATATACTTATTAGTTACAACAAGAAATATTTTTAAATATTATTGTTATCCAAATAATATGTTTAAAATGAAAAGAATTTAAACTGTAGTAATTTAAATTCTTTATATTTTAAATTTCATAAAATTTAAAATTTCACGATTTAGACACAACTTTAGCATTTGCAATTGCCATCCTTAGGATGGACCAAAATTATTTAATTTTATACTTCTTTTTTATTATATTTAAAATAAAAATAAAAAATTAGTATACATTTGGTACATGCCAAACCTATTAATAAAAAAAAAAATATTGTTTTGCTCCTATTAGTTGAGTGCTTTTAAGATTGCATAAAGCTAACTTCGACTTTTTGAAGTTGTAATCAAGTTAGACCTATTTTAAGACTTTTAGTTAGGACATCAACATTATTTTTATGTTTTCTTTTAAAATATCCAGATCTTTCTTTTTGAGTGACTTGTGAGTATCTTTGAGAGATTTATTCTTCACCAGACACAACTTTTAATCACCAAATTAAAGCCAGCCTCCTATGGAAGGAGAGGTGAGCCTTTCTAATATGGCACCTCCTATATTTGATGAAGAAAATTATCAAATTTGAACAGTCATGAAAGCATATTTGGACACAATGGAAGTGACGAACACAGTAAAAACTGATTACAATATTCCCACGCCACTAGAAAATCCAACCATAGACCAAATCAGGAACCACAAAGAGAGGAATATTAAGAAAGTCCAGGCAAAGACATGCTTATTATTATTAACAATATCACCAATAATCTTCATCTGAATTATATCTCTAAAATCAGCCAAAACCAAGATTATATCAAATCTAAGTATGGATGAGATGAACGAATAAGAGGTATGAAAATTCTTAACTTGATTAGGGACTTCAAAAAATGAAGGAATCAGAAACCGTCAAAGTACTTGTGTTTGGGTGAAGTAATTTAAAGAGGAAAAGTATAATGTTTGGAGGAATTTTAATTATCTCTTTGCAAAATTTCTTGTTTGTATTACAAAGGAATGAAGTTTAAAAATTTAAGAGTAAATTACACTTTCATTCTTAAGAGATATCACAATTACACTCCTCCTTGAAAGATTAAAAACTCTATAATTTTACATACTTTGACTAAAATAGTCTTAATGACATTATTATTCTTCTAAAAATATTATAATTTATTACAAAATACATTTTTAGAAAGTATAATATTTTATTATTATTTATTTTAATTTAAAAATAATAAATTTATTTTATTTGAAGTAAAAAAATATTTTATATTAGTCAAATACATATTTAATCATATAAATAATAAACATAATGGTGGTTATTTTCTCATCTCTTAAGAAAGGAAAGTGTAATTTTTTAAAATAGAGGAGAGGAGAGTATACTTTTAAAATCTCTTAAGGGAAGGTAATGTAATTTATTCAAAATTCAATAGTAATTTAATCCAGTAATTTAAGAAGAATTTAAAATTCTATCTAAATAGGTGAAATTTCAAATTTTCCTTGATTATTTTTAGAATGTTAATTATTTATGTTATTTTTAATATATATATGTATGTATATATTTGTTTATACACATACATGGATACAAATACCATAAATATACATATACATGTGTGTGTATACACACACACACATATATATACTAATTTACATACAAATACTTTCACACACATACATATAACATGTATATATAGATATATATATTGATATATTATACATATAGTTATTAGTTACAATAAGAAAATTTATAAATTTATGGTTATCCAAATAAGAAATTTAAAATGCAAGGAATTTAAATTGTAGTAATTCAAATTCTTTACATTTTAAATTTCATAAAATTTAAAATTTTACAATCCAAATGTAACATAAAATGCTCGAGTATAGTTAAGAGGGTAAGACTCATTGGCATTTAATTCAACGATTCACAAATATTTGAAATATTTCTAGTAATTGTGCATAAACGATTTGAGGCAACTATAACCTTGGAAAATATTAAGGACTTGTACAAGATTACCTTGGCAGAATTGTCGAATGCATTACAAGCACAAGAACAAAGAAGAACTATGAAGAAAAATAGAGTTGTTGAGGGGGCATTAATGACAAAACATCAAAATGGTAACAAGAATAGGAAGAAGAAAAACAAAAATCAGCTAAAAAAAAGGTGAAGTTGTTGCAAATAACAATGACAAGAATAAGTTAGGAACCTTGAAGGAAAATTATCCTTCTTGCTAGTACTTTGGTAAGCAAGGTTATCATCTTATTAAGTGTTGGAGGAGATTTGATGCAAGGTGTAGCAAATACAAGAATCTCGGACATGAATTGAAGTGATTTACAAAAATAAGAGCCAACAATCAGAAGCAAACACTCGAGTTGTTGATGGAAAGGAGGACGACCAACTTGTTGCAACTTCCTATTTCTTATGCAATAAGAGTTTAAGTAAGGTTGTCAATGGGCAGGTACTTGTCCATTTTTTACTATTTGTATCTATATCTGTCTAAAATATTCAATATTTGACCCCTAATCAAATCCCAAACGAATACTATTTTTAATATTCATACTTGAAACATCTGAAATACTTGAAAAAAATAATAGATATTATATATCTTATGATGGGCCTGAAACTCGAGCAACCTATTGTAGGAGGGAGAGAACTAAAAACAATAACAGTAGGCCAAACCCAAAAGAAAGAGAGGGTCAGGTGTATGTTAGGAGAGAAAAGAAAATGAGCAAGGGGTAGAAGGGGAATTACATACAACGTAACTAACTCTGTACTGTAGTGGGAAGGTTTTAAGCAGAGGTGAGTGGTAGAGGGGGAAAGGAAGGAATTTAGGAGAGGGGAGAGGGTTTGGCCTCTCGAAAGCCAAGCACCAGTGTTATTTTTTTCAGTTTGTTTCCCTAGAATCTAGTGGTTAGTCTGGTAAGAATTTTCTTCATTTTATTACTAAGATTGGCTATTATTTTTTCTGTCATTGTGGCTGTTTAATCTATAGAATCTCATTGCTTGAGAGATTGGAAGCAATATAAAAGAGGCCTCTATCAGTTTTGGTATCAGAGTAGGTGAAGTCTAGGGAATGGTAAATACGAGAATGGAGGGACATATGGACAGTGTGGAATGAGAGCTAGGAGGAATGAAGGCAGATATAAAGCATTTGAAAGAATGGGTGCTGGAGATCAAGGATGCTATTGGGCAAATAGGCGAGAGCAAGGGAGTTGGTGAAGAACATCACCTAGCGGCTCAGTCTGGGATGAATCCCGCAGGAGAAGCATCTGTTGAAAAAATGGAAATCAACGAGAAGGACTATGGGAAGTATAGAAAATTGGAATTACCAGTGTTTAATGGGGAAGACCCCATTGGTTGGCTTTTTCGTGTAGAACGTTATTTCACGGTGAATGGAATTTCAGATTCAGAGAAATTAGAAGCAGTAGCTGTATGCATAGAGGGAAAGGCATTAAACTGGATGCAATGGATGAAGGTCAGAAATCCAATACATGATTGGAGGGGCTTCAAGAACTGCTTGTTGAAATGTTTCCACCAATCGTAACGGGGGAATGAGTATAAAATCCTGATGTCTTTGAAATAGGAGGGTAATGTTGGTGAGTACAATGAGGCCTTCGAGCTGCTATCGGCTTCGTTGAAGGATGCTCTTGAAGAAAAGCTAATTGGGGCATATCAAAATGGGCTTAAAGAAGACATAAGGGCTGAACTAAGGATGAATTAAGCCCAAAACCTAGTAGAAGTGATGGATAAGACCCAGAAGATTGAGAAAGGTATGGAAACCAGTCCAAGCACCGAAATGGCTTAGCACCAACATCCAGGCAGCAACCCTACCCACTCTCACACAGGTTACGGGTTCAACAAATACGCAACCCACTTCGGCTGCGAGCTCTAATAAGAGCCTTGAAGGTAGAGGTGGTAAAGAAGGCAGAAGCGCGACGACGAGCCCTTCAACTAAAGAAGGATTTCGACGGTTGATAGAAGAGGAAGTGAATCAAAAGAGAGAGCTGGGATTGTGCTTCTGATGTGACGAAAAGTTTAGCACAACCCATAGATGTAAAAACAAGCATTTGAATCTAATGGTGCAATCAGAGGTGCAAGATGAGGATGATGGAACCAAAAACAGAACTGGAGGAGGTTGAGGATGGGAAGCATATGGGAACACTGATGTCTTTGTCCCTTAACTCTGTCATGGGCATCACACATGACAATACCATGAAGTTGATGGGAACAATCAAGGGAGAGGAGGTGCTGATTATGATAGATAGTGGGGACACTCATAATTTTATATCTTCTGAATTAGTGACCAGATTGTCACTACCCATGGAGAAAATAAAATGTTATGATGTGACTCTAGGGGATGGCTATATGATGCGTGGTGATGGAAAGTGTAAAGAGTTAGAGGTGGAAATATAAAAGTTACCCATTAAGCAAAACTTTTACCTATTTGAATTGGGAGGAGTTGACATGATATTAGAAATGACATGGCTGGAATCTTTGGGGGAAGTGAGAGTAATTTGGCAACAATTAAGTATGAAGATCAAAGTAGGGGAAAATGTAATTTGTCTTAGGGGAGATCCCGCTTTGGGTAAATCTGAGGGGTTTATCAAGAGCATGATCTGCTCCCTTAAGCAAGGAAGGCAAGGTTTCCTAGTAAAGTTGGGAGAAGTCAACCTGCATAAACAAACAGAAGAAAAAGTAGATGAAGGGATTCCCAGAAGTATGCGGACCATTGCAAGGACTGCCTCCTACAAGAATCAGAGACCATGCAATCCTCATTAAAGAAAGTGAGCAACCCCCAAACATTCGACCTTATAGATACCCCCAATCACAGAAGGGAGAAATTGAGCGACTGGTCAAAGAGATGTTAGAAGCAGGAATTATTAGACCCAGTAGCAGCCCCTTTGCTAGTCCAGTATTATTGGTAAAGAGGAAGGATAATAGCTGGAGGTTTTGTGTTGATTACCAGGCTTTGAATAAAATAACCATACCAGAAAAATTTCCCATGCCCACAATTGATGAGCTGATGGATGAGTTGGGTGCTACCAAGATATTTTCTAAATTGGATTTAAAATCTGGGTACCATCAGATACGGATTAGAGATCGTGATGAGGCAAAAACAGCTTTTCTCACACATAAGGGGCATTATGAGTTCTTGGTAATGCCCTTTGACTTAACTAACGCTCCGTCAACATTTCAATTTCTCATGAATGAAATTTTCAAGGAGCATTTGAGGAGGTTTATACTGGTTTTTTTTATGACATCCTAATCTACAGCTCGGATATGATTACACATCACCATCATTTGAAGGTCACTTTGGAGATATTAAAGAAAAACCAGTTAGTGATTAACTTAAAGTGTACTTTTGGATGAGATCGATTAGAGTATTTAGGCCACATAATTTCTTCAGAAGGGGTACAAGCTGATCCAAGCAAAATTGAGTGTATGACTGATTGGCCAATTCTGAAAGATTTGAAGTCCTTGAGGGGATTTTTAGGACTTACAGGTATTACCGGAGGTTTGTCAAGGACTATGGGAAATTGGCAGCTCTATTGACTAATTTATTGAAGAAGGATGCCTTTAATTGGAGTAGTGAAGCACATGAGGCCTTTGAAGGGATGAAGAAGACCATGAAAATAGTCCCAGTGTTAGCTATGCCAGATTTTTCCAAACCTTTTGAGCTGGAAACCGATGCCTCTAGTGTCAAGGTGGAGGCTATTTTGATGCAGAATAAGAGACCCATAGCATATTACAGCCAGGTTCTGTCAAACAGAGCTCATCAAAATTTTGTTTATGAGCGAGAACTAATGGCCATAGTCTTGGCAGTCTAAAAATGGAGACACTATCTCTTGAGGCACAAATTCATCATCAAGACAAATCAAAAGTCCCTTAAATTCTTACTAGAACAGTGTGTGTTAGCTCCAGATCAACAAAAATGGGTTTTGAAACTGATAGGGTATAACTTTGAAATTCAGTATAAACCTAGGTTGGAAAACAAGGCTGCCGATGCTTTATCAAGGAGAGGTGAAAGTATGAAATTCAAGGCCTTATCTGTTTGGAGGTATGGAGAGTTGGAAGATTGGGATAAGGAAATACAAGAAGATGAGAAGATCAATATTATAAGGCAGAAGATCATCACTGGGAAGGATACACCTACTGGGTACAGCTTAAGGCATGGTTGTCTATTATACAATAACCGATTGGTATTGCCCAAGAATTCTTCAAGGATACCCGAGCTTCTTATGGAGTTTCACTCTTCCCCTATAGGAGGACATTCCGGGTACTTACGCACTTACAAAAGGTTGAAGGAAAATGTTTATTGGGAGGGAATGAAAAGAGATGTACAGGACTTCGTAGCGAAGTGTGAAATCTGTCAGAGAAATAAATATCAAGCCATGAGCCCAACAGGACTAATTCAACCCTTGCCCATACCCATGCAGGTTTGAGAGGATATTAGCATGGATTTCATTGTGAAGTTGCCTAAATCCAACGAATTTGATACCTTGATGATAGTGGTGGATAGACTTACAAAATATGCTCATCTACTTCCCCTAGCACACCCATTCACTGCCAAAGAGGTTGCTGAAAAATTTTGCAAGGAAGTTATCTGACTACATGGCTTTCCAAAGTTAATTGTATCGAATCGGGATAGGATATTCATTAGTCAATTCTGGAAGGAGCTTTTCAAACTGGCTAGAACTACACTTAATTATAGCTCTAGCTATCATTTGGAATATGTTGGTCAGACCGAGGTGGTTAATAGGACTCTAGAGACCTACCTTAGGTGCTTTACAGGTGAAAAACTGAGGCAATGGAGCAAATGGATCACCTGGGAAAAATTTCGGTTTAACACTTCTTATAATGCTTTAGTTGGCATGACACCTTTTAAGGCTCTTTATGGAAGGGACCCCCCTAACTTTATTCCACATGGAAGACTGTTTCTCACCTGTGGAAGAGGTAAACGAACATATTAAAGCAAGAAATAGAGTGTTGACAGAACTAAAAGAGCACTTGGAGAAAGCACAAGATCGAATGCAGCATCACGCTAACCAGCATAAGAGAGACCTCCACTTTGAAGTTGGGGATACTGTATACTCAAAGATGAGACCCTACAAGTTGAAGTCTCTAGCTAGAAAGCCTAACGAGAAGCTACGCCTGCGATTTTACGGCCCTTATAAGGTAAAATCTAAACATGGAGAGGTTACCTACGGCCTAGAGCTCCCCTCTACCACTAGGATACATCTTGTATTCCATGTTTCCCAGCTTACAAAAGCTATACAGTCAACTACAACTACCCAGGACATACCTTCTTTTCTCACTGAAGAATTGGAGCTACAAGTGCAACCTTGAGACATTCAAAAGATTAGGAAACTTACCAATGGAGAAGTGGAAGTTCTAGTGCAGTGGAAGGATTTACCTGAATCTGAATGCACTTGGGAGAACTATGATGTTATTAAGCTACAATTTCCTCACTTTCACCTTGAGGACAAGGTGGCACTTGTTGGGGAGGGTATTGATGGGCCTGAAACTCGAGCAACCTATTGTAGGAGGGAGAGAACTGAAAACAGTAACAGTAGGCCAAGCCCAAAAGAAAGAGAGGGTCAGGTGTATGTTAGGAGAGAAAAGAAAATGAGCAAGGGGAAGAAGGGGAATTACATACAACGTAACTAACTCTGTACTGTAGTGGGAAGGTTTTAAGTATAGGTGAGTGGTGGAAGGGGAAAGGAAGGAATTTAGGAGAGGGGAGAGAGTTTAGCCTCAAGAAAGCCAAGCACCAGTGTTATTTTTTTCAGTCTGTTTCTCTAAAATCTAGTGGTTAGTCTGGTAGGAATTTTCTTCATTTTCTTACTAAGATTGGCTGCTGTTTTTTCTGTCATTGTGGTTGTTTAATCTATAGAATCTCATTGCTTGAGAGATTGGAAGCAATATAAAAGAGGGCTCTATCATCTTATAATTAAGTAATTTACCCTATATTCAATACTTAATATTCACCTAATAAAACAAAAGTTCAAATATTATAAATGGCTATAAAAAATTATTTTACAATAAAAAAATTTTACATAATTATTATAAACTAAAATTAAAAACAAAATCCCAATAACACTAAGAAGCAAGAAATTTTATTTAAAAATATACATTATATTTTATAATATATATTATTTGGGTATTAAATATCGGGTGCCATATACGTCCATTTGTTTTGGATGGATATATGATATCTAAAACTAATATCTACACCCACTTAATACTTGATATCTATCAGATATCGACTATTTTTTTTCTATCAGATATCTATAATATTTATACCCATTGTCATCCCTAACCTCAAGTGAATGTTGGCTAATTGATTTAGTGGTTGCACCAACCATAAGACAAATGCTAAGACCCTCTTAAAGGAATTGAAGCCTACAACAGTCAACAAAGTCAAAATTGGAAATAGTGAATCTATTTCTATTAGTAGGAACCATCCTCATTCCTTGTTTAGATACAAAGATAATTTTTTACGTCTTATATGTGCTTAAAATTAACAAAACTTGTTTAGTGTTGGCCAGTGGAAAATTGTTTTAAAGTGATTGTTGGGGACAAGTGTTGCATAATCACAGATTCTACTGACCAAAAGCTCTTTAAGGTCAAATGAAAGACAAAAGCTTTTCACCACTTGAGGAGGAGCAAGCTGTATTTTATGCTAAAGTAGATGCTGCTAAACTCTGGTACAAATTGGTTGAGGAACCTCTTGACCTTAAAGAAAACTTTGCAAGCTTTCAAATCTATGAATATGGGAAACAAAATAGGCTACCATTTCCAAAAGTAACATGGAGAGCTTTGTTAAAGTTGCAGCTAATTCACATTGACTTAGTTGGGCCCCTAAGGACCCTTCACTCAAAGGTAGTCTTTATTACATCATTTTTTATTATTGTTTGATCTAACTAAAATACACTGGATTTTTTTTCTCTAGTTTAAGTTAGAGGTTCTTGATATTATTTGGAAATCCAAAGCATAGGTGGAGAATTCATATAATCCAAAAGGAACTTAGATTTCAGGCTCTAGCTTAATTCATATGAACAAGTGGATGAAGCTCCTGGTAAAGGAACTAGATTGTCGTTTTGTATGTACCAAAGGTGCAATATTGTAGTATGCGAACTAGCTAGATTCTAGGAGATAGAAAATGATTAAAAATGGATAGTTGCAATGAAGGAGGAGCTATCTATGATTGAAAAAAAAAACTTGAAAATTGGTAGATAAACCACAAAACAGGCACATCTTTGGAGTAAAATGAGTATTTTGAACTAAGCAGTGTTGATGGCTCAATGAACAAAAACAAGACAGCTTGTGATGAAGGGCTCTGCTCAACTTTTTTTGTGGGAACTACTTAGATACATTTGCACCAGCAACTAGACACAATTAGGCACCTACTTGGTATTACAGCACAAAGAAGTAACGAAGGTGTTGTGATACTTCTCAATTGCAAAAATAAAGACCAACTATCTAATTTGTTTACAAAGGTTCTACCAGTCAAAAAATTTGAGAAGCTAAGCAAAGCATTGGGAGTATGTAGCTCCTAAAGTAAGGAAGAATGTTAGTTGAGTGCTTTTAGGAATTACCAAAGTTGTGAACAAGTTAGTTCTTGGGATTTTAAATTCTCTTATGCTAGTTCCTAGTTTTCAAGAGTCACTTGTGTTATGCTGATATATACTACTAATACTTAAATTTTAGGACTTTTAGTTAGGACTTCAACTTATAAATAATGTACGTTATTTACTCATATGAAAGGCAAATGCAAGTAAGTGAAATTCTCAAATTATTTAAGGTTTTTATCATACTACAATACTATTCTCTTGTATCAGCATTATCTTTTTGTTTTCCTTTTAAAAAAGTAACAGCTCCCAATAATCAATGATTGGATGGAGGTGGATATAAGAATGAATTGCTTCTTGAAGGTAAAGACAGGGAGTGAAATCACTTGTTACCTCTTCAATTACTTTCTCCTTTCTTTCATAAATAGTTTTCTTCTTCAAATCAAAAGACAGATAATTACTTGGTTAAAAACTTGGTTTCTGAGTAGAACTCTCAAATTTCCGCATGATATGTTTAAACAATTTTGGACCTATTGAAATTGCATAATTTAGTGGAATTATTCATATTTGTACTATTATATATAGATTTGAGACTAATATCTTTGATTTTCAAAATTATATATTGCACTCCATTAAAATTGCTTTTCATTGTTTACATAGTAGTGAAACCTTTCAATAATGCGTCCAGTGATTTGATATTAGAGCTAAATGGGCATCAACTTTTGAGGGTGGTAATTCTGGATATTTCTATATAGAGCCAATATATTTGTGGCAAGTGTAACTGAATCACTGATTTTTCAGGTAGTACATGTTCTTCATAGCAGCAAAGCCAATTAAAGCAATTCTGTAACTTCAGCACAAAGCTTTATTATATTCCCCTGCAACCTTTCTTCTCTTTGATGCTTGATTGCGAGCGAGGAATCAAATATTTAGTTGAGTTGACTACTTTTTTATTTATATAATAGTGTAAAAAGGAACAATCATATATATATATATATATACATATATATATATATATATATATATTCCCTCATTTATGTGATGCACAAAAGTTTCTCTGCACCGGTAAATAACGCAGTGAAATTTCTTCAGTGTGTTGAACTTTGATAAAAATCCAAAAATAGTAATCCCATGTGTACCATTTTTACTTGTGCAATGAAATTTTATTCCAAGAATTATTGGGTACCAATTCTGCAGTGAGATTTGCATCACATGATGATGTTTCTTATTCTTTTTTTTTTTTTCAGAATTATTAGACTTCAGATTAATTCTTGTTAAATTAGAGTATTAAAGTAAAATTTTTTATTAAGTGTGATTTTTACAGAAAGTAAAATCATTAACACCTCAATAGAATTATAAAAAATAATGCGAAAGCCTTTGCAATGTGCATCCTTTTTTACTGTTCACACAAATTGAAGCATCTTCAGTGATAGCTCACATCACAACTCTTCTTTTCTATGCAGGAGTTGTTGGGCTGATGAATACAGTCTTTGTTTTTGAATAAACCAATATTGGGGTGTCGCCAATCGCTATGATCGATGGTAAAGAGATGAAGAAGTTGTAGTTATTTCTCTCTATTCCTAAAGCATCAACTTAATTTTTTCTAGCAATAAATTATGTTAAGATTTGGTAATTTTATGCTCAATACCTTTAAAATTTGACATAATATTATACAAATATTCTTTTCAAATTATTTTATAGTAATATAGTTAATATTGCACATTGCAAGTGCTTATTCCAAAAATAATAAATATATTTAATTATTTTTATTGTTACATTAAAATCATGTTAAAAGTTAGTATAAATTTAATTATATTTACTATTATATGAAAAATAAAATCACATTTAACAAAATTATTTTTGATGTTCTTAAACTTTATATTAATTTTTAATTTTTTTTTCAAAATATTGAATTACAATTCAATTTGTTTCACAACTTAACATCTTTTAAATTATTAATAAAACTTAATAACGTAACATTTGATGTAATATTAAAATATTATTTCAAAATTAGTGTTAGACAGTATTTTATTTTTTGTCAAATATTTAGTATTATGACATATGTCACATCATTATTTTTTATTAATAATTTAAATAACGTATGATGTAGAATAAAATCAATTACAATTTAAAATTTTATAAATAAAATTAAAAATTAATATAAAATTTAGATACATAAAAAATGCTTTCACCTTTTGGTTTTGCATAAAAACAACAAAAATTTAATCACAACAAAAATTTAATCAGAGGAGAGATACCTATAATTTTTTATATTAAAGGGGCAATAATAAATCTAGTAACTTAATCTATTTCTAATGGCTTGATTATTCTACAATATAACTGCAGGTATAGTTGACACCCAACCATTTTGCCATTTTAATATCTAGCTTGAAGGTTTTAGTCTTTGGATGTATTCAGAACACAACGGATTAAAAAAGAAAATAAAAGAAACAGAAATCACATAACTGAACCTTAAAATGCTAAAACGACCACGTCAAGAATCAAAATGTGTTGTTGAAGGAAAGATTAAGCTTAGCTGATGATTTGCAATTTCAACAAACGTATTGGGTCAATGATGTTTCAGATATTTTGTTAAGTCAGAACTCAGAAATCAGAATAATAAGTGATCATGTATACATTTATATTATAATAATTTTAAGATTTTTTAAGTATTAAATTTAAAAATAATATATTTTATAACATAAAATTTAAAATAAAATATATAATGTAAAAATATACAAAAAATAAAAATCATGAGAAGTTAAAAAAATACTAACAAGTTAAATAATTTTTTATTTTAAAATTTAATAATTATTATTTTATATTATATTTTAAAATTTTAAAAAAATATTACATGTATTTTTTTGCGTGTGAAAAAAAAAATACAAAGAATATTATGATTTATGAGCGTATTGAGCATATGTGTAGGACTACGATTAAGAACACCAACTTTGTACAAAGAATATACCATTATAATCTTATCTTTTTCCTATAGAATTCCTTTTTTTTTTCTTATTCAATTTCTTCCATTAGTCTTTAATTGATGAATGGTTTAGCTCTTCTTTTTTTCTTTTACAAAAAAACTATTAGTATTAAAGAAGGTTCAGAGAATGTTGATTAATTCAACTCACATTGGAGTTAAAAGTCTCATAATAAAAATAAAAAAAAATTTTAACAAAAAAATTTTTATTCAAAAAATTTAAATTTTAATTAAAAACAAATTATAAAGTTTTTAAGCCTAAAGAATTTATGTTTAGATTAAACTTATATATAATTATTTATATCTTTATTATTAAATTTTATAATTAAAATAATGGATGTATCAATCTTTAATTAAAAATTTTAATAATAAAAATATAAAATTTATACCTAAATTTTTTTCTTTAGCATTCTAACAAAAGAAGAAAAAGTGCATTGTTCAATTTGCTATTCATAATTTGCACTTACTCCGTATTATTATATGCAGAGTGAAAATGACCCTTTTCAAGACTTTTAAGTAAAGAGGATAGGTTGTAAGAGCGTATGACTTTATATGTCACTTACATTCTATTTTAGTTTCTTTCTTTTTTCTTTTTGGGATGAGTGATATAGGGTAATATTTTACAAAAAATGTTAATTTTAACTGGGATTTTTTTTGTACACATCCTCTGCTAAAAATAATTTAAATCAAAATATAATTAAATATTAAATATAAATACTTTTTTAATAAAAATTTAAACTTTAATTTATTAAATTGTGAAAGATTAATTTATTTTATTAAATCTAATTTATGTTGATAAATTGCAATTGAATTGACTGTTTGATTCAACAAAATATTAAGTGTAATTTTGCTGCGTTCTTTTCCAAATATATATGCAAGTGAATTTCTGAAACCATATAAAAGATACAGCCAATAGTTTGTAAAGCAGATTATGTCAAGTAGAATCATCCACGATTTTATTTTTAAAATAATTTTACATTTGATCTACTTATCTAGTAATAATTATCATGAGCAAACGAGTCAATGTTATATATATGGGTAACAAAATGTTTTCCTATCAAATAAAATTTTTTTTAAAAAATTTTTTTTTAATTTAAAACTGAATACTTTTCTTGATATATATATTTGAATAATTTAAGAAAATATAATGAAAGAATTAAGAAAGTATAATTTTTTTGTTGAAGGAGAATTCAAGTTATTTATAAGAGAGAGTTATTCTTATTTTTGCATACAATATTATGTAAATCATAAATGATTATATATTCTCATTATTTCAGGGTGAAGAAAAAACATATTTGAATTTTAATAGTATTTTTAAAGCGAATACTAATATTAATAGTGTTGATGATTTGCATTTTCTCAAATTCTTGAACAATCATGAAGTGTTATTAAATTTCAAATCATATACTAAAGTTAAAAGTTGGTGCCCCCTATTATGTTATTAATTAGGAATATAAACCAATATTTTAAATTATGCAATGGCATACCAAGTTGACAGTGACACAGTTAGGTGATCATATTTATAGGGTAAAGTTATATATTTTAGGCATCGACAAAAAGTCCCAAGTCTTCATTTTTTCCTTTGATATTAATACCATCAGATTTTAAGTTGCCTTTTAAATTTTAACAAAGATAATATCCTTTGACAATTTATTTTGCTATGAGCATTAATAAAAGTCAAAGAAAATTACTTTTACATGTTAGTTTGAATCTGCAAAAACCTACTTATAATCATAGTCAAATATATGTTGTGATTTGTATCATAAAAAAAAAACTTATTCTTAATTATGATCAATTATATGTTTGTCAGAGTCAGAACTAACAAAGGCTTAAAAGTATTAATATAATAATTATGAATAGATATAAAAAATTACTCCAATTGTTAACAAAGTATTGCAAATTTTAGGACAGGTGCCTATTTTACAAAATTTTATTTTTATTATATTATAAAATGATTCTTTTAAATGAACCTTACCCCTCTCTCTCTCTTCCTCTCCCTCTTTTATTGTGTCAACACGGAAAAATTAAAGAGTACAAAAAACTTAAAAAATAAGAAAATATGAAAAAGGTTGTATAATTTATTTTAAAAAAATATTATTGTTGTTGAAAGATCTCTGTCAACTTTGTCTGATGAATTTGTTTTTATGTTATTGATTAAAAAAAATTAAAATAATAACTAATAAATGTGTATTGATTATAGAATAAGATAATATATATATTTATTAATATAATAACGTTCGTGCTAAGCCATAAGTTAAATCAGGCCAAAAAAAAACAAAACAAAACATAAGGTAGTTTCTATAAAAAGAAGAGTATAATTTTTAAATCAAAGTGCAAGAGATTATAATATACTCTTTCTTTTTTATTCTCACAATATTGATGTTTGGTATTATAAAAATATATCCCTCTTTTTCTCAAGTTGAATTTAGCTAATATAGCGCTTTTTTTTTTTTTTTTATAGTAAACTGTAATAATGTGTACGTATAGTGATTGTTTTCATGAGAAATACAGTATTTTTGGCCAATTATGATGCATATAGTTAGAAACATATAATCACAAGAGGAAGCAATTACAATGTGATTATTGCATATAATATAAATATACATAGTATAATTTGTGATTGATGTTAAAGATATAAAATATTAAACTTTTTTAGTAATATAATTCGTATAATACACAATATATTTTTATATATTTGTCATATTTTATAATTATAGATTATATTTGAATTTATAAATATTTTATAAATTTATCTAGTTTAACTTTTTAAGGTTAATAATAATATATATGAATTTTAATTAATATATATATATTTTATACAAACTTGTATACCTGGTTTACTATAGTTTTGCATTATACTTGAACAACGCTATAATATACAAGTAAAATATTAATATATTATTAATGTAATTATTCAGACAAATGTGTCTGTTGTATCTTTTTTTATATTTAATATAGTAAATAATTTATACATTTAATTTATTTATATTTCAAAATATATTTAAAAATATAAAAACTTTATATTATTTTAACCCATATGCACCATAATACATCGTATGTGCTATTTATATTTAATCTTAATTAATTTTTTGAAATATTTGAAATATTTAATACATTAAAAATTCAAATATACGAGTATGCTTCTAATACATTTATTATTTTATGTAATTAATATATAATAATATATAATGTATTTTTAGTATTTAAATATATATATTTAATTTAAAAAATTTTAAAATTATTAATGGGAAATTACATTATCAATAAATTTTATTATTTTCAGAAAAAAAAATTAGAATTCAAAATATATTTCTTTTAATTTTTAATTTTTTATTTAATTCAATTATTAAAGTTTTCAACCATAATTTATATGTTTTTCTTACTATTATATATTTCTCAATGTATTTATAAAAATATATTATACATCCTAATTCAAAAAAATAGTATATATTATTCTAATATATATTTGAATATATTTTATAATAATACAATAGTACTAAAGAATGAGAGATAATAAAAAAAAGGCATTCTTATTTATAGTTGTTTATATATTTATTATGAGATTATTTAATTAAAATAAAATATATAAATTTTTAAAAATAAGAATCAATCATTAAAGAAATAAATTATATAAATTATACATAAATTAATTTTTGATTGAAAAATTAATAACAAAAATATAAAAATTATATTTAAATTATTTTTAATAAAAAAATGCCATATGTTCTGATAAAAAAATATTAGCTAATTTTTTTTAACTTTATTACTTTTTATAAAATTGTAGTTTTCTTTATATGATTTGCCTTTTCTTAACCCATTTTATTATTGGCATACATTAAACAGGATTATGATCAAATGTAGTGTCAATTACACGACTATGAGATTGAGAAGTATTTAATAAAGCGTTCGGGTGAGCTGTTTGGTATTGAAATGAATAATAAAAAAACAATAATAATTATCACACTCGCTCTGTGGTTATTCTTCTGTTGATACACCCCTGACCCCCAAACCCTCACCTTCTTCTCCTTCTCATCTCTCTATCCTTTACTTCTCTTCTTGCCTCTCTTCCTTCTGCAATTCGCAAACCCTACCACTCTCTCTCTGATTCCTCTCTGGCACGACTCACTTCGTTAGGCACCAATCGAAGCTCATTCATTTTTATTGTCGCATTCTACCGCAATCTTCTTCCCTTCTTTGATCCTTCTGTCTTTGAATTGGACCATCTGCAACTCAATCACGATGGCCGACGGAAAGGCTAATCTGCCTGATGATCTCTTTTCCTCCAAGACTACAGATGGACATTCCTCTCTCAAAGGTGGTTTTCTTGTTAGGGATTTCTTCTTAATTCCTTTTTATTTGCTTCTTTGTTGTATTATTTGATTGCATACAGTTGCTTCTTACTTTGTCTGGATCTATTGAATATCAATCTGTGATATGTTCTGCGTGTAAATCCTATGCCTGACGTGTATATATCTTCTTGGTTGGGTGTTTATAGTTTTGTGTGGCTGTTTGCCCCCTAGTTTTGGGGTTGACTATACTTAAGATTGAGGATTAAAGTATATGTCGATCAATTTCATCTCGGTTTGATTCTTCTGAGCGAGAGGCTTGCTGCCTTACCATGTTTAATACCTTAATTTTTCAACAGGGATGGTAAGCACCGATGCTTTAATGTGTTGATTTTTTGATAAAAGAGGTTTTTTTTTTTTTTTTTTTTTTTTTTGTGTAATTGTAAAATTAAAGGAGTCAAGTTAAGTTTGTTGATTTTCCTGCTCTAATTCATGACGAACCTTATTGTTTTCCCCTTATATCAGTCATGTGTTTCATTTGTGTTGTTATTGGTATTTTCTTCATCAGGAAAGGCTGGTTGACACTTAATAGGCTTATTTACATCCTTGAATTGGTTTTATTGTTTAATATTATGTTTTCTCGAATTTATGTGATTCGAATTTTTTATGGATCTCTTGACATTGTAATTTGTGGGTTTATTTTATTGAGATTGTGTACTGTATCCCATCTTTATTTTTTATACAAATTGAATGGCTTTGCTAACACTTGGTTTGTTGGGATGTGGTAGATGAAGCTTCAGTAGGAGACAGTAGGGAGAAAGGGATTGTTGGGTTGCTTGATGATTCAAAAGGTGCTTTTTAAGTTTTTATGTTAGTTAAACTGAGCTGTAAAGCTAAATCTTGTTGTTTTTCTCTTTGCTTTGCATATAGAGTGACTATTGGTTGATAAAAACTGTTTTTACTTTCAGATCAAGTGTCATCAGACAGCAGCATACCCTTATCTCCACAGTGGCTTTATTCTAAACCCATTGATGCTAAGACATCAGCTAACAACATAGTTGGGGTATATAACACTTACTGTTTTGAATTGATGTGGATTATTGGAAGTTTTATTCTTGTCTCACTTATTCTTTCTTTTAAGCCTCTCTTTTGGTATTAGTTGTTATTCTGGAGACTAGAGATCTGATCATTGTGGTCTTATGCAAGATAGATTGTGTGTTACTCTTAATTTCGCACTGCTGTGATTTATCTTGATAGTTCCTGTTTTCTCTGTATGTAATTAGGGCATAGTAGTACAGCAAGGGAAAAGGGAGAATGCGGTAAAGTACTGAGTTTGAATCTAGGACTGTGTGTGTTAGTTTGCAAATGAATAATTTCTGTTTTCATTTTGGGGTTCAGTGTGTTATAGAACGTGATTCCTGTAATTTTGCATTTCTTGTTGTCCTTTTTGAGGTTTATTTGATTACTTTAAGTTTGAAATTCTCCCAAGAGCACAAAGTTTTTCTTGAAAGAGACTTGAAACTCCTTATTTGCAGTTAACACTATTAATGTTGATTTAGATGCTTAATCAGCATGGTAAGAGCTATTATGTACTTTATATTTGTATAGATTGAGAATTGCAAAAGCCAAGTTGAAGAGGTGAAAGGGATTGTTTTGTTTTGTTGGAGGAATAAGGAATATTCAAGTTTCTTTTGCCTGTGTTCATGTCTGTTCTATTGATCACGCACTAGATCTGTGTTTTCTAAATATTGAATATTTTATGCATATTTTTGTTTCTTTGAATTGAGTAAATCTAATTGAAAATTATGGTAACAATATGTTTGTTCTATATTATATTTCTAGTATGTTCATAACTCATGATATTTATCACTAACGGGAAATAATAGGAGAGTTCTCTGCCTGGTTCTTTTACCTAGGTGAACTCCACTGATCCCCTACTGAAAGATAGTTGGCGTATAGAAGGGTCGCAGGATAAGAAAGATTGGAGGAGAACTGCCCCAGATGTTGACATTAGTCGTCGCTGGCGTGAAGAGGAGAGAGAAACAAGCTTACTTGGGAGAAGGGATCGTAGAAAAGATGATCGTCGTCTAGAGATTACCTCCACTTCTGAAAATAGAGCCTTACCTTCCTCTGATCGCTGGCATGATAGCCGTGGTTTGGGCCATGACTCTTGGAGAGAGAATAAGTGGTCATCAAGATGGGGTCCTGAAGATAAAGAAAAGGATTCTCGTAGTGACAAAAAGAATGATGTTGAGAAGGAAGATGCTCATGTTGAAAAACAATCTTCTGGTGTTAGCAATCGTGTAGGTTCTGAACGTGACACAGATTCTCGTGATAAATGGAGGCCGCGCCATCGAATGGAAGCTCAAGCAATTGGTGTGTCCACATACCGTGCTGCACCTGGATTTGGGCTGGAGAAAGGACGTATAGAGGGTTCCAGTGTGCGATTTCCTCCTGGACGAGGAAGGGCTAATATCAATGGGAACCCACAAATTGGGAGACCTCTCTTAGGCAATGTTGGCTCAGCACCATTGGATAAAAGTAAAGCCATGTTAGGGAAATCTAGGCTTGGTGTTGATTCCTATTGCTACCCAAGGGGTAAGCTCCTTGACATATATCGTAAGCAAAGGGTTGATCCAACTCTTGAAAACATGCTTAGTAGGATGGAGCATACATCACCAATAACACAACTTGGTTCTAATGAACCATTGGCATTTGTTGCTCCTGCTGCTGAGGAAGAGGTATGTGGATACAGAATATTTGATGAGTTTTGCATATCAAAAATGAAGATTCTGTTTTTGAAGCAATCTTTTGACCTGCATGTGCACCTGAAGGTTCATTGGCACTTTCATTACTGACTTTTTTAAGTTTTCTATAATGCTTTCAGGTTGTACTTAGAGATATATGGAGGGGAAAAATTACTAGCAGTGAAGTCTCTGGCTACTCAATTGGAGGCAAGAATGTTGGGTCTAATGATGATATTCCAGGTGATAAATTTTGCATGTCTTTCAGTTAGTTCTATAAATTTTGTAACTTTCATTCTTTTGACAGAATTCCTCCTTGGTTTTCTTCAGGCGCTGATTTTACTTTAACTGAAGAAAAACAAACTTCTTCAATTGACATGGGGAGAAAGGTTATTTCGGGAATTGACGTCTTGAATGATTTTGATGAAACTTTTATTACTGCATCCTCAGATGCTGGTGGTTCATTGAGAAATATAGTTGAGGGTGAGGAACTATTACTTTCTTTTACATGGCCTTATTTAAATCAGGTGAAAGTACAATCTTTTCATTTTGTCTCGTATGATGGTTTACAATTAAATGTGCCTTTTCAGAAATTGCAACTCTTAAAGAAGGAAAGCAAAAATATATGCTTAGCTCTGGGTTACATGGAACAGATGAGAGCTATGCCAGCAGCACGAAGGTGGGAAGTTTCCGCAGCAACAATGATGCTGAAACAGGAACCTTTGATATCCAACAAGGACCAGTTTCTGCCCTTCAGACACATGCTAATGAGGATGCGTTTGAGTCAACTGTTGCTTCAGAAATCAGTAGTGGTCTCCCTGATGATTCACGCTCTCTTTTTGCATTTTCATCTTTGCAGCAACCTCCAAGCATTAACCAACAAGACTTGAATGAGAAAACACATCCATCCGAAAGTGTCATCCCTCCTGAGGAGTTGAGTTTGTGCTATCTGGACCCACAAGGGGTAATTCAAGGACCCTTTCTTGGGATTGACATCATTTTATGGTTTGAACAGGGGTTTTTTGGCATTGACTTATTAGTTCGCCCATCAGATGCCCCTGAAGGATTACCCTTTCAAGAACTTGGTCATGTCATGCCTCATCTGAAAGTAAAATCTGGATCAGGTTCTGATAGTAACCTTATTAGTCAGTCAGAAGCATCTGATGCGATTGGAAGGAACCTAAAAGTTAATGCTGAAGCTATTGACTATGATGGGTCTGCAATTATAGATGATCAACCTTGGCCTTCATCCCAAGCTGATACTACCCAAAGTGTGAGCTTACAGTCTCAAATACCCAATCAATGTTATCCCTCTGAAATAAACTTCTCTGGCAATCAGTGCTTTAATAATTTTGGTGCACAAGATGATGGTGAGTGATTGTTTACTCATTCTTTCATTGTGATAGTTATTATGTCTCTTTTAGTTGTATATGTTTTAATTTCTAATCGATATTCAAATATCTGTTTCTATGCAGACATTGCCTTATCTAAAATGGCCAGAAGCTGCAATGATAACACTTTGATGAGGCCTGCTGACACCCCTGCTTTATATACCAATCCTACTGGAAAATCTGGTGCAAATGAAGTTTCAGGGAGTGTTATGCATACTAATGAGGCTGATAAGATGCACCCCTTTGGTCTATTGATGTCTGAGCTCAGAGATAGCTCTCATTTAAGACGTGCACAGTCATCCAATATGTCTTCGAGAATGGGTGATCAGGGTCATTTTCTAGATTCATTAAATGATAGAGATGCCCCTTTTCCCAATCAAAGTTCTTTTGGTGGTGTGATTGGTCAGCCTTCTTATAAGGAGACATGGTCTGATGATTATGGGATAAATAGGCATTTTAATCCTGATCCACATGTGGGTTCATTAGATGAGCAGTACTTGTCCCACATAGAACCAGCTTTTAATAATTTTGATGTGGCAGAGCATCTCATGTTGCAGAAGCTGCAGAAGGAACGACTTCAACAGCATCTTACCGGGTCAAATTTAGACAGATTTTCAGGGTTTTCTCATTCTCAAAGCAAGAACTCTAATGCTCAGCAGATGATCCAGAATTCAGGGTCAGAATTGGAACGCCTTTTGGAACTTCGACGCCAGCTTGAGTTTCAAAAACAGCAAGAGATGCACCATCAACAGCTTCTTCAACAAATTAAACTGCAGCAACAGCAAGAGTCTCACGCTCAGCAGTTCATTCTTGAACAGTTGATGCATCAGTCAATCCCTGATCCTAATTTTGGGCACTCAAAACTTGATTTTACAAGGGATAACATGTTTGATCAGGTTCAGTTGAGGAGACACATTCTGCATGACTTACAGCAGAATCCTCATTCTTTAAGGCATCTTGATCCATCAATGGAGCAGATTATCCAAGCAAATATTGCCCTCAATGCTGTCCAAGGAAGGCAAACTGATCTGTCGGACCTATTGTTGCAAGCAAGGCATGGGAACATCCTCCCTTCGGAACAGCAACTTCATTTTCAACAAGAACAATTGCAGGTACAGCAGTTATCTTTGGCACTTAGACAGCAGTTAGGGTTGGAAGGGGAAAGGCAGTTTGGTAGGTCATGGCCAACTAATGAAACTGGACAGTTATTAAGAAATCCTGCAACTCATCAACTAACTCACACTGCTGGATTTAATGCTTCCGATATCCACAAACAGCAGCAGAGGCTAGTGCCACAGGAGGAGCAATTGAACTATCTTGGCAGGAACCTTGCTGAGCAGAACCAGCGAGGGTTCTATGACCCCAGTTCTATGCTGTTTGAGAGATCTGCACCTGTATCTGCTGGTGCTCTTGGAATGAATTTTGAGAGTGTAGGTAATTCAGTCCAAGGAAGGGAATTACAAGAACGGCTTCATTATATTCACCCCACTGATCATGTTGGTTCTTTATCCTCTCACCATTTACAAGCATCTGAGGATTTCTTTGCTCATCACTCAGAGGGGTTCAAGGGTTTCTCTGTGAACAATGGACATTTGGAAGATAGCTGGACTGATCCTCGGCTTCAACTTCAACTCCTTGAATCTGGGAGACAGAGAAGAGAGTTAGGGGTTGCTGTTACATCAGCAGATCTAGACAGGTCTGCATCTACTGGAACACATGACGATAGTTCATCCCAAAGCTTAGTGGACCTACTACACCACAAACTGGGTCTTCAATCATCACAACCATCAAATATTGATAAGTGGCATCCTCTTTCATCAAGAAGTCAGGATAAGTCTTGGCAAGTTTCTGAGGCTAACTCATTAATCCATCCCTTTGATATTCCACAGGATCAGCAAATAAATCTGAATGATTCATTTGTAGATAGGCCTCAAAGTGCCAATCCAAGTGCTCTAATGCAAGATCATTTTATCAGCATGCATATGGCTGAGCAATACAACAATTTAGGGACCAATGAAAGAATGCCTCTCCAGTCTAGATGTGGATCATTAGTGGAAGAGCAATCACTCTTGTCTGCTAATAAAGATAATTTGCATCCTTGTTACAGAAATCCCCTCCTGATCAATAAGTCAGCCATGGAAAATGACTTACTTGAGTTGGAGGCAAATAAGGGGCAGAGGCATGAATTTATAGGGGTAATGAGCAAGTCACGGTCAGGAATATCAGACTTCTCAGAACAAGTAGAAAGCACCTTGAATCCCATGGAACTGCCTGCTATTGCCCATAGTAGACATAGCTCATTAAGCAGTTCAGGTAAAGTCCCACATACTGCTTGCATTAGTAGACGTAGCACTCGGATATAATGGTTGAACATGAAACTCTGCAGGTGGTGATGTGGTCTCATATGGCCGTGAGTTAGGTTTAAATAATTCTCGCGGGGATGAAATTTCTAGTGACAGGTAATACTCTTTCTGCTTGTTCCACATTTTAATTTTTAACTTATCTAATCTGGTTATATATTTGTTTGGGTTGTTCTTTAGTATGTTTTGATCTGTCTTCTGGTCAATGGCTAAGAATTCCATTAGCTTATTTTGAGTTAAAAACCTCTCTATGATACTATTCCTTATCTCCACTTGGTCGCAAAGGGTCTGTTGGAAGTGATTCTTGGATCCATTCTGTTTGGATGTATGTTGTGAATTGTGATAGGTTTGCCGCTGGGTAACAGTTTTCGATGACTCTTGTCTGTACCAGGCTCAAAATGTTTTGTTATTTATTTATTTTTTTTTTTAGTGCACCTTGCACTATGCAACAATGAATTGTGTTTGCTGATGATCATTTGACAATTTCAGAAAGTATTTATGACGAATTCTATTAAGTAACTGGAATTGTTTTAGAAGTTGACAGTTGCATAAATTAATCACACCCCAAAAAAGAGGGAAGGGGTGGTTACTAAGCTGTTGATGCATTAAGGATAAATTGGTATAAGTAGTTGATTAATTATTTTGTAACAATAATAATTGTTTTTTTCATGCCAAGGGAGTTTGATTGTCTTGTATTGACAGGATGCCTCCAACAAAAGGGTTTGAGAATGCTTTACATAAGCGCCCTCCTGTATCCCGAGCTTTATCCTCCTCTGATGTTAAGTCAGACCAAGCATCTGTTGCCCATGTCAATCAGAACAGTTTAATAAATCTTTTAGCCAGCAATGGTATGTTATCATTATACTGCTGGATCTATCTATCTTATTTTTTATCTGTCAAAGTAAAATATGGTTTGTGCTAGGGAGACGAGAACCTTCATCAAGCCTATCGATTAGTAATTTGACTGATGCTCAGGCTTCTGGAAACAAAGAAGTGCGATATAGGAGGACATCCTCCTGTAGTGAAGGTTCTGTGTCAGAGGCATCTTTTATGGACATGCTTAAAAAACCTGTTCTTCCCGAGGTTGATACAGCCAGTGGAGCTGGCACTGAGTCATCTGATGGTGGATCACAAGCTGGGCGGAGTGGCAAAAAGAAGGGGAAGAAAGGGAAGAAACAGCTTGATCCTTCACTTCTTGGTTTCGTAGTCTCCAGCAATCGGATCATGATGGGTGAGATTCAACGCCCTGAAGATTGATATCTGCTTCCAGATTAGTTAAATTCTCGCCATTCTTGTCTTCCATTTTTTTTTCTTGGGGGAAAGGCGCTCTCAATATTGTATAGTCCGCTAGAGCATAAAGCTATAATTTTCATTACATTCTCTTCTTACGATTTGTTTACTAGTGTGTACAGTCGTGATGAGTGTATATACGAGGAAGCGATACCGTGTTGATGGATAGTCCAATAATTTTTTTGGGATAGAAGAATAGAAAGAATTACCATTACTATCGTCCTTCTTAATTCTTATCGCCATTTTATGAAGGTTTATCGTGCTGCCAAAAAATATATAGAAACTGCTAATAGATGAGTTTTGCCTTCCAAAGGAGGAGACACGCTTAATATACATCGCTAAACAGGATGTTAATGTCATTATTAACTGATTGTCGCAATTGAATATGTAATTTTGTCCAAAAATAAAGTAATTATTTTACTTCGGGTGTCTTATTACGTAATGTGAATGACTTAAATAATTCAATGTTTAACGGACATAACGGGTACTCGGTCAGAACTATTTATTGTGAGTGACATCTCTGATCAGTTTGTATAACTCTAAATTTGTTCAAGCCAAAAAATTGAGTAAATAATCTTATAACTTTGTATGTATTTCCATTATAAGCCTCATTGATAGCTAAACAATTGAGCTTATTTTTGGGTACACGAAACGGTTAATAATTTGATTGATGAATATTTATAGTGAAAACAATATCTTTTATTAGTTTGTTCCTTGATAAGTTGATTAATTACCGTTTCATGTCACTAATGACACATGAATCACGGTTAGTTTTGTGCTAGTGTTAATAAGCAAATTTAAAAACGTTTATCTTTCTAGATACCTCAATTACCATGTTTGAAAACGTTAATTGTTTTAACTTTTATGAACTAAGTCAGTTATGAGCCATTTTAAGTTAAAATATATAAAATTTTCTCTCGCCTTTAAAGTTATTATACTAACTCTCTTTCAACTTTAAAATCTAATAAGTGACTTCTCTGAATTTTTACATTTTTTTATCTAATTTTTAACCACCGTTGACTTTACATAAAATTTGTTACCAAGTTAGATAAGGAGAATTGTGGTCTTTTCACCTTTTTAAAAAACTCATAACCCAATACCCTACCCAACTCTAGATTGAAGTATCCTCTGTCGTTTTTTCATTACCGACATATTATCTTACCCCTGGAAAGTTTTCGGAGTAGAATCCCTGCTTTTGTCTCCTATCTTCTTGACTGTTATCATCTCTATACTATAAAAATAAATTAATATATAAATTACATGTCCAGTCATCTACAAGTTTTCCTCTTATTATAATGAATGTCATAATACTACTACCAAACTTTTTTCTCCTGGGTTTTTACTAATACATTTTAAACGAAAATTTTCGTAGTGCTTTTTGACTGGTGTTAAGGGATTCCAGTATAAACAAAGGAAAAAGTATGAGCTTCAGGCTTACGTTGATGATGGGAGCCTCACTTCCGAGATCCTCATAGATCATAATGTGAGATCCTCATTTCCCTATGCCCCAAAGGAACACGTTTTGTTTCTGTGCATTTTGGCAAAAGGTCGTGCTGGTTTTCCGTAGCCGCCAGTGATGGAAGCAGAGCATGTCCTGAGGCTTTAAAATTCTTACTGGTTCGAGCTTGAAATTCTGAAGGAAAGCCCAAGTTCATCAGAATCATCACGTTCCGAAGCAAACCCACATGGTCAAATCAAGCAAGACTCGCCAAAACCAAAGCTTTCGCGCATCGAAAGCATCCATATGAGGTCAATGAGTGACTCCAGGACAAGCTTCAAGCTCAATTCTTTCTTGCCAGACTCTGTTCTTCTCCCTTATTCGAAACTTCAAACCATTTTATTCGGAAAAGAAGTCATAGACCCAAAAATCGAAAACGAAAACCCAACACAGGAAAGTCTTGATGCTTTGGTTAATAAGAAGAGAGCATCATAGCTACGAGGAGAAGGAAGAAGAAAGGGGAAAGCAAGATTTTGTCTATCTTGAGTTCGAAAAGCTTCGAAGGAGACCATTAGAGCTTTGGGTTTCAGGTTATACGATGGGTAGGGTATTTTATCTTAAGCCAAGGGATTTTGAGTTTTCAGTTAGGTTAATGGGTTATAGATTGGTTGGGTTCTTTTAAAAAGGTGAAAAGACCAAATTCCTCTAGTCCAATATAACAAAAATTTTTATGTGGAGTCGCTGATGTAGAGATTGACGTTAAAAATTGATTAACGAATGTTCTTATTTGCAAAAGTTTAAAAGTTTAGGAGGGTTTGTTAGTAAGTTGCAAAGTTCACGGGAGTTTAGTGTAATGACTTTAAAGTTCAGGAGAGTTTTTATATTTTAGTCTTTTAATAATTTGTTTGAGATGGATAGAATGAAAGTTATTCCACCCTGTACGAAAACACAAAAAAATAGAGATTAGAGAGAAAAAGACAAACAAGAAAGCTTAAATGAGGAGATGAAAGATGTTGAAAAACAAGTATGTTGCGTTATCCCCAACTAACTCTATCTCTCCTCCTATGTTTAAAGTTGCAATTTGTTCCTATTTATGTGATGAAGAAAAGTTCATACTACTATAGAATTTGATAACATAGCACCCAGTATGCAAAGAAACTCCTAATCCCATTTAAATGTGAACCATAATTTCATAGTCATGTGCACCAATGTTAATAGAATCACTTCCAACGGTGTTTTCTTCAACACTAATCCCTTGCATTTCTCTTTTCCTCTTCTCCTTTGTCAATGTGCTCTCAGTTCTGCAATCATTCTCATTACTTGTATTCTTCTCAAGCCTCTCCACCTGATCTTTGTAAGCCTTCTTCCCCAAAAATGCATAAAAAATAAAAATTCCTTTTTCTTTTCACCACATTAATGATTGTGCTCCATCATTTTCCTAGGGTATCATGTTAGGCCCTTTGGGTTTAGTTTGGAATTCTTCATTAAGGGAAATGATTTTCCTCCTAAGAAGTTTCATGATCATTGATGTTATCTCAAGTCGAATCTGATGCTAAGTTTCGGTATATATATACATGCGGAGAGCAGGGAATAAGCTGCAAAATCATTTTCCGACAAAGGAAAATGAGTTTTTCACCTTTGAATTGTTCAAGAAAAAAATGAAAAAATTGCTTGTTTTTCTTATGCGACAAAAGGGGGGTTGTACTAGCCAAAACTCATCTACGTATTATTGTAACACCTACTAATGTACCTCATAGTTGGGTTATACCTTCCTTAGGTGTCAAATGTGATGATGTACCTGGTCATTCAAATCAGATCTCTATTTCAGTACAACGAGAAGGGGTTTACTATAGTCAGTGCAGTGAGATTTATGGAACTAATCATGCCTTTACGCATGCGCCCAAAAACATAGGCGCATTCATGTACTGCTTTTTCCTCTTAATAGTTCAAATGGATCCATGGATACTTCACAAAATTGACAAGAAACCTTTGCCATTGGATGCTTTGTAATTGTACAACCAATGGCTTTAACTGTAGGATCCTACTTTCTCTTAGTCAACAATTTCCCCTATGTTGATCCCAGGCTCATTCAATCCCTTCCCATTATAACACAAGTAGAATCAATCTTAGCCTTTCTTGTCATCACTTAAATTCTCTCTGACCTCAAAATTTTATACTCTAATTTTGATAAAAATTTCTTCTTCTACTATGAGTGCTTTACCTAGCATTGTTGTCATAGTTCTTGCTCTTATCTCACATCAAACTCCTGGAGACCAATTCACTATACTCACTATACTTTCCTCGGGTATTGCAATTGCAATTATCATCTTCTTCCACATTCATCCTGCAGTTTTTTGGATGAAGTAACCATCTATAAAGACAACCCATTAAAGATGATTATGCATTTTTCTTGTTTCTTGGGATTCTTGTCATTGGATTTTGTTCTTAGGCTACTAGTTTTCATGCTTATTTTAGCCCTCTTATTCTTGGGATGGCCATACCATCTAATCTACCATTGGGTACAACAATCACAGATAAGCTTGACTTTGTAGTGTCATGGATCTTCATGCCAAAGTTCTTCCTCAAGAACGGGTTGGTCATAGATATCTTTGAGGTTCAATTCAATAGTTACCTTTTGGTGCAATCCATTGCATTGATTATTGGTATAGGCAAGTTTATTGGGTCATTTGTTACTTCTCTTTACTGTCAAATTCTTGTGAGGGATGCTGTTGTACTTGGCCTTCTCTTAAATGCTCAAGGAATTCTTAAGCTTTAATTTTTTGAAATGGTGAAGGCAAATAAGGGGATAAACAATGAAGCTTATGTCATAATGAGTATGTCATTAGTGATTGTGACAACAATCATCACACCCCTGGTGAGATTCTTGTATGATCCTTTGAGAAAGTACATAGTGTACGAGAGAAGAATGATGCAATCAAAAATCAATTCTTAACTCTGAGCTTTAGTTTGCATACATGACCAACAAAACATTCCTTTCTCCATCAACCTACTAGAACCCTTAAACCCTACGAAACAAATCCTTCTTAGGATTTACTTACTTTACCTTATCCAGTAATTCCATAGGGTTCCACATATCTCTCACAACTTCACCACAAACATTCTTCATTCTCCTCCTTTACTCCAATCATCAATGCCTTCACCAATTGCCACAACAACAACCTCAAAGTCCTCACACTCCATCCATTCACTACCATGTATCCCTGCAACCTTATGCACGACGATGTCTATTCAATTGCTATCAAGAAAAGGATTTCTCTTATAATAAGCCCCTTTCTTAGAACATCTCAAATCTTGAACCAGAATGTCCTCTACAAGGCACCTTACTCTATTGCAATTCTTATAGATCATGGCCTCCTCACAGCCTTAAACTCAGAATTAAAAAGCTAGTTGTCGTCATCATCGTCATCATCAAGGTCATGGTTATCATCATCGTAATTGTTTCGAGTGGTTGTTCTATTCCTAGGTGGCCTAGATGACAGAGAGGCTTTAGCCATAGTAGCAAGAATGGCTACATATTCTAACATTAACATCACCATGATTCAACTACTTGCCAATGGAAATTTAAACAACATTAGGGATGTGGATGAGAGGAGGCTAGACAATAAAGTAGTGGGATAATTTAGAATCAGCATGATGGGGAATCTACAATTAATATACATGGAAGAGTGGTGATGGATGGGTCAAGGACTATGTCTGTGGTATGATCATTAAAGCATAATTATGAGCTAGTGATTGTGGGAAGACGACATGTTAAAAATTCAATGCTTGTTTCATCACCCAAGGATTGAAGTGAAGAAAGCGATTTGGGGGTGATTGGAGAATTTTTGGCTTCCAATGATTTTACTAGAAATGCCATGATCTTGGTGGTGCAATGACACCTAATTTTTGTGAAGGAATGGAAGGCTTTGTACATAAAAAAAAACTAAAAAACCCTTATTCAGAACATGATGATAGCATTTGTAGGATCTCAATTTCTTGATCCATGTTAGGATGATTATAGGTAAGGCATTGTAGTTTTCATTTTTAGGTTTTGGGAGATTCTTTTCATCTCTACACTCGTTTTAGTAGGCATTTGATATTTCTGTGAGGGGCAATGTCACCACCGAGGTTTGAAGACGAGAGGGAGAGAGGAGGGAGCCAGAGAGGAAGAAGATAAGAGAGGGATAGTGTAAAAAGCTAGGGTTTTACCTAAAATGGAGTTCATATACTTTAAGTCTACAAGTAAAAGCAATATATATTTTTTTAAAGTTGAAACTCATCAACATTTATACAAAATAAAATACGTGTTTTAATTTCATTAACATTATGCAAACATACTATCAACAAAACTTAAAGTCAACTATTTTATCTTTGTATACCTATCAAATATAATAATTTACATAAAAATATGATAACAAAAAAACAAACAAATATTATACAAACATATATACACTTTGGATTTAACATGGAGTGAGTATCACCCTCACTCCAACCTATAAAAATATATGGATAAGTCATATTTAATAATCTATAACTCACCTATGAGTGAGGATTTATTATGAGGAGTTGTTCACTCGATGACTTTCCTGATTTCTCTTGGTATGATCTTGTGATGATCATGATTTGGTGTTGGCCATAATAATATGCTCTACTTCCCTTATTTACGCTCTTTGTTTTTATATGATGCCCTATTACCATTATAATGTAATGTATATCCTATGTGATGGACATGTAATGATTGCATAAGTATGAGACATGAGATGATATAACTATATAATTCATGCATTGTATCCCAATAGGCATAATGTTTTAATTGATGATAAGAAGAATGTAGTGTTTTTCATAAAAGCACGGTGGTACAGATCAACGATTTTTAAAATCAAGTTGTTATTGCTACTGAGATTCATTCTCATATAAAATGCTGGTGTGTATCAGATGCCTAGGTATCAGGTCCTGCTAGAGATAAAGTAAAGATGGTGGAAATACCTTTCTTGGGATATTTTTCAGTTGTGAAGGAATTGTGGATTATTTTTGTACTAGAAGTTCCTTATACACCCTGATTCTATGAAGTTTTAGGATTGTATAGTGAGATTTTGACAAGCCTGATACCCTGAATCCTTATTATCATTTTGGGAGGATCAGGAGAATAACTTTGGGATGTATAAAGTAAGGGCATATATGTATTAAGATATGTGAAGTAGGTATCTACTAGTAGTATTTTGTTAAATGGGTATGAGTGACAGGCTTGTTGTTTCCTTACTTTAGTTGACATTCTCACATATCTATAGGTATATGTCTGTTGCACAAAAACTATAATGAATGTAAATGGATAATGTATGTGAATGAAATTATATGTATATATCTTTTATCTATATATTTTATTTTAATTATTTTTGTTGGGATATTATGTAAGAATTCCGAGTGTAGAATTTTCAAACTAGTAGCACTTAATTATTTAACTTGGTAAAAGTTAAAAATTAACTCGGGTAAAGGTAGTAGTAACTCACCAATCCTTTATTATGTGCTATTATTTAAAACTAAAAGGAACCAAAGGATTGGGTGATTACAGAGGGGGTGTAAGATAAATAAAGCAAAAAAGAAGAAAGTGATTATGTATTAAGATATCATTCTCTAGGTGAGTTACAAGTGTATTTATACACAAAATCCTATAACAGAATGATACAAAAGTTCAGTTAACTACTCTTAACTATCTAAATAATCTTTGAACCTTCTGATGAACATAATACTCCTATGTACCCCCTCAAACTCAGGGGAAAAAAGTTTTCAACCTTGAGTTTGATTCTAAGAATATAAAATAAGAGATAGATACAATCTTGGTAAGAATGTCTATTTTTTGCTCATGAGTTAGAGAATGTTTGACATCAACTAACTTCTTTGTTACTCGATCTCTAGTAAAGTGAATTTCCAACTCAATGTTCTTGGTCTTGGCATGAAGAATGGGATTATGAGAGAGCATAACAATGCTAATATTGTCACTGTAAACAATTGGAGCCTATCCAATCACATGATTTTAGTAAGGCATTAACCAAGGCTTTGATACTCTACCTCAATAAAAGATCAAGAAATGGTATGTTGCTTTTTAAAACTCTTTACTAAATTGGAACTCAAGAAGACCCAACATCTAGAAGTTAACCTTTTGTCATCTATATCTGATGCCCAATCTGAGTCACAAATCCTATAAGGTTGAGCTGTCTGGATTTCCTTAGATGATGTAAGCCAAATTCCAAGATCCCATCTAGATTACCCAATATAAGTTTGAATGCTTTCCAATGGGATTGTTTAAGAGATTGCATAAATTGGTAGACTTTGTTAATATATAAGGCAATCTATAGTCTTGTTAAAGTCACACATTGCAAAAAACCAACAATGGATCTATATAAAGAGATATCCTCAAAAGGATCACTACCATAATTTCTTATCTTCTAACCTAAAATCATGGGTGTATTCATGACATTGGAATTCTCTATCTTTTCTTTGTTTTAGATATATTTTATGTATTTTTCTTGAGACAAGTGAAGACCATGATCTACTACTATTTTTCTAACCTTAACTCTAAGGAAATAATTGAGTTGTCCCAAGTCTTTGAGGCTGAATTAGAAATTGATATCACATATTAGTTCCTTAAGAGCATCAAAAGTGCTGGTAGTTATAATTTATCATCAACATAAACCAATACATAAGTAATTTACTGTGTCTTCTTTTATAAAGAGTGAACTATCACATTTTGAGGGAAAAAAACCCAAGTGATAAAGATTGGATGAGAGATTTTCAAACCATGCCCTTGGAGGTTATTTTAGGCCATAAAGTAACTTCTACAATTTACAAAATAGGTTTTTTTTTCCATTGCCTCAAAGCCTTGTGGTTGACTCATGTAAACTTCCTCTTAATAAGAACCATTAAGGAAGGCTTTTTTTTATTTTTTTTATTTTTGCCAAGGAAGGCATTATTGACATCTAATTGACGTATGTGTCATCCCTTTGTTAGTGCAATTATAAGGATTATTCTTATTATGGTGATCACAATGTTGAAGGTTTTTGTGAAATCAAATCCAGTATTTTGATTAAACCCCTTTGCAACTAGTTTGGCTTTTAGCTTTTGTATGGAACCATTTGGCTTATATTTGACCTTAAAGACCCATTTACACCCAATTGTAGACCTATTAGGGGGTAATTTGACTAAAATTCATCAATTGTTTCTCATCAAGCCATTAAATTCTTCCTTCATTACAGTAAGCCACTGAAAATATTTTAGAGCTTCTTTTATTGACTTAGGTTTTGTCACCTATGCTGTTAGTGCAAAAAATATTTTAGATTTTAAATTATTAGTTTTAAATCTAGCCAAAGGGAAGGAAATTTGAAGGAAGGTTTGAGGAAGTCTCTAGTTGATTGGAAAGGCTATTGGTTTCATTATTGTCAAAAAGTATTAGAATATTTGAAGAAGATGGAGTTTGAGATGAGTTACTAGGTGGGTTGATTGTTTATTTTGTATGAGAAGGAATTTGAGTGAGTATTGGAAGGCTTGGTTGAGTGTTTAAAGGTTCTTGAATAGTTTTAGGTGAAGTTTGAGAGATATTCTTATATGGAATGGCGTTTTCATTCAAAAAAAAAAAACACATGCCATGAAATGCAAATAATAGGATTAAGGAATTTGTAGTTGTTACACCTAAAATTCGACGCGAATGGTGAATAAAATAAAAATTCAAGTTTCCTAAAAGCTAATTTTAGAAAACTAAATTTTAAAATGGAGTTGCCACCAAAATTTTAGTATTTTTAAAGGGAAAAACTTAGGATAATCTTTTTTATAAAAAAGAATGGCTTATGTTCTAAAAATGAGTTCGAAAGTCTAATTTGTGCATGAAGAAGATGTAAGGCACCTTACAAAACCTGTTCTTCCAAACAATTACCCTAAGTTAATTATGTAAAATTTATATGGCCTTAAATTTATTTTAGTTACCCTTCTATCAAACATGTACAAAATTAAATATGTAAAGAAGAAAATTGTTAAATAGCCCAAAAATTAAAATTACAAAAAAAATATACTTATAATGGGGGACAGACCTAGGAAGAGGACCTAAGGTTTACGTACCCAATAAAGGGATCAAAGTCCACATAGTTTGAATTTTAGAAAATTGGTGTCACTTGATTGGTAATTTTTTAATTATTATTTTTGGTAAAAAGAAAAGAAAATAAATAATAAATTAATTTCACAAATATTTTCAATGATTGGTTGGTGAGTTTTAATTTGTGAAATGAAATATTCTTGCTTTCTTCATTTGTTTTCTCCTTTTGATTTTTTGAATTTTTAAAATAATTTATTTTTATTTATTATATATATATAAATATTTTAAGAAACAGTAACAATAAAAGAAAAGACTCAAATTTGATTAACATCAATACCTATGATGATTTAGTATCACACGTGGTTGTCAATTGACACCTTATAGCTTGCAAAGACTTAAAATTCTCACGCAAGTAACTCTAAAAAAATAAAATAAAAGACCAACTTTGAGCCTACGAAGTTTTATAGTCTCACATGATTTAAAGTTCAATTCTATGTCTACGAAAACTTAAAAGTCTCACGCGACAAGAATTAAATAAACTAAATTTAGAATAAATAAGAGGAAAGTAGCATCATTGAACTTGCGAAGACCCATAGTCTCAAGCGATTCAATGTTTTCGAAGAGTTGAAAGTCTCACGCAACTAGAGACATAATCATAAAAGTTAATCAAATTAAACCAATCATCATAATACAAAATTTCAGCATAGGTGCCTATGCAATAGTGTTTAGTCTAGTGTCACAACATTAAACAAATAAGTATATGAAATGATTCATAAAAACAAGTCAGTTTTTAGAAAAGACACCAGATTTAGATTACTTGCTTGCCTTCCTGTAAGCCTTACATCAACCCTTTTTTTCCCACCATGTTCCTCGAGTGAAATGCCAAGAAAAGTAAATGAATTAGCACATCTACTTAAATACAATCTCCATAAGCCTTCCTAGTTTCAAATAAAGACATGTCTTTAAACCATTTCCAACAAATCAATTTACTGAAGTACAAACCATAGTCACAAAGATCTAACATACCCAAAGCAAGTATTAAGCAAAAATAAGTTAACCATAATCCTCAAGCTAAAAATATATAACAAAGTTGCCAAATTCAATCTCTATACTACAACAATCAGAACCAATATCATCACAACTAAATTCTATAAAGATGTATTAATCTCATTGAACAATGAAAAAGTTTTATCCAAGTTAAAATTCATCAAACTAAGAATCCAACCACGTTATACCAACCATAGTTTCCAAAATGACATTAGTCAAGCAATAATAACCCACAAAACTCAACCTAAAGTAGCTATAGCAACTTCCCATTTGATTTAGCCACCAAAAGAATTAACTCAACAAGTTAAATTCAAAAATGTTGTACCAAGAGAAGAAAAATATATCTTTACATGCTTGTAACTCTAAAACAACATTTTTAGAGGCCAAAACACATGTTCAAAACAAAATAAACAACCATCTCATGCCTTCATGCTCATTTTGGACCAAAAATATGCTTTGAATTTTAAGTGGTAAGGAAAATAATAATAAAAAGTAGCATTTTCAATAGCATCTTAAGACTCTCATTTGAATATTTTAAGGAGAGATTTCAAGTGAAAATAAGGTAAACCTAACATCAACCTTTCAAAAATCATTTTGGAACCTCTCATTATCATGTTAAAAAATGTATAATGCTGAGAATCATGTCAATTATTGGTATTTGGATCAATATGTCAGATTGCCACAATTTTAGGTGATCTCAACATTAACCATGGGTTTTAAAAAAGGGAGCATAATGACTTACATAGAATCAATTTAGTAACAAAGGGTATCAATTTAGTAAGGCAAAACAACATACCTTATTGTTACAAATTTAATTTAGCAAGAATAAGAATTAACTCAGTAAGGCCAAACGGCACACATTATCATTATAGAATTAATTTAGCAACAATGGGCATGCAATTTAAACTTGATCACAAAATACTAACGGTGGGTTAAATTCCTTCAAGAAAAAATAAGTGTCAATTTTGCCCAAGCTAAACAAAAAACACTAGGAACATCTTTTCAATTTAGTTCAGCACTAATGATCACCCATTTATTAAGTTCAATCGTAAAATACTAGTAGCCACACAATACACTACCAACAATCAAAGATTAATTCCATAGCAATATCAATTAACCTCATCAAGTAACAAGCATAAATTTTACCTAAATTGAGTCCAATCTAACCAATAATTTAAATGCACTATTTTAACAATAGATTTGAAAATTAACATCCCTCAAGCAACATTAAACTAATAAATATCATACCCCAAGTATTCATGGAAACTTACATTAGCTTCAGCCACAAAAGCATCCACTTAACAAATTAAATCCAATCACATTGGGCACTGGAGGTTGTTAACCCTTCTATGTCATGTTGATTATAACTTTTTCTTTAGAAGAGATATGTTCAATATAGCTACTCTATTTACTGTGAGACTATGTATTCTATATTGGATCTTTTATTAAATTGCAATATGTATACATGTATAGTTAAATCCTTCAAATCGTATCAGAGCATAGTTATTTTGGTTAGATTTATTTGAGCAAATACATATCTTCATTAGAACCTAGAATTGGTACTGATTTTAACATTTTAGATTTTTTTATGATTTTTTGTTAAATCATTTTTTAAACCCATTTTGAATTTCTTAAATGATGGAATTGTTTTCTTTGAAGAGATAGATGGAAATGGCAGTTTAAAGGTGTTTAACTACATCAGAGAAGCCTAGAATCCTACAAGTTCATTGCCAAGTTTATCTTAGATATGGGTTGGGTCATCTAACCCAACAAGAGGTTGAAAATGACCTTTCGCCTGCATGTCTTTGCTTTAGCCAAACAACATCATTTGGTTAAACTAGTGAGTCCCATTATTTTATTAAAAAAATGCAAGAAGCAATGCTACTAGGATTCAAACACGAGTGCTAAGGCATGTTTTGGGCTGTGATATCTATTAAGGCAATGCCTCTTTGTTGATATGATAATTCTTTAATATTATGTAATATTTATTGCATGTTAAATGCATTTAATTGCAAAGTAAAATTAGTGATGGCAAGATTCGAACGTAGGCCATGTAGGTGCATTAGCTGTGTGGGTTGCAATTTTGGAAATGCCTTTATATTGTCTTTATAATAGTTTTTAATATATATATATTCTATTTTAATTTTGTAAAAAAAATTATTAAGTAATTATTTTGCACCAAAAAGAGATCATTAGTGCTCTATTTTTCAAACAAAAAATTTTGATCAAAATTAAATATTTTATATCTAGTGGTTGTTTGTTTACCTATCATAGGCCAATTTCTATGATGTAATTTTGTGATTAAAGCCTCATGAAAATTAATAAAATTTATTAATATTATTAATCATTAATTGGTTATTGGAATTGATTCCCTTTATGGATAAGGGAGTAGTAGAACACAAACCTCAATAATTTTATTGGGCTCTATTCCCAGGTCTGAGTGTCCTCAGGCTAAAAGAGGTCTATGATGGTTTTCCTATAAGAACTTGAACTTTCTTGAGGTTATTTGCTATGATCTTGCTTGGATTATAACTTATCATGTGTGCTTGGCTGGCGTGAGACTAAATTCTTCACTTGGTCCAGTCAATGGGGTCTTATCTTAAAAGGATGTGGGCAATCCAAATACCTTGAATCCTTAAGACTTTAAGTTTGGACAATAGGCACATATCCAATTCATTAAAGTTTTATTAAAGTATATTATATTAATGTTGTCCACACCCTATTGATGTGACAAAATCAATATAACTTGGGAATTTATGACCACATTAAACAGTTTTTTTGGAAAATATTATCACAATATTTTTGTGGATTTCTCTTGAGCTAAATTAGTGTGATTTTTCTTGGTTTATTATAATTTGGGACCCTTAGATGAGATTATAATAAACAATCTTGTTATGATAGCTATATGAAACTGAGTTTTGTGAAGAAAACTTTGTTTTAATAATTATGTTGACTAAACATAATTAACGTTTCCTAATTTTGTTATCTGTAGTTTCTCCTATTCACTGGACATGCAGTCTTTGAGATGATTTTTAAGGCCACAATACATAAGATTATTATCCTAAAGTCCTTCAAGGTGATGAGATTTTCTTTTTTGGGAATTAGGATGATGTTAGTTTTGTTTAGCTCTTTAAGCATGAACCCCCGATTTAAGAAAGAATCCACCATGCTTATTATTTTTGGCCTTATTTTCCCCCAAAAATGTTGATAGAAGATTCTAGGGATACCATCTGGTCCTAGAGATTCTATACCTTCCATTTGGAAGATGTCATTCTCTATCTCTAACTTCGTAAATGGTTCAATGAGAATATTTAGATGTCGTGAATTGAGGACTAAAATCTGATACCCTCTAAGAAAAAAATGAAAAATGGAAAAAACTAGAGAAGGAAGACGAATGAATGCATATTAAATTCCTGAAGAGATTAGAAAGTATACACTGTGAATCCTTCTTTGAGTGAAGGGAAACTCTTACAAGTGCTTACACACAAAGCCAAAAACTCCCTCACATCTCACGCTTATGTTTATTTATACATGCACATGTAAACTTCTTACCTCCAACAATCACAACTAATCCCACGTGACTTTAACAGCTCACGCTAACTACCCCTACTTCATGTGCCTCATGCCATAACGTAATCTATCATCCACTTGGGAGGTCTACGTAATCTATTACTCCTCTTTTCTCCTAATGCTATCTCTCCAATCTCATTCCCTTCCTTTGGCCACGTATCAATACTATACCCATTGAAAATAACCTTGTCCTCAAGGTTGAGTTGTGGGAACACTTCCTTCAACGTTGCTGAACATTCCAAGGTGGCTTCCTCCTTTGGGTTCTCTGACCATTCTACTAACACTTCCATTATCTTCTAATCATCCTGTAGTACTATTCATCGATCAACAATCCGAAAGGGTTATGATGTGTACGACTGAACTTTGGTTAGTAATGTAATTGTATCTATTGGTGGTGTTCCAATAAAAGGTTTGAGAAGTAAAATGTGGAAAACTAGGTGGATTCTGCTTTCCATCAATAGTTGCAATCGATAAGCACCTTACCAATCTTACTTAAAATGAGGAAAGGTCCATAATATCTTTTATCGAGCTTGAAGCTCAATCTTTTAGCCACTAAATGTTGTTTATAATGTTGTAATTTCACCAATGCCCATTGGCCAGCTTCAAACTCAGCTTCTTTTCTCTTCTGATCGACCATTCGTTTCATCCTTGCTTGGGCTTTCATTAAATTATTTTTAAGCTATTGGTGAACTTCCTCCCTCGTCGTCAATAGCTCATCAATGGATTCCATATGAGTAGTACCTGATCTGTAAAGTGGAACTAGAGGTGGGTTTTGCCCACACAGCTTAAAGTGGAAACATTCCAATGGCTGAGTGGTATGAGGAATTGTACCACAATTCAGCCCACGGTAAGATCCGATACCAAGTCTGGGGCTGTTGAGAGGCGAACGATCGGAGATACTGCTCTAAATAATGATTGAGCACCTCACTTTGACCTTCTGCTTCAGGGTGGTATGTAGTGCTATGGAGGAGATTAGTTCCACTGTGGTACATTAGCGTTTTCCAAAATTGACACAAAAAGACTAGGTCTCTATTCAACACAATTGATCTGGGGAAGCCACGTAGTATAATAACTATATTGATAAAGAGGTGAGCTATCGATGAGGCTGTAAAACCTTTTTTTAAGCCCCCGAAATGATCAACATTCATAAATTTGTCTACGACAACAAAAATACTCGTGTAATCCATTGATGGTGGCATTCCAATTATGAAATCCATAGTAAAATATTCCCATGGGCTGACAAGTATGGGAAGCAGTTGTAACAATCCTTTCTTCTTCTCTATTAAGTATTTTGCCTGTTGACAAACTAAACAGCTTTGAACAAATTCCTTGACATCTGTTTGCATTTTATCCCAAAAAAACTACTTTGATTGCTTTGTATGTTTTGTGCATCCCACTATAGCCTTCGATTAGGCTATTATGAAAGAGTTGGATCATTGACTTCTTCAATTTTTAGTCATCCGGGATTAAAAGTTTGTGTTTGAATCAAAGGAGTCTGCCCTTAACCGAATAACCAGGTGGTAACTGATTATTTTGGAATTTCTCATTCAGCTTCCTTAATGTCTCATTGGTGGTGTTGGCATCCTATAGCTTAGCGATCAGATGATGTTGGCATTGAGAGGGTATAGAGTGAACCCAATTCAATGGCTTCGTCTGTGGTAATTTCTTCTTTTTTGGACAATGCGTCTGTGAATTTATTGAATTTCCTAAGCCGATATGTGATCTCATAGTCAAATCTAAGTAGCTTGACTAAATAGAATTAATGCATCAATTCATGCAAGCTCTTGTAGTTCATTTTAATAATAAAACATCATCCAAAAAGGTATTGTCACCACTTCATTACTGGTTAGGTGATGGCGTATAATTCTTGAATATACGTGGAGGCTAGAGACAATCTTTTCGTAAGTTTCTAGTTGAAGTAAGTGATCAAGTGATTGTCCTGTGTTAACACTGCTCCTACCATGATAGTCAATGTGCCTATCTCCACTGTGAATGTCTTAGTAAAATCCGGTAACGCTAATACGAGAGTTAAGACCATCCTCTGTTTGAGCAAATTGAAAGCATCATCTGCTTCTAAAGTCTATAGGAACTAGTGTTTCTTAAGTAAATAAGTTAAGGGTACAACAATTTGTGCATAGCTATGGATGAACTTTTTATGGTACCCAGTGAGTCCAAGAAATCCTTGCATTTGTTTAACCGATAAGGGTTTCTTCCTCTCCATCATTTCTTGTACCTTTCTCAGTCCATGTGCACCCTTTTTTTGCTTACAATATGACCCAAATATTCGATCAAATTCTTATAGAAATAACACTTCGATTGTTTAGCAAAGAATTTATGATCGCGCAACATTTGTAAAATAGTGGAAAGGTGCTGAACATGCTCATTGAGACTCTTGCTGAACACTAGGATGTCGTTAAAGAAGACTGTGATGAATTTCCTGAGGTGTGGGCTAAACATTTTGTTCATTATTCCTTGGAATGTGAAACATGTTTTTTTAAGGTTGAAGGGCATGACAATGAACTCATAATGGCCTAAGTGTGTCCAAAAGGCTGTCTTATGTATGTCATGCTCTTTCATTTGGATTTGGTGATAGCCTAAATGAAGATCCAACTTAGAAAACATGGATGTGTCGTGTAATTCATCAAGTATCTTGTCAATAGTTGGAATGGGGAACTTTTCTTTGATCGTGATACTATTTAGTGCTCTATAGTCGATGTAGAAAAACTAAGTCCTATCTTTCTTCTTGACTAATAACACTGGAGATGAGAAATAACTACGACTATCTCGTATGATTCTTGCAGTTTTCATTTCAGATACTAGTCTTTCAATCTCTAACTTCTGAAAGTAAGGGCATCTGTATGGTCGAACGGTAACTAGTTTTGCATTAGGTTCGAGAGTGATTTGGTAGTCAATCTCTCTTCTTGGTGGTAGCTCTTTTGGTTTGTCAAACTCATCTGTGTATTGTTGCACTGTTGCTTGAATAGAATGTGGCAGCTCTTATGTTTTCTAATGGAACGTTGCTCTCAACCTTCTCAATTTGATATAGACACGATATGGCATTGGCAGTTGATAGTTGTTATAGATCTTTAGCTCTTAGTGGATTGTTTTACAGCATTGGTTCTCCCTGAAACTAGATGGTTTACCCCTATTGTTGGAATGACATTGTGAATTGCATATAATCCATGATGATTGGACCCAATTTCGCAAGCCACTGAACTTTTAACACTACTTTTGATCCTTTTATTTCTAAGACATAAAGATCCACTAAGATGTCTTACTACTGTATATTGAGTGGCACTTTCTCGCATCTATGAGTACACGTGAGGAAGGTACCAATACCTGTAATTTCCTTAAAAGGTGCAATTGGTGTTAATGGTAGGTTCAATGTTGACACGACACTCACTTTGATGATGTTGTGAGTGCTGTTGTTATCGATTAAAATTTTGACTACGAACCTCCTACATCTTCCCAATACACATAACGTGCTCAGATGGTATCGAACTTTGATAGCATTGAAACTTGTTTCATGTATATTCTCCTCACATTGATTCTAATTATCACTATCACTCATGTCTATTGTAGTATCAATCACTAGCTCTTCCAACAAGACCTCCAACTCTTCTTGAGCTAATAAAAGTGAAAATGATGGCTTACATCGATGATTGAGTGAGTACATGTGGTTGTAATAATAGTAAAGATCCTTTTCTCTTCTTGCTCTTAGTTAGGCCATCGAGAATCTTTTGTATAGGATGGTAGTATTTGTATTTAGAGTGGTTTTATTTTCTGGTGCTGTGAAATTTATGGATGACAACTGTTTTGGATGGTTATCTATTGTTATTGGATGTTTCAAAGGAATATTTTGGTTGTTAGAGGGAAGTGCTAAGTAGGATGTGATTATGAAATTTATGGAAAATGTGGTTCTAGTGTTAGAGGTTTTGAGGGAATGTTGAAGTTTGAAGTGCTTTTGTTCATGAAGTTTAGTAAGGGATATGGCTTGGTAGTAAGATCCTGGCTAGGCTAAAAGAATCTCACACTTCAAGTGCTCTTGCAGGTTGACAATAAACAAACTAATCAGCCATTGCTCGAATAAGCCTGTAACTTTGGTGGATAGTGACTCGAACTCAACTTGATATTCAACCACTATTCTGGTCTATTTCAACTCCTTAATCGCTACCTTTGGATCTTTATATAACATTGCTCCAAATCTGAGTATAAGAGCCTGTAAAAACTCTTCCCAGTTAGTCACCAAATGATTCTTGATAACCCATTTGTACCAAGCATATGTAGGGCCCTCCATATGTAATGAAGCTATCTTCATATGCTGATCGCTCGGATTACCATATATTTTAAAGTACTCTTAAATCTTGAATGCCTAATCCTTTGCCTCACTTCCATTGAAATGAGGTAATTCCACTTTTATACCTTTATTGAACAAGGTTTGTGAGGTTACTGTGTCTTGTGCTAGTGACGATGATGGCGGTCGTTGCATTTGCACCTGTAACAGCCAACTCATCATCTCTTCCATATTATTCAATGACTTCTGATAGTTCTACATAATTTTTTCGAGACCTATGATCTTGGAATTCATAATAGGTAGACTGACATATACCAATGTTTGCACCTTCTGCAGTTCTATTCTCAATGCTTCAAAGCAGGCAAAGCGATTTCCTTTAGCCATGGCGAAGCTCAATGAAAGCACCAAAATGATACCCTCTGAGAAAAAAATGAAAAATGGACAAGACTAGAGAACAAAGATGAATGAATGCATTTCAAATTCTTGAAAATATTGGAAAGTATACACTGCAAATCATTCTTCGAGTGAAAGGAAACTCCTACAAGTGTTTATGTAACACCTCATATTTTTTTTGTTAGATTTAAATTAATGTTCTCTTAATTAATTAGATGAATGTGCTTGTAACTTGGTGTTTAAAATAAAAACACTTTCTTCCTTGTGGGAACCAAATTAAAATGTGAGTGGGAGGTGCTTGCATAAAATGTGAGATGCTTGACACATTTAACATGCTTGAATTAATTTTTCTTTTACCTAACCGAATTACCAAAGGAGAGAAGAGTATAACAAATTGAATATATGCACGTGCAAATGGTGAAGGGGAGAATGTGACAAAGGAAATTTGACTACTTGCTCTCTACTTTAAGTCGTGTAACCAATGGAAAGTAAGAAGAAGGATATGAGTTTTTAAATATATATATATATATATATATATAACACGGCTAGGATAATTGGGAAATGAAAGAAGTGTGTAGCATTTAAATATACAAAAGGAAAATGGCTAATGCAAGAGTGCAGAATTTATTTCAATAAACAAAGGAAAAAGTAGTTAAATATGTGTGTGTGTACGGTGAAGCAAGAGTGCAAGAGATGTGTTTAAATTCTCTTCTTTTATTCCTTTGATTCCACCACCTAATCATCATGTGAACTAGGAAGAAAAATAAAATATATATGTATAGGACGAGAGGCTTGCGTGGAAGATGCATTCGGCATGTGATGCAAGTTTTCCTTTTCTTCCCTTGTATTGCCTCCAACGTGCCCGAGAATGATGATTCACGTGTGCCTTGCATGAAGCATGAGTCTTGTGTGTAAGTATTAAGCTTACGTATAATGGGGGGGAGTTAAATATATATATGCATGCAACAAGTGAGGGAGATAGCTTCACAACTCCATAAAATAAAGAATGTCATCGGTAATGCCACAAAGCAGGAGGAATTGAGAAAAAGAAAGGAAAGTGTAGCATTCAAGGTCCTTGCATGACCGTACAGATGGTGTGAGGAGTGCAGCTTGTGTGAACTCCCTTTTTCCTTTCCTTTAGCATGACCAAGTCGGTAATGTAAGAGTGCAAGGAATGGGCTGTACTTAATAATAATAATTAAGACTAAGGAAGAGGAGTACCAACCCATGAAGCCAATTAGATAACATACAAGAGAAGGGATTTCATTAAACATAGAGACACATACACACGGCAAGGGAGAGAGTAGCCCCACATTTGAGAAAAACACACAAACATATTCAATGAAGGGAGAGGGATTGAATTTGGCTGAGAAAGAAAAGAGCAAAGGAGCAAAGGAGCAAAGGAGCAAGAGAAATTCAAAGGGAAAGCTAAGAAAATTCCACTTTAGTTCATCCATAAGGTAGCTTAGCAATTCCTTTAAATTTTGTTCCATGGCTTAGAATATGTGCATCATGTTTTTCCAAGCTTTCATGGAACATTAGTTTCCTCTCTACATTCTTGATGATATGAATGTCATGTTGGCTAAGCTTGTATGGTAAATTGGTATGTTGTTGATGTGCTAAAATCGATATGTTGTTTATGAAAGGGTTATTGTTGAAAGAAAAATTCAGCATGTATAATAGAAAGCTCTAACTTAAGATAATGCTGGAAAATTTGTGTTCTTGTATGGTTAATAAATGTTTTAAGTTAGAGATACCAAACTAAAAATCCCTAGCTAGTGTGTGATGAAAAAAAAATTGACATCTCCCTTGTTGTCTTGCCAAATCCGAAAATGGCCTTGGTAGGATAGGAAATCTTTTAATGAGAATTGTGCAAGGGAGGTTATAATTCGGTTTGGCAAAGAGAAAGAAAGAAATATGGTTAATTAAGGTATAGTTAATTAGTTTACCTTTTTGCACTTAACAAAGCCCCATATTAATATGAAAAGGTAAAAATTGAGAAAGGTATGTAACCTTAAAGTTGGTATGTAGCATGAACCAAGAAAATAAGTATAATAAATTCCTAATGGCAATGGTTACATAAATTGAATGTGGGAGGAAGTACCATAGAAATTTTAAGGCATGGTATCATTAAGTTTAAATTATAGAAAAGAGGTAAAAGTGTGACCATGTAACATGAAAAATCCTATAGATTTCATTCCTCTTCCATGATGGCCAAATGTAACCTATTAGGTTAATTAGGATAACCAAACCATTATGTCATTGATGCTCTTATACTGAAAAATTTATGGGATTAGGAATGGCTAAATTAAGACCACATACCAATAGACAATTGTAACACAATTAAATTATAAAGGTGGCCAAATGTCCACAATGTGACCAAGTGTTCACAATTAAATTATAAAGGCAGCCAAGTGTCTACAATGTGACCAAGTGTTCACAATTGAATTATAAAGGTGGCCAAGTGTTTATAATGTGACCAAGTGTTCACAATTCATTTATAAAAGTGGCCAAGTGTCCACATTCCTTGAGGTGTAACCAAAGGTGCTTCACACTTTAAGGCAAGGTAAGTTTTAAGAATGAACTTTATAAATGATTATTGTCTATTCCAGTTTTAACATTTATGATCCCATGAAAAGATGTTTTAATTGAAAGAGAATATATACTTTTATCACATTGACATTTCAAATAATCATGCAATGCTTCCCAATCTGCATGTGTATAAATGAAACTATGTTTTAAATGACTGGAATGTAGATGGAAAGGTGTTTTTCTATGCTTGCACACTAGTACATATTAGTAGATTTTAAAATGATGAATTGTTAAGCTACTGGGAAACTTGTTTTCTCATTTATATGCTAATATGTATCAAATACGGATGTTTAGCAATGTTGGGAAAAGATTGAAGCCCTTTTGTTAAAAGCATTTTTTTGTAGTCCTTTATTTTGGTTTCTGATTCTATATGTGGTTTTTTTATATTAGAATTAGGACTATTATTTTGGCTGTATATAGTAAAGGGAAATGGGAAATTGTTGGAAAAAGGATATGTGAAGGATTTGTTCATCCCTATTAATTGTAAAAGGAGTTTGAGTGACAAGCTTGTTGTCTCTTGAATCCTTATGGACGGGTACTTCATATATCCTGGTATATGCTCACAAAAGGATGTAGTAGACATTTATTATTAGACACTTATTATTTGTATTATATGTAAGTTTTATAAATTTTGCTGTGAAGTATTGAATTTAATTTTCGCTGTACATAAAGTATGGTTATCTGAACAAAATAATCCAAACCTAATCCATAATAATAATACTTAATGGTCAAAATACTCAGACGTTGCGAATGAATAATTAAGGTTAAAAGTAATGTACCGAACTTATTTGGATACAATTAGAAGAATTGTGATACTAGATAAGGGTGTTACAGTTTACACACAAAGCTAAAAACTCCCTCACATCTCACACTTGTGTTTATTTATACATGCCAAAAACTACTATATTTGAAACTATTCTTGGTCATCCCCTTTTATAGTAGTATTCATAACCTCCAAAAATTAAGAGGCTATTATTGTGTTTTAAAACCAAGAACAATTTCAAATATGGATTCCAAAATTCAATTGTCATTTAAAATTTTTAATTGGCAATTGATTAGTATTAACCACAATTTAATATTCAAACATTTAAAACCATCATGGGACACCTTCAAAGCAAGCTTTAGGGTTGGAAAGCCAACGTGCTGTCACAGGTGATGGGGATAACACTCATCCAATTAGTGCTTTCAACTATCCCTCTATACCATCTAAATTAAAGGAAGCCACCAAATGCAATGCTATCCTAGCTAACTTCTTCTAGGGTTCAAATCAAAATCAAAGACACCCAAACATGTTATCTTGGGATAGAATCTGTAGACCTAAAGTCGAAGGAAGTCTTGGATTAAGGAAATTCTATGACACTAAATGGGTCTTCCTCTCCAAACAAGCTTGGAGAGTAATTTCAAACAATAATCCTCCTCTCCACTCCATTTCATGTCTAAATATGGGTGAAATCTACTCAACGGAAGAACCCCAAGCAGTGGCAATTTGTCCCCAATTTGGAAGGTTATTGTTAGTAGTGCTCATATTTTTTTGAATCATTGCCAATGGAGAGTTGGTAATGGGAGGACAATTCAAATCAATGATAAGTTTTGCATTCTTCTAGACAGAAAAAACCCAAACATTACTATACTGGAGGACTTAACAATACAAGGGAGGCTCTGGGACAAGAGGAAGTTAAGTACCATATACAACCAGGAAAAAAATTAGGGTGACAGTCAAAATGCCTTTGTCTCATTATAACATAAGAGGACAAGCTTAAATAGTACCCTTCGGATAATGGAGACTTCTCAACTAGAAAGGATTATGAGCTTTTAACTGAAAGTCAAGGATCTTATCAAAATATAAATTGGAAAAAATCTTGGAACTATAAGCTAACTCATAGAATTCTGATGTTTTGGTGGAAGCTTGCTCAAAATGGTCTCCCCCTTGGTAACCACCTTTTGAACAGAGGATTCCATATCAAAGGTAATTGTTCTTTTGGTTGTGATGACATGGAAACAGAGGCCACAATTTCTTAAATTGTCCATTTTCAAGAGCCATTTGGTTTGGTTCATATTTGGCCCTTACAACAGACAAAATGACTACATCTTCGGTAAAATTATGGTTAACAAATCTCTCTGCAATCTTATTTTTAATTTGTATAATTATATATAAGCATGTGGTTTGAGAAAGGAGAATATACCTTACATAATAATATCTATCAATTTGGCTTCTCCACTTGGATTTTATTCAATTTTATGAAGTTTATATAAATCAAATGGCACATAATATTATTTTTAAATTGTATAATTATATCACTTTCATTTTTTAAAAAAAAAAAAATTGAATCATATCAGTTATTACATATCCGTTCATTAATAAGAATATGTGCAAACCACTCAAATTTACGTTCAATGGTTTTGGTGGGCCCTACATTGGACGAGTGCTAACTTAAAGTGCATGGCCAAATTTTTTTATAGTAATTAAAATTTTTTTAGAATAAGTTATTTTTTAAAAAATAAGGTATTTAGTTAAGTTACTTTTAAAAATATTTTTTTTTAGTGATAGTAAAAATAATTTTTAATTATAGAAGAGAAGTTAAATATTAGAAGTTTTACTTCTACACAAAAATAGAAGCTAAAAATTAATTGTTTTGAGACAAAATTATATACCCTATGATAAATTACAATTTATTATAATTTTTTTAGTTATTTTATCTAAAATTTAGATCCTATTTTATGTATGAATTATTATTCTCTTTATTTTTGGGAGAAATTTATCAATTTCTGGTCCATGATATATTTTGATATATTTAAATTATCATATTAAAACCAAATCAAATGTTTAATATATATTTCTTTAAGACACTAAATCAAAGTATAAAATATTTACCTGTCTATATTTTTTAAAAAATTAGAATATTTATTGTGATTTTATTTTTTATATTTTAATTAATTAATAGTTAACAAACTAAAACTAACCATAATAAACATTTAAAATTATTTATTTAAATAATATTAATTACAAAGTAAATATATACATTTTCTGTAATTTTTCAATAAAAAATGCTTTGGTAATAAAAATTTGTCAAATACAAATAACTTTTCAAATATAAATAACAGTATTTAAAAAAAAACATAAATTGCCTCATTCTGATTAATATTTTTTTAAAATTTCATTTAAAAAATCATTTCAAACTAAATAAAAATTCGCATTTTAGTCAAACTGTAGTTTGTCTTCGTAATACTCCTTTGTTTTTTTGTTTAGTAATTTGTCAATTAATACTTGGCCCTTTCGAGTTTCTCTTCACAAATGACAACCATTTTATGCTTAGCAAACCAAGCTATAGTGGGTTGGATAGGTTACTGTGGTTTCAATTTAGTGGGCCTTAGTCCCAGTTATAATTGTGCTGGGCCTTATTCCAAGTTTAGATGCCCAAAAGAATATTTGATTTGGGTTAAACTAATCCAAAAATAAAAGTTAAACAGTCTAATCATTGTCATGTCTCATCAAGACCATCATCGTTTCAAAGAATTTGACTTGCAATAATCTAATTAAAGAAAAATATTAAATTAAATTTTTTAGTCTCTAAATTTTTTTTTTAATATAGTTCTTCAAAATAAAAAGTTGAGAGATTTTTTAAGTCAAATAAATTAAGGGTCTTGCTACTGATTAAAAAATATTAAATACAATTAAGTAGTATAAAAAATAAAAAAAGTAATATGAATTAAATTACTTGTATTAAATGTAATTCTTTATTATTTTTAAAAGACAAAATTACTCTCTTTTCAATCAAAAAATTCTTTTTATTATTTTACTATAAGAATGCATCATTTTTTTAATTAAATGAACATTTTTCATTTGTTACTGGCAATGATACTTTTATAATATTAGTCGTTTTAATAAAATAAAATAGTAAATATATATATTATAAAAATCAAATTATCAATTTATATTGAAAGTTGAGTGTTTTTATCTTTAAAATAAAATTATAAAATAAATGTTAAGAAAATGAAAAAAAGGGCATTTTTTTCTCTAAAAAAATAAAAGAATCACAGTTAATGCAGGACATTTAATTTATATTTTTTTTATTTTTTATACTAATTAATTCTATTTAATGCTTTCTTAACTTTAGGGCACTGATTAAATTAATATATGACAAAGAAAGTTGAGTTGGGTTGTGTTTTAAAAAAGTTGTTAAATGTATAAATTATATCACTTTAGGGCACCAATTAATGATATTCATTTATTTTATATTTTCACACACTCAAATAATAATGGCTATAAAGTATCCTGATCTTTAGTTTTCATTCTCCAAAATTATATATTATAAATATAAAATATAAAATATAATATGTGAATATTTTTTTATTATTTAATTTATTATTTTAAAATATAATTATTATTTTATATTATATTTTAAAATTTAATAAAAAATAAAATATACTTTTATGCATGTAAAACTTCTGTGTAATATATATATATATATATATAAAAGAAAAGAATGGTTATTTCTCATTCACAAATATTAAGATGTGTCAATGTCTTAACCATGTATAATGTCTAATTTGTATATATTATTTTTTGTGAAAAATCAAGTTATTCTCGAGTTACTCTTGTATACCTTTAATTAATTTTATCCTTGATCGAATCAGAGGACATCATCAATATTTAAAAATAATTTGTATAAAATATATTATAAAATTTTATACTTGTAGAAATTATATATATATATATATGATCTTACCAATTATTAGTTCCTTTATAATTATAAAATATTCTTGTACAAAAAATAATATTAATATATAAACATCTTTATATTTATTTTTTATTTTACAATATAAAATGATATATTATAATTTTTAACCTAAACCATTAATGACAAATATATATATATATATAAACATTAATCTAATCTAACTTGTCAATCCAAATCCAACTTAATTGTGTAGATTGAATTAAATTTGACATAGTATTAAGTTAACTCAACCAAATAAATATACTTTGAAGATAAAACTTCCTTTTAATATAGTTTTGTAATTATTTTTTCTAATTAAACTATTATTTTCACTAGATAAAACAAAAATGTTGCCGTTAAGGCATTAACTAATAATATAGACTTGTTCACTAGTCCTCAATCTTCAAAATGGTGTTGTTTTATATTAGGATTAAATTTTAGTGTCTTAGGGAATTATTTATTTTTAATGGACTAATTTAATTGGGATAAAATATTAGAAGGAATTTATTAATTTAGCACAAACATTATTATTTGATCCATTGCTAGAATAAACACATTTTATTCTCTAAAGTGTATGACACATTTTCCTAATTGTTGGATAGTTTCAAAACTACTTTTTCTCTGCATTTTGTGTGTCAGACACAGGTAAATTTTCATTCTAAGCAGCATGACAGTATTCTACATCTAGCATGAGCAAAAAAAAAATTATTATTTAAAATAAATTAATAATTTAATCATTGAAAGATTTATATTCTTTTAATTTAGTTTTTAAAAGATAAAATATCTTAATTTAATTTTTAAAAGATTAATTTTTAATCAATTTAATCATTTAGTTAATAGAATAAAAAAAAAGTTAATTGGCAAGAGCATTAGCAAATGCTAAATTGATTATTAAAAAATGAATTGAATCATATTCAATAATAAAAAATATGACACATTATATTTAAAAATTAAAAATTTGTCAAAATGTACAATTTATGCCTTTTTTATGTATAATTTATAAATATGATATATTTTATTTTATAAATATATTTTTATATTTTTTGTTGAATTTAATTTAATTAATCATTTAATAGTCAGTTAGTATATATTAATGTTATTATTAATTAATTATCTATCAATCTTATTAATCAAAAGATCAAACTGATTGAAAATTAATCTTTCAAAGACTAAATTGAGACATTTTATCTTTCAAAGATTAAATTAAAAAAAACATATATTTTAAGAGGTTAAATCATTAATTTACTCTATTATTTAAATATATACTCTCTTTAAAGTAGCGATATTTTTTTTCCATGTTGTTTCTACCTTTTTTTGGTGGTAAAAAGCATGTAAAAATGATCATTATTACTTGAAGCAACATGCTAATGTTTTTTTTAGTGTTACAGTTTCGTTTTAAATGCCGATTAGAACTCACACTCCAAACTTACATAATTATAATTATGTGCACATCATTATGAATGTATCATTTTGTGCACAATTAATTTGTGAAAAAGGGTTGTTTAAAGACAATTACCCTTCAAGATCAAGCTGCAATCAGCTAAGAATTACACTCCATGTAAAGAATAAGACATTAAAATAAAGAAAAAGATGGTTGGCATTGCCAATCATTCATTTCCTTATCCTTAAAGCTCTCATTCCCTTGTTTTTTAACCCCAGTGAAGTTAATGGGATAAGAGAATCTAGTAAAGTTTTTATCATATAGAATATATAGTTTCAACCGAAATACATATCAAATCTTGTAAGATTCTGGGCCACTGTCAAAAAAGATATTTAGAAATATGGTAATATGAATGACACTAATATATGATGCTATTTTGCTGGGAATTTTAAAAATAGAAAAGGCATATTTTTAAGTGAAATAGAAAGCAAACAGACAAAAGATAAGTTAAATGGGAATAATAGTTGAAGATGAAGCACATGCAGTGCAGGTAAAGCAGAGGAAGCATAATAAGAAAGTGATTGCTGTGATGAAGTATACCTATCAGACCACAACTACATCTGTTTGGTTGGTAGAGAAAACCAACTGAAAAACACAGAAAGTCCAACTAGAGAAAACACAGATCAATGCCTTGGAATTAAGATTAACAAACATGGTGTTCTAAGTCTCAAAATTACAAACAAGTTCTCTGAATGAAAACCTTTTTGTGCTGTCATTCAATCATCTTGTCGGAATTTTCACATTGCTCATAGCTTTTCTCCACTATTTGTAATGAACAAACCATTCTCAAATTACAATTCAAACTTAACAACAGTACTATTGGCTCATTAGTGTTTGGTTGGTAGCGCCAGTTTAGCTCTCAATTTAAGTTTTGACCAAAAGAAAAAGTTCTGAAAGTGGTTCAGAAGAGGGCATATTAACCTTCAAACTCATCAATGAAATTCTAGTACAAAAGTCTCTGCCTGTGGAATTTTTCATTTTATTGCTTTTGCATTAGGTGGGTCAATCCAAGTTGCGTTATTCCCACTCATACTTTGGAATATATATATATATATATATATATATATATATATATATATATATATATATATATATATATATATATATATTTACGTGCAATGTTATTCAACAAAGACTAAAACTTCATAGATAATTATTTTTTTAATTTAATTTTTCATAATTTAATTTGTTATCGTCTAGATATCGTCAAATAAATAACATTTATAATAACTTAAATATTTAATGTTGACTAAGCATCATTAAAGGATAACTGTAATCCAATTTTTCTCCTATTTTACAATTAGACAACATTTGATGTTGACTGAACTGTGTTTAATATTGGTGACCAAACACAACATTTTGATCAATCGAAAAGAAAAAAGAGAAAAATTAGATTATAACTGACTTTTAACGTTGTTTAATTAGTACAAAAAATCTAAGTTATCAAAATTGTTATTATTCAGATGACATTCAAAAGGAAGGACCAAATTGATAACATATCAAATTACGAGGAACCAAATTAAGAAGAAAAATTTATGAGAGACAAAACGGAAAAAATCATCATCTATCAAGAACTAAAATGATATTTTAGTCTATTCTAGGAAAGAGGCTTGTCCACAATAATTTCCAGGTTGAAATTAACAAAATCAATGGAGAAAATGCCACAAATAAATTATGAACTTTGTCGAATAAATGAAATTCAATCACAGATTCATGTGCTGTTACAAATCTAGAATTGCCATAAAACTGCGCAGATATTGCTACAGATAACCTCATTTAATTATTCAGATAATGGCTTGTTATGAAGCATGTAATACTTCCACTAAATGAGTGCTAATAGTAAAAGTGCATTTGTCCACACTGTCACTGAATTTGTGGAGTTCAAAAATATAGCACCCACTGATGTCATTTACTATAAGAGAACAACATCCACCGGCATTATAAATTGACAATGTGAGCTCAAAAGGGCTTATATAGTAAAATCACTAGCTGTCAGAAGACTCAGTTTTACTTGAACGCTGGGCAACACCATATTTGAACGAAGACTTTGAGCATAGTTCCCACTTGAATTCCAAGTTGACATGATGGGCTCAGAGAAATTGCAATCAGATTTTGGCAGCTTTACTTTATTCCAAACACACTCATTCCTGTTACTATCTGTTAATTATCTCCTTACTATTCACATCATGTTCAGTGTTAACCAATATAATCTCATCTTACTGGCAATATATACAAGTTTCAGTGAAAACGTTCACCTTCCCTTAGACTTGACCTCTATCTTCTTAAGATGAGAGTTCCATTTTTAGAGGGAGAAAAATAATTTGTAATTTTAATTTACACAAATAGAAAGATTGCAGGTGATGACTATATATAGAAGGAAAGCAGAAAAGTTTTAGGTAAGAAGATAGTAAATTCAAGAGCCTAGAGCAAGTAGCTTGCGTGTGGATACAAGCAGATGAAATTTGCAACTGTCAGCCTCGTTCTATGCATAGATTTGAATATTGTTAATTTCAGATGGTAAAGATATAGTGCTAGATCTAACAAGAAGTTTGGAAAATGTGATTTATGAAACTATACCATCAACCTCACAAACAAACTGATCAGCACTCC